>CM026263.1:14663997-15343707 GCA_014851425.1 Senna tora | reverse complement strand
AATTGATTAAAAAAAGAAAAATGAATATCAAGTTTTCGAAATACTCATCGGCGAAAAATGATTAAAAAAGAAAAGTGAATATCAAGTTTTCGAAACACTCATCGGTGAAAAATGATTAAAAGAAGAAAAATGAATATCAAGTTCTCGAAACACAGATCAGTTAAAACGGATTAAAAAACGAAAAATGACTATCAAGTTTTCGAAACACTCATCGGCGAAATCTGATTAAAAAAAAGAAAAATGAATATCAAATTTTCGAAATACTAATCGACGAAAACTGATTAAAAAAATAAAAATCAATATCAAGTTTTCAGAACACTCATCGGCGAAAACTGATTAAAAAAGGAAAATGAATATCAAATTTTCGAAACACTCATCGGTGAAAACTAACTAAATAAAGAAAAATGAATATCACGTTTTAAAAACACTCATCGGCGAAAACTGATTAAAAAAGGAAAATGAATGTCAAGTATTCGAAACACTCATTGGTGAAAAATGATTAAAAAAAGAAAAATGAATATCAAGTTTTCAAAACACTCATCGGCGAAAACTGATTAAAAAAAAAGAAAAAAAAATATCAAGTTTTCAGAACAGTCATCGGCGAAAACTGATTAAAAAAAGAAAAATCAATATCAAGTTTTCGAAACACTAGTCGGTGAAAACTAATTAAATAAAGAAAAATGAATATCACGTTTTCGAAACACTCATCGGCGAAAACTGATTAAAAAAAGAAAAATGAATATCAAGTTTTCGAAACACTCATCGGCGAAAACTATTTAAACGAAAGAAAAATGAATATTACGTTTTCGAAACACTCATCGGCGAAAACTGATTAAAAAACGAAAAATGACTATCAAGTTCTCGAAACACTCATCAGCGAAAACTGATTAAAAAAATTAATATCAAGTTTTGGAAACACACATCTGTGAAAACTGATTAAGAAAAAGGAAAATGAATATCAAGTTTTCAGAAGACTCATCGGCGAAAATTGATTAAAAAAAGAAAAATAAATACCAAGTTTTCGAAACACTCATCGGTGAAAACTAATTAAATAAAGAAAAATGAATATCACGTTTTCGAAACACTCATTGGCGAAATCTGATTAAGAAAAAGAAAAATGAATATCAAGTTTACGAAACAGTTATTGACGAAAACAATTTAAAAGAAAGAAAAATGAATATTTCGTTTTCGAAACACTTATCGGCGAAAACTGATTAAAAAAGGAAATTGAATATCAAGTTTTCGAAACACTCATCAGCGAAAATTGATTAAAAAAAGAAAAATGAATATCAAGTTTTCGAAATGCTCATCGGCGAAAACTGATTAAAAAAAGATAAATGAATATCAAGTTTTCGAAAACACTCTTCGGCGAAAAATGATTAAAAGAAGAAAAATGAATATCAGGTTCTCGAAACACAGATCATTTAAAACTAATTAAAAAACGAAAAATGACTATCAAGTTTTCGAAACACTTATCGGCGAAAACTGATTAAAAAAAATGAATATCAAGTTTTCGAAACACTTATCGGTGAAAAGTAATTAAATAAAGAAAATGAATATCACGTTTTCGAAACACTCATCGGCGAAAATTGATTAAAAAAGAAAATGAATGTCAAGTATTCGAAATACTCATCGGTGAAAATTTATTAAAAAAACAAATATGAATATCAAGTTTTCGAAACACTCATCGGTGAAAAATGATTGAAAAAAGAACAATGACTATCAAGTTTTCAAAACACTCATCGGCGAAAATTGATTGAAAAAAAGAAAAATGAATATCAAGTTTTCAGAACACTCATCGTCGAAAACTGATTAAAAAAAAGAAAAAAAATATCAAATTTTCAGAACACTCATCGGCGAAAACTGATTAAAAAAAGAAAAATGAATATCAAGTCTTCGAAACACTCATCGGTGAAAACTAATTAAATAAAGAAAAATGAATATCACGTTTTCGAAACACTCATCGGCGAAAACTAATTAAGAAAAAGAACAATGAATATCAAGTTTTCGAAACAATTAACGGCGAAAACTATTTAAAAGAAAGAAAAATGAATATTACGTTTTCGAAACACTAATCGACGAAAACTGATTAAAAGACGAAAAATGACTATCAAGTTTTCGAAACACTCATCGTCGAAAACTGATTAAAAAAAAGAAAAATAAATATCAAGTTTTGGAAACACATTTTGGCGAAAACTGATTACAAAAAAGAAAAAAGAATATCAAGTTTTCAGAACACTCATCAGCGAAAACTGATTAGAAAAAGAAAAATGAATATCAAGTTTTCAGAACACTCATCGCCGAAAATTGATTAAAAAAAGAAAAATGCATATCAAGTTTTCGGAACACTCATCGATGAAAACTGATTAAAAAAGGAAAATGAATATCAAGTTTTCGAAACACTAATCGGCGAAAATTGATTAAATAAAGGAAAATGAATATCAAGTTTTCGAAATACTCATCGGCGAAAACTGATTAAAAAAAGAAAAAATGAATATCAAGCTTTCGAAACACTAATCGGCGAAAAATGATTAAAAAAAGAAAAAAAAATCAAGTTTTCGAAACACTCAGAGGCGAACAATGATTAAAAGAAGAAAAATGAATATCAAGTTCTCGAAACACAGATCAGTTAAAACTGATTAAAAAACGAAAAATGACTATCAAGTTTTCGAAACACTCATCGGCGAAAACTGATTAAAAAAAATAAAAATGAATATCAAGTTTTCGAAACACTCATCGACGAAAACTAATTAAAAAAAATAACAATGAATATCAAGTTTTCAAAACACTCATCGGCGAAAACTGATTAAAAAAGGAAAATGAATATCAAGTTTCCGAAACACTTATCGGTGAAAACTAATTAAATAAAGAAAAATGAATATCATGTTTTCGAAACACTCATCGGCGAAAACTGATTAAAAAAGGAAAATGAATGTCAAGTATTCGAAATACTCATCGGTGAAAATTGATTAAAAAAAGAAAAAATGAATATCAAGTTTTCGAAACACTTATCGGCGAAAACTATTTAAAAGAGAGAAAAATGAATATTACGTTTTCGAAATACTCATTGGCGAAAACTGATTAAAAAACAAAAATGACTATCAAGTTTTCGAAACACTCATCGGCAAAAACTGATTAACAAAACGAAAAATTAATATCAAGTTTTGGAAACACACATCGGCAAAAACTGATTAAAAAAAAGAAAAATGAATATCAAGTTTTCAGAACACTCATCGACGAAAACTGATTTAAAAAATAAAAATGAGTATCAAGTTTTCAGAACACTCATCGGCGAAAACTGATCAAAAATAGAAAAATGAATATCAAGTTTTCAAAACATTCATCGGTGAAAACTAATTAAATAAAGAAAAATGAATATCACGTTTTTGAAACACTCATCGGCGAAAACTGATTAAGAAAAAGAAAAATGAATATCAAGTTTTCGAAACACTCATCGGCGAAAACTATTTAAAAGAGAGAAAAATGAATATTAGGTTTTCGAAATACTCATTGGCGAAAACTGATTTAAAAATGAAAAAATGACTATCAAATTTTCGAAACACTCATCGGCGAAGTCTGATTAAAAAAAAGAAAAATTAATATCAAGTTTTGGAAACACGCATCGGCAAAAACTAATTAAAAAAAAGAAAAATGAATATCAAGTTTTCAGAACGCTCATCGGCGAAAACCGATTCAAAAAAGAAAAATGAATATCAAGTTTTCAGAACACTCATCGGCGAAAAGTGATTAAAAAAAGAAAAATGAATATCATGTATTCAGAACACTCATTGACGAAAACTGATTAAAAAATAAAAATGAATATCAAGTTTTCGAAACACTCATCGGCGAAAACTGATTAAAAATAGAAAAATGAATATCAAGTTTTCGAAACACTTATCGGCGAAAACTGATTAAAAAAAAAAGAAAAATGAATATCAAGTTTTCGAAAACACTTATCGGTGAAAATTGATTAAAAAAAGAAAAATGAATATTGTAATACCCCGGAAAATTTCGAGGATTAAAGAATGATTTATTTAAAATTTCGAGGATTAAAGAATGATTTATTTCGGGGCTAGGAATTAAAACCTCAAAAAGAATATAGAAAAAGTATGAAAGTTAAGAGAATCCGGAGAGGAATTTTTTTTGAAAGATTGTAATACCCAAGAAAATTTTTCGAAGTTTAAAATAAAATAAAAAGGAAAGGGAAAAGAAGTAGAAAATAATTTTTAGGATTAATTCAGGACTTAAGAAACTGACGAAGTACTCCCCTACATCAGAGTCCCCGTACTTAAGTATCCTCTACTACCAAGCAGCTACCCTTCTGCCGGTATTCCCCTGATATATTCTTTGTAAACGACTTCTCCAGAAAAATTCTGTTTACATCTTTCTACACCATCTACTCTACATCTAGACTTACCGTTTACACGGCATACACCCTACGTAGGTGTTTATACCTTGTGTCATCAGTGTACCCAACCCTTCCGAGGTTGTTACACTCACTACCGACTCGGTTTACCCTACTCGTGTCCCAACGAAGCCAAATGCCATGACACTAGCACCACTATGTATTACACTTACCGTTTCTCCATCAAACGGTAAAGGATCTTACATTTATGACTCGTGTTTCCCTTTCCTTTTCGGACTCCTACACTTACCCTTAGTGGTTTCCATAACCACTTCAGGTTACTCCCTGTCGACATCCTATGTCTGACTGACTTAGACTCTTCTCTGACTACTACTTGTAGTCATTTCTGTTTATGATGGAAACTCACTAGTCTCCTCCTTACCATCATACTCATTACTCTGCCTCAGGCTCAGTTCGGTCTTCACATCCGAAGACCTCGCTTAACACGACTATGACTGTGGACCTATACCATCCTCAGGTTAGTCCACTTAGAGTTGCACATCCTATGCTAACTCTACTTGTTGGGTTTCCGTTGGCTTTTACCCCAACTTGGCCCACTCGGACTCCTCAAGTCACTTAGATCCTATATTCTTATTTGGAATACTTGATCCGTTAACTCCGGCATGAATCTTTTCGGACATGCTCTACTCCCCATGACCAAACAGGATCCGCTCCTACGGTTTGACTCTTTCCTTTCTTACGATGTGGCATATGTTCACGAACATATGCCGCCTCTTGTAAGTGTGTTACCTGTTGGGTTCCAATCGCCCCCAACGGTAGCATTCTTGTTTTATCATTTTGGCTCACATCCCCAGATGCTTACCCGACTCCGTTCCCGTATTCACTCTCTTGTTTTTCACTTCGTACCTACGTGGTACTCTTTCTCCGAGTATTTCTTAATACTAGTTACTCACTAAATTCTCCTTCGCGATTAACCGTCCTTACGGTTAATTTTCCCTTTATGGCACCCACATGGCCATTTATACGTTTGGTTTGTTCACTCAGTCTCGACCCATACACGGGCTTTAGACTAATGGATTTACGGTTCACCAACCTGTGGAACTAGCTTACCTAGCTATGTCCAATACAATCTGTGTACTATACATGCACTTACTGTAGTAGTTGGTTCTCCACCTCCTACTTGACGCTTATCGTTTAGAGTCCTATAGGCTTCCGCTCTTCCCCCCTTATGGGACTACTTATCCCTGTCTACTTTCTCTCCCCTCGGGCCTTCACGAGTCCCTTTGGGGTTTCTCTCGTTCGAGAGCTATCTACCTCAATAGCACCCAATTTCTTATCTTTGGACGGTACCCGAAGGTCTAGGTCCATTTCCACTTTTAAACCTACTCCGGCCTAATGCTTTCGGGTCCATAATCACCCTATGGCCCCTTATTTGGTAACCTTTAGGCTTACCTGTATACTCCCTTGGCACTTTAGCACTCTGTAGTGCTCTTCGATGTCTACTTAACTTTAGTCACTCCAAACGAGTGGTTTCTCAACTACATCTACCATCCTTATACAACTTACCTGTAAAAGGACTATTTTTTTTATAGGGTATTGGTCACATGAGTTAGTTTTCTTAGGTACCCTAGGGTTTTTTTTTTTAAAAAAAATATTAATTCAACTTTATTTCATAGAAAATGACGCCTAAGGTTTTCATAAATGGTTAGGGTTTAACCAATTGGAATGACACAAATTGAGAAAGCGTTTTCATGAAAATTTGCCTTCCAATGGTTACCCCTAATATTTTCAAGAAAAGCTTGAGGGTCTTTCAGAATCTCTCATTCGGAAAGACCAAAAAGATTTTTACAAAAATTTCTCATGTGATCAATATCCTATTCTTTTTGCTCTTCCTTAAGCAACCCAAGAGAGTTTGGTTGGGCTTAATCCCTTCTTCTCCCCCTTGTTTGCTTAAGGAACTAGAAGTTCATGGATGGAGCGGAGGGTTGGACTAAGCTCCTTCCCTATGCCTTACCATTTACTCTGTTTCCTACTCGGCATATGGTCACGCTCTACACGTTTACATATGGCTCTACTTCTTAACATTTATCTCTACGGCATATGGTTCGGCCACTTTGCCCTTCCATATACCGTATCCTGATTTTCTAGTCCATAGACTTCTACTTCTATACTGTGGCATGCACCACCTCTTTTCTGTTTACTTCCTAGGAAGGACAGCTCACTTCCTTCAGCCATAGCATACCGCACAGTCGTGACCCATTCACATGGTCATCTTCCTGTCAATCTCATGCCACATGACCCTTTTATTATTGTCTATACACTTTCCATTTCAATCGCCCCAAGGGCTTACCTTCTTTTCTACACGCCAAGCGTGTCTTTTCTTTCACTTTACAAACAGTTCCAAGCCTGAACTACCATTCACTACATATTTCTATCCTACTTGCATTCCATACTATAATCAAACAACTTGTGCCTATACCATAGCACACAACTTGTGCCTATACCATAGCACACAACGCGCCGCTAACAGAGCAGACACATCGTCTCATTTAACACCTGCAAAACAATCACACATTGTAGTGCATTCCTACCTACAATTCAACCAAGTGTGTTTGTGTCTAGGTAGCATCCTCCATGGGTGTCTCCTTTCCCTATTATGGCGTCCTAAGGTCCCCGGGGTCACTGTCACCCCACCTTACGCCTTTGTGCTCATCGGCACTTGTGCACTGTACAAGTTATATGCTTTGCATAGAATTTCACATACAAACTCTATGCCTGAAGCGATGACTCGAAAGAATTTATGACTCAACACCCTGCGCAACCTCACAAGTGCCCGTCGGAACCACCGTTACGTCTGGATTCGTAATGGATAGCCCGAATGACACCCGAGACTACTAGTTAGCTTCACACCCTTAAAGAACAACCTGGCTCTGATACCAAGTTTGTCACGACCCCCGTTTAGAGGACCGTGACCGGCACAGACACAGGGAATACCCTTATGCCTGTAAGCCTTATCACCTAATTGACAGAATATCTTTTATTGAAAATACATTCACATGCAGTATAATACCATGGCTACACCGAAATGGTGGCCTATCCAAGGCAAGCAAATCCACGGCCAGTGCCGCTTCAGGATATAGATATAGGAAAACACACATAATATATATAACCTGTGTACTGGCCACACATCCGAAGATGCTGCCTATCCTATTCACATGCAACATATATATATATATATATATATATATATATATATATATATATATATATATATATTGAAAACCAATTTGCCCTGTATCGCGGCATAATCCTGATCTTTAAGGTGTGTGTAGCTGACAGTTCTAGATTTTGTAATACAATCTAATTGGGTACGTCTACCCTTTATTTTATGATACAACAATAAAGTAAATAAAAATTACAATTACACTTTATTCACCCACATGAACAAGTTATGGGTCTTGGAAATTGTTGCTCAACCCTCATTCCACCGAGACTTCTTCCACCTGTACTTAACCTGTCTCTGTGTAGTAAAAATGAGGTGTGAGTCTTAACCACGCGACTCAGTGAGGACTCTCCCATCCCCGGCGCAAGGTGGGTACCATAGCGCTGGGTTTGGGAGTCATACACAACCACTTCCAAAAACAACTAGTTACTGTTGTTAGCATACATTCTTGGTGATCACACAACAACAGAAATTTCACCCAAACACTCACATGCATTTAATAACTGTAAACATGCAGCAGTTTATTCCACGTCATCAATCAGCAAGTAAACATCTAACATATAGTGCCGGCTTTTACCTACCGGTCTTCTCACGTTTCAGTATGTCTGAATCAAACAAGACATGTGGTTGCGTAATCTTGTACGTTACCACTACGCTGCACAATCAACAATTATATGCAAACACAGATAATTTAGACAAACACAAATATGCTAAACATACATCTACTTAATCTCCCCAACTCTGGGGTATCTACTAGCCACTACATGGCATTCCCACTTCGAACCCGTGCACTCGGGTTGCTGGCCACCACGTGGCAAAGCATACCGAACCCATCCACTTGGGTACTGGTCACCTCGTGGCAATTATATTAATCAAACACAATCCACTTCTATCTATCAAACAACTTATACGAGCCACCACGTGGCATGTCCTGACCCCTTGTTGCGAGGCAATAGCTTGAGCCCACTCGTCCATTACCCAACCAGGCCACATGGCGGGCACGGCACGCCGTCTCGAAGCATGGCCACTGTCACACCCTGGACCAACTCCACAGGATGATTTCTCTTTTACTAGGTTGGGCTCACGGTTCACCCGTAGGTTCCTCCCGTGTCTCCTTACCTTAGTCTCACATTTTAATAGGATTCTTTGTATCTTTCCCGAAGGATCAACAATTCTTCTCCTTATTAATATAGACTAGTATCCTTAACAGGATCTAACTCATATACCTGTCCAGATGCACTCTCTGAGCCTCAAGCTATCGTCATAGCAATATAAAACATTTCTGACCCTATTGCCAGGATAGGGCAATGACCATCGTCATGGTGATAATAAAAATGAGGTCTCAAATGCCATCTGACGTGGTTGTAGTCGATGTCTCACATCGCTAGCATAATCAAATCCGGAACCCACCAATAACTCCTTTGCATGATTGTAATCTAAGTCACTGTCGTGACGAGTTTTCAAAATAAAAGCTTAGTCCTTCCGTACAAGGACTATTGCCACCGTCGTGGAAAAGATTCAATAAAATGCTCATCATGCCTCCGGAGTGTATGAGTTCGATTTGTAACACACCAATCATAGCAAACAATTATACTCTACTCCTATGTTTTCCTATCCAATCTACTTTCCACAACCTATTTCTAGTTCTTTCATTCTTTTAGCATTATATACCTCTAGCTAACACATACCAGACAAGCAAAGAATATACATACTCATGTAATCCACATAAGCATACAACCCTAGGAGCAGAGATGGAAGAACCCTCACCTTGGCCAACCTTTCATTCAATCATCTCCAGTAACTTTAGTCTCCTCGGAGTTCCTGTTGCACTCAACCGTGTGCCGTTGTTCCTATAAGAACAACATTTACTTCATTAAGTTTATTACTTAGCTTAACTTGTTATTTATCTCTCCATTACTCTCACGTGTAGTCCATGGTTGCCACAGAGTCAAGCTCTTGGTCTTATTGGACTTCTCTATCCCGACTTATGTGTATCCTTCCTCGGACACTTGACTTACTCGCATATAACACTCGACTTGAGTGTTTAACATACTTGGATTTGAGTATTAGACCTCTATCTACTTGTATTCGCATCTAAGTAAGCTTATCTGGCTTGGTTGGATGAAATCCTAATTTTAGGAAGGTCTAAGCATTTTAATTCAACTTGTGTTTCTACTTGGGTTCTAAGAAATTTAGTTTCTAAACCTCAATACACCTCTACTTCATCCTACTTAAGGCTTCCTAATAATTATGAAGGAATAAAATTACCATTTTAGAATTTGGACTTCATTGTTCCGCAAGTTTCCATCCTTGAGAAGCAAGATGGTATCTAAATTAATTCTTGATGCTTGATAGCATATCTAGAATTATTCTAGGGTGCTTAAGATTGAAAAGAAGAGGTTTGGAGCCCTCAACACCACCCTTAAACTGTATTTGGGCAACCCGAGCAGGGAGCCGGTACGTTAACGTCGAGGTTCAACCTTAGTAACCTCGGGCCAGCTCCTCACGGGTCCTGTTCAACTAATATTTCCACAATATAATTTCAATAGGACCAATCCAAGCCTATTTACTCAAATCCAAGGTCAATTCCTAAGCTATCAACAATTTCCCTAATTTGGAAATAATTATAATTTCAACCCCAAATCCTTTCAAATTTGAATTCGGCTAAACCCGAGGGTATAGCCTCGATTCTTACCCCAACTAAGTGTTCAAGAACACTTCCTAGGTTTCAATCAACCCTCGAAACAACTCAATCGAAGGTCAATCGAAGAAATCCCTAAAAATATAAAAATTGAGGGTTTAGAATGAAATTAGGGTTACCAACGTTGACTCGATTGGTGGGAGATGTGAAAGATGTTGGAGTCGAGCTCCGGTGGTCGTGGCCGGCGTCGGACGGCTCTCTCCGTCGAGTTCCTCTTCTCCCTTCTTCTTCTCCATCCACTCCTCCCTCTCTCTCTCTAACCCTTCTCGTTTTTCTTTTTCTTCCCGTGCCCTTCTTTCCCCTCTCTTTTTTTCGTTTCTTTTTCTTTCTTATCCGTAGCTCTCTCTCTCCCACTATTCTTTCTCTTCCTTTCTATTCTCTTTTTCTTTTTTTAAACCCATTCCCACGGCACCCCAAAAATAAAACTAAATAATTAAAATAATAACTAATAAATAAATAAATAATTATAATAATTAATTAATTAATTAATTAGTTAATATAATTAAAATAAATTAATTAATAATTAAAAAAATAATAACTAATAAATATTTTTAATTTAATCCCTCTCTTCCCTATTTAATTCAAGAATTAATTTAGATACCATCTTGCTTCTCAAGGATGGAAACTTGCGAAATAATGAAGTCCAAATTCTAAAATGGTAATTTTATTCCTTCATAATTATTAGGAAGCCTTAAGTAGGATGAAGTAGAGGTGTATTGAGGTTTAGAAACTAAATTTCTTAGAACCCAAGTAGAAACACAAGTTGAATTAAAATGCTTAGACCTTCCTAAAATTAGGATTTCATCCAACCAAGCCAGATAAGCTTCCTTAGATGCGAATACAAGTAGATAGAGGTCTAATACTCAAATCCAAGTATGTTAAACACTCAAGTAGAGTGTTATATGCGAGTAAGTCAAGTGTCCGAGGAAGGATACACATAAGTCGGGATAGAGAAGTCCAATAAGACCAAGAGCTTGACTCTGTGGCAACCATGGACTACACGTGAGAGTAATGGAGAGATAAATAACAAGTTAAGCTAAGTAATAAACTTAATGAAGTAAATGTTGTTCTTATAGGAACAACGGCACACGGTTGAGTGCAACAGGAACTCCGAGGAGACTAAAGTTACAGGAGATGATTGAATGAAAGGTTGGCCAAGGTGAGGGTTCTTCCATCTCTGCTCCTAGGGTTGTATGCTTATGTGGATTACATGAGTATGTATATTCTCTGCTTGTCTGGTATGTGTTAGCTAGAGGTATATAATGCTAAAAGAATGAAAGAACTAGAAATAGGTTGTGGAAAGTAGCTTGGATAGGAAAACATATGAGTAGAGTATAATTGTTTGCTATGATTGGTGTGTTACAAATCCAACTCATACACTCCGGAGGCATGATGAACATTTTATTGAATCTTTTCCACGACGGTGGCAATAGTCCTTGTACGGAAGGACTAAGCTTTTATTTTGAAAACTCGTCACGACAGTGACTTAGATTACAATCATGCAAAGGAGTTATTGGTGGGTTCCGGATTTGATTATGCTAGCGATGTGAGAAATCGACAACAACAACGTCAGATGGCATTTGAGACCTCATTTTTATAATCACCATGACGATGGTCATTGCCCTATCCTGGCAATAGGGTCAGAAATGTTTTATATTGCTATGACGATAGCTTGAGGCTCAGAGAGTGCATCTGGACGGGTATATGAGTTAGATCCTGTTAAGGATACTAGTCCATATTAATAAGGAGAAGAATTCTTGATCCTTAGGGAAAGATACAAAGAATCCTATTAAAATGTGAGACCAAGGTAAGGAGACACGGGAGGAACCTACGGGTGAACCGTGAGCCCAACCTAGTAAAAGAGAAATCATCCTGTGGAGTTGGTCCAGGGTGTGACAGTGTCCATGCTTCGAGACGTCGTGCCGTGCCCGCCATGTGGCCTGGTTGGGTAATGGACGAGTGGGCTCAAGCTATTGCCCCGCAACAAGGGGTCAGGACATGCCACGTGGTGGCTCGTATAAGTTGTTTGATAGATAGAAGTTGATTGTGTTTGATTAATATAATTGTCACGAGGTGACCAGTACCCAAGTGAATAATTAAGCATTGTTTAATTAACATAATTGTCACTAGGTGACCAGTACCCAAGTGGATGGGTTAGGTATGCTTTGCCACATGGTGGCCAGCAACCCGAATGCACGGGTTCGAAGTGGGAAAGCCATGTAGTGGCTAGTAGATAACCCAGAGTTGGGGAGATTAAGTAGATGTATGTTTAGCATCTTAGTGTATGTATAAATTATCTGTGTTTGCATATAATTGTTGATTGTGCAGCATAGTGGTAACGTACAAGATTACGCAACCACATGTCTTGTTTGATTCAGACATGGTGAAACGTGAGAAGACCGGTAGGTAAAAGCCGACACTATATGTTAGATGTTTACTTGCTGATTGATGACGTGGAATAAACTGCTGCATGTTTACAGTTATTAAATGCATGTGAGTGTTTGGGTGAAATTTTTGTTGTTGTGTGATCACCAAGAATGTATGCTAACAACAGTAACTAGTTGTTTTTGCATGCGGTTGTGTATGACTCCCAAACCCAGCGCTATGGTACCCACCTTGCGTCGGGGATGGGAGAGTCCTCACCGAGTCGCGTGGTTAAGACTCACACCTCATTTTTACTACACAGAGATAGGTTAAGTACAGGTGGAAGAAGTCTCGGTGGATCGAGGGTTGAGCAACACTTTCCAAGACCCATAACTTGTTCATGTGGGTGAATAAAGTGTAATTGTAATTTTATTTACTTTATTATTGTATCATAAAATAAAGGGTAGACGTACCCAATTAGATTGTATTACAAAATCTAGAACTGTCAACTACACACACCTTAAAGATCAGGATTAATTATGCTGCGATACAGGGCAAATGGGTTTTCAATATATATATATATACATATATCTGTTGCATGTGTATAGGATATGCAGCATCTTCGGATGTGTAGCCAGTACACAGGTTATATATATTATGTGTGTTTTCCTATATCTATATCCTGAAGCGGCACTGGCCGTGGATTTGCTTGCCTAGGATAGGCCACCATTTCGGTGTAGCCATGGTATTATACTGCATGTGAATGTATTTTCAATAATACAGGCATAAGGGTATTCCCTGTGTCTGTGCCGGTCACGGTCCTCTAAACGGGGGTCGTGACAAATATCAATTTTTCGAAACACTTATCGGCGAAAACTGATTAAAAAAAAGAAAAATAAATATCAAGTTTTTGAAACACTAATCGGCAAAAACTGATTAAAAACAGAAAAATGAATATCAAGTTTTCGAAACACTCATCGGCGAAATATGATCAAAAAAAGAAAAATGAATATCACGTTTTCGAAGCAATCATCGGCGAAAACTATTTAAAGTAAAAGAAAAATGAATATTACGTTTTCGAAACACTCATCGGCGAAAAATGATTAAAAATTGAAAAATGACTATCAAGTTTTCGAAACACTCATTGGCGAAAACTGATTAAAAAAAGAAAAATAAATACCAAGTTTTCAAAACACTCATCGGCGAAAACTGATTAAAAAAATAAAAATGAATATCAAGTTTTCGAAACACTCATCGGCGAAAAATGATTACAAATAGAAAAAGAATATCAAGTTTTCGAAACACTCATCAGCGAAATTTGATTAAAAAAAGAAAAATGAATATGAGGTTTTCGAAACACTCATCGGCGAAAACTTATTGAAAAAAGAAAAATGAATATCATGTTTTCGAAACACTCATCGACGAAAACTGATTAAAAAAAATAAAAATGAATATCAAGTTTTCAGAACACTCATCGGCGAAAACTGATTACAAAAAGAAAAATGAATATCAAGTTTTCGAAAACACTCATCGGCGAAAACTGATTTAAAAAAATTAAAATGAATATAAAGTTTTCGAAACACTCGTCGGCGAAAACTGATTAAAAATAGAAAATGAATATCAAGTTTTTAAAACACTCATCGGCGAAAACTGATTAAAAATAGAAAAATGAATATCAAGTTTTTGAAATACTCATCGGTGAAAACTGATTAAAAAAATAAAAATGAATATCAAGTTTTCGAAACACTCATCGGCGAAAAATGATTAATAAAAGAAAAAAAATCAAGTTTTCGAAACACTCATTGGCGAAAAATGATTAAAAGAAGAAAAATGAATATCAAGTTCCTGAAACACAGATCAGTTAAAACTGATTAAAAAATGAAAAATGACTATCAAGTTTTTGAAACAATCATTGGCGAAAACTGATTAAAAGACAGAAAAAAGAATATCAAGTTTTCGAAACACTAATCAGCGAAATATGATTAAAAAAAATGTATATCACGTTTTCGAAACAATCATCGGCTAAAACTATTTAAAAAAAAGAAAAATGAATATTACGTTTTCGAAACACTCATCGGCGAAAACTGATTAAAAAAGGAAAAATGACTATCAAGTTTTTGAAACACTCATCGGCCAAAACTGATTAAAAAAAGAAAAATTAATATCAAGTTTTCGAAACACTCATCAACGAAATCTGATTAAAAAAAATAAAAATGAATATCAAGTTTTTAGAACACTCATCGGCAAAAACTGATTAAAAAAAGAAAAATGAATATCAAGTTTTCGAAAACACTCATCGGTGAAAACTGATTAAAAAAAATAAAAATGAATATAAAGTTTTCGAAACACTCATCGGCGAAAATTGATTAAAAATAGAAAAAGAATATCAAGTTTTTGAAACATTCATCGGCGAAAACTGATTAAAAGAATAAAAGTGAATATGAAGTTTTCGAAACACTCATCGGCGAAAACTGATTAAAAAAGGAAAATGAATATCAAGTTTTCGAATCACTCATCGACGAAAACTGATTTAAAAAAGAAAAATGAATATCAAGTTTTCGAAATACTTATCGGCGAAAACTGATTAAAAAAAGAAAAATGAATATCAAGTTTTCGAAACACTCACCGGCGAAAAATAATTAAAAAAAGAAAATAAAATCAAGTTTTCGAAACACTCATCGGCGAAAAATGATTAAAAGAAGAAAAATGTATACCAAGTTCTCGAAACACAGATCAGTTAAAACTGATTAAAAAATGAAAAATGACTATCAAGATTTCGAAACACTCATCGGGAAAACTGATTAAAAAAAATAAAAATTAATATCAAGTTTTCAGAACACTCATCGGCGAAAACTGATTAAAACAGGAAAATGAATATCAAGTTTTCGAAACACTCATCGGTGAAAACTAATTAAATAAAGAAAAATGAATATCACGTTTTCGAAACACTCATCGGCGAAAACTGATTAAAAAAGGAAAATGAATGTCAAGTATTCGAAACACTCATCGGTGAAAACTAATTAAATAAAGAAAAATGAATATCACGTTTTCGAAACACTCAATACAAAAAATATAATTTTTAACTACGGTTAACTAACGATGGTTAACAATGACCATCGTTAGATGCAAAAATGTTTTGAACTCTCGTTTCATTAGGCGCTTGTTCGTACCCTTTCATTTTCAAAAGAGAAGCCTTTCCATCTCTCACTATTTGCCTAAATCGAAAACCCTTCCTGCTCCTGCTCCATGGGTGACGACGCTGATGCACCGGTGAACGACGATGAAGCTGAAGGACGGCGAGCGGCCCGCAATGCAGATGTCGGCGAGGTATGTTATCTACGTCTCTCTTCATCTATTTTGCTCCATAAAAACGCTCTGCTCCACCATATTGTATCGATACATCAATAACGGCATGGCGCAACGGCACAATTGTCTCCCTTCACGCAATGGCCCTAGTATGTTTCCCTTTCTTTCTCCTTTCCCTAAACTTTACCCTGTTTTCCCTAATTTTTCTTTGCCCTAAATCTCACTTGTGGTACCTTTTCCTTCTCGATAGCTTTATTTTATGTCACAGGAAGCTGAAGAATCCTAGGTACTTGGATTTTCATTTTTGTAGACGATTGATGAATGATGTTTGCTTTAGATCTGATAGTTGTGATATTTTGTTTTTGACTGAACTAGTGCCTATTATTTGCAAAATGAATCAAAATTTAACTGATGCCTATTATTTGTTTCTAATGAAAATTACTACCTGCTCATTGAATTGATTTTGTGTGCTTGCTGGTACTATTTTTTATATAATAGTGGTACTATTTGTCTCATCATATTTGTTTTCCAAAAATCATGACAAAATGAATTGCTCAGATTCCCTTCATTCATTTTACTGCTTTTTTGTAGTTAATTACATGAGTTCATTTTAATTTAATGTTTTAATATAAAAAGATAAATTGAACAGGAACAAACCTTTTAACACAAACAAAAGCCAAACTAAAAATGAGTTGGGGGCTTGGAGGTGGTGCTAAACTGAGTATTTCATAAGATACTTCAAGAGAAGCTTCGACTTGAAGATCATTGGACACAGGTCATTATTTTTCTTATGGTTTTGTGACTTTTAATAGTATTTTAAATTATTTTATTGTTGAAAGGACACAAAACAATAAAACCATGAAGCTTGCTTAGCTTTTTTGCTTTATATATTTATGATATGTGAAGGAAAAAGGACAATGTAGGACAAGCATAAGATGAGAGAAGAGCAGAGAAGATAGATTTATTTTAAGGGAATAAGAATGAGAATGAGAATGATATATGACAAGTCTATAAAAGTAGAGTTATTTGGACTTTAATTCCATTGATTTCTTATGTTTAACTATTATGAAATCGCATCTTAGGTGTTGAAGGAGTGTGGGGTTGCTGCTTGCTACTGCAGGCCCATTGAATTAACATGCTTTTCTGTGGTACATTCTGATCTGATTGTTCCTCAAGTATATGCCATTTTTATAATTTGTATAAATTCTTTTTTATGGATGTTTCGTGAAGTAGGCACTTGAGATTGGCCCGGACTGGAGCTAGTTATAGGCCAGAGTTTCGTTGATTTCTGACTTGATTGGAACTGTTGTGTCAAAATGAATGCATTATCTGCCAAAAAATAGTTGAGAGGATATGACACATAGGAACATACAATGTACTCAAATTTGTCTTTTTGTTAATAATTTTGACAATTTTTTGGAATCACTAATTATATTTGGGTGGAAGAACATTTTTTGATCTTATGTCCTCTCTTTCTAGTTTGATGTATCAAACTTCAAAGCTTAGGGCTTGATTGGGAGATGATTTGGGTGTCCTGTGGGGTGTAGTGAAATGGTTTGAGCTTCTTAACCATTGATTGATTGTTTAAAAGCTAATGGGTTGGGATGGTCCAAAAATTATGTTCTGAAATGGTTTGAGCTTCTTAACCATTGATTGATTGTTACATATGTCACAATTTAGGATCTTGAACCCTCCCTGCTCTGCTCTCTCTTTACTCTCTTTCTTGGAGGTATAATTACTCTGCTCTATTATATATGTCACTCTCACTTTCTTTGAATTGCCTACCGTAGTTTCAAGGTTAATTTGAGGTGCCTTTAATTGTCATGACCCCCGTTTAGAGGACCGTGACCGGCACAAACACAGGGGATACCCTTATGCCTGTAAGCCTTATCACCTAATTAACAGAATATCTATTATTGAAAATACATTCACATGCATTATAATATCATGGCTACACCGAAATGGTGGCCTATCGTAGGCAAACAAATCCACGGTCAGTGCCGCTTCAGGATATAGATATAGGAAACACGCATAATATATATAACCTGTGTACTGGCTCCACATCCGAAAATGCTGCCTATCCTATTCACATGCAACAGATATGTGTATATATATATATATATATATATATATATATATTGAAAACAAATTTTTTCCCTGTATCTCAATAAAATAAATCCTGATCCTTAAGGTTTATGAAGCTGACAGTTCTAGATTTAGTAATACATTCTAATTTTGGGTACGTCTACCCTTTACTTTATGATACATTAATAAAGTAAATTAAATTACAATTACACTTTATTCACCCACATGAACAAGTTGTGGGTCTTGGGAAATGTTGCTCAACCCTCGTTCCACCGAGACTTCTTCCACCTGTACTTAACCTATCTCTGTGTAGTAAAAATGAGGTGTGAGTCTTAACCACGTGACTCAATGAGAACTCTCCCATCCCCAGCGCCAGGCGGGTACCATGGCGCTGGGATTGGGAGTCATACACAACCACATGCAAAAACAACTGGTTACTGTTAATAAACATACATTCATGGCGACCACACAACAACAGATATCTCATCCAACCACTCACATGCATTTAACCGATACAAGCATGCAGCAATTTATTCCACGTCATCAATCATCAATTAAACATGTAACATATAGTGCTGGCTTTTACTTACTGGTCTTCTCACGTTCAGCATGTTTGAATAAACCAAGACGTTGTGGTGACGTAATCCTGTACGTCACTACTACGCTGCGCAATTAGAAATCATATGCAAACACAGACAATTTATATATACACACAGATACTATGACAAATATCTACTTAATCTCCCCCACTCTGGGGTATCTACTAGCCACTACGTGACTTTTCTACTTTGAACCCGTGCACTCGGGTTACTGGCCACCAAGTGCCAAAACATACTTAACCCATTCACTTGGGTACTGGTCACCTCGTGACAATTCTGTTAACCAAACACAATCAACTTCTATCTATCAAACAACTGACGCATAGCCACCACGTGGCACGTCCTGACCCCATGCTGCAGGGCAATAACTTGAGCCCACTCGTCCATTACCCAACCAGGCCACATGGCGGGCACGGCACGACGTCTCGAAGCATGGCCACTGACACACCCTGGACCAACTCCACAGGATGATTTCTCTTTTACTAGGTTAGGCTCACGGTTCACCCGTAGGTTCCTCCCGTGTCTCCTTACCTTATTCTCACATATTAATAGGATTCTTTGTATCTTTCCCGAAGGATCAACAATTCCTCTCCTTATTAATATGTACAAGTATCCTCAACAGGATATAACTCATATACCCGTCCAGATGCACTCTCTGAGCCTCAAGCTATCGTCATAGCAATATAAAACCTTTCTGACCCTATTAGCAGGATAGGGCAATGACCATCGTCATGGTGATTATAAAAAACTGAGGTCTCAAGTCCCATCTGACGTTGTTCTAGTCGATGTCTCACATCGCTAACATAACCAAATCTGAAACCCACCAATAACTCCCTTTGCATGATTTTAATTCAAGTCACCGTCGTGACGAGTTTTCAAAATAAAGTTTAGCCCTTCCGTACAAGGGCTCTTGCCACCGTCGTGGAAAAGATTTAATAAAATACTCATCATGCCTCCGGAGTGTATGAGTTGGATTTGTAACACACCAATCATAGCAAACAATTATACTCTACTCCTATGTCTTCCTTTCCAAGCTATCTTCCACAACATATTTTCTAGTCCTTTCATTCTTTTAGCATTCTATATCTGTAGCTAACATATACCAGACAAGCAGAGAATATACATACTCATGTAATCCACATAAGCATACAACCCTAGGAGCGAAGATGGAAGAACCCTCACCTTGGCCAACCTTCCATGCAATCCTCTCTTGTAACTTTAGTCTCCTAGGAGTTCCTGTTGCACTCTATCGTGTGTTGTTGTTCCTATAAGAACAACATTTACTTCATTAAGGTTATTACTTAGCTTAACTTGTTATTTATCTCTCCATTACTCTCACGTGTAGTCCATGGTTGCCACAGAGTCAAGCTCTTGGTCTTATTGGACTTCTCTATCCCGACTTACGCATATCCTTCCTCGGACACTTGACTTACTCGAATATAACACTCTACTTGAGTGTTTCACATACTTGGATTTGAGTATTAGACCTCTATCTAACTTGTATTCGCATCTAAGGAAGCTTATCTAGTTTGGTTGGAAGGAATCCCAATTTTAGGAAGGTCTAAGTATTTTGAATCAACTTGTGTTCCTACTTGGGTTCTAAGAAATCTAGTTTCTAAACCTCAATATATCTCCAATTTATCCCACTTAAGAATTCCTAAGAATTCCTACCACTGCTAGTTGTGGTGGTATGGTTCTTACAGGTGGGGCTGGAATAGGTGTACTTCCCGGCGTCAGATTGCTCCTCACACTTGTACCCTCTTTTTTCTTAGGACACTCTCTACCCATATGGCCCACCTGGTCGCAGTGGTAGCATCCCTCTGTCAGTCTCCGACACACCCCAAAATGATACCTGCCACAAGTCGCACACTAGGGTCTCATTTTTCCGGCATTTCCACCCCCTTGCACTCTCTGTCCCCCTTGAGAATTATTTCTTGTACCTGTTACATGAGTGGTAGTTGAGGATTGTCCTCCTACGGACCCTGAGTATCCTGCACCTCCACCGGTTGTCTTCCTTTTCTTACTTCCACCCCTTTGGTTGTCACTGCCTGTTATTAACTTGACTTTGGGATCAACAGATGTCCCATACCTCTTCCTGGTTTCAATCATTCTAGCACAATCTGTTGCTTGAGCTAAAGTCTCAAACTGTCTCCTCTGAGGTAGCAAAGCAGTAAACAACGGCTCCGTGAGTCGGTGTATGAATCTCTTGATCCTCGCCTCTTCATCAGGCACTAACTCAGGTGAGATTTGAGCCAGTTTCGTAAAAAGTAATTCATACTCCGTCACGGTCATGTTAGGCGTCATCCACCATTCCTCGAATTGCTGACACTTTGCATCTTTGGTGCCTTCAGGTAGAAACCGACCCAGGAATTCCCTCTGAAAATCTTCCCATGTCATTGGTGTCACTCTGCGTGAATACCTCATCTGTACGGACTCTATCCATACTCTAGCCGCTCCCCTCAGTTGGAATGAAGCTAATTCCACTAATTCATGGCCTGAGCACCTCAGCATGCGCCCAATTCTGACCACATCTCTGATAAAGTACTGTGGATCCTCTTTCTCACTAGTCCCGTAGAAAGTGGGTGGATGAAGCTTCAGAAATTTTGAAATTGGCAGCTCTCTGGGTGCTGCCTGCGGTTCACGAGGCATTCCTTGTGGTTGTTGCCATTCCCTATCCTCTTCCTCAACAACCTCCATCTTTTGATTGCTAGGAATTCTCTCTTGTTCTTCCTCGTCGACTACCAGCCGGCGTACCTCTCTCTGTATTTGCCTCGTCATCTCTTCTCTTAGTTCCAGAAATCCTGCCGTGAGCATTTCCGCCATGGAAGGTGCACCTGTCTCTACTTGAGGTTGAGGTTCTGGTGACTGTCTCCTCTCTTCCCCTCTCACTTGTGCTCTTCGTCGACCTCGAGCACGACCCCTACCTCGTCCTCGAGTACGGAATCTACCTCAGCCTCGGGTGGGCATTCCCTCCTCCCGAACTGATTCTCGATCAATTTCAGCAGGAGTTCTCCCTCCACCCCTAATTTGTCTCGTGATAGGTGGCATCCCTATACTGCACAAGGACCACACCTAATAAGTGCACATATATTAATGATATTTCATATCAAAGAGAGTAGAAAGAAAGGCTGACACAATTTTCCTGGGTACTTCCACAAGTGTCTTTTTACTCCCACGTTGTGCCTGGGTACACAAAGAGGGGTAAGCCGACACCCGGTCATACCTATGGCTTCATACAGTTTAAAGAAACCAGGCTCTGATACCAAGTTTGTCACGACCCCCTATCGGACATCCGTGACCGGCACGCGAGGTAGGATTTCTCCTATCCCGTAAGCCTCTAACCCTTGATTGACATTTCTGTATGTGCATAACTACCCATTTCTAATACAAACAATATATAGTATTTATGGCCATCCCTATCCGGTGACCTAAGTAACGTGCAATCCACGGCTCGCTCAACGCCGCTTCAGTCTATACATATACACATAGTCAATCACACGTACATATAATATACATATTGATCACGTGCTTCAGGGCGGGTGATCTATCCTATTCACATGCAGAAATCCTGTGTACAGTCAAGTATATATATTCAATCACACACCTGCATATAATTTACATATTGATCACACGCCTCAATGCGTGAGACCTATCCTATTCACATGCGGAAGCCGTATTTTCATACAATCAAGTATTCAGTCACACATACATATAAATTTACATATTGATCACTCGCTCAGTGCGTGTGATCTATCCTATTCACATGCAGAAGTCATATACATATATATACGCATGATATATACCATATCATAGCCTATGTTCCCAACAACAAGACCAATATTTAATCTGTATGAAGCCGACAATTCTAGAGTGTGACATATACATATATATATATATATATATATATATATATAGCAACTGTACAAAACAATGCTATACCAAAAGAATCATATACATATATATCCTAACTAAATACATATATCAATACTACCCACACGAACAATGCGTGCGGTCTCTAAATCTGTCCGCCTCCCTGAGATGAAGTGGAAGCGCTCCCGATGCCTATACCACCTGTGTCTGTATCATTTAACATTGGGGTGAGTCAAACGGACTCAGTGAGAGGCTCTCCCATCCCTGGTGTAGTAGCGGGTACCACTACAACTGGGGAAAAAGAGCTAATCACAAACACATACGCATATAACGGGTTTAAATTTCCATATGGTAAGTGGTCATGCGAATAGCATATATCTTATTCACAACATAGAATTTAAAGCATGGTTTTACATACGTTCAAATTCATACATGCATCATATCATGATTTAACATATAATTTCATGTGGTCATCCATATTCAATTAACCGTAATCATAAACTGGCCCGAAGGCATATCTCCGTTAGGAGAGAATCTGGCCCGAAGGCATATCTCACGTGAGCGATATAGGAACCTAGTTGATCATTCTAGGAACCCCTGGCCCCAAGACTTTACTTGGAACAGTAGTCTGACCCCAAGACTTCACTTGGAGCATAGCCGGCGACTCATCTGACCTCGGTTTACCCAAGGCAATAGCCACAATGTGGTATACTCATATACGTTGTATTTTTGTGAGTTTGACTCAAGATGACAGACTCAATCTACCCGGACCACCCGTGATAGACTCGGTTCCCACGTTGTACCACAATTTACTTCTATGGACCACTACTTACTCATTGTACTTCTTACTAAACAAATCTACATTGCCCAACCGTTTTCTAAGTCGGAAACTCTCCGTTTAAGACAAAGTCACCTGTGTTCATTTTCTTTAAGGATTTACATACACAACCACACTTTTCAGATAATAATCAATGAGGTTGGTTTCTAGTACCACAAGACCCTCACAAATAAAATTGACTCGATCCTACCCCCAATATCATATAGGTCCCGAGGACCTTCTTTCCATATAAGGCTCCTTGAGCCACCATCGCTTTTACAGTTCACATATACACATATAGCACGTTATCACATATATTATAATTTAGGAACAACAATAGCAGGTTATCTAATATATGATTCCTACAAGTAGGCAAGAATGCAAACCATATATCCATATCCGCAGTCAACCCTATAGGACAAGGATAGGAAAGCCCCTCACCTGTTTGGCCCCTCTGATCAGCACTCGGTGTGCCCGAAGGTCCACTCACTGTATGGTGCCCTATACACATATACTTGAGAGATTTAGAAACTTGAAATTCAACCACTATCGTGTGCATGTAACGCTAATGCTCATGTTCTCTCTAATTAATTCCATAGACTAGTTGTTGGCTTGGGATGCCCTCAACTAGCTTTCGGAACACCTAGCATGCTTCTATTCGTGTCCAACCCTTGCTTAATCACAGTATTCGGAAGCCTTGATTTGGGAATGCCAAGTTACCCAATTCCACCTATATATGTCCATGTGAAGTTTCCATTGCCCAAGTCTTGAATTTATAGCTCAAGAGAGTCATAAATCCTACTTGTCCAAGATTTCCATTTACCAAAATAACCTTCAACACTTTAACTACACATGAATACACATATCCGGATACGCGTAAAATTAGAAAATTGTCTCTTTTTCCCCGAACCGGGTTCCGGGTGAGACGGTGCTTACTCGGGTTTTAATCCCTCGTACATTCCAATAATTTTAACAATTATATATTCACAATTTCACCTATTAATGCACCCCCAATCAGTCCACAACACCCTTAAACCTTACCAACCACATTTTTCTACTATTTTTCCAACCCGGATAAATTCCATCAATTTAGTTCCGGTTCCTAAGCTTCCAACTCACTTCCTAACATGCAAATACTTCAATTTAGGTCCTAGAATACATAGATTGAATCAAATGGGGTTTTTCCAAAAATTCCTAAAATTGATAAAATTGGGGTTTGAGAGTTTCGGGACTTCTCACCTCGATTCAACCAGTTAGAAGGACGATATGGAGTAGAGGAGACTCCCAGCCA
The DNA here is from genome assembly GCA_014851425.1 of Senna tora. Lineage (NCBI taxonomy): Eukaryota > Viridiplantae > Streptophyta > Magnoliopsida > Fabales > Fabaceae > Senna > Senna tora. The sequence goes on along the minus strand of CM026263.1, from coordinate 15,319,085 downwards.
CCTTCCCCGGTGAAGAGACGGCGTTTTCCGGCGAGAAACTCTCTCCCTCTTGGTTTCTCTCTCTAGCCCGTCACTCTCTCTCCTCCAGCCACAACGACGGCGACGAGCTCCGGCGGACGGCGACTCTGGCTTCTCCTCGCACGTCCGGCCTCCGTCTCCTCCGTGCGTCTTCCTCCTTGCTTCCTTCGTGCACGACGCCTCTCTCTGCTCTCTCTTCCGTCGTTCTTCCCTCTCTCACGATCTATCCTCTTTTCTTTTTCCTCTTATTCCCCTTTTCTTTTCTTTTATATATATATATATATATATATATATATAATAATAATAATAATAATAATAATAATAATAAATTAATATATACCTATCACAAAAAAAAATTCTGGTGTAATAATAAATAAGAAAAGAAATATATAAAAAATTTAGGATTTAAAATAATTTGTATTTACAACATAATAAGTAATAGGCTAGTGTGTATTTTTATCTCATTCTCCACTTTTAAATTAATTAATTTAATTTAATTAATGATGCTAGTTAAAATATTCCCGGGTATGACAACACTCATCGGCGAAAACTGATTAGAAATAGAAAAAGAATATCGGGTTTTCAAAACACTAATCGGCGAAAATTGATTAAAAAAAGTAAAATGAATATCAAGTTTTCGAAACACTCATCGGTGAAAACTGATTAAAAAAAGAAATATGAATATCAAGTTTTTGAAACACTCATCGATGAAAACTGATTAAAAAAAAGAAAAATGAATATCAAGTTTTCGAAACACTAATCGGCGAAAACTGATTAAAAAAAGAAAAATGAATATCAAGTTTTCGAAACACTTATCGGCGAAAAATGATTAAAAAAGGAAAAAAAAATCAAGTTTTCGAGACACTCATCGGCGAAAAATGATTAAAAGAAGAAAAATGTATATCAAGTTGTCGAAACACAGATAAGTTAAACTGATTAAAAAACGAAAAATAACTATCAAGTTTTCGAAACACTCATCGGCAAAAACTGATTAAAAAAAGAAAAATGAATATCAAGTTTTCGAAACACTCATCGACGAAAACTGATTAAAGAAAATAAATATGAATATCAAGTTTTCAAAACTCTAATCGGCGAAAACGGATTAAAAAAGGAAAATGAATATCGAGTTTTTGAAACACTCATCGGTGAAAACTGATTCAAAAAAGAAAAATGAATATCCAGTTTCCAAAACACTAATCGGCAAAAACTGATTAAAAAAAAGAAAAATGAATATTAAGTTTTCAAAACACTCATTGGCGAAAACTGATTAAAAAAAAGTAAAATGAATATCAAGTTTTCGAAACACTCATCGGCGAAAACTGATTAAAAAAATAATAATGAATATCAAGTTTTGGAAACACAAATCGGCGAAAACTGATTAAAAAAGGAAAATGAATATCACGTTTTCGAAACACTACACTACAACAAATAAGGGTTTCGGTGGCGACTTTTGTCGTCACTGAAAGTCCAAAAGTCGCCACTGAAGGGTTTCAGTGACGACATAAAAGTTGTCACTGAAAACTCCGCAACTAAAGCCCTATAGTGGCGAGACGAATAGTCGCCATTGAAAACCCTTCAGTGATGACTTTTAAAATTTCGCCACTGAAGGTTTTCCGTGGCGAGACAAATAGTCGCCACCGAAAACCCTTCACTGACGACTTTTAAAATTTCGCCACAAAAGGTTTTTAGTGGCGAGAGGAATAGTCGCCACTGAAAACCCTTCAGTACCGACTTTTAAAATTTCGCCACTGAAGGTTTTAAAATATATAATACATTACTTATAAATATTTTATTATTAATTTTAAAAAATAAAATATATATCATTTTCTTTTTTAAATAATATAATAACAAGTCTAGTTTTCTAATACTTCAATTTATATTTTGAAAATGTATTATTATGAACTTTAAATAAGAAATAGTAAAAATAATAATATATGCACATATATAAAGAACACTGTATTTGATGGATATTAATTCTCAATTATTATTCTAATTTTATATCTTTATCTTTAGGTTCTACCAAAAAGAGTAATATTCATATAATTTGTGCAACTCATCTCTTTTATGATTATTCTTTTTAATTTTTTTTACATGTTTTATTTTGATATAAATAATATAAATAATTAAAAACAATTAATTCTCACCCATTACATGTTTTACTTTGGAGAAATTAAAAATTACATACACATAATTTTATATAAGTTTATTCCTATTTGTCATCTAACTATTTTTAAATTAAAAATTATAATTAATTAAATTTTTACCTTTGGTGATGACTTTGTAAAAGTCACCACAAAAACCCTTCAGTGGCGACTGGAAAAGTCGCCACTGAAAACCCTTCGGTGGCGACTTTTAAAATTTCGCCACTGAAGGTTTTCAGTGGCGAGTAGAAGTGTCGCCACTGAAAATCCTTTGGTGGCGACTTCTAAAATTTCGCCACTGAAGGTTTTCAGTGGCAAGTAGAAGTGTCGCCACTGAAAACCCTTTGGTGGCGACTTTTAAAATTTCGCCACTGAAGGTTTTCAGTGGCGAGAAGAATGGTCGCCACTGAAAACCCTTTGGTGACGACATTTCAATTTTCGCCACTGAAGTGTATTTGGTGGCGACAATAATGTCGCCACCGAAGAGGTTTTTGTTGGCGACTAAATCGTAGTCGTCACCAAAGACCTTCGGTGACGACTAAAATGTCGCCATTGAAGATCTTCGGTGGCGACATGAAAAAGTCGTCACTGAAGGTCGACTTTCAGTGGCGACTTTTTTGAGTCGCCACTGAAGGTCGACCTTCAGTGACAATTTTTTGAGTCGCCACTGAAAGTCAACTTTCTTGTAGTGCTAATCGGCGAAAACTGATTAAGAAAAAGAAAAATGAATATCAAATTTTAGAAACACTCATCGACAAAAACTATTTAAAAGAAAGAAAAACGAATATTACGTTTTCGAAACACTCATCGGCGAAAACTGATTAAAAAACGAAAAATGACTATCAAGTTTTCGAAACAATCATGGGCGAAAACTGATTAAAAAAAATAAAAATTAATATCAAGTTTTCCAAACACACATCAGCGAAAACTGATTAAAAAAAAGACAAATGAATATCAAGTCTTTACAACACTTATCGACGAAAACTGATTAAAAAAAGAAAAATGAATATCAAGTTTTCAGAACACTCATCAGCGAAAACTAATTAAAAAACGAAAAATGAATATCAAGTTTTCGAAACACTCATCGGTGAAAACTAATTAAAAAAAGAAAAATGAATATCACGTTTTCGAAACACATCGGCGAAAACTGATTAAGAAAAAGAAAAATGAATATCAAGTTTTCGAAAAACTTATCGGTGAAAATTATTTAAAAGAAAGAAAAATGAATATTACGTTTTCGAAACACTCATCGGCGAAAATTAATTAAAAAAAAAGGAAAATTAATATCAAGTTTTCGAAACACTAATCGACGAAAACTGATTAAAAAAAATATAAATAAATATCAAGTTTTCAGAACAGTTATCGGCGAAAACAGATTAAAAAAAGAAAAATGAATATCAAGTTTTCGAAAACACTCATCGGCGAAAACTGATTTAAAAAAATAAAAATGAATATAAAGTTTTCGAAACACTCATCGGCGAAAACTGATTAAAAAAAGTAAAATGAATATCAAGTTTTCAAAACACTCATTGGCGAAACCTGATTAAAAAAAATGAATATCAAGTTTTCGAAATACTCATCGACGAAAACTAATTAAAAAAAATAAAAATGAAATATCAAGTTTTCGAAAAACTCATCGGCGAAAACTGATTAAAAAAGGAAAATGAATATCAAGTCTTCGAAACACTTATCGGCGAAAACTGATTAAAAAAAGAAAAATGAATATCAAGTTTTCGAAACACTCATCGGCGAAAACTGATTAAAAAAAGAAAAATCAATATCAAGTTTTCGAAACACTCATCGGTGAAAACTGATTAAAAAATAAAAATGAATATCAAGTTTTCGAAACACTCATCGGTGAAAAATGATTAAAAAAAGAAAAATGAATATCAAGTTTTCAAAACACTCATTGGGGAAAACTGATTAAAAAAAGAAAAATGAATATCAAGTTTTCAGAACACTCATTGGCGAAAACTGATTAAAAAGAGAAAAATAAATATCAAGTTTTCGAAACACTCATCGGGGAAAACTAGTTAAATAAAGAAAAATGAATAAAACGTTTTCGAAACACTAATCGACGAAAACTGATTAAGAAAAAGAAAAATGAATATCAAGTTTTCGAAACACTCATCGGCGAAAACTATTTAAAAGAAAGAAAAATGAATATTACGTTTTCGAAACACTGATCGGCGAAAACTTATTAAAAAACGAAAAATGACTATCAAGTTTTCGAAACACTTATGGGCGAAAACTGATTAAAAAAAAAGAAAAATTAATATCGAGTTTTGGAAACACACATCGGCGAAAACTGATTAAAAAAATGAATATCAAGTTTTCACAACAGTCATCGGCGAAAACTAATTAAAAAAAGAAAAATGAATGTTAAGTTTTCAGAACACTCATCGGCGAAAACTGATTAAAAAAAGAAAAATGAATATCAAGTTTTCGAAACACTCATCGGTGAAAACTAATTAAATAAAGAAAAATGAATATCACGTTTTCGAAACACAATGGCAAAAACTGATTAAGAAATAGAAAAATGAATATCAAGTTTTCGAAACACTTATCGGCGAAAACTATTTAAAAGAAAGAAAAATGAATATTACGTTTTCCAAACACTCATCGGCGAAAAATTGTTAAAAAATGAAAAATGACTATCAAGTTTTCGAAACACTCATCGGCGAAAACTGATTGAAAAAAAGGAAAATGAATATCAAGTTTTCGAAACACTAATCGATGAAAACTGATTAAAAAAAATATAAATGAATATCAAGTTTTCAGAACACTCATCGGCGAAAATTGATTAAAAAAAGAAAAATGAATATCAAGTCTTCGAAAACACTCATCGGCGAAAACTGATTAAAAAAAGTGAAAATGAATATAAAGTTTTCGAAACACTCATCGGCGAAAACTGATTAAAATAGAAAAAGAATATCAAGTTTTCGAAACACTTACCGGCGAAAATTGATTAAAAAAAGAAAAATGAATATCAAGTTTTCGAAACAGTCATCGGCGAAAACTGATTAAAAAAATAAAAATAAATATAAAGTTTTCGAAACACTCATCGGCGAAAACTGATTAAAAATAGAAAAAGAATATCAAGTTTTCGAAACACTGATCGACGAAAAATGATTAAAAAAAATAAAAATAAATATCAAGTTTTCGAAACACTCAACGGCGAAAAATGATTAAAAAAAAGAAAATAAAATATCAAGTTTTCGAAACACTCATCGGCGAAAACTGTTTAAAAAAATAAAAATGAATATAAAGTTTTCGAAACACTCATCGGCGAAAACTGATTAAAAATATCACGACCCCCGTTTAGAGGACCGTGACCGGCACAGACACAGGGAATATCCCTGAACCTGTAAGACTTATCACCTAATTGACAGAATATCTATTATTGAAAATACATCCACATGCAGTATTATACCATGGCTACACCGAAATGGTGGCCTATCCTAGGCAAGCAAATCCACGGCCAGTGCCGCTTCAGGATATAGATATAGGAAAACACACATAATATATATAACCTGTGTACTGGCTACACATCCGAAGATGCTGCCTATCCTTTTCACATGCAAAGATATATGTGTATATATATATTTTGAAAACAAATTTTCCGTGTATCGCAGGAAAATAAATCCTGATCTTTAAGGTGTGTGAAGTTGACAGTTCTAGATTTAGTAATACAATCTAATTGGGTACGTCTACCCTTTACTTTATGATACATGATAAAGTAAATTAAATTAAAATTACAATTTATTCACCCACATGAACAAGTTGTGGGTCTTGGAAAGTTTTGTTCGTTCCTCGCTCCACCGAGACTTCTTCCACCTGTACCTAACCTATCTCTGTGTAGTAAAATGAGGTGTGAGTCTTAACCACGCGACTCAGTGAGGACTCTCCCATCACCGGTGCAAGGCGGGCACCATAGCGCTGGGAATGGGAGTTATACACAACCACATGCAAAAACAACTGGTTACCATTAATTAGCATGCACTCTTGGTGACCACACAACAACAGAAATTTCACACAATCACTCACATGCATTTATAGATACAAGCATGCAGCAGTTTATTCCACGTCATCAATCAGCAAGTAAACATATAACATATAGTGCCGGCTCTTACTTACCGGTCTTCTCACGTTCAGCATGTTTGAATCAAACAAGACATTGTGGTGATGTAATTCTGTACGTCACCACTACAATGCACAATCAACAAATATATGCAAACACAAACAATTTGTATATACACACAAATACTATAACATACATCTACTCAATCTCCCCCACTCTAGGGTATCTACTAGCCAATACGTGGCTATTCTACTTCGAACCCGTGCACTCGGGTTACTGGCCACCACGTGGAAAATATACTTAACACATTCACTCGGGTACTGGTCACCTCGTGACAATTCTGTTAATCAAACAATATTTCACCCATTCACTTGGGTACTAGTCACCTCGTGACGATTCTATTAATCAAACACAATCAACTTCTATCTATCAAACAACTGATACGTAGCCACCACGTGGTACGTCCTGACCCCTTACTGCGGGGCAATAGCTTGAGCCCACTCGTCCATTACCCAACCAGGCCACATGGCGGGCACGACACAACTTCTCGAAGCATGGCCACTGACACACCCTGGACCAACTCCACAGGATGATTTCTCTTTTACTAGGTTAGGCTCACGGTTCACCCGTAGGTTCCTCCCGTGTCTCCTTACCTTAATCTCACATATTAATAGGATTCTTTGTATCTTTCCCGAAGGATCAACAATTCTTCTCCTTGTTAATATGGACGAGTATCCTTAACAGGATATAACTCATATACCCGTCCAGATGCACTCTCTGAGCCTCAAGCTATCGTCATAGCCATATAAAACCTTTCTGACCCTATTGCCAGGATAGGGCAATGACCATCGTCATGGTGATTATAAAACTGAGGTCTCAAGTGTCATCTGACGTTGTTCTAGTCGATGTCTCACATCGCTAGCGTAATCAAATCCGAAACCCACCAATAACTCCCTTTCGCATGATTATAATTTAAGTCACCGTCGTGACAAGTTTTCAAAATAAAGTTTAGCCCTTCCATGCAAGGACTCTTGTCACCGTCGTGGAAAAGATTTAATAAAATACTCATGATGCCTCCAGAGTGTATGAGTTGGATTTGTAACACACCAATCATAGCAAACGATTACTCTCTACTCCTATGTCTTCCTATCCAAGCTACTTTCCATAACCTATTTTCTACTTCTTTCATTCTTTTAACATTCTATATCTCTAGCTAACACATACCAAACAAGTAGAGAATATACATACTCATGTAATCCACATAAGCATATAACCCCAGGAGCAGAGCTGGAAGAACCCTCACCTTGGCCAACCTTCCATGCAATCCTCTCTTGTAACTTTAGTCTCCTCGGAGTTCCTGTTGCACTCTATCGTGTGTCGTTGTTCCTATAAGAACAACATTTACTTGATTAAGGTTATTACTTAGCTTAACTTGTTATTTATCTCTCCATTACTCTCATGTGTAGTCCATGGTTGCCACAGAGTCAAGCTCTTGGTCTTATTGGACTTCTCTATCCCGACTTATGCGTATCCTTCCTCGGACACTTGACTTACTTGAATATAACACTCTACTTGAGTGTTTCACATACTTGGATTTGAGTATTAGACCTCTATCTAACTTGTATTCGCATCTAAGGAAGCTTATCTAGCTTGGTTGGAATGAATCCCAATTTTAGGAAGGTCTAAGTATTTTGAATCTACTTGTGTTCCTACTTGGCACTACAAGAAAACTGTTATTTTCTGGCGCTTAGTTCCTGGCGCTTGGTTGAAAGTGTCACTACTCAACACAATTACCGGCGCTTAGACAAGTGTCACTAATGTGTGGCGCCTCTTATTAATTATTGGCGCTTAAGGCGCCCTTAACTTAAAAATTAATTAATTAATAGTTTTTCTGTGTTTACCGGCGCCTCTAAAGCGTCACAAAGAGTACTTATTTCAATAAATTTTTAATTTTTTTTCTTAGTAATTTTCTGGCACCTATAAAGTGCCACAAATCACCTTAATTTAGTAAAATTTTAAATTTATAATTTATATATATTTTTTCACTTACAGGCACTTTCAAAGTGTCACAAAGCATTCTTAATTTTTTTAAAAAAGTAATTTATAATATTTGGTCATTTACAAGCACTTCTTAAGTGCCAAAAAAATTTCTTAATTTAATAAATTATTAATTTATATTTTTTGGGTCAGTTTTCAACACCTAAGAAGTGTCACAGATTGGCACTAAAATTCTAAAGTTTTCAATCAACCCTTGGTGCGCCAAAACACTACTCATTTTTTTCACTGGAGCGCCAAAACCCATCCGTCTTCCCCATCTGCCAAAACCCATCCGTCTTCCCCATCTGCTGCTGTGAGGAAACGCTAGGGAGGAAGACACGTCGTCGACTGAGAAAACGCTGTGAGTTCCATCTTCCCTCTCTTACAAACCTCTGATTCTCACCTTCTCCTCAGATCTTGCTTCGGCTTTTAGGGTTTTGCTGGTACGCTTCACTTTCTCTACAATTATTAACTCACTCTTACTTAATATCCTTAAGGTTTTGGAGTAGCTAGCTTTGGTTATATATATATGATATGAATCTGACCATTATTTGGGAAGTCTGCGGACAACATAGGTTTTAGTTATTTAAAATTAATGGAACTACTCAACTATTTTACAAGCGCTAGATCATCATCTTTGACGATTAAATATCATTTGGGTACTTGGGTCATCATCATTCAACAACACAATTTCATTTGGGGAATTTTCCACATTCTGTGTGCTGCTAGATGGCTTCAGTCGCTTTGGTTTTCTCTTGTCTAAGAATAATTTTGAAAAGGAACAATAGATGGAACAACAGAGAAAGAAATGCATTAAGATACTATGCAATGTCAACTGCCTTCTCCTAAAGCCAAAGCTACTGAAGCAGGGGTTCCACAAAAACCCAATATAACACAAACAAGAGAAAATGAGAGGATTTAAAAGAGTGGATGAACAATGTGTGTGGTTATTTGAAAAGAAATATTAAGGATAACATAGAAGTTAACACTAAACAATGATACATCCCAAGTGTTCTACCAACATGCCTTCAACCATTTTGAGCAGTAAACCAATAGTTCTAGAATTAGAATCCCTCTTTTTTTTTTCATTCATGCTGCTTAAACGATACTTGGTCAAAATAATATCTGTTCAAATATTTGCACATGAAAGTTTTGTGTAGTTTCATTTTAAATTCAAAAATGATGGTCAATTCAATTGGGAATTGAAATTATTTTGAAGTAGACAAATTGTGAAAATGTGCCCTACATATCTGGGAATTGATTGTTTGAAGTTTGAAGGAATCTTGGAGATGGGACAGTGACCATTGGTCCCTCAATCTTGCTTCTGCTTCTTGTTTGCATTGCCATTTTCCATTGCGTATTTAAATATCCAAAGGCCATAGAAGAGGGATTTGGGCTTTTCTTGCAATTTCAGGAGTTGGGAGAGAGAATAATGAATTGAATGGTGTGAATTGTGAAACGTGGGCGGCCAATATTATATTGAACCATTAGTTACCACTCAACTAATGGTAATGGACACACCACCGCCTTAGTCACCGACTTCCGTGCTTACCTTTAAATTATCTTATTTTCCTCCTTGATTGATGTGAGAATCCATAAGCTGTTCCCTGTTTTATTTATTGCTGTTCCCTCAGGAATCAAAAATTCAGGCGAACTACTTGATTGGGCTAAAACCTGAGACACTGTTCAAATTTTTATGTAATGGAACCACTAGAGGTTAAAAATTTTTATTAACCTTGCTGGATTAAACATTGATACTTGTTTGCCAACTTGTTTGTCAACAATAAATCTCTGGCAGTCTTGCTTATGATAACTTTTGGTCTCTTCAACTCATTACATTTATTGCAGGTCATAATTGATTCACAACCTTTGACTGTGGCTGTTCTTGCAGCCTTGTTATTTGGTGAGTCCATTGGAATCATTGGAGCTGCAGGACTTGTTTTTGGTGTCATAGGACTTGTACTTCTTGAGGTAAACTTTTTTATCTGTAGATGGCCATTTAAATTGTGTCAAGTCCGATCATACTAAGGCTCACAATGTAGAGGTTTCTCTCCAAATTGTAATGGATAATCACCATAGTTGAGTTCTTGACCAATATATGTCACAGAACAATTGACGACTTAAAAATTTATTGGAACAAGAAGGACAAGCTTAAGTCTATATATGACTATCCTTATCAAAATATATTAGTGAATACTACAGTTTACTCTCTCTCCACTTTCACAGGGTCATGAACAAGCCTTTTCTTGTATGTGTTTTGTACGGTTTTTGAATATTAAAAAATTATTATTTTTATTAAATTTTTATCTTTTAAATTGTTGAGTTCTCTATTAATTAATTAATAAAAGAATATTAATTGATGTTCTAAAAGTAGTGATTAGCAAGCTGCACAATATAGAAATTAGAGATGGAAAGCTCTTTTAATGCTCTTTTGTGGTGTGGTGAGTTGGCAAGTGTATATATGTTATGCTAGTATATATGTTAAGTGTGGTTTGGTTTGGTGCTGAGCAGTGCATTAATCTAATCATTTATGTGTGTTTCAGATGGTAGCTTAGCTTTATCACATGCGTTTTAATGAATCATGTATGACGTCTGGTTTTCTCATTAACAATATATAATTAGTAATACCTTTATACTATCTTAACTTATGAGGTGAATCTAAACTGCTTCAATTTCAGCAACAATATAATAACTATGTGGCTAATATCATTCCAAAATATTATATATATATATATATATATATATATATAGACACACACACACATATAATTACCGGAAGGAGCAACAAGCTTATTAATATAGATAAAATTATCTAAATTTTTTTTGGTAGGAAAATTATCTAAACTTTTATTACTTTTTTACTTCCAGTGACTTACAAGATATATTGTAATAATTTATTAAAAAAATTATATGACAAAACTTATGTGCAAATTCTTAACTGTTTTGTTTTTTTTTCAAAAATGAAATTTAGATTATAAAGATAGTAATATAATACTTAATTAGAAAAAATATATATTACATTTATAATTTTATTAAAAAGTTCAGTCATTTTTAAATTTTGTTTTATTGAAACAAAATTGACTTCATTCAAAGGCTGTAGTTAAAATATTGGGTTGTAGACTTGCAGTAGGTGGATCATGATGTTCATGACTCTTGATTTATATAGTTATTAATTTTTAATAGAAACATAGGTTTGCTATTAAATGATTCATACACTATAATGGTTGCATAATATATTTTTTTTGGTCACATATATTACTTAATTTAAAACAACTTTCGAACAAATTTTGGCATGCATTTGGTGTCTTAAGGAATAAGGACCATGGTAACAGCAATCAATCTAGTTGTTATTTTAGATCATTTTCAATACTGCTATATTTTTAATACTGCTATATTTTTACTTTTCATTATGTCAATTCCTATTGATTGAACTTGGTATTGTATTTCTATCCACAATGATTGAGGCATGATGATATTTAGATTTGTATTTGTCTATTGGTCAATTGTATTGTACAAAGTGTTTGGTGGTGTGAACCTATTATTCTAAAATAATTGTACCTCTATCTACCCTTCATATATTTACTTTACTCTACATTAATGATTTCATTATTCTAAAATTGATTGTGGTGTCATTAATTATTTCATTATTCTAAAATATTTTTTGTTAGATATTGGTTTTAGCTATGGATAAATCTTGGATTACAATGTCACGGATTAGCCCTGAATATGATAAAGGCATAAATGCCTTTTTAGATTTTGCATTTTCACACACGATTGCTGAGGGCATGATAAGATGTCCTTGTAGCCGTTGTGGATTTAAAAGGTGGCATAATAGAGAAGTGGTATATGATCACTTAATTTGTACTCAATTCCCTCAAGGGTACACAATATGGACTTGGCATGGAGAGTCAGTCATATAGGAGATGCAAGTAACACTTCAAATGTAGCACAAGATAACCTTGGGGGTGTACGTGGTTCGACCGATGAACACCTAATGCAAGATATGGTTCGTGAAGCATTTGGAATTAATAGGGATGTTGGGATAGAAGCAAATGAATCTATAGATGAAGTTGAGAGTAGGGAGCATGGGTTGCATGAACAGTACATCGGAGCTAATACAAACTTCAATGATTTAATTAGAGAATGTAATGAGGAACTCTATGCAGGTTGCACAAAGTATTCTCGACTATCATTTTTGATTAAACTGTACCATATTAAATGTTATTGTCGGATGTCTGATAAAGCCATGTCCATGATACTTGAGTTATTGCATGATGCTTTTGAGCATGCAAAGATTCCTATTTCATTCTATGAAGCCAAGAAAATAATCAACAAACTAGGGCTTAATTATTCTAAGATTGATGCATGTCCGAACGACTGTATGTTATATTGGAGAGACGATGAAAGTAAAGAATCGTGCAAAGTTTGTCATGCATCTAGATGGAAATCTAAGGAAAATGCAAGTAACATGGTGTGTGGGGGTAAGAGGAAGAAAAAGAAGCAACCTGCGAAAGTTTTGCGTTACTTTCCATTGAAACCACGGTTGCAAAGGTTGTACATGTCTTCTAAAACTGCTGATGATATGAGATGGCATGCAGAAGATGTGAAAAATGATGGGCTAATGAGACATCCACGAGATTCTGAGGCATGGAAGTCATTTGATGTAGTTCATCCTGAATTTGCTGCAGAGGTGCGTAATGTACGACTTGGGCTAGCTAGTGACGGTTTCAATCCTTTTGGAACCTTAAGTACCAACTACAGCATATGGCCCGTAATTCTTATTCCATACAACTTGCCTCCATGGATGTGTCTGAAGCAAAGTTCATTTATTCTTTCTATGATAATTCCAGGTAAGCGTATGCCAGGGAATGATATAGATATTTACTTATAACCTTTGATTGAAGAGTTGAAGGAGTTATGGACAGATGGGGTGGCAACATATGATTCTTCAAGGAATGAAATGTTCACATTGCGTGCATCTTTGATGTGGACAATTAGTGACTTTCCTGGTTTTGGAAATTTGTCTGGTTGGAACACATATACCGGGTTGGCTTGTCCATATTGTAACAATGACTCAATCCCTTGTCGTTTACCTTTCAGTGGAAAATGGTGTTTCACTGGCCATTGCCGTTTTTTGGAACCAGGACATAGATTTAGATTGAATTGGATTCGGTTTAACGGGAATGTTGAGATGAGGGATCCACCACCTTTACTTTCTGGCTCAGAAATTTTGAAACAATTGGAGAATATTGATGTGACCTTTGGAAAAAGCACGGAGTTAGATGATAAGGGTAAAATAACTCATAAAGGTAAAAGAACTCGCAGAAAGCGTCGTGAAATTGAAGCTAGTAAGCCTCAATGGCGAAAGAGGAGTATATTTTTCAAACTTCCATATTGGCATTTGAATTTGATAAGACACAATCTAGATGTAATGCATATTGAGAAAAATGTTTGTGATAATGTTGTTTACACATTACTCAATAAAGTTGGTAGGACAAAGGATAATTTTGCTGCTCGTAAAGACTTGTGTGCTATGGGTATTCGAAGGGATCTTTGGCCAAATGACAATGGAAAATTTCCTCTAGCTTTGTACACGATGACGAATGCAAGTAAGAGTTTGCCAGAAATATATTAGTGATGATGATGATGATGATGATGATGATGTGTAGCTACTAATTGATTTTGTTTCCTTTTTTACAAATATATTAGATGTAGAACGATAAGCAATATTTGAACATTTTGGTTGATGTAGCTTGCCAGAAATTTACTCTTGCCTCTTGTTCATGAATGCGTATACATAAAATTTCAATTATATTAGAATTTATTGTCTAATTTTCTATATTGGTTCATGAATGTATATTAAATGTCAATAATTTGAACTTGTGTTATGTTTAAGAACTAATGTTATGCTTTTTAACAGGTTCATTTGCAGAGATATGGGAAGATCAAAGAGATTAAGATATCCCAGAGTGAATCAGAGGCTGCAGCCCCGGCCCCAGCCCGAACCCCGAGCTCATTTTCAGGCCCAACCGTAACCCCAACTCTAGTTCCAGCCCCAACCCCATCTCTAGTTCCTGCCCCAACCCCATCACAGTCCACAGAGCCACCACCAGAAACAACCCAACATTTCACTTCGTGCCCAACTTCAACTCCAACTTCAGCTCCAATCCCAGACGAAGTTAGTAAACAATGCAATAGATATTGGACAATTGACATCATAGGTATGTAAACTTAATTTATATATTCTTCATCCTTTTGGGAACTTTCATAATATAATTTCATTGACAAATGAACAAGGGATTGTTAGGCAAGGACGTTTAAAGGTACTTGAAGTATGGTCTCTTCCATTAGGAAAACGAGTAGTAGTACCTTTTAATGCTCAAGCACAACCAGTTGGGGAGGCTGCTGGCCTTCTTAGTGGATTTCTTGGACTTGTTGTGACAGATGTTGCTACTTTTCCCATAAGCTACCATTCATGGGATAAAGTTCCTAATAGTTACAAGGAATCTTGCTTCAATAGTATAAAAGTAATAAGGTTTTATTTACTTTGAAAGTAGATACTATTCAATTGCCATATAATTCAATTGAACTAATGTGTGTTATTGCGCTTTGAAGGGTAAATTTTGCTTGGACCGTGTGCTTGAGAAACACTTTATAATCAGGAAGCTTGGAAAAAATTGGAGAAATTATTGTTGTTTCTTATTCGACCAATTTTATAAAGTTGAAAAAACAAGAGAACAAAACTTAGAAGAACATTCTCCAAAATTCATACCTTTGGATATGTGGGCAGCATTCGTTGACTACAGATTGGATCCAAAGACCAAGGTACACTATCATTTTAGTTTTTGGATGAACAACAAACTATTAACAACAAATATTTATTTGCTATTTTCTTCTTTGTAGGCAAAAGGTGAAAAGAACTGCGAAAATCGATCAAAGCTTAAGATGCCACATACGTGTGGATCTAAAAGCATGGCCAGAAAGAAACATGAAATGGTAATAACCTTTACTAACTCTTATATATATGTTGTCTACTTGTTTTAAAAAATTCTAATAGCATGATCATGGTGTTATCTCATTAATGTATGCTAGGAATTGGCAAGTGGAAAGCCTGTAAGTAGGGGAGCTGTCTTTGTAGCAACACACAAGAGGAAAGATGGTTCTTATGTGAATGACAATGCTAAGATTGTTAGTGTAAGTAAATACAATTCTTATAATATGGATTGAATTGTGTTGAGCTGTGTTTAATGGTAAAAGTTCTCTGTTTATACTCAATACCTTTGAATGATGGAGGACTCGCTAAGAAACTATCAGTATGTTGTGCTTATTGTATTGCTGAAGAAGTGTATGGCATTGAGTTATGTTATTAGTGTTGGAGCAGAAAATATTTTTGTAGTTTAAGGAAGTAATCATTGAAAAGAATCAAATTACATGATTAATAGGTCTTTATTGCCTTCCCTACATGGCTAGTAAACTCATTTTTGCAGATGATTATATTGAAATCTTTCTCTGATGTGGTTTATTGATTTTCTTATGAGTGAATGTAACACTTTGGGGTTCATTTTTCTGCTTGTCTCACAGATATCTGTGTTTTCATAGCTAATTCATCATTAAATAATACGTGGTTTATTAATTACTTTTTGCTTCCTATCTAATTATAAGGCAACTTGTAATTTGTAGGAAAAAATTTTAGAAATTGAGAGTCAAGAGACTTCATCCACACAACTGAGTGAGATGGATTCCCTTGGACAAGTTCTTGGAAAAGAAAATCTTGGAAGAGTTCGTGGTTTGGGATTTGGTCCTAGTCCAACCCAAGTATTTGGACATGCAACAACCCGACTTGGTAGGATTCCACTTAATAGTGGTAGTGATCCTGCAGGAGATGTGGCGCTGCAAGAAATTGCTAGATTGAAATTACAGTTAGAGGCTAACAAAAGTCAGACGAAAAGTTTTATGACTTTTGTTCTCCGGAATCTTGGGCTGGAAAGTGTACCACCTGAATTTGCAGATTTGATAAATCCTCAAGTTAGTTAAATTCGTTTTTACTTAAATTTTTTTGGCTAATTCAATAATATATTTTCATATACAAATATAATTAAATTTGTTAATTTTCTTAGGTATCAGATGCAAATAGTGCAGAACCACCATCAACGGGACACCAATCCTCACAGGCCTGAGATAGTGTTTCATTCACGGGATTGGATTATTTTGGTTTTGAATATTAGTAAGTTTACAAGATTCTTATTTATGTCACTCTTTTTCCTTTAATTATATATGGATTTTTTCTATGATATGATCATTTTCTTATAATTATCTATTATGATTCATTTGCAGGTCCATAAACTTTTAGATGGTTTAGTATCAAGGACTCTTGGTTATTTAGTTTTTTTGTAATTCTTAATGCAGAACATATTATTTTGGGATAATACTTTAGATATTTGTACCTATTTTGGTTATGGTGATGTTATTAGGATGATTGAACTTATTTTGAGTATAATGATTTTATTGGGATGAGATTGTACTTATTTTGAGTATAATGATCTTATTATGATCATATATTGTATGAACTATGAAGTAAAATACTTTATTTTTTTAAAAAATAAAATTAACAATTCTTGGCGCTTATAAAGCGTCAGAAATTGAAGAGAAAATTATATTATTAGTGTTAGTTATTGGCGCAATATAAGGCGCCACTACTTTCATTTTCTGGCACTTTAAAACGCGTCATCACAATGATCCAATAATAATCTTACAAGTTGATAACGACGCTTCTAAAGCGCCGGTAATGTTCCACAGTGGCGCTTCTAAAGCGTCATAAACTGACGCCAGAAAGACAAAAACAAACACATTTTTGGCGCCTTTTAAGCGTCACTAAAAATGTTTTGCAGCGCCTGTACCAGCCTTGGTCAAAAGCATCACGGATTGACTTCTCGACGCGTCAGGCCCCGGCGCTTTACAAAGTGTCACTAATTTTCAATACTGACGCCTAAAGCAAATTGACGATTTTAAGCGTCACTAAATATAGTTTCTAAACCTTAATATACCTCCATTTTATCCCACTTATGAATTCCTAAAAATTATGAAGGAAGGAGGTTGAAATTTTAGAAATTGAATTTCATTATTCCGCAAGCTTCCACTCTTGGGAAACAAGAAGGTATCTAAATTAATTTTTGAGGCTTGTTAGCATATTTAGAATTTTTCTAGGGTGTTTAAGATTGAAAAGACGAAGTTTAAAACTCCCAACATCACCCTTAAAGTGTATTTGGGCAACCCGAGTAGGGACCCGGTACGTTAAAGTCGAGGTTCAACCTTAGTAACCTCGGGCCAGCTCTTCACGGGTCTTGTTCAGCTAATATTCCAACCATATAATTTCAATAATATCAATCCAAGCCTCTTTACTCAAATCCAAACTCAATCCTAATTATCAACAATTTCTCCAATTTATAAATAATTAGAATCTTAACCCCAAATCCTTTCAAATTCGAATTTGGGCAAATCCGAGAATATAATCTCGATTCCTACCCCAACTAAGTGTTCAAGAACACTTTCTAGGTCTCAATCAACCTTCGAAACAACCCAATCGAAGGTGAATAGAAGAAATCCCTAAAAATGAAGAAATTTGGATTTTCGAATGAAATTGGGGTTACCAACCTTTGATTCGATTCGTGGAAGGTGTAGGAGACGTCGTACTCGAACTCCGGTGACTTTTCTGGCGTCGACTAGCTCTCCCCGATCACCTTTCCGGCCAACCCCAACCCTTCTTCTTCTTCTTCCTCACGCCTCTCCTCTCTCTCTCAATCTTCTCTCGTCTTCTCTCTCTCCCTGCACCCTTTCTCTCTTTTTCTCTTTCTTTTTCTTTCTTTTAATATATATATATAAACCCACGGGAAACCCTCTCCCTTTTCTTTAAAATAATAATAATAATAATAAATAAATAATTATAATAATTAATTAAATAAATAATAAATAAATAAATGTAATTAAAAATAAAATAATTAATAATAACTAACATGTATTTTTAATTTAATCACTTTCCCAATTCGATTCAGGTTTCTAATTTTTCAAGTCCTGAATTAACCCCAAAAATTATTATCTACTTCATTTCTTTCCCTTTTATTTTATTTTAAACTTCAAAAATTTTTTCTCGGGTATTACAATCTTCGAAAAAATCCTTCTTAAATCCTCGAAATTTTTTTTAAATAAGTCATTCTTTAATCCTCGAAATTTTTCGGGGTATTACAAAAAATAGAAAAAGAATATCAAGTTTTCGAAACACTAATCGGCGAAAACTGATTAAAAAAGAAAAATGAATATCAAGTTTTCAGAACACTCATCGGCGAAAACTGATTAAAAAAAGAAAAATGAATATCAAGTTTTCGGAAAACTCATTGGTGAAAACTGATTAAAAAAATAATAATGAATATCAAGTTTTCGAAACACAAATCGGCGAAAACTGATTAAAAAAGGAAAATGAATATCACGTTTTCGAAACACTAATCTGCGAAAACTGATTAAGAAAAAGAAAAATGAATATCAAATTTTCGAAACACTCATCGGCGAAAACTATTTAAAAGAAAGAAAAATGAATATTACGTTTTCGAAACACTCATCGGCGAAAACTGATTAAAAAACGAAAAATGACTATCAAGTTTTCGAAACACTCATGGGCGAAAACTGATTAAAAAAAATAAAAATTAATATCAAGTTTTGGAAACACACATCGGCGAAAACTGATTAAAAAAAGACAAATGAATATCAAGTTTTCACAACACTCATCGTCGAAATCTGATTAAAAAACGAAAAATGACTATCAAGTTTTCGAAACACTCATGGGCGAAAACTGATTAAAAAAAATATTAATATCGAGTTTTGGAAACACACATCGGCGAAAACTGATTAAAAAAATTAAAATGAATATCAAGTTTTCAGAACACTCATTGGTGAAAACTGATGAAAAAAAGAAAAATGAATATCAAGTTTTCGAAACACTCATCGGTGAAAACTAATTAAATAAAGAAAAATGAATATCACGTTTTCGAAACACATCGGCGAAAACTGATTAAGAAAAAGAAAAATGAATATCAAGTTGTCGAAACACTTATCGGCGAAAACTATTTAAAAGAAAGAAAAATCAATATTACGTTTTCGAAACACTCATCGGCGAAAACTAATTAAAAAACGAAAAATGACTATCAAGTTTTTGAAACACTCATCGGCGAAAACTGATTAAAAAAAAGGAAAATGAATATCAAGTTTTCGAAACACTCATCGACGAAAACTGATTAAAAAAAATATAAATGAATATCAAGTTTTCAGAACACTTATCGGCGAAAACTGATTACAAAAAGAAAAATGAATATCAAGTTTTCGAAAACACTCAACGGCGAAAACTGATTCAAAAAAATAAAAATGAATATTAAGTTTTTCGAAACACTGATCGGCGAAAACTGATTAAAAATAGAAAAAAAAATCAATTTTTCGAAACACTCATCGACGAAAATTGATTAAAAAAAGTAAAATGAATATCAAAAGTTTTCGAATCACTCATCGGCGAAAACTGATTAAAAAAAGAAAAATGAATATCAAGTTTTCGAAACACTCATCGACAAAAACTGATTAAAAAAAATAAAAATGAATATCAAGTTTTCGAAACACTCATCGGCGAAAACTGATTAAAAAAGGAAAATGAATATCAAGTTTTCGAAGCACTTATTGGCGAAAACTGATTAAAAAACGAAAAATGACTATCAAGATTTTGAAACACTCATCGGCGAAAACTGATTAAAAAAAGAAAAATCAATATCAAGTTTTCGAAACACTCATCGGCGAAAACTGATTAAAAAAATAAAAATGAACATAAAGTTTTCGAAACAATCATCGGCGAAAACTGATAAAAAAGTAGAAAAAGAATATCAAGTTTTCGAAACACTTATCGGCGAAAATTGATTAAAAAAAGAAAAATGAATATCAAGTTTTCGATACAATCCTCGGCGAAAAATGATTAAAAATAGAAAAAAAAAATCATGTTTTCGAAACACTCATCGGTGAAAAATGATTAAAACAAGAAAAATGAATATCAAGTTCTCGAAACACAGATCAGTTAAAACTTATTAAAAAACAAAAAATGGCTAACAAGTTTTCAAAAAACTCATCGGCGAAAACTGATTAAAAAAAGAAAACTGAATATCATATTTTCGAAACACTCATCGACGAAAACTGATTAAAAAAAATAAAAATGAATA
The DNA here is from genome assembly GCA_014851425.1 of Senna tora. Taxonomy (NCBI): domain Eukaryota; kingdom Viridiplantae; phylum Streptophyta; class Magnoliopsida; order Fabales; family Fabaceae; genus Senna; species Senna tora. The sequence goes on along the minus strand of CM026263.1, from coordinate 15,298,566 downwards.
TCAAGTTTTTAGAACACTTATCGGCGAAAACTTATTTAAAAAGGAAAATCAATATTAAGTTTTCGAAACACTCATCGGTGAAAACTAATTAAATAAAGAAAAATGAATATCACGTTTTCGCAACACTCATCGGCGAAAACTGATTAAAAAAAGAAAAATGAATATCAAGTTTTCATAACACTTATTGGCGAAAACTGATTAAAAAAAGAATAAAGAATATCAAGTTTTCAGAACACTCATCGGCGAAAACTGATTAAAAACAGAAAAATGAATATCAAGTTTTCAAAACACTCATCGCTAAAAACTAATTAAATAAAGAAAAACGAATATCATGTTTTCGAAACACTAATCGGTGAGAACGGATTAAGAAAAAGAAAAATGAATATCAAGTTTTTGAAACACTCATCGGCGAAAACTATTTAAAGAAAGAAAAATGAAAATTACGTTTTCGAAACACTCATCGGCAAAAACTGATTAAAAAACGAAAAATGACTATCAAGTTTTCGAAACACTTATCGGCGAAAACTGATTAAAAAAAGAAAAATTAATATCAAGTTTTGGAAACACATATCGACGAAAACTGATTAAAAAAAAGAAAAAAGAATATCAAGTTTTCAGAACACTCATCGGCGAAAACTGATTAAAAAAAGAAAACAGAATATCAAGTTTTCGAAACACTCATCGGTGAAAACTAATAAAATAATGAAAAATGAATATCACGTTTTCGTAACACTTATCGGCGAAAACTGATTAAGAAAAAGAAAAATGAATATCAAGTTTTCGAAATACGCATCAGCGAAAACTATTTAAAAGAAAGAAAAATAAATATTACGTTTTCGAAACACTAATCGGCGAAAACTGATTAAAAAACGAAAAATAACTATCAAGTTTTCGAAACACTCATCGTCGAAAAATGATTAAAAAATGAAAAATGACTGTCAAGTTTTCGAAACACTCATCGACGAAAACTGATTAAAAAAACTGAATATCAAGTTTTCAAAACACTCATCGGTGAAAAATGATTAAAAAAAGAAAAATGAATATCAAGTTTTCGAAACACTCATCGGTGAAAAATGTTTAAAAAAAGGAAAATGAATATCAAGTTTTCAAAACACTCATCTGCGAAAACTAATTAAAAAAAGAAAAGAAAAATGAATATCGATTTTCGAAACACTCATGAGCGAAAACTTACTAAAAAAAGAAAAATAAATATCCAATTTTCGAAACACTCATCGACGAAAACTGATTAAAAAAATAAAAATGAATATAAAGTTTTCGAAACACTCATCGGCGAAAACCGATTATAAAAAAGGAAAATGAATATCAAGTTTTTGAAACACTCATTGACGAAAACTGATTAAAAAAATATAAATGAATATCAAGTTTTCGAAACACTGATCTGTCACGACCCCCTATCGGGCGCCCGTGACCGGCACGGGAGGTAGGATTTCTCCTATCCCGTAAGCCTCTAATTCCTGATTGACATTCTTATATATGCGTAACTACCCATTTCTAATACAAACAATATAGTATTTATATGGTCATCCCTATCCGATGACCTAAGTAGCACACAATCCACGGCTCGCTCAATGCCGCTTCAGTCTATACATATACACATAATCAATCACACGTACATATAATATACATATTGATCACGCGCTTAAAGGCGGGTGATCTATCCTATTCACATGCAGAATCCCTGTGTACTGTCAAGCATATATATTCAATCACACACCTGCATAAAATATACATATTGATCACACGCCTCAATGCGTGTGACCTATCCTATTCACATGCGGAAGCCGTATTTTCACACAATCAAGTATTCAGTCACACATATATATATAAGTTTACATATTGACCACACGCTCAGTGCGAGTGGTCTATCCTATTCACATGCGGAAGTCACATCCATATATATATATACACATGATATTCATCATATCATAACCTATGATCCCAACAACCAGACCAATCTTTAATCTGTATGATTTCGACAATTCTAGAGTGTGACATATACATATATTCATATAGCAACTGTACAAAACAATGCTATTCCAAAATGAATCATATACATATATATCCTGTCAAAATACATATAGCAGTACTACCCACGCGAACAATGCGTGCGGTCTTTAAGTCTGTTCGCCTCCCTGAGATGAAGTGGAAACGCTTCCGATGCCTATACCACCTGTGCCTGTAACATGTAATATTGGGGTGAGTCAAACAGACTCAGTGAGAGGCTTTCCCATCCCTGGTGTAGTAGCGGGTACCACTACAACTGGGGAAGAGGAGCCAATCACAAACACATACGCATATAACGGGTTTAGATTTTCATATATTTGGTGGTCATGCAATGAACATATATTATATTCACAAATCACAATAAAGAATTTAAAACATGGATTTACATACATTTGAGTTCACAAATACATCATATCATGATTTAACATATATTTCCATGTGGCCCTCTGTATTCAAATAATCATACTCATAAACTGACCCGAAGGCAATATCTCCGTTAGGAGAGAATCTGGCCCGAAGGCAATATCTCACGTGAGCAATATGGGAACCTAGTTGATCATTCTAGGAACCCCTGGTCCCAAGACTATACTTGGAACAATAGTCTGACGCCGATACTTCACTTGGAGCAATAGCCGGCGACTCACCTGACCTCGGTTTACCCAAGGTAATAGCCACAATGTGGTGAACTCATATACTCTGTATTTCTGTGGTTTGACTCAAGACAAGAGACTCAATCTACCCGGACCACCCGTGATAGACTCGGTTCCCGCGTTGTACAATAAATGACCCCTATGGACCTCTACTTATTCATCTTACTTCTGATTAGGCAACCTAGACTTCCAAGTGGTTTCTAATTCGGACTCTTGATTCAAAACAAGTCACCTATGTTTATTTCCTTTAAGGATTTACATACAAACCACACTTTTCAGGTAATGATCGACGAGGTTTGTTTCTAGTATCACAAGACCCTCACAAATAAACTTGACTCGATCCTACCCCCGATATCATTCTAGGTCCCGAGGACCTTCTTTCCATATAAGGCTCCTTGAGCCACCATTTGCTTTTACAGTTCACATATACACGTACAGCACGTTATCACATATATTACAATTTAGGAACAACAATAGCATCTTATCTAACATGTAATTCCTACAAATAGGCAAGAAGGCAAACCATATATCCATATCCGCAGTCAACCCTATAGGGCAAGGATAGGAAAGCCCCTCACCTGGTTGGCCCCTCTGATCGGCTCTCAGTGCACCCGAAAGTCCACTCACAGTATGGTGCCCTATACACATATACTTGAGAGATTCAGAGACTTGAAAATTCAACCACTATCGTGTACATGTAACGCTAATGCTCATGTTCTTTCTAATTAATTCCGTAGACTATTTGTTGGCTTGGAATGCCCTCAACTAGTTTTCGGAACACCTAGCATGCTTCTAATTCGTGTCCAACCCTCTCTTAATCACGCTATTCGGAAACGTTGAATTTGGGAATTCAAGGTTACCCAATTTCACTTCTATGTGTCCATGTGAAGTTCCCATTACCCAAGTCTTGAATTTATGGCTCAAGAGTCATAAATTCTACTTGACCAAAATTTCCATTTATCAAAATAACCTTGAACACTCCACCTACACATGAATACACATACCCGAATTCGCGTCAAATTAGAAAATTGTCTCTTTTTCCCCGAACGGGGTTCCGGGTGAGACAGGAATTACTCGGGATTTCATCCCTCGTATATTCTAATAATTTTTAACAATTTTTATAATTATTATTCAACCCTTCAATGCACCCCAAGTCATTCCACAACACCCTTAAACCTCAACAACCACATTTTCCTACACTTTTTCCAACCCGGATAAATTCCGTCAATTTGGTTTCGGTTCCTAAGTTTCCAACTCACTTCCTAACATGCATATACATCAATTTAGGACCCAGAACACTCAGATTGAATCAATTGGGGTCTTTCCAAAAATCCCTAAAATTGATAAAATTGGGGTTTGAGAGATTTGGGGCTTTCTTACTTGATTTCAATCGGATAGAAAGCTTGGTGGTGATGAAAAATGAGGTCCGGTCACCTTCTCCGACGAAAATCCGGTCCAAACCCGCCGTTTTCCCCTTCTTCTTCCCCTTCCCCGTGCGTGTGTGCGTCTTGTGTGTGTGGTTCTGTTCGTGCTTCTGCCTTCTCCTTTCTTCTTTTTTTTTTTCAATGTGCCTTAATGAATTGGTAAAGGGGGGTCACGGTGGCCCCCCATATGTTTGCTTTCTACCTTTTTTTTTTTATATATATGTATAAATGAAATGGGGGTCACGTGGCCCCCCATACAAAATCTATTATATATATATATATTATTATATATATTTATATTATATATATATATATATAGATATATTTTTTTTCCTTTTCTTTTAGGTCCTAAAAAGAATACTTAGATTTCCTATTTTTCTCCCCTTAATTTTATTTTATCTTTAATTTAATTTATTTATCTTTCTGAAAGAAAAATAAATTTAATAATAATGAAAATAATCAAATCTAAATATCTCAGATATTACATGATCGGTGAAAACTGATTAAAAAAAGAAAAATAAATATCAAGTTTTCGAACCACTCATCGGTGAAAAATGATTGAAAAAAGAAAAATGAATATTAAGTTTTCAAAACACTCATCGGCGAAAACTGATTAAAAAAGAAAAATGAATATCAAGTTTTCAGAACACTCATGGGCGAAAACTAATTAAAAAAAGAAAAATGAATATCAAGTTTTCGAAACAGTTATAGGTGAAAACTAATTAAATAAAGAAAAATAATTATCACGTTTTCGAAACACTTATCGGCGAAAACTGATTAACAAAAAGAAAAATGAATATCAAGTTTTCCAAACACTCATCGACGAAAACTATTTAAAAAAAAAAGAAAAAAGAATATTATGTTTTCGAAACACTCATCGGCGAAAACTGATTAAAAAACGAAAAATGAATATCAAGTTTTCGAAACACTTATCAGCCAAAACTAACTAAAAAAAGAAAAAAGAATATCCAGTTTTCTAAACACTAATCGGCGAAAACTGATTAAAAAAATAGAAAAAGAATATCAAGTTTTCGAAACACTTATGGGCGAAAATTGATTAAAAAAAGAAAAATGAATATCAAGTTTTCGAAACACTCATCGGCAAAAACTGATTAAAAAAAGAAAAATGAATATCAAGTTTTCGAAACACTCATCGGCGAAAAATGATTAAAAATAGAAAAAAAAATCAAATTTTCGAAACACTCATCGGTGAAAAATGATTAAAAGAAGAAAAATGAATATCAAGTTCTCGAAACACAGATCAGTTAAAACTGATTAGAAAACGAAAAATGACTATCAAGTTTTCGAAACACTCATCGGCGAAAACTGATTAAAAAAAGAAAAATGAATATCAAGTTTTTGAAACACTCATCGACGAAAACTGATTAAAAAATAAAAATGAATATCAAGTTTTCAGAACACTTATCGGCGAAAACTGATTTAAAAAGGAAAATGAATATCAAGTTTTCGAAACACTCATCAGTGAAAACTAATTAAATAAAGAAAAATGAATATCACGTTTTCGAAACACTCATTGGTGAAAACTGATTAAAAAAAGAAAAATGAATATCAAGTTTTCAGAACACTTATCGGCCAAAACTGATTAAAAGAAGAAAAATGAATATCAAGTTTTCGAAACACTTATCGGTGAAAACTGTAATACCCGAGGGGTATTTTTAGATTCAGGTCAATTGTGTATAGTAAGACTTAGCATGGTCATCATTTGGAGTTGGAAAGTAAGGACAAAATAAATAAATAAATGAAAAATAGAAATAAATAATAATTTTGTGTATACATATAGATAAATAAAATTAAATCGGAATTGATGGGATAATATGAAATTGATAAAATTGTGAAATTGAATTTAAGCATTTTGGCTAAAGAAAATAAAAATAAATTTTTTAAAGTGAAATAAAATTTTTGGGGAAAAATTAAGATTTTAATAGTTTTAGAGTTGAGAATTTAAGAAATTAAAATAAATATGAAAATTAGGTAGAAAAATTATAATTTTGTTTAAAAGTGGTCATATGAATTATTCAAAGCTTATAGTTTAAATTTGAGAATTTTTCGAAAATAAAAATTATACTGGGTAGGAAATTTTCATCTGCAAGAAACTCAATGACAGATATTTTTAATAGGCTTATGATTAGCAAAAAATTTCAAAATTTTCCTATTCTTACTTACAAATAAATATAGTTAAGAAAATCCATTCAAAACTCTATTTCACCATACCCCAAAAGTTGTCAAATGGCCAAAATTACCCTTAAATCTCCTACCCAATTAATGAAGCACTTTTGTTTCACTTCCAACACTTCTAGAGCACGCACGCACCAAGCCATTTCCTCTCTTCTTCATCTTCTTCTCTTTACTTCTCATTTCTTATGTGCTAGGGCAAGGAAGAAAGTGATGAATCCTCCACTTCTCCCTCATTTTCTTGCTTCCTCCTACCAAGTAAAGACTCCTACAAGCCTCCACCACCATTGTTGAGCCTCAAGGAGCTTGGGCAACTTCCCCAAACTTCCATTTTCGAATTTCCTTAAGGTAAGCTCCAAAAATCATGCCTCCACCTCTTAAATCATGATTTTCTTGTTGTAATGAGTTGCTAATGGATAGTATATCAACCTAGGACTCTTTTGGAATATAGAAAGCACCCCAATAAGGATTTCTTTGGAGGATTTCAACCTAGGGTTCATGTTGGACGAATTTTTGTGAAAATTTTTGGAATTTTTGATTTCTTTGAAATTGTTGATATATATGAACTCTAAATGATATGTTTATGCATTTTAGATGATTTGGAAGAATGCCCAATGATTGGGATGGTGATTTATGAATTTTGTAGAAATGAGTAAAATTTCTATATTTGGCAAAAACTCTCCATTGATGGAGCTAGATGGTGTGCAAACTTTTGAATATGAAAGTAAAATTTATTTTGAACTAAAACCAACTCCCAAATGATGACCATAGCTTAGGTAGTGGAATTTAGGCATTGACATGTGTAGAAGTGGAAAATTGGTTAATATGGAGTTTATGAAAAATTTGCTACACACATGTGTAGATAAGTAGTTTAATTGGTATGGTTCTATTTGTTAGGACTCAAGTACTTCCTTGGAGACAAGAGTGCTCAAGGGTTACTAAGTAAAGCGGCCAAGGTGAGGGACCCTTCCATCCTAGCCCCAAGGGTTGTATGATAACCTTGATTTGTGGGCTTGCTTATACGTGAATGTTTGTAAATATTTAATTTTATGCTTGCTAGTAATACTCTATCATTATGTTGGCGATTGCTGGAATTTTGTACAATGAATTGTTTGTGATTGTTAAAGTGGAAATATGGTGGATCAAGTACATATGGGTGACGATGAAGAATTTCGCACACATATGTGCTTGACCTGAGAATTATGGCAATAACATGTATGGCACCAAGGGTAAGGGTTTTCCGTCGGGTCAGGTTCGGAAAGTGTCTTCATGTTGGCATTTCGTCGGGTAAGGTTCGAAATTGCCTTCATGTATATATACACTTGTGGATACTCTGTTGAGCCGGTCCAGAGTATGCCACCATTACTAGTTGGTTAATCCGTTGAGTTGGTCCGGATTGAACCAAGCGGGCTTCCCGAGACGATGGTCCGGAAAGTGCCGATGTAGATGGACACCTCGGCGTCTTGGTGCTGGGGTGTGCCACCGAACACAACATTCCGTGGAGACGGTCCCGGAATGGGTCGTGTGCCTATGCGTATCGATGTAAGATACCGAGCGTATAGGTACTCAACATTAGTGTAAACCCTCAATGTCCTTGGTATGCACTATGACTAGATTTCCTTTTCATCGAACATGCCATGACGATGGCCGGTATCCTCACGTGATGTCAAGACAAAGTTATTTTCATAAAAAGAAGGTCATGACGCCGATTGTTGTCTTGACGTGGCGTTGAGGAAACCTTGTTTTTAAATTACTATATTTCAAATCCAACCGACCATGACGATGGGTTAAGTCTTATAGTGCATCGGGATAGATAGGTAGGACCGACACGTCACGGCGGCAACAAGGTAACCAAAGGTACGTAAGTTTGGCGGGTGAACCGCACTTGAATGTTAATCTATGTGTTCGGTGCTTCTCGATACACGTATGTCAGTATGCATGATTAATGTATGTTGTGGTACGGTTAAAGTAGAGTTTGTACATGTTCTATTGCTTGAGAACAATTATATAATTATCAAAGATGAATTGAAGTGTATACGTATGTGAATGTGGTTTCTCCCCTTCCCGGTCGTAGTGGTACCCGCTACTACACCTAGGATGGGAGAGTCACTCACTGAGTCGTTGACTCACCCTCTAGTGGTTTACTTTTTCAGATACAGGTACCGGTCAGGCTTCCACGTCGGCTCAGTGAAGGCGACGTTTTGCTAGCACTCACATTCTGTCTCCGTGGGTGGCTTTGATTTTATTTTGGATATTGTAATGAATTGATTACACTTTTTGGTTATTATACTCTGGACTTGTCAGCTCCACATACTTAAAGACAGAATTATTTTAAGGACTTATTATAATTATGTATACGAATTTGCATGTGAATAGGATATGTCACACACCGTAGTGTGTGGCAACGTATATGACAGATATATATATATTATGTGTGTTTGAGTATACATATAAACTGAAGCAGCACTTGGCTGTGGATTGCAGGTGTAAGATAGGCCACACAGGAGATGTGAGCCATATATATTGATAATGTGTGTATGCGAATGTGAATGATAGTTAAATGAAATAGGTGTTAAGGCTAACAGACTCAGGGTGAGGCCCTCTGTCTGTGCCGGTCACGTGCCTCCGGGTGGGGGTCGTGACAAAAACTAATTAAATAAAGAAAAATAATTATCACATTTTCGAAACACTTATCGGCGAAAACTGATTAACAAAAAGAAAAATGAATATCAAGTTTTCAAAACACTCATCGACGAAAACTATTTAAAAAAAGAAAAAGAATATTATGTTTTCGAAACACTCATCGGCGAAAACTGGTTAAAAAACGAAAAATGACTATCAAGTTTTCGAAACACTCATCAGCAAAAACTGATTAAAAAAAGAAAAATCAATATTAAGTTTTCGAAACACTCATCGGTGAAAACTGATAAAAAAATAGAAAAAGAATATCCAGTTTTCGAAACACTTATCGGCGAAAACTTATTAAAAAAATAAAAATGAATATCAAGTTTTCGAAACACTTATCAGCCAAAACTTACTAAAAAAAGAAAAAAGAATATCCTGTTTTCGAAACACTAATCGGCGAAAACTGATTAAAAAAATAAAAATAAATATAAAGTTTTCGAAACACTCATCGGTGAAAACTTATTAAAAAAGAAAAATGAATATCAAGTTTTCGAAATACTCATCGGCGAAAACTGATAAAAAACAAGAAAATGAATATCAAGATTTTGAAACACTCATCGACGAAAACTGATTAAGAAAAGAAAAATGAATATCAAGTTTTCGAAACGTTCATCGGCGAAAACTAATTAAAAAAATAAAAATGAATATCAAGTTTTTGAAACACTTATTGGCGAAAACTGATTAAAAAAAAAGAAAAATAAATATCAAGTTTTTGAAACACTCATCGGCGAAAACTGATTAAAAAAAATAAAAATGAATATAAAGTTTTCGAAACACTCATCGACGAAAACTGATTAAAAAAAGAAAAAATGAATATCAAGTTTTCGAAACACTCATCGGCGAAAAATGATTAAAAAAAGAAAAAAAATCAAGTTTTTGAAACACTCATCGGCGAAAAATGATCAAAAGAAGAAAAATGAATATCAAGTTCTCGAAACACATATCAGTTAAAACTGATTAAAAAACGAAAAATGACTATCAAGTTTTCGAAACACTTATCGGCGAAAATTGATTAAAAAAAATATATATCAAGTTTTCGAAACACTTATCGACGAAAACTGATTAAAAAAATAAAAATGAATATCAAGTTTTCAGAACACTCATCGGCGAAAACTGATGAAAAAAGGAAAATGAATATCAAGTTTTCGAAACACTCATCGGTGAAAACTAATTAAAAGAAGAAAAATGAATATCACGTTTTCGAAACACTCATCGACGAAAACTGATTAAAAAAGGAAAGTGAATGTCAAGTATTCGAAACACTAATCGGTGAATATTGATTAAAAAAATAAAAATGAATATCAAGTTTTCGAAACACTCATCGGTGAAAAATGATTAAAAAAAGAAAAATGAATATCATGTTTTCAAAACACTCATTGGTGAAAACTGATTAAAAAAAAGAAAAATGAATATCAAGTTTTCAGAACACTCATCGGCGAAAACGGATTAAGAAAAGAAAAATGAATATCAAGTTTTCGAAATACTCATCAGCAAAAACTAATTAAATAAAGAAAAATTAATATCACGTTTTCGAAACACTAATCGGTGAATACTTATTAAGAAAAAGAAAAATGAATTTCAAGTTTTCGAAACACTTATTGGCGAAAACTATTTAAAAGAAAGAAAAATGAATATTACATTTTCGAAACACTCATCGACGAAAATTGATTAAAAAACGAAAAATGACTATCAAGTTTTCGAAATACTCATTGGCGAAAACTGATTAAAAAAAAGAAAAATTAATATCAAGTTTTGGAAACACACATCGGCGAAAACTGATTAAGAAAAAGAAAAATGAATATCAAGTTTTCAGAACACTCATCGGCGAAAATTGATTAAAAAAAGAAAAATGAATATCAAGTTTTCAGAACACTCCTCGGCGAAAAATGATTAGAAAAAGAAAAATGAATATCAAGTTTTCGAAAACACTCATCGGCGAAAACTAATTAAAAAAATAAAAATGAATATAAAGTTTTCGAAACACTCATCGGCGAAAACTGATTAAAAATAGAAAAAGAACATCAAGTTTTCGAAACACTCATCGGCGAAAATTGATTAAAAAAAGTAAAATGAATATAAAGTTTTCGAAACACTCATCGGCAAAAACTAATTAAAAAAAGAAAAAATGAATATCAAGTTTTCGAAACACTCATCGACGAAAACTGATTAAAAAAAATAAAAATGAATATCAAGTTTTCGAAACGCTCATCGGCGAAAACTGATTAAAAATAGAAAAACAATATCAAGTTTTCGAAACACTCATCAGCGAAAATTGATTAAAAAAAGTAAAATGAATATCAACGTCACGACCCCAAATCGGAAGTACGTGACCGGCACGGGAATAGATTTTTACCTCTAAACCCGTAAGCCTTATCCTGTAAAAATGACTATAACAACCCTGCTATACAATCAATATATATATATATATATATATATATATATATATATATATATATATATATATCATACATATATATATATATATATCATACTAGTGGCCACACCTCACTGGTGGCCTAATTAACCTGCAATCCGCGGTTCGCTCAATACCGCTTCAGCTCAATCCAGTGTATAGATATATTTATCAGCACTCATAATGTAAATATTAATATCATATTGACCGTACGTCTCAATACGTACGATCTATCCTATTCACATGCAGCAAGCACACATGATATATATCCATATCATATTGACCGTACGCCTCAATGCGTACGATCTATCCTATTCACATGCAGAAGTTTATATACTCAAACATATATCCTAGTTTATCCCCAACTGGACCCTGTCTTTAAGTACATGTGAAGCCTACAATTCTAGAGTAGGTACATATCAAAAGCTGTAAATATATATACAACTCTTACAACTTTAAAATATGTACAACAAGAGAAATCAAAATAACCAAAGGAGTCCACCCACGCGAACAAGAACTTAAGGATGGCCTGATGTCCGTATCACTGTCCGGACGTCGATGCCTGCTCGATCCCTGTATCTGAAACATTGAAGCGGAGGGAGTGAGTCAAACAGACTCAGTGAGAAGCTTCCCATCCTCGGCGTAGCGGCGGCTACCACTACAGCTAGGGAAAGGGAAACACCCACAATCACATGCGCATGAAAGTCCAGTTTATCAAATATTATATTACGATCAGGCAATATTAATATAACATTAAAATCACAGATAAACCTACGGATCATGCTTTTTTATCATGCTTCTCATAAGCAAACAATCATATTTAACATATCATCTGAAAGATGTAAATCACTCAACTGACCCTAGTACCAGGCTAGGGCAATGGCCTTAACGGGCAATTTCTTTTTAAATCTTTAACTGACCCTAGTGCCAGGCTAGGGCAATGGCCTCAACGGGCAAATCTTTTAGTCTTTTACTGACCCTAGTACTAGGCTAGGGCAATGGCCTCAACAGGCAAATCTTTTAATCTTTAACTGACCCTAGTGCCAGGCTAGGGCAATGGCCTCAATGGACAAATGCTTTACTCTTTAACTGACCCTAGTACCAGGCTAGGGCAATGGCCTCAACGGGAAATTGTTTTAATTTGTTTCTCTTTCTAAGCTTTCAGCTGGGATCCTGACTCTATCTACCCATTACTATCCTAAACTGACTTTACCTAGGTAGTGTGAACATCCCTACGACTCACTAATCAATTAAGAGATCGTATTAATCCTCATAGTGTTCCCAAACCCTTGGTTTAGATCATAACCTAGCTCTAAGGTCTTTCCTAAGTTCAATTACCGTGAAACATCGACGTTTACTAACAACTTCTATACGATTTCTTTAATAAGTTTCTAATTAATAGGGTAAAACAAACCTTGGACTCAATCAACAACTTACCCCCTTGCTTGTACTATTCGGCGTATCTCATGTCATCACATGGATACCCTCCAGTACCTCTTTACCTGTAGTCAAACACACATATACAAATATTTTCACATATAATAGTTTAGGAACAACAATAGCATGTTAACCACTAAGAAATTCTTACACATAGGCAAGTAGGCAAACCACATATCCACATCCTCAATCAACCCTGTAGGGCAAGGATGGGAAACCCCTCACCTGGACGGCTTCCTTGCGCTTGTCCTGGAGTAACTCCCGCTCCGGACGAGTCGTGGTTTCCTAACAAACGCATTTACGTGGTTAACAATCTTAACTATATGCAACTCATATGCGGATGGTATGCTCGCGCCTAAAAATGCACCTAGACTTTGCCAAGAACCGAGTTCTTGGTCTTATCCGTCTTCCCTCTCTTCCATGAGAGTCTCAAGTGCTACACACTTTGTTTCGTAGAATTATCGTTCACCTTGAATTGATTTCGGAGCCTTGGATTTGAGTTATTAAACCTTGATAAGCTTCTAAATTATCCTACTTAAGGTTTCCTAACAATTAAGAAGGAATTAAATTGCCATTTTAAAATTTGGACTTAATTGTTCCGCAAGTTTCCATCCTTGAGAAACAAGAAAGTTCCTAAAATAATTCTTGATGCTTGATAACATTTTTAGAATTATTCTAAGGTGTTTAAGATTGAAAAAAAACAAGTTTGGAGCCCTCAACATCACCCTTAAAGTGTATTTGGGCAATCCGAGTAGGGACCCGACACGTTAACATTAAGGTTCAACCTTAGTAACCTCGGGCCAGCTCTTCACGGGTCTTGTTCAACTAATAATTCAACAATATAATTTCAATAATTCCAATCCAAGCCTATTTACTCAAATCCAAGCTCAATCCTAATTATTAATAATTTCCCCAATTTATGAATATTTAGAATTTTCAACCCCAAACCCTTCAAAATTCGAATACGGCTAAACCCGAGGGTATAGTCTCGATTCTTACCCTAACTAAGTTTTCAAGAACACTTCCTTAGTCTCAATCTACCCTCGAAACAACCCAATCGAAGGTGGATCGAAGAAATCCCTAAAAATGAAGAAATTGGGGGTTTCGAATGAAATTGGGGTTACCAACCTTTGATTCGATTGGTGGAAGGTGTAGGAGACGTCGTACCCGAGCTCCGGTGACTTTTCCAGCGTCGGCTAGCTCTCCCCGGTCACCTTTCCGGCGCACCCACCTCTTCTCCTTCTTCCTACTCCACGAGCTCCTCTCCCTCTCTCTCTTCTTTCTCTGTCTCGTCCCCTTTCTTCTTTCTTTCTTATCCTTTCCAATTCTTTCCTCTCCCTTTCTTTCTTATTTCTAACCCACGGCTCCCACCCCTTACTTAAAATAAAACAATTAAATAATTATATAATTATAATAATTAAAATAAACTAAAATAATTAATAATTAATTAATAAAATAACTAAATAGTAATACTAATAATAATATATAAAAAAAGCTGAAAATATCCCCAATTTAATCTCTCCTCCTTCCAATTAAATTTTTATTTTCTTTTATTTTCTAATATATAAAAATAATAATATTAAATAAGTAAGGCTGAAAAATAAATTTCAATTTTATCCCTTTTCCCTACTTAATTCAGGTTTCCAATTCCTTAGGTCCTGAATTAAGTCCAAAAATTATTTTCTACTTCTTTTCTTTCCCTTTCATTTCATTTTAAACTCCGAAAAAATTTCCGAGGTATTACAATCTTCTCCCCTTAAGAAATTCGGTCCCCGAATTTGAATTAACATACTAACCTTAGTCTTGAAATAAGTGAGGATATGTCCTGCGCATATCCGCCTCAACTCCCCACGTTGCTTCCTCAACCGAATGGTTTCGCCACAGGATTTTCACCAAGGGTATCTCCTTTGACCTCAGCTTCTTCAACTGGCGATCTAGGATTTCCACTGGCATCTCCTCGTAAGTTAGACTCTCAGGTAGTTGTATTTCCTGGGGTTGGATTACATGAGAGGGGTCTGACAGGTACTTCCGAAGCATAGATACGTGAAACACCGGATGAACTCCTTCCAACTCCGCTGGCAATTCTAGACGGTAGGCAACATTTCCCACGCGCTCTAGAATTTCAAACGGTCCGATGTTTGTTGGACTTAGCTTGCCCTCCTTTCCATATTACGGCGTCCGATGGTTCCCGGGGTCACTACCACCTCACCTTAGGCTCTGGTGCTCATCGGCACTCGTGTACTGTACAGGTTATATGCTTTCCATAGAATTTCACATAAAAATTCTATGCCTAAAGCGATGACTCGAAAGAATTTATGACTCAATATCCTGAGCAACCAAACAAGTGCCCGTCGGATCCACCGTTACGTCCGGATTCGTAATGGATAGCCCAACTGACACCCGAGACTACTAGTTAGCTTCACACCCTTAAAGAACAACCTGCCTCTGATACCAAGCTTGTCACGACCCCCGTTTAGAGGACCGTGACCGGCACAGACACAGGGATTATCCCTATGCCTGTAAGCCTTATCACCTAATTGACAGAATATCTATTATTGAAAATGCATCCACATGCAGTATAATACCATGGCTACACCGAAATGGTGGCCTATCCTAGGCAAGCAAATCCACGGCCAGTGCCGCTTTAGGATATAGATTTAGGAAAACACACATAATATATAACCTGTGTACTGGCTACACATCCGAAGATGCTACCTATCCTATTCACATGCAACAGATATATGTATATATATTTTTGGAAACAAGTTTTCCCTGCATCGTAATCTAACGGATCCTGATCTTTAAGGTGTGTGAAGCTGACAGTTCTAGATTTAGTGATACAATATAATTGGGTACGTCTACCCTTTACTTTATGATACAATAATAAAGTAAATTAAATTACAATTACACTTTATTCACCCACATGAACAAGTTGTGGGTCTTGGAAAAGTGTTGCTCAACCCTCGTTCCACCGAGACTTCTTCCACTTGTATGCAACCTGTCTCTGTGTAGTAAATATGAGGTGTGAGTCTTAACCACGCGACTCAGTGAGGATTCTCCCATCCCCGGTGCAAGGTGGGTGCCATAGCGCTGGGTTTGGGAGTCATACACAACCACATGCAAAAACAACTAGTTACCGTTGTTAGCATACATTGTTGGTGATCACACAACAACAGAAATTTTACCCAAACACTCACATGAATTTAATAACTGTAAACATGCAACAATTTATTCCACGTCATCAATCAACAAGTAAACATGTAACATATAGTGCCGACTTTTACTTACCGGTCTTCTCACGTTCAGCATGTTTGAATCAAACAAGACTTTGTGATGACGTAATCCTATACGTCACCACTCCGCTGCACAATCAACAATTATATGCAAACACAGACAATTCTTTAAGTACACACAGACACTATAACATACATCTACTTAACCTCACTATCTTTTATAGGTACAACTGGGCATACTGACCCACCCCGTAAGTGGTCTTAACTGACAGGAAATGGGCGAACTTGGTCATTTGATCAACGATTACCCAAACTGAATCGAATCCCCTCTGTGATCGCGGCAATCCTGTCACAAAATCCATAGTAATTCACTCCCACTTCCATTCAGGAATTTCTATCTGTTGAAGTGTTCCGGCGGGCTTTTGGTGTTCAGCCTTAACCTGCTGACATACTAGACATCTAGACACGTAGTCTGCCACATCCTTCTTCATACCGTTCCACCAGTACAATTCTCTCAGATCTTGATACATTTTATTACTACCCGGATGAATTGTGTACGCTGTCTTGTGTGCCTCATCAAGAATTCTTTCTTTCAACCCATCTACCATAGGTACACACAGTCGTCCTTCCAACCGGAGTATACCACTATCATCTATGGAGAATCGGACGTCGTCCTTCTCCCCCTTAACCACTATATCTTTGATCTGTTTGAGGTCGGCGTTGCTCTTGTTTGGATTTAACCTCTTCGATTAGAGCTGACTTGGCTTGGATGTGGGCTAGAAACAAGTCAGAGTCTCCAATTTCAAACTGAGTTCCAGACTGTTACAGCTCATGTATTTCCTGAATTAACGGCCTTCGTACTTCACTGATATGGGCTAAGCTACCCATTGACTTTCGTAGTACCACATTCGCCTTACCAGGATGGTACAAAATCGTGCAGTCATAGTCTTTCAACAATTCCATCCACCTGTGTTGTCTCAGATTTAGATCTTTCTGCTTGAAAATGTCACGACCACCATTTAGAGGACCGTGACCGGCACAGACACAGGGAATACCCCTATGCCTGTAAGCCTTATCACCTAATTGACAGAATATCTATTATTGAAAATACATTCACATGCATTATAATACAATGGCTACACCGAAAATGGTGGCCTATCTTATGCAAGCAAATCCACGGCCAGTGCCGCTTCAGGATAAAGATATAGGAAAACACACATAATATATAATCTGTGTACTGGCTACACATCCGAAGATGCTGCCTATCATATTCACATGCAACAGATATATGCATATATATATATATAAATATATATTTTTGAAAACAAATTTTCCCTGTATCGCAGTAAAATAAATCCTGATCTTTAAGGTGTGTGAAGCTGACAGTTCTAGATTTAGTAATACAATCTAATTGGGTACGTCTACCCTTTACTTTATGATACAATAATAAAGTAAATAAAATTACAATTACACTTTATTCACCCACATGAACAAGTTGTGGGTCTTGGAAAGTGTTGCTCAACCCTCGTTCCACCGAGACTTCTTCCACATGTACTTAACCTGTCTCTGTGTAGTAAAAATGAGCTGTGAGTCTTAACCACGCGACTCAGTGAGAACTCTCCCATCCCCGACGCAAGGCGGGTACCGTGGTGCTGGGATTGGGAGTCATACACAACCACATGCAAAAACAACTGGTTACTGTTAATTAGCATACATTTTTGGCGACCACACAACAACAAAAATTTCAACGAAACACTCACATGTATTTAATAACTGTAAACATGCAGCAGTTTATTCCACGTCATCAATTAGCAAGTAAACATGTAACATATAGTGCCGGCTTTTACTTATCGGTCTTCTCACGTTTCAGCATATCTGAATCAAACAAGACGTGTGGTGACGTAACCCTGTACGTTACCACTACGCTGCACAATCAGCAATTATATGCAAACACATACAATTTTTACATACACAGAGATTCTAAACAAACATCTAATTAATTTCCCAACTCTGGAGAATCTACTAGCCACTACGTGAATTTCCCACTTCGAACCCGTGCACTCGGGTTGCTGGCCACCAAGTGGCAAAACATACTTGATCCATTCACTTGGGTATTGGTCACCTCGTGACAATTCTGTTAACCAAACACAATCAACTTCTATCTATCAAACAACTGACGCATAGCCACCGCGTGGTACGTCCTGACCCCTTGCTGGGGGGCAATAGCTTGAGCCCACTTGTCCATTACCCAACCAGGCCACATGGCGGGCACAGAACGACGTCTCGAAGCATGACCACTGACACACCCTGGACCAACTCCACAGGATGATTTCTCTTTTCTAGGTTAGGCTCACGGTTCACCCGTAGGTTCCTCCCGTGTCTCCTTACCTTAGTCTCACATATTAATAGGATTCTTTGTATCTTTCCCGAAGGATCAACAATTCTTCTCCTTGTTAATATGGATGAGTATCCTTAACAGGATATTACTCATATACCCGTCCAGATGCACTCTTTGAGGCCCAAGCTATCGTCATAGCAATATAAAACCTTTCTGACCCTATTGCCAGAATAGGGCAATGACCATCGTCATGGTGATAATAAAACTGAGGTCTCAAGTCCCATCTGACGTCGTTCTAGTCGATGTCTCACATCGCTAGCATAATCAAATCCGAAACCCACCGATAACTCCCTTAAGTTTCCATCCATGAGAAACAAGAAGGTACCTAAAATAATTCTTAATAAATATTCATAATTATCCTCGAGTGTTTAAGATCGAAGTGAGGAGGTTTAAAACTCGCAACGTCACCCTTAAGTGTATTTGGGAAAATCGAGCAGGGACCTGGCACGTTAACGTCCAAGTTCAACCTTAATAACCTCGGGCCAGCTCTTCATGGGTCTTGTTCAGCTAATATTTCCACAATATAATTTCAATAGGACCAATCCAAGCCTATTTACTCAAATCCAAGGTCAATTCCTAAGCTATCAACAATTTACCCAATTTGAAAAAAATTATAATTTCAATAATATCAATCCAAGCCTATTTACTCAAATCCAAGCTCAATCCTAATTATCAACAATTTTTCCCAATTTGGAAATAATTATAATTTCAACCCCAAATCCTTCCAAATTCGAATTTGGGCAAATCCGAGAATATAATCTTGATTCCTACCCCAACTAAGTGTTCAAAAACACTTTCTAGGTCTCAATCTACCATCGAAATAACTCAATCGAAGGTCAATAGAAGAAATCCCTAGAAATGGAGAAATTGAGGGTTTCGAATGAAATTGGGGTTACCAACCTTCGATTCGATTGGTGGAAGGTGTAGGAGACGTCGTACCCGAGCTTCGGTGACTTTTCCGGCGTCGGCTAGCTCTCCCCGGTCACCTTTCTGGCGAACCCACCTCTTCTCCTTCTTCTTCCTCCGTTTGTCTCCACCCTCTCTCTCTCTCTCTACGTTTTCTTTCCCTCTCTCTTCTTCCTTCCTTTCTTTCTTTCTTTCTTTCCTTCTTTTCTTTCTTTTATCTACCTAACCCTACGTCCACCTCCCATTTTTAAAATAATAATTATAATAATAAGTAATTATAAAATAAATAAATAAATAAATGTAATTAAATAAATTAATTAATAATTAAATAAATAATAACTAATATGTGTTTTTAATTTACTCCCTTTCCCTATTTAATTTAGGTTTCCAATTTCTTAGGTCTCGAATTAAATCCCAAAAACTATTTTCTACTTCTTTCTTTCATCTTTTATTTTATTTTAAACCTCGAAAAAAATTTTCGGGCATTACAATCCTCGAAAAAAATTTTCTTTCCGATTTTTTTGAACTTTCATATTTTTTTATATTCTTTTTAAAGTTTTAAATTCCTAGCCCCGAAATAAATCATTCTTTAATCCTCAAAATTTTCCGGGGTATTACATTCTTCCCCCCTTAAGAAATTCGGTCCCCGAATTTCATCTCCTTCGTGGGGTTGTTGGCTTGTTATCCTCCCTTGGCTCAATTTCATCCATGGTTTCCCTCAATGTGAAAATTTTAACATTTTTCTCTACGGTTCATCTTTCTTTCTTAGGGACTCAAGGTCTCTATCTGGTCTCTACATCTTCTTTCTATGATCGTTTGTATTTCTAGTTTTGTAGTTAATCACCCCTTCGCGAGGTGTTAATTGATAGACTCCATCTGTCGTCGTATCCTTCCCCGAGGATACCTAACTTTCCTAGTTTCAATTCACTTTGTGCTACTAATTTTTTTCTTCTTTTTTTTTGCGATGGAGTGTCTGGCACGTACCACATGCCATGTTCCAATTTAGTTCTCCGAGGAGTTAATAACTGCCTTCTCTAGTGAGGCTTACCTTGACTCAATCTGCTTGTCCGACTAGCTACCTTCGTAATGACTTCTTATATCCGTCTTGGAACACACCAAGACACTAGCTATTTGCATAGCACACTAGGTTCTATTTCTATAAACACTAACTGACGAAGTACTCCCCTACATCGGAGTCCCCGTACCTAAGTATCCTCTACTACCAAGCAGCTACCCTTCTGCCGGTATTCCCCCGATTATTCTTTGTAAACGACTTCTCCAGAAAAATCTGTTTACATCTTACTACACCGCTTACTCTACGTTTAGACTTACCGTTTACACAGCATACACCCTATGTAAGTGTTTATACTTTGTGCCATCAGTGTACCCAACCCTTCCGAGGTTGTTACACTCACTATCGACTCGGTTTACTCTACTCGTGTCCTAACGAAATTAAATGCCCTGACACTAGCACAAATATGTATTACACTTACCGTTTCTCCACCAAACGGTAAAGGATCTTACATTTATGACTCGTGTTTCCCTTTCCTTTCCGGACTTCTACACTTACCCTTAGTGGTTTCCATAACCACTTCAGGTTACTCCTTGTTGACATCCTATGTCTGACTGACTTAGACTCTGACTACTACTTGTAGTCATTTCTGTTTATAATGGAAACTCACCAGTCTCCTCCTTACCATCACACTCATTACTCTACCTCAGGCTCAGTTCGGTCTTCACATCTGAAGACCTTGCTTAACACGACTGACTATGGATCTATACCATCCTCAGGTTAGTCCACTTAAAGTTGCACATCCTATGCTAACTCTACTCATTGGGTTTCCGTTGGATTTTACCCCAACTTGGCCCACTCGGACTCCTCAACTCACTTAGATCCTGTATTCCTACTTGGAATACTTGATCCGTTAACTCCAGCATGAACCGTTTCGGACATGCTCTACTCCCCTTGACCAAACATGATCCGCTCCCACAATTTGACTCTTTCCTTTCTTACGGTGTAGCATATGTTCACGAACATTTACTGCCTCTTGCAATTGTATTACCCGTTGGGTTCCAATCGCCCCCAACGATAGCATACCTATTCTTATCACTTTGGCTCGCATCCCCAGATGCTTACCCGACTCCGTTCCCGCATTCACTCTCTTCTTTTCCATTTCGTACCTACGTGGTAATCTTTCTTCGAGTATTTCTCAATACTCGTTACTCACTAAATTCTCCTTTTCAATTAACCGTCCTTACGGTTAATTTTCTCTTTATGGCACCCACATGGCCATTTATACGTTTGGTTTGTCCACTCAGTCTCCACCCACACACGGGCTTCAGACTAACGGATTTACGGTTCTGCAACCTGTGGAACTAGCTTACCTAGCTATGTCCACTACAACCTGTGTACTATGCATGCACTTACGGTAGTAGCTGGTTCTCCACCTCCTACTTGACTCTTATCCTATGGGTCCTATAGGCTTCCGCTCTTCCCCCCTTGTGGGACTACTTATCCCTATCTACTTTCTCCCCCCTCGGGCTTCCACGAGTTCCTTTGGGGTTTACCTCTCACATTATCTCGTTCGAGAGCTATCTACCATAATAGCACTCATTTTCATATCTCTGGACGGTACCCGAAGGTCTACGCCCATTTCCACTTCTAGACCTGCTTCGGTCTAATGCTTTCGGGTCTATAATCGCCCTATGGCCCCTTAATTTGGTAACCTTTAGGCTTACCTGTATACTCCCTTGGCACTTTAGCACTCTCTAATGCTTTTTGATGTCTACTTAACTTTAATCACTCCAAGCGAGTGATTTCTCAACTACATCTACCATCCTTATACAGCTTACCTGTAAAGGACTATTGTTTGGTAGTGTATTGGTCACATGAGTTAGTTTTCTTAGGCACCCTGCGGGTTTTAAAAATTAATTCAAGTTTATTTCTTAGAAAATGACGCCTAAGGTTTTCGTAAATGGTTAGGGTTTAACCAATTGGAATGACACAATTTGAGAAAGACTTTTCATGAAAATTTGCTTTCCAATGGTTATCCCTAATATTTTCAAGAAAAGTTTGAGGGTCTTTCAGAATCTCTCATCCGGAAAGACCAAAAAGATTTTTACAAAAAATTACTCATGTGATCAATATCCTATTCGTTATGCTCTTCCTTAGGCAACTCAAGAGAGTTTGGTTGGGCTTAATCCCTTATTTTCCCCCTTGTTTGCTTAAGGAACTAGCAGTTCATGGATCGGGCGCAGGGTTGGACTAGGCTCCTTCCCCATGCCTTACCATTTACTTTGTTTCCTGCTCGACATATGGTCACGCTCTACACATTTACATATGCCTCTACTTCTTCACATCTATCTCTACGGCATATGGTTCGGCCACCTTGCCCTTCCATGCACCGTATCATGATTTTCTAGTCCGTAGACTTCTACTTCTATACTGTGGCATACACCACCTCTTTTCTGTTTACTTTCTAGGAAGGACAACTCACTTCCTTCAGCCATAGCATACCGCACAGTCGTGACCCATTCACGTGGTCATCATCCTTTCGGTCTCATGCCCCCTGGCCCTGTTTATTCTTGTCTATAAACTTTCCATCTCAATCGCCCCATGGGCTTACTTTCTTTTCTACACGCCAAGCATGTCTTTTCATTCACTTTACAAACCATTCCTAGCCTGAACTACCATTCACTGCATATTTCTATTCTACTTGCATTCCATACTATAATCAAACAACTTGTGCCTATACCATAGCACATAACGGGCCGCTAACAGAGCAGACGCATCGTCTCATTTAACACCTGCAAACAATCACACATTGTAGTGCATTCCTGCCTACAATTCAACCAAATGTGTCCGTGTCTAGGTAGCATTCTCCATGAATGTCTCATTTCCCTATTATGGCTTCCTAAGGTTCTCGGGGTCACTACCACCCCACCTTACGCCTTAGTGCTCATCGGCACTTGTGTACTGTACAGGTTATATGCTTTGCATAGAACTTCACATACAAATTCTATGCCTAAAGCGATGACTCGAAAGAATTTATGACTCAACATCCTGAGCAACCTCACAAGTGCCCGTCGGAACCACCGTTACGTCTGCATTCGTAATGGATAGCCCAACTGACACCATTACCTTGGTTTAACCGGGGTCAGACAAGTTGCCGGCTATTACTCTAAGCGTGCCTTGGAGTCAGAAAGTTCCTAGTTTGATCAACTAGGTTCGAATAAGGCATTGCCTTCGGGCCAGCATTTCTCTTAGCGTAATGCAGGAGACAGAAAGTGAATGCCTTCGGGCCAGTGTTTCTCTTAGCGTAATGCAGGAGACAGAAAGTGAATGCCTACGAGCATAATTATGTATGACTTATGAAAAGATATGATATATGTTTATGATTGGTTTACATACGAATTAACAAACATGTTAGGAGCATGAATTAGGATTTTTAATTGTGAATATGATATATTGATTGCCTGATCATATTAAAGGTCACAATATAAATCCGTTTCATGCGCATGTGGTTGTGGTTGCTCCCTTTTTCCAGCTGTAGTGGTACCCGCTGCTACGCCAGGGATGGGGGAGCTTCTCACTGAGTCTGTTCGACTCACCCCCTGTTTACATGTTTCAGATACAGGTGGTTCAAGAGTGGGAAACGCGTCCACTTCTTCTCAGGGAGGCGGACAGATCTGAGGACCGTACGCTTAGTCCGCGTCGGTAGTTATTTTGATTACGTACATATGTTGTGATGTATATGTATATGAATCCTTTTTGGGTGTAGCGTTTGTACAGATACAGCTGTAGTATATATATACGTCCTATTCTAGCATTGTCGGCTTCATACAGATTAAAGTTAGGTCTTGGTATTGGGAATTTAGTCTATGATATAGCATATATCATGTATATATATATGACTTCCGCATGCGACTAGGATAGATCACATGCTTTGAGGTGCGTGATCAATATTTAAATTATATATATATGTGTGACTGAATACCTGATTGTATGAGAATATGCTTCCGCATGTGAATAGGATAGATCACACGCATTGAGGCGTGTGATCAATATGTAAACTATATGTAAGTGTGTGATTGAATATATGTATGACTGCATACAGGACTTTTGCATGTGAATAGGATAGATCACCCGCACTGAAGCACGTGATCAATATGTATACTATATGTACGTGTGAATGATTATGTGTATATATATAGACTGAAGTGGCGCTGAGCGAGCCGTGGATTGCAAATTGCTTAGGTCACTGGAAATGGATGGGCGTATACATATATATTATATATATTGTTTGTATTAGAAATGGGTAGTTATAAACATGTGAAAATGTCAATCAGAGATTAGAGGCTTACGGGATAGGAGAAATCCTACTTCCCGTGCCGGTCACGGACGTCCAATAGGGGGTCGTGACACAAACGGCTCCATTATTATCTCTTCATAATTTTTTATAAATAATTTATTACTTTCTTATCTCATATCTACCCATTCTTCACTTATCTACTTTTTATTCTTCCCACATCGAGCTCTATTTACCTACTTTTTATTTTTTCCATACATATTTATTTATCTATTTTTTATATTTTCAAAACCTATATCAATTTATTAACTTTTTTATTCTCCTAATGTCTTTCTCTATTTACTTTATTGTTTCTATGTTTATCTTTTTCATACAATTTCTTTTTCTTTTTTCACTCACATTTCTTCATCTTCCACCTCTTCTTTTTTTTGAGTTTATTATTTTTATGTATTTTTTTCTTCCTCTTTCTCAAACCGTTATGTATCCTCTTTCTCCTAATGTCTTTCTCTATTTACTTTATTGTTTCTATGTTTATCTTTTTCATACAATTTCTTTTTCTTTTTTCACTCACATTTCTTCATCTTCCACCTCTTCTTTTTTTTAAGTTTATTATTTTTATGTATTTTTTTCTTCCTCTTTCTCAAACCGTTATGTATCCTTTTTTTCATCTTTCTTTCACACATTATATTTTCCTTATCTCATTCTGCTTCTTTTTCTTCTTATCCCTCTCAATCTTATCCTTCTTTTTAGTTTACTTTTTTTTTCTTTTGTCAATTTGATGTATGAATGATCGATAAATTCAAGATTGGTAAGATTTAATTTATCATTTGATCCAAAAATAATAAAGTCATCATTTTATATGTATACATACATACATACATACATACATATATATATATATATATATATATATATATATATATATATATATATATATATATATAATTGATCACTCTAACGTATTTTTAAACAAAAACCGAATAATTGCCATCATTGTTATTATTTTTCTTGACCAATCAATTGATTAAAAAAATATAGAGACATGCTCACAAAAAAAACATAAAGATAATATAAATAAAAGAATACATATAAATTAAAATATTATAGAATATCTTTATATTCTTTTTAATAAAATAAATGATTCATATATATATCTATATTTTATTACTTTTTTTTCTCTTCTTTCCACCCACTATTTATTTATCTACTTTTTATTCTTTCCACACCTGTCTCTACTTACATACTTTTTATTTTCCCCACACATATTTAATTACGTTTTTTTTTTTATATTTTTCAAACCTACTTCTATTTATTAATTTTTCTCCTTTTCTCTATGTATTTCTCCATTTATTTTATTGTTTACATGTTTATCTTCTTCCTTCCTTCCCTCCCTTTCTTTTTCTTTCTCACTCACATTTCTTCATCTTTCTCATATTCTTCTTCTATCCTCTTGCCACCATCTCTTTCTCACATCATTATGTATATTTTCTTCCTCTTTTTCAAATCATTATGTATTTTTTTATTCTCTTTTCTCATCTTTTTCTCATACATCAAGTTTTCCTTCTCTCATTATGCTTCTTTCTCTTCTTCTCACTCTTTCTCGCTCTCATTCTTCCTTCTTTTTTTTGGTAGGGTTTCTTCCTTCTTTTTAGTTTACTATTTTTCTTAGGTAATCCATGGATTAAAAAAAGGGTAAACTATAGTTTCCCCCCTGTGATTTGGCCTAAACCCCCCTGTGGTTTAAAATTCGACACTTAACCACCCTGTGGTTTGGCTTAAAATTAATGTGCCCCCTTATGGTTTAGAGTGTGACACTTGACCCCCTGTGGTTTGTTATGTTATCACTTAACTACCTTCACCTATCTTCTATCCAAATTTTAGTCAAATTAATCATCATTTAACACTCTAGAATTATAAAATGATTCAAAAAAAATTATAATTAATATAAAAATAAAATTATAATTTTAAAAAATCAATAAAATAATTTAATATTTATTGTTTACTCCATTGATTATTTATATTTAGTTATTTATTCATTTTATTGTTATTTCTTATCTTTAATGTTTTAGAATTATTAAATCAATTAAAATAAATTTTTTTTGTAAAACAAAGAATTTAGAAGCAAGAACATAAGAGAAAGAACTTAGAGAAACAATAAGAACATAAGGGAGAGATGCACCAAATTCATTCATATATTCACTTGTTTACAATAGCCTCTATTTATAGGACTCTAGTCATAAGGTAACATTAAGAACACAATAATGTACCTTTAAGCACACTAATTGGAAGGTTACACAATTGTCTTTAAGGGGCTTTCATGGAAAGGTTACTAAGGATACAAAGAGACAAGTGATTATGTGGAGGGTTTAGGAAGAATCCAATGTTGAAATGTGGTCATCCACACATAAATATATATATATATATATTTACAATACTTCCCCTTGGATGACCACCCACTGTGAACATGCCTCATTAAAGCCTTGCTAAGAAAAATCCAATGGGACAAAATCTTAGCGAAGGAAAAAGAGTACATAATTCATAATTAAATTTCTTCCCCTGAATTTGTATTGTATAATGTAAGTCTTCAGGACTTCGTATGAATATGCCTCGTTAAAACCTTGCTAAGAAAAACCCAGTGGGACAAAAAACTTAGCGAAGGAAAAAGAGTACATTATTCATAAATAATTTGCTTCCCCTCAAGTTAAATTTTATAATGAAAGTCTTCAGGACTTCGTATGAATATGCCTCGTTAAAACCTTGCTAAGAAAAACTCAGTGGGACAAAAGCTTAGCGAAGGAAAAAGAGTACAATATTCATAGTTATTTTTCTTCCCCTCAAGTTTATATTGTGTCATGGAAGTCTTCAGGACTTCATATTTCAATGTTGTATCCATGCTTCTTAAGAACTTGAGGTGGAAGACTTTAATTAAAGGTTAGCTACATTATTGCAGAATTGAATTTTGTGAACACCAATATCACATTTCTTTGGTAGCTCATCAATATCTTATGATGCATGCTGCATTTTCCTTATACAATATTATTGGTTCTGCATTGGTTGCAGGCAATCGACATGTTTCTTTAATCTGAGGAATCATGGTTCTCAACCAAATACGCATATAGGTTGCTTCATGAATAACCAATATCTCTGAGTAATTTGATGATGTAGCTGTAATGATTTGCTTCACTTACTGTCATGAAAGTTCCTCGATATGTAAAGATGTAACATTTTGAGACCGAGCTTTGCGGGGATCACAAAAATATTCAACATTAACATATCCAATTAATTATGGTTTTCCTTCCTTTGAGAAGAGTAAATTGGGATAAGATATTCTTTGAAGATATCTAAACTTTGCTAAAAAATTTATTGGAATGGCTATGCATAGTTTAGTACAAAATGTCCTTATTGTACTAAGGTATGGTACTTCATGACCAATAAATTGTGTTTATTATCTTCTCAAGGATGAAAATGATATATATTTATATAAAGTGGACGAATGATCACAGGGGAACTTAAATCCCAAACAAAATCTTGAATCCCAAGATTTTTCATTCCAAATCCATTTCTCAAGTACTGTGCAGGTTTTGAAATCTCTTCTGGAGTTCCTACAATATTTATGTCCTCAACATAAATTGCAACAATGGAAAATCCAGAGTTTGTCTTCTTTATACATATAAGGTGTAATACCCGAGAATATTTTAATTAACATCATAAATACAAATTAAATTATATCCTGACCATTCTATATATTTTCTTTTTTTGTTATTATTACTTATTTATTACTATGTCAGATTTTTTTTGTTTTTGGTGATATGTATATATGTATAAATTATATATATATATATATATATATATTATAAAAGAAAGAATAAGGAGATAAAAAAGAGAGAGGGCCATCGTGTGAAGGGGAGAAGCTGGGAAAGAACGCTACGGAGAGAGAGAGGGCCGAGGGAAGCACGAACGGGAAAATCACGGAGGAGGAAGACAGCACGCGTGGAGGAGCCAGACGTGCGAGCCGGAGCCGGAGTGTGACGCCGTCCGCCGGAGCTCGCCGTCGTTCTGCTGAAGGAGAGAGAGTCGCGGGCTAGAGAGAGAAACCAAGAGGGAGAGGGTTTCTCGCTAGAAATTTGCCGAAAAACACCGTCTCTTCATCGGGGAAGGTGGCTGGGAGTCTCCTCTACTCCATATCGTCCTTCTAACCGGTTGAATCGAGGTGAGAAGTCTCGAAACTCTCAAACCCCAATTTTATCAATTTTAGGGATTTTTGGAAAAACCCCAATTGATTAAATCTGAGTATTCTGGGTCCTAAATTGAAGTATTTGCATGCTAGGAAGTGAGTTGGAATCTTAGGAACCGGAACCAAATTGATGGAATTTATCCGGGTTGGAAAAATTGTAGGAAAATGTGGTTGTTAAGGTTTAAAGGTGTTGTGGGCTGATTGGGGGTGCATTAATAGGTGGAAATTGTGAATTTATAATTGTTAAAATTATTAGAAATTACGAGGGATTAAAACCCGAGTAATTCCTGTCTCACCCGGAACCCGATTCGGGGAAAAAGAGACAATTTTCTAATTTTACGCGTATTCGGGTATGTGTATTCATGTGTAGGTAAAGTGTTCAAGGCTATTTTGGTAAGTGGAAATCTTGAACAAGTAGGATTTATGATTCTCTTGAGCCATAAATTCAAGACTTGGGTAATGGAAGTTCATATGGACACATAGAGGTGGAATTGGGTAACCTTGCATTCCCAAGTCAAAGCTTCCGAATAGTGTGATTAAGAAAAGGTTGGACACGAATAAAAACATGCTAGGTGTCCTAAAACTAGTTGAGGGCATTTCCAAGCCAACAACTAGTCTATGGAATTAATTAAAGAGAGCATGAGCACTAGCGTTGCATGTACACGATAGTGGTTGAACTTTCAAGCTTCTGAATCTCTCAAATATATGTGTATAGGGCACCATACAGTGAGCGAACCTTCGGGCACACCGAGAGCCGATACGAGGGGCCAACCAGGTGAGGGGCTTTCCTATCCTTGTCCTATAGGGTTGACTGCGGATATGGATATATGGTTTTCCTTCTTGCCTATTTGTAGGAATTATATATTAGATAACATGCTATTGTTGTTCCTAAATTACAATATATGTGAAAATGTGCTATATGTGTGTATGTGAATTGTAAAAGCGATGGTGGCTCAAGGAGCCTTATATGGAAAGAAGGTCCTCGGGACCTATACGATATCGGGGGTAGGAGTCTTGTGGTACTAGAAACTAACCTCATTGATTATTATCTGAAAAGTGTGGTGGTGTAAGTAAATTCTTAAAGAAAATGAACATAGGTGACCTTGTTTTAAACCGAGGGATTCCGGATTAGAAAACCACTTGGAAATTTAGAATTGCCTAAGAAGAAGTAAAATAAATAAGTAGTGGTCCATAGGGGTCATTTATGGTACAACGCGGGAACCGAGTCTATCACAGATGGTCCCGGTAGATTGAGTCTGTTATCTTGAGTCAAACTCACAGAAATACAAAGTATATGAGTACACCACATTGTGGCTATTGCCTTGGGTAAACCGAGGTCAGATGAGTCGCCGGCTATGCTCCAAGTGAAGTCTTGGGATCAGGTTAATGTTCCAAGTAAAGTATTGGGACCAGGGGTTCATAGAATGATCAACTAGGTTCCTATACCGATCACGTGAGATATTGCCTTCGGGCCAGATTCTCTCTTAACGGAGATATGCCTTCGGGCCAGTTTATGATTACGGTTAATTGAATACGGGTGACCACTTGGAATTATATGTTAAACTATGATATGATGTATGTGTGAATTTAAATGTATGTAAATCCATGCTTTAAAATCTTTATTGTGAATATGATATAAGCTAATTGCCTGACCACTTAATATATGGAAATTCAAATCTGTTATATGCGTATGTGTTTGTGATTGGCACCTCTTCCCCAGTTGTAGTGGTACCCGCTACTACACCATGGATGGGAAAACCTCTCACTGAGTCCGTTTGACTCACCCCAATGTTAAATGTTACAAACACAGGTGGTATAGACATCGGGAGCGCTTCCACTGCATCTCAGGGAGGCGGACAGACTTAGAGACCGCATGCATTGTTCGCGTGGGTAGTATTGATATATGTATTTTGTCAGGATGTATATGTATATGATTCTTTTGGTATAGCATTGTTTTGTACAGTTGCTATATGCATATATGTATATGTCACACTCTAGAACTGTCGGCTTCATACAGGTTAAAGATTGGTCCTGTTGTTGGGAATATAGGTTATGATATGATGAATATCATGTGTATATATATATGAATGTGACTTCCGCATGTGAATAGGATAGATCACACGCACTGAGCGTGTGATCAATATGTAAAATTATATGTATGTGTGACTGAATACTTGATTGTGTGAAAATACGGCTTCCGCATGTGAATAGGATAGGTCACATGCATTGAGGCGTGTGATCAATATGTATATTATATGCAGGTGTGTGATTGAATAAATATACTTGACTGTACACATGAATTCTGCATGTGAATAGGATAGATCACCCGCCTTGAGGCGTGTGATCAATATGTATATTATATATACGTGTGGTTGATTATGTGTATATGTATAGACTGAAGCGGCGTTGAGCGAGTCGTGGATTGCGTGCTACTTAGGTCACCGGATAGGAATGACCATATATACTATATATTGTTTGTGTTAGAAATGGGTAGTTATGCATATATAAGAATGTCAATCAAGAATTAGAGGCTTACGGGAGAGGAGAAATCCTACCTCCTGTGCCGGTCACGGACGTCCGATAGGGGGTCGTGACATAAGGACAAATAGGATCATTCTTATAACCTTTTAATAAATACTCACTGAGACGATTATACCACATTCGTCTAAATTGTTTGAATCCATATAAGGATATTTGTAATTTGATGGAATATATATCTCAAAGTTTTGATTTATATGCTTCAGGCATCTTAAATCCTTCAAGGATTATAATGACCTATATAGTTACTACTTCCATCAAACATACATCAAGTTTTTCAAAGGCTACCATATCAATTAAAAATGGTAAAATTGTATCCATAATTGGATAATAAATCTCATAATAATCTATGTCAAGCCTTTGTGAGAAACTTTGTGCCAAAACTCATGCACAATTTGTATTTTTCTCATTTCGTTTACGAGCAAATACCCATTCATATCATATAGATTTAACATCTTCAGGTGTTTGGGTAATTGATCGAGAAACTTCTCGTTTTAATCACGAGTCTAATTTGGCTTATATTGCCTTTTTCTATTTTGGCCAATCATTTCGATATCGATATCATTTTGTAGTTTTGGGATCAGGTCCCTCATCGTTAATAATCTCCGATGCAATTGCATATGAAAATATAATCAACAACAATTTCATTTATTTCTCGCATTTCTCTATAATTCAATGAGATCTCATAATTTTTTGGTACCGGATCCACTTTTGGGGATGAAACTACTTCAGGAGTTACTTTTTCAGAAATGTGGGGTTGTTGATTCATATTTGAAGTATCCTGAATATCCTTAAGAGTATCTTCTTTACTTTTTCTCCTTCTGGGAATGATATCTTTTGCACTAATTGGTCTACCACGCTTCTGGCGTATTTTAGATTCAATAGCTGCTATACTAGTAGATTGTCCACCAGGGACATCTAATCGTGCTAGAATATTTGCAGCTAATACATGCGATTTAATGACCCACTCAGTATTTATGAAATTATCTGGTAATTGATTTGCAACAATTTGCAAATAAATTATTCTTTGAACTTCAAGTTCACATTAATTTGTATGAGTATTATCGTATGATAATGTTGGTGTATTTCAACAAATTTATATTTTTCTTCCTCTATTCATAAGTTCAAAGTTCAATATATCTAATAATAGATAACGAATCAAAACTAACATAAATTTCAAGAGGAACATATAAAATAAAACAAACAATTTCTAATACGGATCAAAGACGTAGCATGTATTATAGCATGTCCCCAAGTAAATTTTAGAAACTTTGACTTCATAAGCATAGGTTTAGCAATAAGCTCTAACCATTTAATAAAAGATTCAACGAAACCATTTTGTATGTTCATGAGCTACCAATAATTCAACTATAATTCATATTAGCATGTAATAGTCATAAAATGTTTTTATCTAAACAAGAAAATATGCCCTTAATTGTATCATTTGAGCAAGTAATTTAGAAAAGCTATATTACAAGTTAAAAGTTAATAAATTTATGACTATCGATTAGAAGCATCAATTAAAATGAAAAAAAATATTGAAATGAGCCACATGATAGATGAATATAACTATAGACATTTCCTTGAATATATTGTAGAAAATAAGGAGACTTAATGTGTAATATAGAAAAAGATTATTTAATAATTAATTCACATTACACATGATTTACAAAAGAAATCAATTACTAATAGGATCTTCCGGTCCTTCAACAAATGTCCATATGTAATTTGTATAATACGTCGCATGAAAAGTGAATTTGGATAACCAAGTCGATCATGCCAAAGTATAAAAATCTTAGGGTCTGACCACTTTCAGTACAAAAAATTTGATTCGCCAAATTTTATTTTTATTAGATATAACCTTAAAGAAAAGTAAAGAGTTTCTCTAATATAAGCTTCAGGCTTGATATAGTAGAAATAATGTATGGATATTCTATATCTCCCTTATTTTTGTCTCAATGTGATAACCATTACGGTTGATATATTTCTTTGAAATTTGGTAGATTTCTTCTGGATCTACAAGAAATATATAATGTATCACCAACATTAAAAATTTATCTATTTGGCAATGAAATGTGAGCTCTTCCAGAGTCTTATATGACATTTGCAGAACTAGATATTCTATTAACATTAATTTCAGCTAATGTTAATTTTGTCATGAAAAATTGTATGAGTTGTGCTACTTTCACGAGACTTATGTCATCCTTCATAACATTGAATGTAATTCCTTATCTCAAAGTAAACTTAAGATAATTATAATACATTAAGGAAGCAAGATATATTTCAAATTCAAATGAAACATAAACTAAAAATATTTTTAAAGTGTTGTCATATTTTGTCACTAATTTAATTAAATGATAAGTCTTCAAAAAAAAAAATAGAAATACCACAATCAATTTTTATTTGTGATCCATAAAAATAGTAGAATTTACAAGCTCAAAAAATTTTGCTTATAGTTCAATTTCCTTTATGTATAACAAAATGTAAGACCAATAATTTATGCTACATTTGTAGCAAATAATTTTATCATTTCTTTAAGGTGTTTTTCCTTGAAATAGTTCATCCTCATTTTTTGTCCCGTTCCTGTAAAAAATCATTTTCAAAAGTCCAAAATATGTTTTCTTCCATGGTCTCATTTTGCACCACGACCTCATCCATGACCTCGAGAAAAAGCCACATTCTCTTCAGGGAATGAAATCGATCCAATTGGACAAGGTTCTTAGTTATTATTCATCAGAAGCTCAAAGCTCATTATTTTGCCAATCCATATATAAGCAAACAAGAAACTAGCCCATAATATTTGATAAATTAATCTACGCTTTCAATATTGCTACTGCAGGAGCATATTCGAAGCATGAAAAGTAGAATATGTTTTTTCCAAACATATCTTCATTAGTAATTTTCTTTCCTCATAATTTAATTAGAGAGCTAATTTTAGACAAGGATGACATATATTCACTAACAGAATATACTGCAGACGTAAGTGCATCCAATTAGAACGAGCTTTAAGATGAATCATTGAACATTTTGGAACTCATATCTTTATTTCAAATTGTTCCAAAGAACTACTAGTTCTTTAATAATAATATTTTATGATTCTAGTTCTGCTTGCAAATGATGATGAATCAAAATCATTGCATTTTGCACATCCTTCAGGGATGCATGAATCCTTCGTGGATGAATAGTTTCGTTCTCCTATAGTCTCTCAAGGATTCAATATTGCACTCAAATAAATTATGAAACAAAAAAACATGAAAAATATTTTTTTTTGACATATCAAGTGCAACCAATTTATGCATTGTAAGATTTGGTAAAACTTACATAATGAGAAGAAGAAATGAATTGTTGCTTACCATAATATGATGGAAACAATTTTAAGCTCCTTTCGACACAAAATTCTAGAGCTTCGTGCTGATAACGTGTTGTAAAACAAAGAATTTAGAAGCAAGAACATAAGAGAAAGAAGTTAGAGAAACAATAAGAACATAAGGGAGAGATGCACCAAATTCATTCATATATTCACTTGTTTACAATAGCCTCTATTTATAGGACTCTAGTCATAAGGTAACATTAAGAACACAATAATGTACCTTTAAGCACACTAATTGGAATGTTACACAATTGTCTTAAAGGGGCTTTCATGGAGAGGTTACTAAGGATATAAAGAGACAAGTGATTATGTGGAGGGTTTAGGAAGAATCCAATGTTGAAATGTGGTCATCCACACACACACACACACACATATATATATACAATAAAAAGAATAATATAATACAAATATATAACTAAATTTATGTTTTTTTTATTGTTCAAGTTCAGAAAATACATACCTGGATTGAATGTTAACATTATTGAGCTTAGAAACTCTAAGATTAAACAATAATTTTCTTAGCAAAGTATCCTTAGACTAGGAGCATAACAGTACTCTTGGATATAGTGGAGAGATTAGAGGAAAGAAAGAGTTTGAAGGAAACGCTAAAAAGAGTTGAAAGTACAAGATTAGAGTTTATTATTATTATTTTAGAGATAAAATAAATTTTTAATAAAATAATTAATTAATTCAATTATTTTTAGGTAATTTTTTTTATAAGTTATATTAAATATTAAATTTTGAGAAAAAAATATAGGGTAGTTAAGTGATAACATAACAAACCACAGGGGGTCAAGTGTCACACTCTAAACCACAGGGGGGCACATTAATTTTAAGCCAAACCACGGGGTAGTTAAGTGTCACATTTTAAACCACAGGGGGACAAACTGGATTTAGACCAAACCACAGGGGGGCAAACTGTAGTTTACCCTAAAAAAAATGGAGACATGCTCACAAAAGAAACATAATGATATACTTATTGATAAATCTGTCATTTACCTAGCTAGCCCACACGTACTTGAGATTTCGGCTTTTGTTCTCATATTTATAGTTTCACTTTAATCTATAGAATACTTTTTATTATTTCCCCAAAAATTCGTCCCTACTTAATAGTATTTACAACATTTTTAATGAAATATTCATTCTGTTGAAATTTTTGTCAAGATAGTTAACTACATTAAATATTTGATTGGAAGATTCTAAAGTGATTTTGGCTTGATTTAATTTTAATATTACCAGTAAATCAAACTTTATTTTACCCTAAACTCTTAATAATTATTATGAATTTTAATCTTACAGAAAAGATAAATTTTGTCACGACCCCCTATCGGACGTCCGTGACCGGCACGGGAGGTAGGATTTCTCCTATCTCGTAAGCCTCTTATCCCTGATTGACATTTTATATATGCATAACTACCCATTTCTAATACAAACAATATATAGTATGTATGGCCATCCCTATCTGATGACCTAAGTAGCACGCAATCCACGACTCGCTCAACGCCGCTTCAGTCTATACATATACACATAATCAATCGCACGTACATATAATATACATATTGATCACGCGCTTCAAGGCGGGTGATCTATCCTATTCACATGCAGAATTTTCTGTGTACAGTCAAGTATATATATTAAATCACACGCCTGCATATAATTTACATATTGATCACACGCCTTAATACGTGTGATCTATCCTATTCGCATGCGGAAGCCGTATTTTCACACAACCAAGTATTTAGTCACACATATATATAAAATTTACATATTGACCACACGCTCAGTGCGTGTGATCTTTCCTATTCACATGCAGAAATCACATTCATATATATATATATACACATGATATTCATCATATCACAACCTATATTCCCAACAGCAAGACCAATCTTTAATCTGTATGAAGCCGACAATTCTAGAGTGTGACATATACATATATGTATATAGCAACTGTACAAACAATGCTATACCAAAAGAATCATATACATATACATCCTGACAAAATACATATATCAATACTACCCACGCGAACAATGCGTGCGGTCTCTAAGTCTGTCCGCCTCCCTGAGATGAAGTGGAAGCGCTCCCGATGCCTATACCACCTGTGTCTGTAACATTTAACATTGGGGTGAGTCAAACGGACTTAGTGAGAGGCTTTCTTATCCCTGGTGTAGTAGCGAGTACCACTACACCTGGGGAAAAGGAGCCAATCACAAACACATACGCATATAACGGGTTTAAATTTCCATATATTAAGTGGTCAGGCAATTAGCATATATCATATTCACAATAAAGAATTTAAAGCATGGTTTTACATACATTTAAATTCACACATGCATCATATCATAGTTTAACATAGAACTTTATGTGGATATCCATGTTCAAATAACCGTAATCATAAACTGGCCCGAAGGCATATCTCCGTTAGGAGAGAATCTTGCCCGAAGGCAATATCTCACGTGAGCGATATAGGAACCTAGTTGATCATTCTTGGAACCCCTGGCCCCAAGACTTTACTTGGAACATTAATCTGACCCCATGACTTCACTTGGAGCGTAGCCGGTGACTCATCTGACCTCGGTTTACCCAAGGCAATAGCCACAATGTGGTGTACTCATATACTTTGTATTTCTGTGAGTTTGACTCAAAACAAGAGACTCAATCTACCCGGACCACCCGTGGTAGACTCGGTTCCCGCGTTGTACCATAAATGACCTCTATGGACCACTACTTGTTCATTTTACTTCTTCTTGGGCAAATCTAGATTTCCAAGTGATTTCTAATTCGGACTCTTGGTTCAGAACAAAGTCACCTAGGTTTATTCTCTTTAAGGATTTACATACAAAACCACACCTCTCAGATAATAATCAATGAGGTTTGTTTCTAGTACCACAAGACCCTCACAACAAAATTGACTCGATCCTACCCCCGATATCATATAGGTCCCGAGGACCTTCTTTCCATATAAGGCTCCTTGAGCCACCATTGCTTTTACAGTTCACATATACACATACAACACGTTATCACATATATTACAATTTAGGAACAACAATAGCATGTTATCTATTACAAAATTCCTACAAGTAGGCAAGAAGGCAAACCATATATACATATCCGCAGTCAACCCTATAGGACAAGGATAGGAAAGGCCCTCACCTGGTTGGCCCCTCGGATCGGCTCTCGGTGTGCCCGAAGGTCCACTCACTGTATGGTGCCCTATACACATATACTTGAGAGATTCAGAAGCTTGAAAATTCAACCACTATCGTGTACATGCAACGCTAGTGCTCATGTTCTCTCTAATTAATTCCATAGACTAGTTGTTGGCTTGGAAATGCCCTCAACTAGTTTTAGGACACCTAGCATGCTTCTATTCGTGTCCAACCCTTTCTTAATCACACTATTCGGAAGCTTTGACTTGGGAATGCAAGGTTACCCAATTCTACCTCTATGTGTCCATATGAACTTCCATTACCCAAGTCTTGAATTTATGGCTCAAGAGGATCATAAATCATACTTGTCCAAGACTTCCATTTACTAAAATAACTTTCAACACTTTACCTACACATGAATACACATATCCAGATACGCGTAAAATTAGAAAATTGTCTCTTTTTTCCCCGAACCGGGTTCCGGGTGAGACGGGAATTACTCGGGTTTTAATCCCTCGTACATTCTTATAATTTTTAACAATTATATAATCACAATTTCTACCTTTTAATGTACCCCCAATCAGTCCACAACACCCTTAAACCTTAACAACCACATTTTCCTACAATTTTTCCAACCCGGATAAATTCCATCAATTTGGTTCCGGTTCCTAAGCTTCCAACTCACTTCCTAACATGCAAATACTTCAATTTAGGACCCAGAATACTCAGATTGAATCAATTGGGGTCTTTCCAAAAATCCCTAAAATTGATAAAATTGGGGTTTGAGAGTTTCAGGACTTCTCACCTTGATTCAACCGGTTAGAAGGACGATATGGAGAAGAGGAGACTCCCAGCTACCTTCCCTGGTGAAGAGACGGCGTTTTTCGGCGTGGGAGCTCTCTCCCTTTGCTTTCTCTCTCTAACCCGAACTCTCTCTCCTCCAGCACCAAGACGGCGACGAGCTCTGGCTTCCTCGCACGTCCGGCCACCACCACACGTGACCCCTTCCTCCTTGCTTCCTCCGTGCCAAAAAACGACGCCCAGCTCTCTCTCCCGTGCATTCTCCGTTCTTCCCGTTTCTTCCCTTCTCTCACGCGTTTTCTTCTTTCCGTCTTTCCCCTCACGCTATCCTTCCCTTTCTTTTCCTTATTTCTTTTTTATATATAATATATATATATATATATATATATATATATATATATATATATATAATAAAGTAATATACATACATATCATATAAAAAAGAGACACATCTGATATAATAATAATTAAGAAAAATAAATATATATATATATATATAAAAGAATAATTAGGATTTACTTTAATTTATATAAAAAAAATAAGTAGTAGGATAGTGTGTATTTTTATCTCATTTTCCACTTTTAAATTAATTAATTCAATTTAATTAATGACGCTAGTTAAAATATTCTCGGGTATTACAATCTTCCCCCTTAAGAAATTCGGTCCTGAATTTCAAACAAAACACCAACCATAGTCTCAAAATAGATGAGGATACGTCCTGCGCATTTCACCCTCGACCTCCCATGTAGCTTCTTCGGTCGAGTGGTTTCTCCACAGAACTTTAACCAATGGAATCTCCTTCTTTTTGAGTTTCTTCAACTGCCGATCTAAGATTTCCACTGGCTCCTCTTCATACGTCATATTTTCGGTTAGTTGCACGTCTTGCGATTGGATCACGTGCGAGGGATTGGGAAGATACTTCTGAAGCATTGATACATGAAAGACAGGGTGTACCCCCTCCAATCCCGTAGGCAATTCCAACCGATACGCTACATTCCCAATTCGTTCTAAAATTTCAAATGGCCCGATATATCGAGGACTCAACTTCCCCTTCTTACCGAACAGCATCACGCCTCTCATTGGTGATATTCTCAAGAACACCCGTTCACCAACGGCAAACTCCAGTTCTCTCCTTCGATTGTCTGCATAAGACTTTTGCCTGCTCTGAGCCATTAGCAATCTCTCCCTTATACATTTTACCTTCTGCAAGGCATCTTGTAGCAATTCCGGGCCGACTAGGCTAGCTTCTCTGACCTCGAACCACCCAATCGGGGATCTGCATCTGCGACCGTACAGAGCCTCGAAAGGTGCCATTTGAATACTTGCTTGATAACTGTTATTGTATGCAAACTCAGACAAGGGTAAATACTTTTCCCAACTTCCGCCGAAATCCATAATACACGCCCGAAGCATGTCCTCAAGAATCTGAATGGTTCTTTCTGATTGCCCGTCGGTCTGTGGGTAGAACGCAGTACTCAGATCAACTCTAGTTCCTAACACTTCCTGCAATGACTTCCAAAACCTAGAAGTGAACTGTGGACCTCTATCAGATATTATGGACACTGGCACACCGTGCAATCTAACGATTTCTGATAGTTAAATCTGTGTATATTGACTCACTCCGTAAGTGGTCTTAACTGGCAGAAAGTGTGCGGACTTAGTCATGCGATCCACTATTACCCAAACCGAATCAAATCCCCGTTGTGATCTTGGCAACCCTGTTACAAAATCCATCGTTATCCTCTCCCATTTCCACTCAGGTATTTCTATCTGTTGTAATGTTTCGGCGGGTTTCTGGTGTTCAGCCTTGACTTACTGGCACACTAAACACCTGGCTACATAGTTTGCGACATCCTTTTTCATGCCATTCCACCAATACAACTGTTTCAGGTCATGATACATCTTATTAGCTCCCGGATGGATTGTATACGCTGTCCGGTGCGCTTCTTCAAGAATTCTTTCTTTCAAGTTATCAACCATAGGGACACACAACCGTCCCTCCAACTGAAGTATCCCAAAATCGTCTATAGAGAATCGGACGTCGTCCCCTTACCCTTTAGTTACAGTATCCCTGATTTGCTTGAGGTCGATATCTTCATCTTGTCTAGCCTTCACCTCTTCTACCAAAGAAGACTTAGCTTGCAAATGGGCTAAAAGTGAGTTAGAACTTCCAATCTCAAACTGATTTCCCGTTTGCTCTAGCTCGTGCAGTTCTCTAATTAACGGTCTCCTTTCTTCACTTATATGAGCAAGACTGCCCATGGATTTCCGACTCAGAGCATCGGCTACCACATTAGCCTTTCCTGGATGATACAAGATCGTGCAGTCGTAGTCTTTCAACAACTCCAACCATCGACGTTGTCTCAAGTTCATGTCCTTCTGCTCGAAAATGTATTTGAGGCTTTTGTGGTCTGTATAAATTTCACATGTCTCACCATATAAGTAGTGTCTCCATATTTTCAAAGCGAATACTACAGCCGCCATTTCGAGGTCGTGAGTCGGGTAGTTCTTCTCATGCTTCGTCAGTTGTCGCGATGCATACGCAATCACCTTGCCATGTTGCATCAAGACACACCCTAACCCGATCCTCGACACATCACAGTATACCACATACCCTCCTGTGCCTTCAGGTAATGCCAGCACCGGAGCGGTACTGAGGCTGGCCATCAGCTTCTGAAAACTCTGCTCACACTTGTCATCCCATACAAACTTCACTCCCTTCTGAGTCAATCTAGTCATAGGTGCAGCAACCTTAGAGAAGTCCTGCACAAATCTTCTATAATATCCCGCCAAACCCAAGAAACTGCGAATCTCCGTCACAGAGGTAGGCTGGGACCAATTCTTCACTGCCTCTACCTTACTTGGATCAACGTGGATTCCCTCTGATGATACCACGTGACCCAAAAAGGCAACTTTGTCAAGCCAGAATTCACACTTAGAGAACTTGGCATATAGTTTTTCCTCTCTCAACCTCTGTAATGCTAGTCTCAAGTGTTCAGCATGTTCCTCAGAATTCTTTGAATAAACCAATATGTCGTCAATGAAGACAATGACAAATCGGTCCAGAAATGGTTTAAAGACCTTGTTCATCATGTGCATGAACGTTGCAGGAGCATTAGTTAATCCGAAAGACATCACCAGGAACTCGTAATGTCCTTATCGGGTCTGGAATGCGGTCTTGGGTATATCCGACTCTCGAATCTTTAATTGGTGATACCCAGATTGCAAATCAATCTTAGAAAACCGCTTCGCACCCTGCAACTGGTCAAATAGGTCATCTAACCTCGGCAGTGGATATTGATTCCAGATCGTCACCTTGTTTAACTTTCAGTAATCGATACACAACCGCAAAGATCCGTCCTTCTTTTTCACAAAAAGGACTGGTGCACCCCAAGGAGAGAAACTAGGACTTATAAAACCCTTGTCAAGCAACTCTTGCAATTGTGTATGTAGCTCCTTCAGCTCTTTCGGAGCCATACGGTAAGGTGGTGTGGAGATAGGCTGGGTGCTACGTTGCAGCTCAATTTCAAATTCAATCTCACGATCGGGCGGCAACCCTGGTAATTCTTCTGGAAATACATCCAAAAACTCTCGCACTACCGGTACTTGAGTCGGTGAAAGTACTACTTTCGTGGTATCTTGGATGAATGCCAAATACCCTTTGCATCCCTTTGCCAGCAACTTGGATGCCTTCAAAGCCGAGATCAAGCTTGGATACGGTGTAGCTCCATCACCCCGTATCACAAAAGGCTCCTCATTTGGCATATTGAATTTCAAGCATTTAGCCCTGCAGTCCACAACCGCATGGCAAGACGACAACCAATTCATCTTGAGGATCACATCAAGATCAACCATACACAACAACCGAAGGTCTACCACAGTCTCATGACCATCGACCTCCACAATGCAAGACTTGTGCACATACTCTACTTGTACCGATTCTCCCATTGGTGTAGAGACCATTACTGTTTCTTCCATTCTAGATGGACTTTTGTTGAATTTAGAGGCAAATGCATGAGACACATAGGAATGAGTGGAGCCGGAATCAAATAAGACTCGTGCTTCAAGAGAGCAGACAATAAGAGTACCTGTCACAACCGCATTTGATGCATGAGCATCCTGCTGAGAGAGTGCAAATACCCGCGCTTGTCCTCCACCTATCAACCCTGGCCCTCGGCTACTAGACCCTGCACCACGACCTCTAGCTGCACCTGTACTTGCTGCCTGTGGTGGTACGGTTCTCACAGGTGGAGCTGCAATAGGTGTACTCCTCGGCGTCAGGTTGCTTCTCACACTTGTACCCTCTTTTTTCTTTGGCCACTCTGTAGCCATATGGCCCATCTGGTCGCAATGGTAGCATCCACCTGTCAGTCTCCGACATATACCAAAATGAAATCTGGCGCAAGTCGCACACTGGGGCTTTGTCTTACCGGCATTTCCACCCCCTTGTTCCCTTTGTCCCCCTTGAACGTTACCTCTTGTACCTGTTTCATAGGTGGTAGTTGAGGATTGTCCTCCTGCGGACCCTGAATATCCGGCACCTCCACCTGTTGTCTTCCTTTTCTTACTTCCACCCCTTTGGTTGTCACTGCCTGTAATTAACTTGACTTTAGCATCAACAGACGTCCCATACCTCTTCCTGGTTTCAATCATTCTAGCACAGTCTGTTGCTTGAGCTAAAGTCTCAAACTGTCTCCTCTGAGGTAACAAAGCAGTAAACAACGGCTCCGTGAGTTGGTGTATGAATCTCTTGATCCTCGCCTCTTCATCAGGAACCAACTCATGTGAGAATTGAGCTAGTTCTGTAAAAAGTAATTCATACTCCGTCACGGTCATGTTAGGCATCATCCACAACTCCTCGAATTGATGACGCTTTGCATCTTTGGTGCCTTCAGGTAGAAACCGACCCAGGAATTCCCTCTGAAAATCTTCCCAGGTCATCGGTGCCACTCTACCTGAATACCTCGTCTGTACGGACTCTATCCATACTCTAGCCACTCCCCTCAGCTGGAATGAAGCTAATTCCACCAATTCATGGCCTGAGCACCTCAGCATGCGCCCAATTCTGACCACATCTCTGATAAAGTACTGCGGATCCTCT
Organism: Senna tora; assembly: GCA_014851425.1. Taxonomy (NCBI): domain Eukaryota; kingdom Viridiplantae; phylum Streptophyta; class Magnoliopsida; order Fabales; family Fabaceae; genus Senna; species Senna tora. The sequence goes on along the minus strand of CM026263.1, from coordinate 15,254,697 downwards.
TTCTCACTAGTTCCGCAGAAAGTGGGTGGATGAAGCTTCAGAAATTTTGAAATTGGCAGCTCTCTGGGTGCTAGCCATGACTCACGAGGCATTCCCTGTGGTTGTTGCCATTCCCTATCCTCTTCCTCAACAGCCTCCATCTCTTGATTGCTAGGAACTCTCTCTTGTTCTTCCTCGCCGACTACTAACCGGCGTACTTCCCTCTGTATCTGTCACATCATTTCTTCCCTTAGTTCCTGAAAACCTGCCGTGAGCATTTCCGCCACGGAAGGTACACCTGTCTCTACTTGAGGTTGAGGTTCTGGTGACTGTCCCCTCTCTTCCCCTCTCACTTGTGCTCTACCTCGACCTCGAGCACGACCTCTACCTCGGCCTCGGGTACGGCCTCTACCTCGGCCTCGGGTGGGCATTCCCTCCTCCCGAACTGATTCTTGATCAAATTCAGCAGGAGTTCTCCCTCCACCCCTAGTCCGTCTCGTGATAGGTGGCATCCCTATACTGCACAAGGACCACACCTAATAAGTACACATATACTTATGACCAAGGTTGTCAAAGTCTAGATTTTAAGTAAAATCGTAGAGGGGGGTGTAAAATCGTATCGTAAAATCGTATCGTAGAATCGTAAGATTTTAGCTATGATAAAATTATAAGAATTTCTTATTTTATATATATATATATAACTATATAACATAAGTACCTAATTAATATAGTAAATCACATACAAAATTAAATATGAAATATAGTGATGCCGCCATGTAATACTCCTTGTTCATTTGCAACATATATATGCATGTTAGTTAAAACTTAAAACAATTCATTTATTGTAGAATGAATAAATTAAATTAGTAGTATAATGTAAGTAATTAATATACTTGAGCAACAATAGTAACGTTTAGAGTGGAATTCCCCAAACCAAGCTTAGTTGGTCTAGTGGTTAGCTCACTAGGTCGCTTAAACAAGTGTTGGGGGTTCGAATCCCACCTTGTGTATGCAGCAGCCAATTGGCCAGTGGCAAACCCTTAAATGGAGCTCAGATCCGCGGAGGATTAGTCCTTGGCCTGTCGGGCTAAGGGATACCTTGGGAAACCAAAAAAAAGAGTGGAATTCCCAAAGGACAAAAAGCTGATACTTTAACGTAATGACATCCAATTGTTATGGTAATGACATCAAAAAATGGGTAGGGTTTGTGATTGGGCTGGGGCATGGGCTGTAGCTGCAGATTATTTTTTTTAACATCAAACAGGCTTTTTTTTTGGGCTGAGGTAAAATCATAAAATCGGAGGTAAAATCGCTGATTCCATCGATTCCACCCGATTCCACCGCGATTTTACTCCAGCACGATTTTACCTACGATTCAACTCGATTTTAGTAGGTAGAATCGTAAAATCGTGCGATTTTACGATTTAAATCTCGATTTTGACAACCTTGCTTATGACATTTCATATCAAAGAGAGTAGAAAGAAAGGCTTACACAATTTCTTGGGTACTTCCACAAGTGCATTTTTACTCCCACGTTGTGTCCGGGTACACAAAGAGGGGTAAACCGACACCTGGACATACGTATGGCTTCATACAATTAAAGATAACCTGCCTCTGATACCAAGTTTGTCACGACCCCCTATCAGACGTCCGTGACCGGCACGGGAGGTAGGATTTCTCCTATCCCGTAAGCCTCTTATCCCTGATTGACATTTTATATATGCATAACTACCCATTTCTAATACAAACAATATATAGTATGTATGGCCATCCCTATCCGATGACCTAAGTAGCACGCAATCCACGACTCGCTCAACGCCGCTTCAGTCTATACATATACACATAATCAATCGCACTACATATAATATACATATTGATCACGCGCTTCAAGGCGGGTGATCTATCCTATTCACATGTAGAATTTCCTGTGTACAGTCAAGTATATATATTCAATCACACGCCTGCATATAATTTACATATTGATCACACGCCTCAATACGTGTGATCTATCATATTCGCATACGGAAGCCGTATTTTCACACAACCAAGTATTCAGTCACACATATATATAAAATTTACATATTGACCACACGCTCAGTGCGTGTGATCTATCCTATTCACATGCAGAAATCACATTCATATATATATATACACATAATATTCATCATATCACAACCTATATTCCCAACAACAAGACCAATCTTTAATCTGTATGAAGCCGACAATTCTAGAGTGTGACATCTACATATATGTATATAGCAACTGTACAAACAATGCTATACCAAAAGAATCATATACATATACATCCTGACAAAATAAATATATCAATACTACCCACGCGAACAATGCGTGCGGTCTCTAAGTCTGTCCGCCTCCCTGAGATGAAGTGGAAGCGCTCCCGATGCCTATACCACCTGTGTCTGTAACATTTAACATTGGGGTGAGTCAAACGGACTCAGTGAGAGGCTTTCCCATCCCTAGTGTAGTAGCGGGTACCACTATAACTGGGGAAAAGGAGCCAATCACAAACACATACGCATATAACGGTTCTAAATTTCCATATATTAAGTGGTCAGGCAATTAGCATATATCATATTCACAATAAAGAATTTAAAGCATGGTTTTACATACATTTAAATTCACACATGCATCATATCATAGTTTAACATAGAACTTCATGTGGATATCCATGTTCAAATAACCGTAATCATAAACTGGCCCGAAGGCATATCTCCGTTAGGAGAGAATCTGGCCCGAAGGCAATATCTCACGTGAGCGATATAGGAACCTAGTTGATCATTCTAGGAACCCTGGCCCCAAGACTTTACTTGGAACATTAATCTGACCCCAAGACTTCACTTTGAGCGTAGCCGGCGACTCATCTGACCTCGGTTTACCCAAGGCAATAGCCACAATGTGGTGTACTCATATACTTTGTATTTCTGTGAGTTTGACTCAAAACAAGAGACTCAATCTACCCGGACCACCCGTGATAGACTCGGTTCCCGCGTTGTACCATAAATGACCTCTATGGACCACTACTTGTTCATTTTACTTCTTCTTAGGCAAATCTAGATTTCCAAGTGGTTTCTAATTCGGACTCTTGGTTCAGAACAAAGTCACCTAGGTTTATTCTCTTTAAGGATTTACATACAACATGAGGTTTGTTTGTAATACCACATGACCCTCACAACAAAATTGACTCGATCCTACCCCCGATATCATATAGGTCCCGAGGACCTTCTTTCCATATAAGGCTCCTTGAGCCACCATTGCCTTTACAGTTCACATATACACATACAACACGTTATCACATATATTACAATTTAGGAACAACAATAGCATGTTATCTATTATAAAATTCCTACAAGTAGGCAAGAAGGCAAACCATATATCCATATCCGCAGTCAACCCTATAGGACAAGGATAGGAAAGCCCCTCACCTGGTTGGCCCCTCGGATCGGCTCTCGGTGTGCCCGAAGGTCCACCCACTGTATGGTGCCCTATACACATATACTTGAGAGATTCAGAAGCTTGAAAATTCAACCACTATCGTGTACATGGAACGCTAGTGCTCATGTTCTCTCTAATTAATTCCATAGACTAGTTGTTGGCTTGGAAATGCCCTCAACTAGTTTTAGGACACCTAGCATGCTTCTATTCGTGTCCAACCCTTTCTTAATCACACTATTCGGAAGCTTTGACTTGGGAATGCAAGGTTACCCAATTCCACCTCTATGTGTCCATATGAACTTCCATTACCGAAGTCTTGAATTTATGGCTCAAGAGGATCATAAATCCTACTTGTCCAAGACTTCCATTTACTAAAATAACTTTCAACACTTTACCTACACATGAATACACATATCCAGATACGCGTAAAATTAGAAAATTGTCTCTTTTTCCCCGAACCGGTTCCGGGTGTGACGGGAATTAGTCGGGTTTTAATCCCTCGTACATTCTAATAATTTTTAACAATTATATAATCACAATTTCCACCTTTTAATGTACCCCCAATCAGTCCACAACACCCTTAAACCTTAACAACCACATTTTCCTACAATTTTTCCAACCCGGATAAATTCCATCAATTTGGTTCCGGTTCCTAAGCTTCCAACTTACTTCCTAACATGCAAATACTTCAATTTAGGACCCATAATACTCAGATTGAATCATTTGGGGTCTTTCCAAAAATCCCTAAAATTGATAAAATTGGGGTTTGAGAGTTTCGGGACTTCTCACCTTGATTCAACCGGTTAAAAGGACGATATGGAGTAGAGGAGACTCCCAGCTACCTTCCCCGGTGAAGAGACGGCGTTTTCCGGCGTGAGAGCTCTCTCCCTTTGCTTTCTCTCTCTAACCCGAACTCTCTCTCCTCCAGCACCAAGATGGCGACGAGCTCCGGCTTCCTCGCACGTCCGGCCACCACCACGCGTGACCCCTTCCTCCTTGCTTCCTCCGTGCCAAAAAACGACGCCCAGCTCTCTCTCCCGTGCATTCTCCGTTCTTCCCGTTTCTTCCCTTCTCTCACGCGTTTTCTTCTTTCCGTCTTTCCCCTCACGCTATCCTTCCCTTTCTTTTCCTTATTTCTTTCTTACATAACATATATATAATAAATTAATATACATACATATCATATAAAAAAAAAGACACATCTGATATAATAATAATTAAGAAAAATAAAGATATATATAAAAGAATAATTAGGATTTACTTTAATTTATATAAAAAAAAATAAGTAGTAGGATAGTGTGTATTTTTATCTTATTTTCCACTTTTAAATTAATTAATTTAATTTAATTAATGACGCTAGTTAAAATATTCTCGGGTATTACAAATTTAGATATTATTAATTGTCAAGTTTTTTTATGAAAATAATTATCAAATTTTTAAACAAAATATAAGCAAATCTAATTTTTAGTTATTTATAGTCCATAGACCGACCATAGCTTTCAAAGGGCATTCTCTTTTGCTTTTTTTTTCAGCTTCAATAAAATTGCAAGGAATTTCTAAGGGAGAGTATTGGGTATTGGAATAAAGAAAAATTAATTATCATGTTACTTCTAGGGATGGCAATGGGTAGGGTTTGGGTAAGATACTGCATTTTTCGTCCTCGGCCCCGGTAGTCTATATTTTCCCCATCCCCGGACCCGTCCCCGACCGGGTATGAAATTTCATACCCGTCCCCGGACCCATCGAATACTTAGATACCCAGACCCGGCCCCGAACCCAGAAAATTTACTATTTTTTCTACAAAATTTGCTACTTTGATCACAAGTACTTTAATCACAAGTATTGAACACACATTCATAAATTTAATTATTTCCATGTTAAAGAAAAACAAACTTCAAACACACAGTTTGATATGATATATAATATATTTTTATATAAAATATTTATAGATAAAATATTTTTATATATATTATATCACTGGGTTCGGGTCCGGGGTGAATACACCTTTACACGTCCCCGGACCCGGACCCGTACGTTTACCCGTTAAAATCCCCAGACCCGAACCCATACCCATTTTTTCAATACCTAGACCCGGACCCAACGGGTAAATTTTCCGGGTACCCGTTGGGTCCGGGTAAGATTGACATCCCTAGTTACTTCTCTCCTCTTCCCTCTCTTTCCATCCTTAATCTCCAATCTAAAGATAGAGTTTTGAGAGGCCATCATTGGAGAAATATTATATCCCTTATGTGTTGTAGTTAGTTTTCCTTGCATCCAACTTCTCAAGATCTGAAATGCTTTTGGTTGATCCATAGCGAGTGGGGGCTGACTCGAATTCTTTTTTACCTGACCACTGCTTGGCATGAACCCACCTTAAATTCCTTGTTCAATTAGAGGCACATTAAATCGGAAAGTTAAGTGACAGTGAATAAAGTTAATATAATAATAGTATTACTTACCGAGTCCATTATATATGAGATCATCTTTCCCAGCATACACAAGCACCTTGATTCCATCCTCAAGAAGAGAAGGAATACCACTTCCAAATTCCTCAAGATTCAAGAATAAATTATTGCATGTGAAAGTACATGAGATTTACAGGTTACCTCAACAGCACAAATTATTTGTCATTTCCTAATCCACAAATCAACCCTTATCGACACAGATTATTTTTCGTTTTCTAATTCACAAATCAAAGTAGATTATTTGTCATTTTCTAATTCACAAATCAGCCCATTTTATTAATGTTTACTATTATCTCAAAGTGAACTGATTTAATTTTTATGAACAAACTGACACGAACACAATGTCCACAAATACTCATTCTCTACACTCAACCAAATGCCTTAGGATGAATAATGAAATTCTTTTTACATGACAAGAAAATTCTCAAGACAACCAAACATTTTGTCTTTACTACTACAGTATTCAATCAATGACCATAGTACCTTAGAAGTTATCAAATATAGCCTTAAATTTATAAGTTGTAACTTAGTATGATCCTGCAAGATCTAGCATCGGTTTATCCACCTCAGAATCCTTCTTGAAAACCCCTAATTTCGTGACTAAATAGGTGGTTATCTGTGTTACAAATAACCCACAATTTACTAATAATAATCCGACATCCCAACCTAGAAAGAGAGAGGGAACAAAAGTGCTATTTGTTTTCATTAAAACAAAATTTCCTATCGCATTTTTTCTTACAGTAGATGGGTTTCTTGAAAATATAAAGCAATATTACTTTATAATCTTAAATCAACATGAACATGATATATGAAAAAAATTGTTACATAAAGTGTTCAAAAATAGACGTTACTCAAGAAAGATAATATTACCTTTAAATGAACACTCAAAAGTCTGGAAAGGATCTTGGAAGGCAAATCATACACAGGAATTTCTATTTGACCATATGATGGAATAAAGGCAGAGGCCTATTCCAAATTTCAATCAAAAGAATAAGAAAATACGGGTTTTATATATAAATTCACTTAAAACCGTATTAGGCAAACATATAAACAAAGTGGTATAGTCACTGCTGGAACTCAACACGTCCTTTATATGAATAAATGGAAAATTGTATCATCAAGGAAGGTTCTGATTCCATCTGAAGCCATGCCCAAATTATTTCATGTTCCCCTTACACGATAACTAAGAAGAAAAATGGCAGATTGGAGGAAGGAGGGTGCAAGGAGATAATGAATACATATATTAACTAGAACAGGTAGAATGTTTTTCATGTAAAAACTCAGCTTGGGCTCTTTCCCCATGTCATATGAAACCTGAAAAACAAATCCCAATAGTTTGGTACAGCTAGTAGAGATTGTGACTGTAAATACCTTTCAAGAAGGAGAGTAACTTACAACACTACCAATTGCCTCTAAGTCCAAAGGCTGCAATTCCTTAGGAAGTTCCTTTACTATCTGAACATCAGAACTCAAGTAGTTAATAAAATGCCGAAATTTTATGAAATTATACAATTTAATACTGTCATTGTCCATCTAAATTCATGATAAGTAAAAATACTGACAAAATCACAACATCAAAAGGGCTATGGATTGAAACTTTGGCATCAGAATGATCCATGGACTAAAAATGTGGCATTAAAATGATCCATGACAGAAGGAAGAACAATTTCTCAAACAATCTCATTTTAAAATCAAGGCAAATTTGAACATTATAATCTTTGTTTTTACCCATAAAACAAAGTTTTCCAAATTCCCACAAAGATTTTCTGTAGCACAGTTATAGATATTCTTTGAGTAACTAACCAAAACATGAAGAAAGAAGGGGGAAAGAAGGAAGAACAAAGTCAGAATGTAAGCAGGGTTTGTGAAATCATGGGGAGAATCATAACATTACCTTGAATTTGAAATTTTGAGTCAGAATGACAGCTTTTAAAGAAAGAAAGATTGTTACTTGAATTTTGAAAGGATTTGAATTTTAAAAAACTTTGATTCTGTAATTAAAATGAATTAATATGAATTAATTCCTCATCAATGCTAGAGAAATTAAAGGAATTAATCAATTCAGATTTTATTTTCATTTTTAAACCTGTTTATATAGAAGGCAAGGAAAATTGGAGAATTGGAATGCTTGTTCTAATATTGCTTCATTTCGCTAACATGGCACAATTGCTAGTATACATTTTAGGACAAATGGCAAGAATTTACCTTATGTATATTACTTTAGTAATTAGTAATATATATAAAGATATAGATATATAGATGATTTCTTTCAATTGTTCATCACAATTAATGTGCAATAATTTGTGATTTCAGCCTTTAATTAATATAATTAAAACAAAAAATGATATATGGCTAATTAATGAGATTGCAACGCATAAGGCTGCAAATCTGGTGAATTGAGTGTGATCACTTTTTTGCTTCCAATTAAATGAGATTGCAATGTTGATCACAAACAAATATTGTGCTACCATTAGTGCTTTCATCCTGTAATGGAATACATTTGAAAAATGGAATATGGAGTAATTAATATAATTAAAACAATCAATGTTATATGGCTAATTGTGAGTGAGGCGTTGCAGCAGAGGATGAGATTGAGTATGTTGCATTGTGACGCTAAAAATCTAGTGCAAGAAGTGCGAGATGAAGATGCAGTTATAAAATGGGCAAGAGGGTCATTAATGTTGGATATTTGTCACGACCCCCTATCGGACGTTCGTGACCGGCACGGGAAGTAGGATTTCTCCTATCCCGTAAGCCTCTAATCCCTGATTGACATTTTCACATGTTTAGAACTACCCATTTCTAATAAAAATAATATATATATTTATGGTCATCCATATCCGGTGACCTAAGTAGAGTGCAATCCACGGCTCGCTCAACGCCGCTTCAATCTATACATATAAACATAATCATTCACACGTACATACAGTATACATATTGATCACACGCTTCAGGGCGGGTGATCTATCCTATTCACATGCAGAAATCCTGTCTACAGTCATACATATATTCAATCACACGCTTCCATATAGTTTACATATTGATCACACGTCTCAATGCGTGTGATCTATCCTATTCACATGTGGAAGCCATATTTTCACACAAATAGGTATTCAATCACACATACATATAATTTACGTATTGATCACACGCCTCAATGCGTGTGATCTATCCTAGTCGCATGCAGATGTCATATATGTATATATGTGATATATGCTATGTCATAGCCTAAATTCCCATCACCAAGACCTAACTTTAATCTGTATGAAGCCGACAAAACTAGAGTATGATATATATATACCACAGTTGTATATGTACAAAAGCTATATCCAAAAATGAGTCATATATACATATACATCCTGATTTATTTACATAAACCAAAATACACTACCCACGCGGACTATGCGTGCGGTCTTCAGAGTTGTCCGCCTCCTTGAGAAGAAGTGGACGTGTTCCCGACGCCTGAACCACTTGTATCTGAAACATGTAAACAGGGGGTGAGTCGAAAAGACTCACTGAGGAGCTCCCCCATCCCTGGCGTAGCAGCGGGTACCACTACAGCTGGGGGAAGGGAGCAACCACAACCACATGCGCAAGAAACAGATTTATGTTGTGACCTTTAACCTGATCAAGCAATCATTGTATCATATTAACAATTAAAATCCTAGTTCATGCTCCTATCATATTTATTAATCCACATGTAAACCAAGCATAAACACATATCATATGGTTCCGTAGTTAACATATATTGATACACGTAGGCATTCACTTTCTGTCTCCCGCATTATGCTGAGAGAAATACTGGCCCGAAGGCAATATCATGTACGAACCTGGTTGATCACACCAAGATCTTTCTGACTCCAAGGCACGCTTAGAGTAATAGCCGGCAACTTGTCTGACCTCGGTTAAACCAAGGCAATGGCCACTATGTGGCATGCTTACTGTTAACTAAATACTGTCTGTCCGACCAGGATAACCGACTCGATCTACCCGAACTAACCTAATCAAGTTCAACTAACATATTTTAACCTTGAAAAACGCCCTATTAACAACTAACTGAATATTACACGTGTGTATTAGTTAGGCCTAGTTTCCCCCTTTTCAATTATGCAACCCTCTCACTCACATCCAACAACCTAGGTTCAGTTTTCCTGAACAAACCATACGAACAAGGTCTTAACGGTGACGATCTGTCACGACCCCCGTTTAGAGGACCGTGACCGGCACAGACACAGGCAATATCCCTATGCCTATAAGCCTTATCACCTAATTGACAGAATATCTAATATTGAAAATACATCCACATGCAGTATAATACCATGGCTACACCGAAATGGTGGCCTATCCTAGGCAAGCAAATCCACGGCCAGTGCCGCTTCAGGATATAGATATAGACAACACACATAATATATAACCTGTGTACTGGCTCCGAAGATGCTGCCTATCCTATTCACATGCAACAAATATATGTATATATATATATATATTGGAAACAAGTTTTCCCTGCATCGTAATCTAACAGATCCAGATCTTTAAGGTATGTGAAGCTAACAGTTCTAGATTTAGTGATACAATATAATTGGGTACGTCTACCCTTTACTTTATGATACAATAATAAAGTAAATTAAATTACAATTACACTTTATTCACCCACATGAACAAGTTGTGGGTCTTGGAAAAGTGTTGCTCAACCCTCGTTCCACCGAGACTTCTTCCACCTGACTCTCCCATCCCCGGCGCAAGGTGGGTACCTTACCGCTGGGACTGGGAGTCATACGCAACTACAAGCACAAACAACTAGTTACTGTGAGTTAGCATGCATTCTTGGTGATCACACAATAACAGAAATTTTCACCCAAACACTCACATGCATTTAACAGATATAAGCATGCAGCAGTTTATTCCACGTCATCAATCAGCAAGTAACATGTAACACATAATGCCGGCTTTTACCTACCGGTCTTCTCACATTCAGCATGTTTGAATCAACAAGACACGTGGTGACGTAGTCCTGTACGTTACCACTACGCTGCACAATCAACAGTTATATGGAACCACAGACAATTTATACATGCACACAGATGCTAAACATACATCTATTTAATCTCCCCAACCCTGGGGTATCTACTAGCCACTACGTGGCTTTTCTACTTCAAACCCGTGCACTCGGGCTACTGGCCACCACGTGGCAAAACATACTTAACCCATTCATTTGGGTACTGGTCACCTCGTGACAATTCTATTAATCAAACACAATCAACTTCTATCTATCAAACAACTTACGCATAGCCACCACGTGGCACGTCCTGACCCCTTGCTGCAGGGCAATAGCTTGAGCCCACTCGTCCATTACCCAACCAGGCCACATGGCGGGCATGGCACGACGTCTCGAAGCATGGCCACTGACACACCCTGGACCAACTCCACAGGATGATTTCTCTTTTACTAGGTTAGGCTCACGGTTCACCCGTAGGTTCCTCCCATGTCTCCTTACCTTAGTCTCACATATTAATAGGATTCTTTGTATCTTTCCCGAAGGATCAACAATTCCTCTCCTTATTAATATTTACAAGTATCCTTAACAGGATATAACTCTCATACCCGTCCAGATGCACCCTCTGAGCCTCAAGCTATCGTCATAGCAATATAAAACCTTTCTGACCCTATTACCAGGATAGGGCAATGACCATCGTCATGGTGATTATAAAACTGAGGTCTCAAGTGCCATCTGACGTTGTTCTAGTCGATGTCTCACATTGCTAGCATATCCAAATCCGAAACCCACCAATAACTCCCTTTGCATGATTATAATTTAAGTCACCGTCGTGACAAGTTTTCAAAATAAAAGTTTAGTCCTTCCGTACAAGGACTCTTGCGACCATCGTGGAAAAGATTTAATAAAATACTCATCGTGCCTCCGGAGTGTATGAGTTGGATTTGTAACACACCAATCATAGCAAACAATTATGCTCTACTCATATGTCTTCCTATCCAAGCTACTTTCCACAACCTATTCTCTAGTTCTTTTATTCTTTTAGTATTCTATACCTCTAGCTAACACATACCAGACAAGCAGAGATTGTTCAAACTCATGTAATCCACATAAGCATACAATCCTAAGAGCAGAGATGGAAGAATCATCACCTTGGCCAACCTTCCATGCAATCCTCTCCTGTAACTTAAGTCTCCTCGGAGTTCCTGTACTCAATCATGTGTCGTTGTTCCTATAAGAACAACATTTACTTCATTAAAATTATTACTTAGCTTAACTTGTTATTTATCTCTCCATTACTCTCACGTGTAGTCCATGGTTGCCACAGAGTCAAGCTCTTGGTCTGATCGGACTTCTCTATCCCGACTTATGCGTATCCTTCCTCGGACACCTGACTTACTCGCATATAACACTCTACTAGAGTGTTTCACATGCTTGGATTTGAGTATTAGACATCTATCTAACTTGTATTCACATCTAAGGAAGCTTATTTAGCTTGGTTGGAAGGAATCCTAATTTTTAGGAAGGTCTAAACATTTTGATTCAACTTGTGTTCCTACTTGGGTTCTAAGAAATCTAGTTTCTTAACCCCAATATACCTCTGATTTATCTTACTTAAGGTTTTCTAAATATTTATGAGGGAAAAAGGTTGAAATTTTAGAAATTGGATTTCATTGTTCCGCAAGCTTCCACTCTTGGGAAACAAGAAAGTACCTAAATTAATTCTTGATGCTTGATAGCATATTTAAAATTATTCTAGGGTGTTTAAGATTGAAAAGAAGAGGTTTGGAGCCCTCAACATCACCTTTAAAATGTATTTGAGCAAATCGAGCAGGGACCCGGCACGTTAATGTCAAGGTTCAACCTTAGTAACCTCGGGCCAGCTTTTCACGGGTCTTGTTCAGCTAATATTTCCACAATATAATTTCAATTGGACTAATCAAAGCCTATTTACTCAAATCCATGGTCAATCCTAATTATCAACAATTTTCCCCAATTTGGAAATAATTATAATTCCAATAATATCAATCCAAGCCTATTTACTCAAATCCAAGGTCAATCCTAATTATCAACAATTTTTCCCAATTTGAAAATAATTATGATTTGAACCCCAAATCCTTCCAAATTCGAATTTGGGCAAATCCGAGAACAAAATCTCGATTCCTACCCCAACTAAGTGTTTAAGAACACTTTCTAGGTCTCAATCTACCCTCGAAACAACCCAATCAAAGGAATCCCAAAAAAATGGAGAAACTGAGGGTTTCGAATGAAATTGGGGTTACCAACCTTGATTCGATTGGTGGGAGGTGTGGAAGATGTTGGAGTCGAGCTCCGGTGGTCTTGGCCGGCGTCGAACCGCTCTCTCCAGTGACTTTTCCGGCGGTTTCCTCCCTCTTCTCCTTCTTCCTCCTTCACACCTCCTCTCCCTCTCTCTCTTCTTTCTCTCTCTCGTTTTCTTTTCTTGTTTCTTTCTCACGCCCAACTCTCTTTTCTTTTCTTTTTTAATTTCTTTTCCTCACCTTTTCTTTTATTAAAGCAAACCCACAGCAACCCCCAAATTTTAATTGAATAATATATATATAATAATAATAATAAAAATAAATAAATAATAAGATACTAATAATTATTAATTATAATACTTAAATACTTAAATAATAAATAAATAATATAAATATAATTAAAATTAAATTAATTAATAATTTAATAAATAATAACTAATATGTATTTTTAATTTAATCACTTTCCATATTTAATTCAGGTTTCCAATTTCTTAGGTCCTGAATTAAATCCTAAAAATTATTTTCTACTTCTTTTCTTTCCCTTTTATTTTATTTTAAACATCGAAAAATTTTCTCGGGTATTACAATCTTTGAAAAAAAATTCCTTTCCAGTTTCTTTTAACTTTCATATTCTTTCTATATTCTTTTTAAAGTTTTAATTCCCAGCCCCGAAATAAATCATTCTTTAATCCTCAAAATTTTCTGTGGTATTACACGATCGATGTGATTGGTTTCTAATATTACTGAACTCCTCACATATGACATTATGACTCAATCCTACCCACGGTAACATGTAAGGCTCAGTGAGCCACAATAGCACATATACACCTTGAGATTAATCATATAAGCACATATACTATTGCACGTTGACTGCTCACTTGCAAATCATACACGTGTAACACAAATTTATTCATATAAAAAAATTTCATATAACAATTACGCAAATAGAGCAAACCACATATCCATGTAGTCATCCAACCCTGTGGGGCAGGGATGGGAGAGCCCCTCACCTCGTTGGCCCTCCTGATTGCTTAAGTTAGAGATTTTCACTTGTCTAAATTTCCCTTCATGTGTTCATATGGGTATTTAACTAATAAAAGAATTAAATTCACGGTTCAAAAGAGGCTCTAGCTTACTCATCCCACCGTCTCCCTTATTCGCCGAATAAAAGCTTAATTACTACCTCTTTAATTATATAAAAAAAATATAAATGGGTATAATTAGAGCCTTGGAACCAATTTAGCAGGTTTTAGGTGTTCCCCACGGACTAGACCAAGGTGTCCAACCCACCGCACAGCTCCTTACTTTACAGTGGCTTAGTATTTCGCCTCTTTTTTCACCGGATTGGGTTCCGGTTGAAACAGTAAATACCCGGGCTTTATTCCCTTGTATGTTTCCAGCAATTAGAACACCTATATTACTCCAATCCAAGCCTATACATGCATCCAACTAGCAATAATTCAATTTATAGGAATTTTCTAACTAAATTTTCCTAATTTCCATACCCGGTCAAATCCTACGGTTTAACTTCGATTCTGAACCTTAATAAGCTTTCAATAACACCCACTAGTCTCAAATTTAACCCTGGAATGCCCCGATTGGAAGTATTTGTAGAATTCCTAAAATACCCAATTGGGGTTTTGAAGGATTGGGTCTTTCATACCTTGATGTAAATCGGATGGGGAGCTTAATGGGTGGTCAAGATGAACTCCGGTGGCCCTCACCGGTGGCGGGACGCGTTTTCCGGCGAAAACCCGCCGTTCTCGTGGCTTCCCTTCCCCTCTCGGCTGGTTGACTTGTGGTCCGTTTTTGTGCGCTTCTTGTGTTCAGTTTTTGCCTCGGCTTATTTTTTTTTCTAGTGTGTTAATGAAGTGATAAGTGGCCCCCCCATATATCTTATTATATATATATATATATATATATTATTATTATTATTATTTTGTTTTGTGTGTTAGTGAAAGGGGAAGGGGGTCACGGCTGCCCCCCCCCCCATATTATATATATATATATATATATATTTATTTAGTTATTTTATCCTCTTTTCCGCCGTCTTTTTTTTTCTCTTTTCTTTTAGGTCTTAAAAATTTTTAAATATTCCCTATTACTTTCTTCTTTATTTCATTTTAACTCTATAATTTAATTTATTTTCTTTCCCAAAGAAAAAGAAATTAATAATAATGATAATAATAAAAAACTAATATCTCGGATATTACAATATTATTATAAATTAATAACATTAATTTATTTAATTAATAATAATATAAGTTACAAATCATTAAAGTTTATAAATGATTGGTTTTAATCAAATTAAAAACATGAAACTGCTGAGGCTAATGAATTATATTCATGTGTGTAACTTATATAATTTATTATTCAATCAATTATTAATAAAAACTTTGGCAACGGCACTCTACTAATTTACCAATATATATGTGTGGAAAATATGTAGAGATAGAACCAACAAAATTAGTAAGGATAAAACGTGGGTATGGAAACAACTTATAAGATATGTTTGTCCATATTGGGTAGAGAAAGGTGTGGGAGACAAAGTCCTGTCTACCTCCTACGTGCAGAGGTTGTAGACATACAAGCGAGTACAGGGCTGTTGTATCTTGGAGGTAACGCATGTGAGTACCCCTGCACCGGGTGATATAGCAAAATCAACCCGTGGGAGAAGTGAATTACCTTAAAGATAACGAGATACTCGTGCCTCAGTCCGGTACCACGCATTTTATTATTTCTCTAACAATTTACATTTCCCTATTTTTTGTGTTTATTCTTATTTTCAGGTTGCTGCTCCAACAAGTTTAAGGTAATTCATGGCTAATCCTATAATGCAGCAAATGAAAAATAAGAATAGTGAGAAAATAGAGTTTGAGTTCTATTTCATAAAATAACTAAAAAATATATATATTCATACGTTTTTGGTATATTTTGATTAAATTTTTGTGAGCATGTGAATATTAATATATTTATATTTTATTTTGGTGATGACTCACAAAATTTAAAATTTAGTTTTGGAAGGGATTATGATATACCAAAGTATATTTCAAATAGTTATGAAAGTTTTGAATATCTACCCAGAGCAAATATAAAATTTATTTTATGTGAATTCTCTGAGATATTCAATAAATTGAGAATTAAGAGTATGATGACTAAAATATTCAATGTACATGACAAGTCATGTTGAACTATTTGTCGAACTATTTAAGATAGTTTGTTATATGCTTTATTTGTACAATTGGTGTGAATATATGCGTGTTCCTTATTAGAATGGATGAAAGCATTGTGTGATACAAACATTTTATTGGGAAAATGGTTGATATCTTAAATATCCCTAATATGCAATCAAATTACTTAATTGATTTTATGATAATATTTCATATTTTATTTATGAATAATACTCTTAAGTTTCGTGAGCTTTTGATCTCTTATAAGTAGCACTGGATCAATTATTGTCCAGAAAGAAACTTATGGAAAAATGGACGATTCTCCCTCCAAATCCAAATTAAGGTATGTGTCATCTGTGTAAGAATTTTGTAATACTTGGGAAATTTTTCGAAGTTTAAAAAATAAAAAAATAAAAAAAGAAGGAAAGAAAAGAAGTAGAAAATAATTTTTGGGAGTTGATTCAGGACCTAAGAAATTGGGAACCTGAACCTGAATTAAATGGGTAAGAGAGAGTAGTAAATATTTTTGGGTGTCTAATTTGGGATATAAGAAAAAAAATTAATTGGAAAGAGGAGGATTTATTTGGGGATATTTTTTTTCACCTCTTCCTTATTATAATTATTATTATGAGTAATTAGTTATATAATTATTTATTTTATTGTTTTTTTATTTAAAAGGGGGTGTGCATGTCTTAAAAGGAAAGTAGAAGGAGGAGAAAGAAAATAAAGAGAAAGGGAAGAGGCAGGAGGGCTACGGGTTAGAAGAGAAAGAAAAGAAAGAAAGAAAGAGAGAGAAAGAAGAGAGAGAGGGGGAGAGGCGTGAGGAAGAAGAAGAAGAGGGGTTGGGGTTCGCCGAAAAAGTCACCGAGGAGACCTAGCCGACGCCAGAAAAATCACCGGAGCGCGGGTACGACGTCTCCTACACCTTCCGCCAATCGAATCAAAGGTTGGTAACCCCAATTTCATTCGAAACCCCCAATTTCTTCATTTTAGGGATTTCTTCGATCCACCTTCGGTTGGGTTGTCTCGAGGGTAGATTGAGTCCTAGGAAGTGTTCTTGAATACTTAGTTGGGGTGAGAATCGAGGCTATACCCTCGAGTTTAGCCGAATTCGAATTTGAAAGGTTTTGGGGTTGAAAATTCTAAGTATTCCCAATTTGGGGATTCGTGGATAAATTCGGAATCGGGCTTGGATTTGAGTACTTAGGGTTGGATTTATGTCGTTGGAATGTAGGTGAACAAAACTCGTGGGGTGCGGAGTCGAAGCCGTGGTCGGAAGGGGGCCGGAACGGGCCCAAACCAGCCCACAACACAACGAACGAATTGCTGTGCTGTGAGTCAGCGCTATAGCGCTAGCTCTCGGGTGTACCAAGAGCTGCTGGGCAGCAGCTTGGCAATATAGCAACAGAATGGGTGCTACAGCGTCGGCCTCTGCCTAGCATGCCCAAAATTCATTTTTTTGCCAAACCGGGGTGTCCGAACCTCCTATTTTCAATCCTAAACTTCTTAGAACACCACCAACCATGTTTTTAAGGATCAAAATAATTTCAAATGTCTTATTGTTGCTCAAGAATAGAAACTTACGGAATAAGCTACGCCGAACTTCTTGAATTTCTAAATTCCTTATACACCGTCATTAGGTAACCTTAAGTAGGATAGCTTAGAGGCACATTGAGGTTTAGTAACTCAAATTCAAGGCCCCAAAAGCAACTCAAGAGAACGATAGATGTATAAAACCAAGTGCGAGGTACTTGAGACTCTCAAAGAAGCGAGGGAAGATGGATAAGACCAAGGACTCGGTTCTTGGCAACGTCTAGATGCATTTAGGCACGGGCATGAAGTATGCATATGAATTGCATGTAGTTTGAGATGATAACCACTTAAATGCATTCGTTAGGAAACCACGATTCGTCTGGAGCGGGAGTTACTCCAGGACAAATGCAAGGGAGCTTTCCAGGTGAGGGGTTTCCCATCCTTGCCCTATAGGGTTGATTGAGGATGTGGATATGTGGTTTGCCTACTTGCCTGTTTGTAAGAATTGTTTAGTGGTTAACATGCTATTGTTGTTCCTAAACTGTTATCCATGAAAGTATTTGTATATGTGTGTTTGACTACAGGTAAAGAGGTACTGAAGGGTATCCATGTGATGACATGAGGTACGCCGAATAGTACAAGCAAAAGGGTAAGTTGTTGATTGAGTCCAAGGTTTAGTTCACCCTATTAATTAGAAACTCATTAAAGAAATCATATAGAAGCTGTTAATAAACGTCAATGTTTTACGGTAATTGAACTTAGGAAAGGCCTTAGAGCTAGGTTATGATCTAATCAAGGGTTTGGGTATTACATAAGGATTAAAACGATCTCATAAATTGATTAGTGAGTCATAGGGAGGTTCACACTACCTAGGTAAAGTTAGTCTAGGATAGTAATGGGTAGATAGAGTTAGAATCCCAACAGAAGGCTCGGGAAGAGAAACAAGTCAAAAAGGATTGCCCGTTGAGGCCATTGCCCTAGCCTGGCACTACGGTCAGTTAAAGAGTAAAGCATTTGCCCGTTGAGGCCATTGCCTTAGCCTGGTACTAGAGTCAGTAAAAGACTAAAAGATTTGCCCGTTGAGGCCATTGCCCTAGCCTGGTACTAGGGTCAGTAAAAGATTAAAAGATTTGGCCGTTGCCCTAGCCTGGAACTAGGGTCAGTTAAAGATTTAAAAGAAATTGCCCGTTGAGGCCATTGCCCTAGTCTCGTACTAGGGTCAGTTGAGTGATTTACAGTTTTCAGATGATATGTTAAATATGATTGTTTTCTTATGAGAAGTATGATAGAGGAGCATGATCCATAGGTTTATCTTTGATTTGATGTTATATTAATATTGCTTGATCATAATATAACATGTGATAAACTGGACTTTCATGCGCATGTGATTGTGGGTGTTTCCCTTGCCCCAACTGTAGTGTTACCCGCCGCTACACCGAGGATGGTAAGCTTCTCACTTAGTCTGTTTGACTCACTCCCTCTGCTTCAATGTTTCAGATACAGGGATCGGGCATGCATCAACGTTCGGACAATTAAACGGACATCAGACCATCCTTACGCTCTTGTTCGCGTGGGTGGACCCCTTTTGGTTATTTTGTTTTCTTTTGTTGTACATATTTCAAAGTTGTAAATGTTGTAACTATTTACAGCTTTTGACGTACGTTCACTCTAGACTTGTCGGCTTCACATGTATTTAAAGACAGCGTCCAGTTTGGGGATAAACTAGGATATATGTATATATATATATATATATATATATATATACATATATATATATATATATATAAACTTCTGCATGTGAATAGGATAGATCGTACGCATTGAGGCGTACGGTCAATATGATATGGATATATATTATGTGTACTTGCTGCATGTGAATTGGATAGATCGTACGTATTGAGACATACGGTCAATATGATATTAATATTTACATTATGAGTGCTGATAAATATATCTATATACTGGATTGAATTGAAGTGGTATTGAGCGGACCGTGGATTGCAAGTTAATTAGGCCACCAGTGAGGTGTGGCCACTAGTATGATATATATATATATATATATATATATATATATATATTGATTGTATAGCAGGGTAGTATAGTCATGTTTACAAGATAAGGCTTACAGGTTTAGAGGTAAAAATCTATTCTCGTGCCGGTCATGTACTCCCGATTTGGGGTCGTGGCAAACTTGGTATCAGAGGCAAGTTTTTCTTTAAGTCATGTGAAGCCATTGGTATGACCGGGTGTCGGTTTAACCTTCGTTGTGAAACCCGGGCACAACGTTGGAATAAATAGGCACTTGTGGGAGTACCTAGGATAAATTGAGTCAGCTTTTCTTTCATTCCTTCTTAATCTGTGATAGATTATGAATTCTTTCGAGTCATCGCTTTAGACATAGAATTTGTATGTGAAATTCTATGCAAAGCATATAACCTGTACAGTACACAAGTGCCGATGAGCACTAAGGCGTAAGATAGGGTAGCAGTGACCCCAGGAACCTAAGGACGCCATAATAGGGAAAGGAGACATCCATGGAGGATGCTACCTAGGCACAGACACATTTGGTTGAATTCTAGGCAGGAATGCACTACAATATATGATTGTTTTGCAGGTGTTAAATGAGACATTGCGTCTGCTCTGTTAGCGGCGCATTGTGTGCTATGGTATAGGCACAAGTTATTTGATTATAGTATGAAATGCAAGTAGAATAGGAATATGAAGTGAATGGTAGTTTATACTACGAATGGTTGTAAAGTGAAAGAAAAGACACGCTTGGCGTGTAGAAAAGAAAGTAAGTCCATGGGGCGATTAAAATGGAAAGTTTACAGACAAGGATAAACGGGGCCATGAGGCATGAGACCGACAGGGAGAGGACCACAAGAATGGGTCATGACTGTGCGGTATGCTATGGCTGAAGGAAATGAGTTGTCCTTCCCAGAAAGTAAACAGAAAAGAGGTGGTGTATGCCACAGTATAGAAGTAGAAATCTACGGACTGGGAAATCAGGATATGATATATGGAAGGGCAAAGTGGCCGAGCCATATGCCTTAGAGATAGATGTTAAGAAGTAGAGGCATATGTAAACATGTGGAGCGTGACCATATGCCGAGCGGGAAACAAAGTGAATGGGAAGGCACAGGGAAGGAGTTTAGTCCAACCCTGCGCTCGATCCATGAACTACTGGTCCCTTAAGCAAACAAGGGGGGAAGGAAGGGATTAAGCCCAACCAAACTCTCTTAGGTTGCTTAAGGAAGAGCACAAAGAATAGGATATTGATCACATGAGAAATTTTTGTAAAAAATCTTTTTGGTCTTTCTGGATGACAGATTCTGAATGACCCTCAAACTTTTTTTGAAAATACTAGGGATAACCATTGGAAGGAAAATTTTCATGACAACTCTTTCTCAATTTGTGTCATTCCAATTGGTTAAACCCTAACCATTTACGAAAACCTTAGGCGTCATTTTCTAAGAAATAAACTTGAATTAATTTTTAAATCCCACAGGGTGACTAAGAAAACTAACTCATGTGACCATTACCTTACCAAAAAATAGTCCTTTTACAGGTAAGCTGTATAAGGATGATAGATGTAGTTGAGAAATCACTCGCTTCGAGTGATTAAAGTTAAGTAGATATCGAAAGGCACTAGAGAGTGCTAAAGTGTCAAGGGAGTATATAGCTAAACCTAAGGATTACCAAATTAAGGGGCCATAGGGTGATAATGGACCCTAAAGTATTAGACCGGAGCAGGTCTAGAAGTGGAAATGCGCGTATACCTTCAGGTACCGTCCAAAGACAAGAAAATGAGTGCTATTGCGATAGATAGCTCTCGAACGAGATAACGTGTGAGATAAACCCTAAAGGGACTCGTGGAGGCCTGAGGGGAGAGAAAGTAAACGGGGATAAGTAGTCTCATAAGGGGGGAAGAGCGGAAGCCTATAGTACCCCATAGGATAAGAGTCAAGTAGGAGGTGGAGAACCAACTACTACCATAAGTACATGTATAGTACACGGATTGTAGTGGATATAGCTATGTAAGCTAGTTCCACAGGTTGGTGAACCGTAAATCCGTTAGTCTGAAGCCCGTGTGTGGGTGGAGACTGAGTGGACAAACCAAACGTATAAGTGGCCATGTGGGTGCCATAAAGGGAAAAAGTAACCGTAAGGACGGTTAATCGAGAAGGAGAATTTAGTGTGTAAAGTGTATGGAGAAATACTTGAAGAAAGAGTACCACGTAGGTACGGAATGAAAAGAAGAGAGTGAATACGAGAACGGAGTCGGGTAAGCATCGGGGGATGCGAGCCAAATGATAAAACATGTATGTTACCGTTGGGGCGATTGGAACCCAACGGGTAACACACTGGCAAGAGGCGGTATATGTTCGTGAACATATGCCAAACCGTAAGAAAGGGAAGATTCAAACCGTGGGAGCAGATCCCGTTGGGTCAAGGGAAGTAGAGCATGTCTGGAAAGGCTCATGTTGGAGTTAACGGATCAAATATTCCAAGTAGGAATACAGGATCTAAGTGAGTTGAAGGAGCTACACACGCAATTACAGGAATTACTTGATAAGGGTCTCATCAGACCTAGTTTTTCACCTTGGAGTGCACCAGTTCTATTCGTGAAGAAGAAGGATGGAACTTTAAGATTGTGTATCGATTATCAGAAGTTGAATAAGGTAACGGCCCCCAATCAATATCCACTTCCCAAAATCGATGTCCTGTTCGACCAGTTGTAGGGTGCTAAAAGATTTTCAAAGATCGATCTGCGATCAGGGTATAATCAGCTGAAGATTAGAAAAGAAGATGTGCCCAAGGCTGCTTTTCGAACCTGATATGGCCATTATGAGTTTCTAGTCATGTCGTTCAGGCTAGCTAATGCACCAGCAGCTTTTATGGACATGATGAATCGGGTTTTCAAGCCATTCCTAGACCGGTTTGTCATTGTATTTATTGATGATATTTTAGTCTATTCCAGGAATGCTGAGGAGCACGCAGAGCATTTGAGACTGACATTACAGAGGCTGAAAGAAGAGAAATTTTATGATAAGTTTTCAAAATGCGAGTTTTGGCTAGATAAGGTTGCATTTCTCGGTCACTTGGTATCTTCAGAAGGAATCCATGTTGATCCGAGCAAGGTGGAAGCCGTGAAGAATTGGTCCCAGCCTACCTAAGTCACGGAGATCCGCAGTTTTTCTAGGTTTGGCTGGATACTATAGAAGGGTTGTGCAGGACTTCTCGAAGGTTGCTGCAGCTCTTACGAAGCTAACTCAAAAAGGGGTAAAGTTTGTGTGGGATGACAGGTGTGAAGATGGTTTTCAGAAGCAGAAGGAAAGTCTCACCACAGCACCGATGTTGGCTCTTTTTGAGGGCACCGGATGGTACGTGGTTTACTGTGACGCTTCACGAGTTGGGTTAGGGTGTGTTCTTATGCAACATGGAAAGGTGATTGCTTATGCGTCTAGGCAACTCCGAAAGCATGAGAAAAACTACTCGACTCACGATCTTGAAATGGCGGCGGTGGTATTTGCCTTGAAGATTTGGAGGCACTACCTTTATGGCGAAACATGTGAGGTATATACAGACCACAAGAGCCTTAAGTACATTTTCGAGCAGAAAGATCTAAATCTGAGACAACGCAGGTGGATGGAATTGTTGAAAGACTATGACTGCACGATCTTGTACCATCCTGGTAAGGCGAATCTGGTGGCAGACGCTCTGAGCCGAAAGTCAATGGGTAGCTTAGCCCATATCAGTGAAGTATGAAGGCCGTTAATTCGGGAAATACATGAGTTGGAACAGTCTGGAACTCAATTTTAAATTGGAGACTCCGACTTGTTTCTAGCCCATGTCTAAGCCAAGTCAGCTCTAGTCGAAGAGGTTAAATCCAAGCAAGATCAAGACGCCGACCTCAAACAGATCAGAGATATAGTGGTTAAGGGGGAGAAGGACGGCGTCCGATTCTCCATAGCTGACAATGGCATACTCCGGTTGGAGGGACGACTGTGTGTACCCATGGTGGATGGTTTGAAAGAAAGAATCCTTAATGAGGCACACAAGACAGCGTACACAACCCATCCGGGTAGTAATAAGATGTATCAAGATCTGAGAGAATTGTACTGGTGGAATGGTATGAAGAAAGAAGTGGCAGACTACGTATCTAGATGTCTAATGTGTCAGCAAGTTAAGGGTGAAAACCAAAAGCGCACCGGAACACTTCAACAGATGGAAATTCCTGAATGGAAGTGGGAGAGAATTACTATGGACTTTGTGACAGGATTGTCGCGGTCACAAAGGGGAATCGATTCAGTTTGGGTAATCGTTGATCGGATGACCAAGTCCACACATTTCCTACCAGTTAAGACCACTTACGGAGTGGGTCAATATGCCCAGTTGTACCTATCAGAGATATTGAGGTTGCACGGAGTACCGATGTCGATTATCTCTGACAGGGGGCTACAGTTTACCTCTCGATTCTGGAGAGCATTGCTGGAGGCATTGGAGACGAGGGTTGATCTGAGTACAGCATTTCATCCCCAAACAGACGGGCAAACTGAGAGGACCATTCAGATTTTAGAGGACATGCTCAGAGCATGTGTTATGGATTTCGGCGGAGGGTGGGAGAAATACCTACTGTTAACAGAGTTTACCTATAACAACAGTTACCAAGCCAGTATTCAGATGGCACCCTTCGAGGCTTTGTACGGTCGAAAGTGCAGGTCTCCGATTGGGTGGTTCGAGGTCGGAGAGGCCAAGTTGGTTGGTCCAGAACTTGTGCAGGATGCTTTAGACAAGATAAAGTCCATTAGAGAAAGGCTTTCCACGGCTCAGAGTAGGCAGAAGTCGTATGCTGACAACCGGAGAAGAGAGTTAGAGTTTTGTTGTGGGTGAGCAGGTTTTCTTAAAAATTTCACCAATGAAGGGCGTGATGAGATTTGGCAAGAAAGGCAAGCTAAGTCCAAGATACATCAGACCGTTTGAGATTCTAGAGCACGTGGGAAATGTTGCCTACCGTCTAGAATTGCCAGCGGAGTTGGAAGGAGTTCATCCGGTGTTTCACGTGTCTATGCTTCGCAAGTACCTGCCAGATCCCTGTCATGTAATCCAACCCCAAGAAGTACAACTAGTCGAGGGTCTAACTTATGAGGAGATGCCAATGGGAATCCTAGATCGCCAGTTGAAGAAGCTGAGGTCAAAGGAGATACCCTTGGTGAAAGTCCTGTGGCAAAACAATTCGGTTGAAGAAGCAACGTGGGAAGTTGAGGCAAAGATGCATAGGACATATCCTCACCTATTTCAAGACTAAGGTTAGTATGTTAATTGAAATTCGGGGACCGAATTTCTTAAGCGGGGAAGATTGTAATACCCGAGAAATTTTTCGAAGTTTAAAATATAAAAAAATAAAAAAAGAGGGAAAGAAAAGAAGTAGAAAATAATTTTTGGGAGTTGATTCAGGGCCTAAGAAATTGGGAACCTGAATTAAATGGGGAAGAGAGAGTAGGAAATATTTTTGGGTGTCTAATTTGGGATATAAGAAAAAATTAAAAAAAATTAATTGGAAAGAGGAAGATTTATTTGGGGGTATTTTTTTTCACCTCTTCCTTATTATAATTATTATTATGAGTAATTAGTTATATAATTATTTATTTTATTTATTTTATTGTTTTTTATTTAAAAGGGGGTGTGCGTGTCTTAAAAGGAAAGTAGAAGGAGAAGAAAGAAAATAAAGAGAAAGGGAACAGGAAGGAGGGCTACGGGTTAGAAGAGAAAGAAAAAAAAAGAAAGAAAGAAAGAGAGAGAAAGAAGAGAGAGAGGGGGGAGAGGCGCGAGGAAGAAGAAGAAGAGGGGTTGGGGTTCGCCGGAAAAGTGACCGGGTAGACCTAGCCGATGCCGAAAAAGTCACCGGAGCGCGGGTACGACGTCTCCTACACCTTCCACGAATCGAATCAAAGGTTGGTAAAATTTCATTCGAAACCCTCAATTTCTCCATTTTAGGGATTTCTTCGATCCACCTTCGATTGGGTTGTCTCGAGGGTAGATTGAGTCCTAGGAAGTGTTCTTGAATACTTAGTTGGGTTGAGAATCGAGGCTATACCCTCGGGTTTAGCCGAATTCGAATTTGAAAGGGTTTGGGGTTGAAAATTCTAAGTATTCCCAATTTGGGGATTCGTGGATAAATTCGGAATCGGGCTTGGATTTGAGTAGTTAGGGTTGGATTTATGTTGTTGGAATGTAGGTGAACAAAACCCGTGGGGTGCGGAGTCGAAGCCAGGGTCGGAAGGGGGCCGGAACGGGCCCAAACCGGTCCACAGCACAGCAAACGAATTACTGTGCTGTGAGTCAGCGCTATAGCGCTAGCTCTCAAGTGTACCAAGAGCTGTTGGGTAGCAGCTTCGCGCTATAGCGCCCGAATGGGCGCTACAGCGCCGACCTCTGCCCAGCATGCCCAAAATTCATTTTTTGCCAATCCGGGGTGTCCGGACCTCCTATTTTCAATCCTAAACTTCTTAGAACACCACCAACCATGTTTTTAAGGATCAAAATAATTTCAAATGTCTTATTGTTCCTCAAGAATAAAAAATTACGGAATAAGCTATGCCGAACTTCTTGAATTTCTAAATTCCTTAAACATCGTCATTAGGTAACCTTATGTAGGATAGCTTAGAAGCACATTGAGGTTTAGTAACTCAAATCCAAGGCCCGAAAAGCAACTCAAGAGAACGATAGTTGTATAAAACCAAGTGCGAGGCACTTGAGACTCTTATAGAAGAGAGGGAAGATAGATAAGACCAAGGACTCGGTTCTTGGCAACGTCTAGATGCATTTAGCCACGAGCATGAAGTATGCATATGCATTGCATGTAGTTTGAGATGTTAACCATTTAAATGCATTCGTTAGGAAACCACGATTCGTCCGGAGCGGGAGTTACTACAGGAAAAATGCAAGGGAGCCGTCCAGGTGAGGGGTTTCCCATCCTTGCCCTACAGGGTTGATTGAGGATTGGATGTGGTTTGCCTAATTGCCTGTTTGTAAGAATTGTTTAGTGGTTAACATGCTATTGTTGTTCCTAAACAGTTATCCATGAATGTATTTGTATATGTGTGTTTGACTACAGGTAAAGAGGTACTGAAGGGTATCCATGTGATGACATGAGGTACGCCGAATAGTACAAGCAAAGGGCTATGTTGTTGATTGAGTCCAAGGTTTAGTTCACCCTATTAATTAGAAACTCATTAAAGAAATCATATAGAACCTGTTAATAAACGTCGACGTTTTACGGTAATTGAACTTAAGAAAAGGCCTTAGAGCTAGGTTATGATCTAATCAAGGGTTTGGGTATTACATAAGGATTAAAACGATCTCATAAATTGATTAGTGAGTCATAGGGAGGTTCACACTACCTAGGTAAAGTCAGTCTAGGATAGTAATGGGTAGATAGAGTCAGAATCCCAGCTGAAGGCTCGGGAAGAGAAACAAGTCAGAAAGGATTGCCCGTTCAGGCCATTGCCCTAGCCTGGCACTAGGGTCAGTTAAAGAGTAAAGCATTTGCCCGTTGAGGCCATTGCTCTAGCCTGGTACTAGGGTCAGTGAAAGACTAAAAGATTTGCCCATTGAGGCCATTGCCCTAGCTTGGTACTAGGGTCAGGAAAAGACTAAAAGATTTGCCCGTTGAGACCATTGCCCTAGCCTAGTACTAGGGTCAGTAAAAGACTAAAAGATTTGCCCGTTGAGGCCATTACCCTAGCTTGGCACTAGGGTCAGTTAAATATTTAAAAGAAATTGCCCGTTGAGGCCATTACCCTAGCCTGGTACTAGGGTCAGTTGAGTGATTTACACTTTTCAGTTGATATGTTAAATATGATTGTTTGCTTATGAGAAGTATGATAGATGAGCATGATCCGTAGGTTTATCTTTGATTTGATGTTATATTAATATTGCCTGATCGTAATATAACATGTGATAAACTGGACTTTCATGTGCATGTGATTGTGGGTGTTTCCCTTTCCCCAGCTGTAGTGGTACCCACCGCTACGCCGAGGATGGGAATCTTCTCACTGAGTCTGTTTGACTCACTCCCTCTGCTTCAATGTTTTAGATACAGGGATCAGGCAGGCATCGACGTCCGGACAGTGATACGGACATCAGTCCATCCTTACGCTCTTGTTCGCGTGGGTGGACCCCTTTTGGTTATTTTGTTTTCTTTTGTTGTACATATTTTAAAGTTGTAAATGTTGTAACTATTTACAGCTTTTGACGTACGTTCACTCTAAACTTGTCGACTTCACATGTATTTAAAGACAAGGTCCAGTTTGGGGATAAACTAGGATATATGTATATATATATAAACTTCTGCATGTGAATAGGATAGATCGTACGCATTGAGGCGTACGGTCAATATGATATGGATATATATATTATGTGTGCTTGCTGCATGTGAATAGGATAGATCGTACGTATTGAGATGTACGGTCAATATGATATTAATATTTACATTATGAGTGGTGATAAATATATCTATATATTAGATTGAGTTGAAGCAGTATTGAGCGGACCACGATTGCAGGTTAATTAGGCCACTAGTGAGGTGTGGCCACTAGTATGATATATATATATTGATTGTATAGCAGGGTAGTATAGTCATGTTTACAGGATAAGGCTTACTGGTTTAGAGGTAAAAATCTATTCTCGTGCTGGTCAAGTACTCCTGATTTGGGGTCGTGACAAATTTTGTTAATAGTAAAGGTAAAAAAAATGAAGCCTATTTATATAAATTTGTAAAATGCTTTGATGTGTTGGAGTGTAATTTATAATCTTATTGACACCCTAATTTATTTATTTTCTTACAACTTTGTAGGATATATATATATATAAGCACTAAGCAAAATTCTTCTGAGGTAGTGGCATGTGAGATTAGAAAATGACTCTATTATCTGTGTTGAGATAGAATCATATCACATGTGTAAAAAGTTTAAGAACCAAATGTTGAGATATACTGTCATAAAAATTAAATTTTTTTATGGACAATGAAATGAGAATTTTCTGGTTTTTCATTTTATGGAAATGGTTTTAAGCCATTATATATTTATATTATAAAGCCAATTATGAGTTAATGAATATTTTATGGAATTTAAGAGGTGTGATAAATTTCATAAATTTTCATTAAAATGATAATGACATGTGAAAAGTTATTCAAGCTTTTATGTGATAAGCATGAAAATGCTTGTGAAATTTTAATATCTCTTGTAGGCTTTTAAGCCATATATGACAAAGCGAAATTGTCATTAAATTTGGGAATACGCCAATATTTGTTTTGGAAAATAATTGAGGATATATATGCAAGCATAATGTGTATTTTATGATTTGTTCACAAAAATGAATTTTCAAAATTCATATGAGATATTTTATAAGTGCTACAAGAATATTATATTTTGGGTGAACAAAGAAATTGTGAAATTCTTGTGAAAAGGCACAAAACCCGTCAATAGTGGGGTATATAATTTTGTGGATATCCAAAATGAGTTCACCAAAGATTTTGACGGTATATTATTTTATTAAAAATTGCTATGCAATTTATAATGGGAATTACATAATTCATTTTTGGGGCTAAGTTTGTTGTGAAAATGTGACCCAAATAATATTGTGAAATTAAGCATATATTTATTTGTGATCAATTTATAAATTGATGATACCATCTCAAATTAGAGATGATGATGTGCTTAATTTAATTTAATAAGCATTTGGTGCTAATTAAATATTTTTTATTGTACAAAGAAGTACAATAATAATTAATTTGTGGTCACATTATTGGTGGAAGAATATATTAAAAATATATTTTGTGAATTTTTGGATACCTGCCAATAATAATTATGAGTTTTTTTACAGCCAATAAATTGTGATCACTTATTGTGATAAATACCGTCATTACTAGATTCTTTGAATTGTGTGTGTGTGTTTTGTTTAAAACTATAGCTATAATCAAAGAATCTGGTGTGTACATCGAGGGGGATAAATATTTAAAGCCCGTATGGATTAAAAGCAACCTATGAGGATAGCATACCTTGTGATTAGAGATCCTAAGAACTTGGTTCAAAGGGACGAACGAATCATAGAGTGACTGTTGTGGAAATGCACATTTATAAGAGTTCCGACTCTTAAGTTATCCCTATGATGTAAGTGCATTTTCCTGTAATGATATGTGAGGTTGAGTTTTCAAACTCTTAATGAAGTCTGTAGCTCTATAAGAGTGGGGTATCTTAATTGCAGGAATACCATTGACAGATGTAATACCCCAGAAAATTTTGAGGATTAAAGAATGATTTATTTCGTGGCTAGGAATTAAAACTTTAAGAAAAAAAAAGGAATATAGAAAAAATATGAAAGTTAAAAGAAACCGGGAAGAAAATTTTTTTAAAGATTGTAATACCCTAGAAAATTTTTCGAAGTTTAAAATAAAATAAAAAGGGAAAGGAATGAAGTAGAAAATAATTTTTGGAATTTAATTTGGGACCTAAGAAATTAGAAACCTGAATTAAATAGGGAAAGGGATAAAATTAAAAATACATATTAGTTATTATTTATTTAATTATTAATTATTTTATTTTAATTATTATTTATTATTTATTTATTTATTTAATTATATTATTTATTTTGGGGTGCGTGGTGGGTAGGTAGAAAGAAACAAAAGAAATAAAAGGAAAAGGAAAAAGAGGGAGAAGGAGGTCAAATACTCAAATCCAAGTATGTGAAACACTAAAGTAGAGTGTTATATTTGAGTAAGTCAAGTGTCCGAGGAAGGATACGCATAAGTCGGGATAGAGAAGTCCAATAACACCAAGAGCTTGACTCTATTGCAACCATGGACTACATGTGAGAGTAATGGAAAGATAAATAACAAGTTAAGCTAAGTAATAACCTTAATGAAGTAAATGTTGTTTTTATAGGAACAACGGCACGCAATAGAGTGCAACAGGAACTCCGAGGAGACTAAAGTTACAGGAGAGGATTGCATGGAAGGTTGGCCAAGGTGAGGGTTCTTCCATCTCTGCTCCTAGGGTTGTATGCTTATGTGGATTACATGAGTATGTATATTCTCAGCTTGTCTGGTATGTGTTAGCTAGAGGTATAGAATGCTAAAAGAATAAAAGAACTAGAAGATAGGTTGTGGAAAGTAGCTTGGATAGGAAGACATAGGAGTAAAGTGTGATTGTTTGCTATGATTGGTGTGTTACAAATCCAACTCATACACTCCGGAAGCATGATGAGTATTTTACTAAATCTTTCCCACGACGATGGCAAGAGTCCTTGTACGAAAGGACTAAGCTTTCATTTTGAAAACTCGTCACGACGGTGACTTAGATTATAATCATGCAAAAGGAGTTATTAGTGGGTTTCGGATTTGATTATGCTAGCGATGTGATACATCGACTAGAACAACGTCATATGGCACTTGAGATCTCAAGTTTATAATCACCATGACGATGGTCATTGCCCTATCCTGGCAATAGGGTCAGAAAGGATTTATATTGCTATGACGATAGCTTGAGGCTCAGAGAGTGCATCTGGACGAGTATATGAGTTATATCCTGTTGAGGATACTTGTACATATTAATAAGTAGAGGAATTGTTGATCCCTCGGGAAAGATACAAAGAATCTTATTAATATGTGAGACCAAGATAAGGAGAGACGGGAGGAACCAACGGGTGAACCGTGAGCCTGATCTTACAGAAGAGAAATCATCCTGTTGAGATGGTGCAGGGTGTATCAGTGGCCAGGCTTTGAGACGTCGTGCCCTGCCCGCCATTGTGGCCTAGTTGGGTAATGGACGAGTGGGCTCAAGCTATTGCCCCGCAGTAAGGGGTCGGGACGTGCCACGCGGTGGCTATGCATCAATTGTTTGATAGATAGATGTTGATTGTGTTTGGTTAACAGAATTGTCAAGAGGTGACCAGTACCCACGTGAATGGGTTAAGTATGTTTTGCCACTTGGTGGCCAGCAACCTGAGTGCACTGGTTCGAAGTGGGAAAGCCACGTAGTGGCTAGTAGATACCCCCGAGTTGGGGAGATTAAGTAGATCTATGTTTAGCATTTGTGTGTATGTACAAATTATCTGTGTTTGCATATAATTGCTGATTGTGCAGCGTAGTGGTAACGTACAGGATAACGCAACAACACGTCTTGTTTGATTCAGACATTCTGAAACGTGAGAAGACCGGTAGGTAAAAGCTGGCACTATATGTTACATGTTTACTTGCTGATTGATGACGTGGAATAAACTGCTGCATGTTTACAGTTATTAAATGCATGTGAGTGTTTGGGTGAAATTGTTGTTGTTGTTGTGTGATCACCAAGAATGTATGCTAACAACAGTAACTAGTTGTTTTTGCATGTGGTTGTGTATGACTCCCAAGCCCAGCGCTATGGTACCCACCTTACGCCGTGGATGGGAGAGTCCTCACTGAGTCGCGTGTTTAAGACTCACACCTCATTTTTACTACACAGAGACAAATTAAGTACAGGTGGAAGAAGTCTCGGTGGAGCGAGGAATGAACAAAACTTTCCAAGACCCATAACTTGTTCATGTGGGTGAATAAATTGTAATTTTAATTTAATTTAGTTTATCATGTCTTATAAAGTAAAGGGTAGACGTACCCAATTTGATTGTATCACTAAATCTAGAACTGTCAGCTTCACACACCTTAAAGATCATGATTTATTTTATTGCGATATAGGGAAAATTTGTTTTCAAAAAGAAAATATATATATATATATACATATATCTGTTGCATGTGAATAGGATAGGCAGCATCTTCGGATGTGTAGCCAGTACACAGGTTATATATGATGTGTGTTTTCCTATATCTATATCCTGAAGCGGCACTAACTGTGGATTTGCTTGCCTAGGATAGGCCACCATTTTGGTGTAGCCATGGTATTATAATGCATGTGAATGTATTTTCAATAATAGATATTCTGTCAATTAGGTGATAAGGCTTACAGGCATAGGGTCATTCCCTGTGTCTGTGCCGGTCACAGTCCTCTAAACGGGGGTTGTGACAATAGAATTCACCTATTTGAATGTGACGGAGTGGGGCCGCTTCTATGAGAATATAAAAGGGCATATATTCTTGAAACACATTCAAGAAACAGGGTGCGTACACGGCCGCATAATGTGCGGGCTAGGGCTCATATATTGCACCTGGATTATTATGTGCATGATATATGTCTTGCCTCCCTTAAGCAGTCATAGTTCAAGGCGAATATCACTATTGGCTCTGGATCTGGATATATATTTTCGCTAAATATAGATTCAAGGCAATTTAGCTATCTATATTATGCATAATAGTCTGTCTCTACCCAAGTGTAAAAACAAATATCAAAATTGTGTGTTAATTTATAATAATAAGTGGGGGATTGTTGGATATTATTATAAATTATTAACATTAATTTATTTAATTAATAATAATATAAGTTACAAATCATTAAAGTTTATAAATGATTGTTTTTAATCAAATTAAAAACATGAAACTGTTGAGGCCAATGAATTATATTCATGTGTGTAACTTATATAATTTATTATTCAATCAATTATTAATAAAAACTTTGGCAACGACACTCTACTAATTTACCTATATATATGTGTGAAAAATATGTAGAGATAGAACCAACAAAAATAGTAAGGATAAAACGTGGGTATGGAAACAACTTATAAGATATGTGTGTCCGTATTTGGTAGAGAAAGGTGTGGGAGACAGAGTCCTGTCTACCTCCTACGTGCAGAGGTTGTAGACAGACAGGCGAGTACAGGGCTGTTGTATCCTGGAGGTAACGCGTCTAAGTACCCTTGCATCGGGTGATATAGCAAAATCAACCCGTGGGAGACGTGAATTACCTTAAACATAACGAGATACCCGTGCCTCAGTCCGGTACCACGCATTTTATTATTTCTCTAACAATTTACATTTCCCTATTTTTTGTGTTTATTCTTATTTTCAGGTTGCTGCTCCAACAATTAATATCATTAAAAACAATCATTGATATATTGCCGATGGGAGTACACGTATGCCAATGAGTGTCGGATGCAATCTGAGCTGATATTAGAGGAATTTGGAAAGATTTTGGAGTGAGACGTGGCAGAGAATAAGATCAAGTATGTTAACATATATAATTATATAGATTGAGAATCCCACACATTCAGTTTTTTATTTAATTGCATTATTACCATTTCAATTAAAAATGTCAAGACCCCAAATCGGGAGTACGTGACCGGCACGAGAATAAACTTTTACCTCTAAACCCGTAAGCCTTACCCTGTAAACATAACTATAACTACCCTGCTATACAATCAATATATATATATATATATATATATATATATATATATATATATATCATAATAGTAGCCACACCTCACTGGTGGCCTAATTAACCTGCAATCCACGGTTCGCTTAATACCGCTTCAGCTCAGCCCAGTGTATAGATATATATCAGCACTCATAATATAAACCAAAAGAGTCAAAATAATATGTACAACCAAAAGAGACAAAATAATATGTACGACCAAAAGCTGTAAATATATATGCACAACTCTTACAACTTATAATATGTACAACCAAAAGAGTCAAAATAACAAAAAGTGTCCACCCACGCGAACTAGTGCGTAAAGGATGGTCTAATGTCCGTATCACTGTCTGGACCTCGATACCTACCCGATACCTGTATCTGAAACATTGAAGCAGAGGGAGTGAGTGAAACAGACTCACTGAGAAGCTTCCCATCCTTGGCGTAGCGACGGGTACCACTTCACCTGGGGGAAGGGAAACACCCACAATCACATGCGCATGAAAATCCAGTATATCAAATGTTATATTACGATCAGGCAATATTAGTATAACATAAAATCAAAGATAAACCTACGGATCATGCTCCTCTATCATGCTTCTCATAAACAAACAATCACATTTAACATATCATCTGAAAACTATAAATCACTCAACTAGTCCATGTATCTCACAATGGACAATGGCCTCAACGGGCCAAATCTTTCAACTTTTAACAGACCCTAGTGCCAGGATAGGGCAATGGCCTCAACGGGCAAATCTTTTAATCTTTAACTGACCCTAGTGCCAGGCTAGGGCAATGGCCTCAACGGGAAAATCTTTTAACTGACTCTAGTGCTAGGCTAGGGCAATGAACTCAACGGGCAAATCTTTTAATCTTTTAATTGACCCTAGTGCCAGGCTAGGGCAATCGCCTCAACGGGAAAATCTTTTAATCTTTAACTGACCCTAGTGCCAGGCTAGGGCAATGGCCTCAACGGGCAAATCTTTTTTTAACTTGTTTCTCTTCCCGAGCTTTCAACCGGGGTTCTGACTCTATCTACCCACTTCTATCCTAAAGTGATTTTACCTAGGTAGTGTGAACCTCCCTATGACTCACTAATCAATTTATGAGATCTTTTTAATCCTTATTTAATACCCCAACCCTTGATTAGATCATAACCTAGCTCTAAGGCCTTTCCTAAGTTCAATTACCATAAAACGTCGACGTTTACAACACTTTCTTTACAATTTCTTTAATGAGTTTTTAATTAATAGGGTAAACCTAGCCTTAGACTCAATCAAAAACTTATCCCCTTTCTTGTATTGTTCGGCGTATCTCTTGTCATCACATGGATACCCTCCAGTACCTCTTTGCCTGTAGTCAAACAAACATATACAAATACTTTCATATATAACAGTTTAGGAACAACAATAGCATGTTAACCACTAAACAATTCTTACAAATACGCAAGTAGGCAAACCACATATCCACATCCTCAATCAACCCTGTAGGGCAAGGATGGGAAACCCCTAACCTGGACGGCTTTCGTGCGTTTGTCCTGGAGTAACTCCCGCTCCGGACGAATCGTGGTTTCCTCACAATTGTATTCACGTGGTTAACAATCTTAACTATATGCAACTCATATGCGTATGGTATGCTCGTGCCTAAAAATGCACCTAGACGTCGCCAAGAACCGAGTTCTTGGTCTTATCCATCTTTCCACTCTTCCATGAGAGTCTTAAGTGCTACACACTTGGTTTCGTATAATTATCGCTTACTTAAGGTTTCCTAATAATTACGAAGGAATTAAATTGCCATTTCAAAATTTGGACTTTATTGTTCTGTATGTTTCCATCCTTGAGATACAAGAAAGTACCTAAAATAATTCTTGATGCTTGATAGCATATTTAGAATTATTCTAGGGTGTTTAAGATTGAAAAGAAGAGGTTTGGAGCCCTCAACATCATCTTTAAAGTGTATTTTGGCAATCCTAGCAGGGACCCGGCACGTTAACGTCAAGGTTCAACCTTAGTAACCTCGGGCCAGCTCTTCACGGGTCTTGTTTAGCTAATCTTTCAACAATATAATTTCAATAATACCAATCCAAGTCTATTTACTCAAATCCAAGCTCAATCCTAATTATCAACAATTTTTCCCAATTTATGAATAATTAGAATTTCAACCCCAAGTCCTTCCAAATTCGAATCCGGCTAAATCCGATATTATAGCCATGGTTCTTACCCAAACTAAGTGTTCAAGAACACTTTCTGGGTCTCAATCTACCCTCTAAACAACTCAATCGAAGGTGAATCAAAGAAATCCCTAAAAAGGGAGAAATTGAGGGTTTCGAATGAAATTGGGGTTACCAACCTTTGATTCGATTCGTGGGAGGTGTGGAAGATGTTGTAGTCAAGCTCCGGTGAGCTTTTCCAGCATCGGACCGCTTTCTCCGATGACTTTTCGGGCGGTTCCTCCTCTTCCCCCCTTCTTCCTCTTCACGCCTCCACTCTCTCCCTTTCTTCTCTCTCTTGTTTCCTTTCTTTCCTTCTCTTGCTCGTGTCCCTCTCTTTCCCTTTTATTATCCTTTCTTTTTATTTCTTTTCTCTTCTTATTCTTTTTCTCACGGCACCCAATCCCCTTTTTAACTCAATTTATTAAATTAATATATAATAATAATAATAATAATAATAATTAAATAATTAAATAATACATTAACTACATAATAATAATAATTATTATATTAAAGAAAGGTTTGAAAAATATCTCCAATTTAATCCCTCCTCTTTCCAATTAAATTTTTATTTTCTTTTATTTTCTAATATATAATAATAATAATATTAAATAAGTAAGGATGAAATATAAATTCCAATTTTTATCCATTTTCCCTATTTAATTAAGGTTTTCAATTTCTTTGGTCCTGAATTAAATTTTATAATTATTTTCTACTTCCTTTCTTTCCCTTTTATTTTATTTTGAACTTCGAAAAATTTCCCGGGTATTACAATCTTCCCCCTTAAGAAATTCGGTCCCCGAATTTCAACTAACATACTAACCTAAGTCTTGAAATAGGTGAGGATATGTCCTGCACATCTCCGCCTCAACTTCCCACGTTGCTTCCTCACTCGAATGGTTTCGCCACAGGAATTTCACCAATTGTATCTCCTTTGACCTCAGCTTCTTCGACTAGTGGTCTAAGATTTCCATTGGCCTCTCCTCATAAGTCAGACCTTCAGCTAGTTGTACTTCCTGGGGTTGGATTACATGAGAGGGGTCTGGCAAGTACTCGCGAAGCATAGACACGTGAAACATCGGATGAACTCCTTCAAATTCTGCCGGCAATTCTAGACAGTAGGCAACATTTCCTACGCGTTCTAGAATCTCAAACGGTCCGATCTACCTTGGACTTAGCTTGCCTTTCTTGCCAAATCTAAATCTCTCCTTCGATTGTCAACATACGACTTCTGCCTACTCTGAGCCGTCGCAAGCTTTTCTCTAATGGACTTTATCTTGCCCAAAGCATCCTGAACAAGTTCTGGACCAACCAACTTGGCCTCTCTGACCTCGAACCACCCAATTGGGGACCTGCATTTCCGACCGTACAAAGCCTTGAAGGGTGCCATTTGAATACTGGATTGGTAACTACAGTTGTAAGCAAACTCCGCTAACGACAGGCATTTCTCCCACCCTCCGGCGAAATCCATAATGCATGCCCTAAGTATGTCCTCTAGAATCTGAATGGTCCTCTCGGACTGCCTGTCTGTCTGGGGATGAAATGTTGTATTCAGATCAACCCTCGTCCCCAATGCTTCCTGTAATGCTCTCCAGAATCGAGAGGTAAACTTTGGCCCCCTGTCAGAGATAATCGACACCGGTACTCCGTGCAACCTCACTATCTCTGATAGGTACAACTGGGCATACTGACCCACTCCGTAAGTGGTCTTAACTGACAAAAAATGTGCGAACTTGGTCATCCGATCAACGATTACCCAAACTGAATCGAATCCCCTCTAAGATCGCGGCAATCCTGACACAAACTCCATAGTAATTCTCGCCCATTTCCATTCAGGAATTTCTATCTGTTGAGTTGTTCCGACGGGCTTTTGGTGCTCAGCCTTAATCTGCTGACACACTAGACACCTAGATACGTAGTCTGCCACATCTTTCTTCATACCATTCAATCGGTACAATCCTCTCAGATCCTGATACATTTTATTACTACCCGGATGGATTGTGTACGCTTTCTTGTGTGCCTCATCAAGGATTCTTTCTTTCAAACCACCCACCATAGCTACACACACTCGTCCGTCCAACCGGAGTATGCCATTGTCATCTATGGAGAATCGAACGTCGTCCTTCTCCCCCTTAACCATTTTATCTCTGATTTGTTTGAGGTTGGTGTCTTCATCTTGTTTGGATTTAACTTCTTTAATTAGAGCTGACTTAGCTTGGATGTGGGCTAGAAACAAGTTGGAATTCCCAATTTCAAACTGAGTTCTAGACTGTTCCAGATTGTTCCTAACCACAACGGTGGATATGATGAAATCAGTTCTCCGAGGAGTTAACTATTGCCTTCTCTAGTGAGGCTTACCTTGACTCATCTACTTGTCCGACTAGCTACCTTCGTAGTGACTTCTTATATCCGTCTTGGAACACGCCAAGACACTAGCTATTTGCATAGCACACTAGGCTCTATTTCTATAAACTCCACTACATCGTAGTCCCAATACCTAAGTATCCTTTACTACCAAGCTGCTACCCTTCTACTGGTATTCCCCCGATATATTCTTTGTAAACGACTCCCCTAGATAAGACCATTTACATTTTGCTACCCCCTCTACTCTACGTCTAGACTTACCGCTTACACGGCATGCACCCTACGTAGGTGTTTATACTTTGTGCTATCAGTGTACCCAACCCTTCCGAGGTTGTTACACTCACCACCGACCTGGTTTACCCTACTCGTGTCCTGACGAAGCTAAATGCCATTAAAATAGCCCAACTATGTACCACACTTACCGCTTCTCCACCAAACGGTAAAGGATCTTACATTTATAACTCGTGTTTCCCTTTCCTTTTCAAAATTCTACACTTACCCTTAGTGGTTTCCATAACCACTTCAGGTTACTCTCTGTCGACATCCCCTGTCTGACTGACTTAGACTCTTCTCTGACTACTACTTGTAGTCATTTTTGTTTATACTGGAAACTCATCAGTCACCTCCTTACCACCATACTCATTACTCTGCCTCAGGCTCATTTCGGTCTTCACATCCGAAGACCTCGCTTAACATGACTATGACTGTGGATCTATACCATTCTTAGATTAGTCCACTTAGAATTGCACATCCTATGCTAACTCTAATCATTGGGTTTTCATTGGTTTTTACCCTAACTTGGCCCACTCGGACTCCTCAATTCACTTAGATCTTGTATTCCTACTTGGAATACTTGATCCATTAACTCCAACATGAACCTTTCCAGACATGCTCTACTCCCCTTGACCAAACGGGATCCGCTCCCACGGTTTGAGTCTTTCCTTTCTTACGGTGTGGCATATGTTCACGAACATATACCGCCTCTTGCAAGTGTGTTACCCGTTGGGTTCCAATTGCCCCCAACGGTAGCATACATTTTTATCATTTGGCTCGCATCCCCCGATGCTTACCCAACTCTGTTCCCGTATTCACTCTCTTCTTTTCCCGTGCCGGTCACGTACTCCCGATTTTGAGTATTTCTCAATACTCGTTACTCACTAAACTCTCCTTCTCGATTAACTGTCCATACGGTTAATTTTCCCTTTATGTCACCCACATGACCATTTATACGTTTGGTTTGTCCACTCAGTCTCCACCCATACACAGGCTTCAGACTAACGGATTTACGGTTCAGCAACCTGTGGAACTAGCATACCTAGCTATGTCCACTACAATCCGTGTACTATACATGCACTTACAGTAGTAGTTGGTTCTCCACCTCCTACTTGACTCTTCTCCTATGGGGTCCTATAGGCTTCCGCTCTTCCCCCCTTATGGGACTACTTATCCCCATCTACTTTCTCTCCCCTCGGGCCTCCACGAGTCCCTTTGGGGTTTATCTCTCACGTTATCTTGTTCGAGAACTATCTACCATAATAGCACTCATTTTCTTATCTCAGGACGGTACCCGAAGGTCTACGCCCATTTCTACTTCTAGACCTGCTCCGGTCTAATACTTTCGGGTCTATTATCACCCTATGGCCCCTTAATTGGTAACCATTAGGTTTACCTGTATACTCCCTTGGCACTTTAGCACTCTCTAGTGCTTTTTGATATCTACTTAAATTAAATCACTCCAGCGAGTGATTTCTCAACTACATCTACCATCCTCATACAGCTTACCTGTAAAAGGACTATTGTTTGGTAGGGTATTGGTCACATGAGTTAGTTTTCTTAGGCACCCTGCTAGGTTTAAAAATTAATTCAAGTTTATTTCTTAGAAAATGACGCCTAAGTTTTTCGTATATGGTTAGGGTTTAACCAATTGGAATGACACAAATTGAGAAAGAGTTTTCATGAAAATTTGCCTTCCAATGGTTAACCCTAGTATTTTCAAGAAAAGTTTGAAGGTCTTTCAGAATCTCTCATCCGGAAAGACCAAAAAGATTTTTTTTTTTACAAAAATTTCTCATGTGATCAATATCTTATTCTTTATGCTCTTCCTTAACCAACCCAAGAGAGTTTGGTTGGGCTTAATCCCTTCTTTTCCCCCTTGTTTGCTTAAGGAAATAGTAGTTCATGGATCGAGCGCAGGGTTGGACTAAGCTCCATCCCCGTGCCTTCCCATTTACCATGTTTCCTGCTCGGCATATGGTCACGCTCTACACGTTTATATATGCCTCTACTTTTTAACATCTATCTTTACGGCATTTGGTTCGGCCACTTTGCCCTTCCATATACTGTATCCTAATTTTCCAGTCCGTGGATTTCTACTTCTATACTGTGGCATACACCACCTCTTTTCCGTTTACTTTCTAAGAAGGACAACTCACTTCCTTCAGCCATAGCATACTGCACAGTTGTGACCCATTCACGTGGTCGTCCTCCTGTCGGTCTCATGCCTCATGGCCCTATTTATTCTTGTCTGTAAACTTTCCATTTCAATCGCCCCATGGGCTTAATTTCTTTTCTACACGCCAAGCGTTCTTTCACTTTACAAACCGTTCCTAGCCTAACTACCATTCATTGCATATTTCTATTCTACTTGCACTCCATACTATAGTCAAACAACTTGTGCCTATACCATAGCACACAATGCGCCGCTAACAGAGCAGATGCATCGTTTCATTTAACACCTGCAAATCAATCACACATTGTAGCGCATTCTTGCCTACAATTCAACCAAATGTGTCTATGTCTAGGTAGCATCCTCCATGGATGTCTCCTTTCCCTATTATGGCGTCCTAAGGTTCTCGGGGTCACTGCCACCCCACCTTACACCAGAGTGCTCATTGGCACTTGTGTACTGTACAGGTATATCCTTTGCATAGAATTTCACATACAAATTCTATGCCTAAAGCGATGACTCAAAAGAATTTATGACTCAGCATCCTGGGTACTCCCACAAGTGCCTGTTTAATTCAACGTTGTGCCTGGGTTTCACAACGAAGATTAGACCGACACCCGGTTATACCAATGGCTTCACATGACTTAAAGAATAACATGGCTCTGATACCAAGTTTGTCACGACCCCAAATCGGGAGTACGTGACCGGCACGGGAATAGACTTTTACCTCTAAACCCGTAAGCCTTACCCTTTAAACATAACTATAACTACCCTGCTATACAATCAATATATATATCATAATAGTGGTCACACCTCACTAGTGGCCTAATTAACCTGCAATCCGCGGTTCACTCAATACCGCTTCAGCTCAGGCCAGTGTATAGATATATATATCAGCACTCATAATATAAATATTTATATCATATTGACCGTACGTCTCAATACGTACGATCTATCCTATTCACATGCAGCAGTTTATATACTCATATATATATATATATATCCTAGTTTATCCCCAAACTGGACCCTGTTTTTCAATACATGTGAAGCCGACAAGTCTAAAGTATGTACATATCGAAAGCTGTAAATATATATACACAACTCTTACAACTTAAATATATACAACCAAAAGAGTCAAACTAACAAAAAGTGTCCACCCACGTGAACTAGTGCGTAAAGGATGGTCTAAAGTCTGTATCACTGTCCGGACACCGATGCCTGCCTGATACCTGTATCTGAAACATTGAAAAAGAGGGAGTGAGTCAAACAGACTCAGTGAGAAGCTTCCCATCCTCGGCGTAGCGGTGGGTACCACTACAGCTGGGGAAGGGAAACACCCACAATCACATGCGCATTAAAATCCAGTTTATCAAATGTTATATTACGATCAGGCAATATTAATATAACATAAAATCAAAGATAAACCTACGGATCATGCTCCTCTATCATGCTTCTCATAAACAAACAATGAAATTTAACATATGATCTGAAAACTATAATTCACTCAACTGGTCCATGTATCTAACAATGGACAATAGCCTCAACGAGCAAATCTTTCAATTTTTAACTGACCCTAGTGCCAGCCTAGGGCAATGGCCTCAACGGGAAAATCTTTTAATCTTTAACTGACCCTAGTGCCAGGCTATGGCAATGGCCTTAACGGGCAAATATTTTAATCTTTAACTGACCCTAGTGCCAGGCTAGGGCAATGACCTCAACAGGCAAATCTTTTAATCTTTTAACTGACCCTAGTGCCAGGCTAGGGCAATGGTCTCAACGGGCAAATCTTTTAATCTTTTAACTGACCCTAGTGCTAGGCTAAGGCAATGGCCTCAACGGGCAAATCTTTAAATCTTTAACTGACCCTAGAGCCAGGCTCGGGCAATATCCTCAACGGGCAAATCTAACTCTATCTACCCACTTCTATCCTAAACTGACTTTACCTAGGTAGTGTGAACCTCCCTATGACTCACTAATCAATTTATGAGATCTTTATAATCCTTATTTAATACCCAAACCCTTGATTAGATCATAACCTAGCTCTAAGGTCTTTCCTAAGTTCAATTACCATAAAACGTCGACGTTTACAACACTTTCTTTACGATTTCTTTAATGAGTTTCTAATTAATAGGGTAAACCAAGCCTTAGACTCAATCAACAACTTATCCCCTTTCTCGTATTGTTCGGCGTATCTCATGTCATCACATGGATACCCTCCTATACCTCTTTGCCTGTAGTCAAACACACATATACAAATACTTTCATATATAACAGTTTAGGAACAACAATAGCATGTTAACCACTAAATAATTCTTACAAATAGGCAAGTAGGCAAACCACATATCCACATTCTCAATCAACCCTGTAGGGCAAGGATGGGAAACCCCTCACCTGGACGGCTTCCCTTCGTTTGCCCTGGAGTAACTCCCGCTCCGGACGAATCGTGGTTTCCTAACAATTGAATTCACATGGTTAACAATCTTAACTATATGCAACTCATATGCGTATGGTATGCTCGTGCCTAAAATTGCACCTAGATGTCGCCAAGAACTGAGTTCTTGGTCTTATCCGTCTTCTCTCTCTTCCATGAGAGTCTCAAGTGCTACACACTTGGTTTTGTATAATTATCGCTTACTTAAGGTTTCCTAATAATTATGAAGGAATTAAATTGCCATTTTAAAATTTGGACTTTATTGTTTCGCAAGTTTCCATCCTTGAGAAACAAGAAAGTACCTAAAATAATTCCTGATGCTTGATAGCATATTTAGAATTATTCTAGGGTGTTTAAGATTGAAAAGAAGAGGATTGGAGCCCTCAACATCACCTTTAAAGTGTATTTGGGCAATTCGAGC
The DNA here is from genome assembly GCA_014851425.1 of Senna tora. Lineage (NCBI taxonomy): Eukaryota > Viridiplantae > Streptophyta > Magnoliopsida > Fabales > Fabaceae > Senna > Senna tora. Next base: position 15,210,608 of record CM026263.1, on the reverse strand, counting down.
AGGGACCCGACACGTTAACGTCACGGTTCAACCTTAGTAACCTCGGGCTAGCTCTTCACGGGTCTTGTTCAGCTAATCTTTCAACAATAGAATTTCAATAATACCAATCCAAGCCTATTTACTCAAATCCAAGCTCAATCCTAATTATCAACAATTTTTCCCAATTTATGAATAATTAGAATTTCAACCCCAAATCCTTCCAAATTCGAATCCGGCTAAATCCGATATTATAGCCATGGTTCTTACCCCAACTAAGTGTTCAAGAACACTTTCTGGGTCTCAGTCTACCCTCGAAACAACTCAATCGAAGGTGAATCAAAGAAATCCCTAAAAATGGAGAAATTGAGGGTGTCGAATGAAATTGGGGTTACCAACCTTTGATTTGATTGGTGGGAGGTGTGGAAGATGTTGTAGTCGAGCTCCGGTGAGCTTTTCCAGCATCGGACCGCTTTCTCCGGCGACTTTTCCGGCGGTTCCTCCTCTTCCCCCCCTTCTTCCTCTTCACGCCTCCACTCCCTCTCTTCTCGTTTTTTTCTCTCTCTTGTTTCCTTTCTTTCCTTCTCTTGCTCGTGTCCCTCTCTTTCCCTTTTATTATCCTTTCTTTTTATTTCTTTCCTCTTCTTATTCTTTTTCTCACGGCACCCCACTCCCCTTTTTAACTTAATTAATTAAATTAATATATATATATATATTAATAATAAAAATAATTAAATAATTAAATAATACATTAACTAAATAATAATAATTATATTAAAGAAGGGTTTGAAAAATATCTCCAATTTAATCCCTCCTCTTTCCAATTAAATTTTTATTTTCTTTTATTTTCTAATATATAAAAATAATAATATTAAATAAGTAAGGCTGAAAAATAAATTCCAATTTTTATCCATTTTCCCTATTTAATTCAGGTTTCCAATTTCTTAGGTCCTGAATTAAATCCTAAAATTATTTTCTACTTCATTTCTTTCCCTTTTATTTTATTTTGAACTTCGAAAAATTTCTCGGGTATTACAAAAAAACATGTGATTTGAATGCATAGGCTCAAAAATAGTTTTGAAAAACCTTTTAAAATTAATGTCAGCATTACTGGTGAAGTGTCTCATAGACCAAGGATCAAAAATCTATTAGCTTTGACATTAATTCCAGAGTGATGTGTCTCATAGACCAAGGAGCATTAACTCCAGGCTGAAGTATCTCATCAGCAAACAATGCTTTGTTTTGATTTGGTAGCCAATGGCTATATATATATAACTTTATATATTATAATAGATGTGAGTTTTTAAGAGAAGCTAAAATTTGGGGCTTAAAAATGATTTTAATGTTTTTTTAATGCTTTCTCTTTTTTTAATAAGCCTATCCATACGTAAGTAAGGATGTTAAAATAGGCTTGGCCCATTGGCCCAGCCCTTGGAATAGCAAAGACCAAGCCAAGAAAAATTTGGCCCATTCTAACCCTGGCTCATGGTGAGCTTGTAAGGGATGGACTTGGCCAGCCCACATGGGCTTTTTGTTTTCCCTATTTGTTTTAATATTTACAAGTATTTTATGCTACATAAAATATTATATCCTATATTGATATGTAATACTCATCCATAAAATGCTAATATGTAAACTAAATTATATTTTTATAGGCCAATTTGCAATATTCATTCATAAATCATAATATGTTGATTAATAAGATAAACTACCCAAATAACTTTTTAAATCCTATTATCGTAAGCCAATTTATAATATTTATTTTTAATATATTGATATATAGTCTAATAAAAGAGCTTCCACCAACCTAAAAATATGACACGTGGCATCTTGAATTATTTAAGATGGCATTTAATAAAACAAAATTAAAATGAAAATAAAGATTTACCATAACAAAAAAAATCTAAATTAAATTAGCTTAATAAAAATTAAACTAATGAAAATTTTATTATTATTAAGTATATTCAATATTATTAATTACAATAATCAAATTCACAATATTAATGTGATTTGAAAAATATATATTAAAATGAAAATAAAGATTTACCCATAATAAAAAGATTTCATCTATCTATCTATATATATTTATATATATATATATAATATACTTAATAAAAAAATTTTATATAATACAAAATTGATAAAAACGTAATATGAAAATCTAATTTGATTTACCGCCCCCAAAAAAATTCATATTATATCATATTATTAATATAATATGTTTTATTTTAGAATTTTGAAATATCATATATTAAAACACCATTCAAATTTTATATTAAAATATCAAATTTTTTATTATCAAATATATTAAATATATATCTTTTTTTCCCTCAAGTCTACTAAATATATATCTAATAAATATTAAGCCCTAAATATATTTTTTATCAATCATATATTAAGTTAACTATGATCTCATGATCAGATTTGCGATCTTATCTAAGTTTTTAAAAATAATATTAGATATTAAAAGAATATATTCTTAAAAAAATTTTATTCTCTTAATTAGTCATCAATAACTATAAATAATAGATAATTGAGTGGAATAACTAATCTATACAATAGTGAATCAACAAATGGTGAAAATGAAGATGAAGAAGATGATAAGATTAAAGAGGAAAAAGAGGAAGAGGAAGCTGAAGATGATCAAGATAAAATCTATTTGACTCTCTTATTCATGTATAATAGGAAAAAGTAAGATAAATTGCATAAACAATTAGATTGTTTCTCATTTTATTTATTTTTATTTAGATTTGTATTCGTTTGATGTTAATTCATGTATGTTCTTTCTTTTTCTTAGCTTTTCGTGCTAATTAATTTTTATAAATTATAAATATAGATGATTTTAAATCTATAAAAAATATAGAAGAGTTTTAGGTTATATAGCTGTCACGACCCCCGTTTAGAGGACCGTGACCGGCCCAGACACAGGGAATATCCCTCTGCCTGTAAGGCTTATCACCTAATTGACAAAATAGCTATTATTAAAAAAAATACATTCACATGCATTATAATACCATGGCTACACCGAAATGGTGGCCTATCCTAGGCAAGCAAATCCACGGCCAGTGCCGCTACAGGATATAGATATAGGAAAACACACATAATGTATATAACCTGTGTAGTGGCTACACATCCGAAGATGTTGCCTATCCTATTCACATGCAACATATATAAGTATATATATATGTATATTTTCAAAACAAACTTTCCCTGTATCGCAGTAAAATAAATCCTGATCTTTAAGGGGTGTGAAGCTGACAGTTCTAGATTTCGTAATACAATCTAATTGGGTACATCTACCCTTTACTTTATGATACAATAATAAAGTAAATTAAATTACAGTTACAATTTATTCACCCACATGAACAAGTTATGGGTCTTGAAAAGTTTTGCTCGTCCCTCGTTCCACCGAGACTTCTTCCACCTGTACTTAACCTGTCTCTGTGTATTAAAAATGAGGTGTGAGTCTTAACCACGCCACTCAGTGAGGACTCTCCCATCCCCGGCGCAAGGTGGGTACCATAGCGCTGGGTTTGGGAGTCATACACAACCACATGCACAAACAACTAGTTACTGTGAGTTAGCATGCATTCTTGGTGATCACACAATAACAGAAGTTTCACCCCAAACACTCACATGCATTTAGCAAATATAAGCATGCAGCAGTTTATTCCACGTCATCAATCAACATGTAACATGTAACACATAGTGCCGGCTTTTACCTACCGGTCTTCTCATGTTTCAGCATGTTTGAATCAAACAAGACGTGTGGTTGCATAATCCTGTACACTACCACTACGCTGCACAATCAGCAATTATATGCAAACACAGATAATTTATACATACACAAAGATGCTAAACATACATCTACTTAATCTCCCCAACTCTGGGGGTATCTACTAGACACTACGTGGCTTTTCTATTTCAAACCCGTACACTCGGGCTACTGGCCCCCACGTGGCAAAGCATACTTAACCCATTCACTTGGGTACTGGTCACCTCGTGAAAATTCTGTTAATCAAACACAATCAACTTCTATCTATCAAGCAATTGACGCATAGCCACCACGTGGCACGTCCTGACCCTGTGCTGCGGGGCAATAGCTTGAGCCCACTCGTCCCTTACCCAACCAGGCCACATGGCGGGCACGACACGACGTCTCGAAGCATGGCCACTGACACACCCTGAACCAACTCCACAGGATGGTTTCACTTTAACTAGGTTAGGCTCACGGTTCACCCGTAGGTTCCTCCCGTGTCTCCTTACCTTAGTCTCACATATTAATAGGATTCTTTGTATCTTTCCCGAAGGATCAACAATTCTTCTCCTTATTAATATGTACAAGTATCCTCAACAGGATATAACTCATATACCCATCCAGATGCACTCTCTGAGCCTCAAGCTATCGTCATAGCAATATAAAACCTTTCTGACCCTATTGCCAGGATAGGGCAATGACCATCGTCATTGTGATTATAAAACTGAGGTCTCAAGTGCCATTTGACGTTGTTCTAGTCGATGTCTCACATCGCTAGCATAATCAAATCCGAAACCCACCAATAACTCCCTTTGCATGATTATAATTTAAGTCACCTTCATGACGAGTTTTCAAAATAAAGTTTAGCCCTTCCGTATAAGGACCCTTGCCACCGTCGTGGAAAAGATTTAATAAAATACTGATCATGCCTCCGGAGTGTATGAGTTGGATTTGTACCACACCAATCATAGTAAACAATTTTACTCTACAACTATGTCTTCCTATCCAAGCTACTTTCCACAACCTATCTTCTAGTTCTTTCATTCTTTTAGCATTCTATATCTCTAGCTAACACATACTAGACAAGCAGAGAATATACATACCCATGTAATCCACATGAGCATACAACCCTAGGAGCAGAGATGGAAGAACCCTCACCTTGGCCACTTTACTTAACATTCCCTTTGAGCACTCTTGTCTCCAAGGAATTACTTGAATCCTATCACATACAACCAATTCAATCCATATCAATTTTCATACATCATCTTTTATTTCATCATATAAGTCCTATCACATATAATCATTTCCACCATATTCTAAATTCATAATTACATAGCAAATTAAAACTACATTCAAGGCTAACCCAAAACCCTTTATTAAGCTAAGGTCATCATTTAGAGTTCTTTTTAAGTTAAAAAAAATTTATGCTTAAGTAAACAAGACTTGCCACTTGCTCACTCTCCAAGCTCCTTCAATGAAGGATTTTGCCAAATATGGAAACTTCTCATTTTCACCATGGGTCCACACATAAAAAAAAATCCAACCATTGGGCAATCTCTCATTTCATTTAAAAAGTGTAAGCAATTCATTTGGAACCCAAACAAACCAACAATTTTTTTATCTAGGATGTTGTTTGATCTTTGAAATGAAACTTAAAAGTTGGTTAAACTCATTTTAGTTGAAGGAAAAGGAACCATTTAAATTAAGGAAGAAATAACAACTTTTCAAAAACTAGAAACTTGGTAGTGTGTAAAATAGAACCGCTAACTTTCGAGAAACTTCCCCGAAAATCTAACCGTTGGACTTTTTAGTAAAAATACAACTTAGAAAGCTTAGGATGTTAGCTTTCATATGGCTTTGAAATCACTCAAATCCATTAAGTAACGAATTCATAAAACACATTTAAACAGAGCAAGATCAGATTCAAAAACTCAGTTTTTGACAAAAAACATGTTCCACGAATTTCTTGTGTCTTATACCATCAAAGATTGTTGTTTTTAGAAGAACATGATGAACAAACTCAACCCCTAAACTCAAATCTCTAACGCAGCAAAATCTCAGCACAACCAACAATTAAAACATCCAATAGAAATGTTCATAACATCAAGAATGCAAAGTTTGAGCCTCCATTGTTCATAAATTCAAGAAATGGTGAGGATGAGAAAAATCATAGATGAAGGAGATTACTAACCAACCTTTGATGGATGAATATAGATGAAGATGAAGCTTGAAAAGGTCACTTGAGTGTTGCTCTAGTCACCGGCCACTGGATTCCGGCCACCCTTCACCTTCAACCTTCCTCCCAATTGCTCTCCCTTCCCTCCAAAACCCTAACCCTCACTTCCTCTCTCTAAAATGTGAAAAATGGATGTGTTATGCGTGAATGGTGGCTGAATGGGGGTTTATGAATGTGTTTATTATCTTTTGGGAAAAATTATAGTTTTTGCCACTTTCAAAAATTTCTTTTCAATTAAGTCCCAATTTCTTAGGTCCTGAATTAAATCCTGAAAATTATTTTCTACTTCTTTTCTTTCCCTTTCATTTTATTTTAAACCTCGAAAAAATTTCTTTCCGGTTTCTTTTAACTTTCACATATATTTTATTTTATTTTAATTTTTTTTCTAAGGTTTTAATTCCTAGCCTCGGAATAAATCATTCTTAAATCCTCGAAATTTTTAAATAAATCATTCATTAATCCTCAAAATTTTCCAGGGTATTATATTCTTCCCCCCTTAAGAAATTCGATCCCCGAATTTCATCTCCTTCGTGGGGTTGTTGGCTTGTTGCCCTCCCTTGGCTGAATTTCATCTATGGTTTCCCTCAATGTGGAGGTTTTACCGTTTTACCTTACTGTTCATCTTTCTTTCCTAGAGGTTCAAGGTCTCCATCTGGTTTCTACATATTCTTTCTGTGATCGTTGGTATTTCTAGTTTTGTAGTTAACCACCCCTCCGCGAGGTGTTAACCGACAGACTCCATCTGTCGTCGTATCCTTCCCCGAGAATACCTAACTTTCCTAGTTTCAATTCACTTCGTGCTACTAATTTTTGCAATGGAGGGTCTCGCACGTACCACATGCCATGCTCCAATTTAGTTCTCCGAGGAGTTAACTATTGCCTTCTCTAGTGAGGCTTAACTTGACTTGATTTGCTTGTCCGACTAGCTACCTTCGTAGTGACTTCTTATATCCGTCTTGGAACACGCCAAGACACTAGCTATTTGCATAGCACACTAGGCTCTACTTTTATAAACCCCAACTGACGAAGTACTCCCTTACATCGGAGTCCCCGTACCTAAGTTTCCTCTATTACCCAGTAGCTACCCTTCTGCTAGTATTACCCCGATATATTCTTTGTAAACGACTTCTCCAGAAAAGTCCGTTTACATCTTACTACACCCTCTACTCTACATTTAGACTTACCGCATACACAGCATACACCCTACGTAGGTGTTTATACTTCGTGCTATCAGTGTACCCAACCCTTCTGAGGTTGTTACACTCACTACCGACTCGGTTTACTCTACTCGTGTCCTAACGAGGCTAAATGCCATGACACTAGCACAACGATGTGTTACGCTTACCGTTTTTCCACCAAACGGTAAAGCGTCTTTCCTTTATGGCTCGCGTTTCCCTTTCATTTCCGGACTTCTACTTACCCTTAGTGGTTTCCATAACCACTTCAGGTTACTCCCTGTCAACATCCTATGTTTGACTGACTTAGACACTTCTCTGACTACTACTTGTAGTCATTTCTGTTTATAATGGAAACTAATCAGTCTCCTCCTTACCATCATACTCATTACTCTGTCTCAGGCTCGGTTCGGTCTTCACATCCGAAGACCTTGCTTAACACAACTATGATTGTGGATCTATACCATCCTTAGGTTAGTCCACTTAGAGTTGCACATCCTATGCTAACTCTACTCATTGGATTTCCGTTGGCTTTTACCCCAACTTGGCCCACTCGGACTCCTCAATTCACTTAGATCCTGTATTCCTACTTGGAATGTTTCATCCGTTAACTCCAACATGAACATTTTCGTACATGCTCTACTCCCCTTAACCAAACGGGATACGCTCCCACGGTTTGACTCTTTCCTTTCTTACTGTGTGGCATATGTTCATGAACATATACCGCCTCTTGCAAGTGTGTTACCCGTTGGGTTCCAATCGCCCCTAACGGTAGCATACCTGTTTTATCATTTTGGCTCGCATCCCCAGATGCTTACCCGACTCCGTTCCCATATTCACTCTCTTCTTTTCCATTTCGTACCTACGTGGTACTCTTTCTTCGAGTATTTCTTAATACTCGTTACTCACTAAATTCTCCGTCTCGATTAACCGTCCTTACGATTAATTTTCCTTTTATGGCACCCACATGGCTACTTATACTTTTGGTTTGTCCACTCAGTCTCCACCCATACACGGGCTTCAGACTAACGGATTTACGGTTCACCAACCTGTGGAACTAGCTTACCTAGCTATGTCCACTACAATCTATGTACTACACATACACTTATGGTAGTTGTTGGTTCTCCACCTCCTACTTGCCTCTTATCCTATGGGGTCCTATAGGCTTCCGCTCTTCCCCCCTTATGGGACTACTTATCCATGTCGACTTTCTCTCCCATCGGGTCTCCACGAGTCCCTTAGGGGTTAATCTGTCATGTCATCTCGTTCGAGAGCTATCTACTACAATAGCACTGATTTTCTTATCACACTCATTTTCACTTTTAGACCTGCTCCGGTCTAATGCTTTCGGGTCCACAATCACCCTATGGCCCCTTAATTGGTAACCTTTAGGTTTGCCTGTATACTTCCTTGGCACTTTAGCACTCTCTAGTGCTTTTCGATGTCTATTTAACTTTAATCACTCCAAGCAAGTGATTTCTCAACTACATCTACCATCCTTATACAGCTTACCTGTAAAAGGGCTATTGCTTGGTAGGATATTGGTCACATGAGTTAGTTTTCTTAGGCACCTTGCAAGTTTTAAAAAATTAATTGAAGTTTATTTCTTAGAAAATGACGCCTAAGGTTTTAGTAAATGGTTAGGGTTTAACCAATTGGAATGACACAAATTGCGAAAAAGGTTTCATGAAAATTTGCCTTCCAATGGTTATCCCTAGTATTTTCAAGAAAAGTTTGAGGGTCTTTCAGAATCTCTAATCCGGAAAGACCAAAAAGAATTTTTACAAAAAAAATTTCTCATGTGATCAATATCCTATTCTTTATGCTCTTCCTTAAGCAACCCAAGAGAGTTTGGTTGGGCTTAATCCCTTCTTCTCCCCCTTGTTTGCTTAAGGAACTAGCAGTTCATGGATCGAGCGCAGGGTTGGACTAGGCTCCTACCTTGTGCCTTACCATTTACTCTGTTTCCTGCTTGGCATATGGTCAAGCTCTACACGTTTACATATGTCTCTACTCCTTAACATCTATCTCTATGGCATATGGTTCGGCCACTTTGCCCTTCCATATATCGTATCCTAATTTTTTCTAGTCCGTAGACTTCTACTTCTATACCGTGGTATACACCACCTCTTTTCTATTTACTTTCTAGGAAGGACAACTCACTTCCTTCAGCCATAGCATACCGCACAGTCGTGACCCATTTACGTGGTCATCTTCCTGTCGGTCTCATGCCTCATGGTCCTGTTTATTCTTGTCTGTAAACTTTCCATTTCAATCGCCCCATGGGCTTACTTTCTTTTCCCCACGCCAAGCGTGTCTTTTCTTTCACTTAACAAACCTTTCCTAGACTAAACTACCATTCACTGCATAGTTCTATACTACTTGCATTCCATATCATAATCAAACAACTTATGCCTATATCATATCACACAACGCGGCGCTAACTGAGCAGACGCATCGTCTCATTTGACACCTGCAACAAACACACATTGTAGCGCATTCCTGCATACAATTCAACCAAATGTGTCTGTGTCAAAGTAGCATCCTCCATGGATGCCTCCTTTTCCTATTATGGCGTCCTAAGGTTCCCGTGGTCACTGCCACCCCACCTTACGCCTTAGTGCTCATCGGCACCTGTGTACTATACAGGTTATATGCTTTGCATAGACTTTAACATACAAACTCTATGCTTAAAGCGATGACTCGAAAGGATTTATGACTCAACATCCTGAGCAACCTCACAAGTGTCCGTCGGATCCACCGTTACGTCCGGATTCGTAATGGATAGCCCAATTGACACCCGAGACTACTAGTTAGCTTCACACCCTTAAAGAACAACCTGGCTCTGATACCAAGTATGTCACGACCTCCGTTTAGAGGACCGTGACCGGCACAGACACAGGAAATATCCTTATGCCTATAAGCCTTATCACCTAATTGACAAAATAGCTATTATTAAAAAAATACATTCACATGCATTATAATACCATGGCTACACCGAAATGGTGGCCTATCCTAGGCAAGCAAATCCACGGCCAGTGCCGCTTCAGGATATAGATATAGGAAAACACACATAATGTATATAACCTGTGTACTGGCTACACATCCGAAGATGCTGCCTGTCCTATTCACATGCAACAGATATAAGTATATATTTGTATATTTTGAAAACAAACTTTCCCTGTATCGCAGTGAAATAAATCCTTATCTTTAAGGGGTGTGAAGCTGACAGTTCTAGATTTCGTAATACAATCTAATTGGGTACGTCTACCCTTTACTTTATGATACAATAATAAACTAAATTAAATTACAGTTACAATTTATTCACCCACATGAACAAGTTGTGGGTCTTGGAAAGTTTTGCTCGTCCCTCATTCCACCGAGACTTCTTCCACCTGTACTTAACCTGTCTCTGTGTAGTAAAAATGAGGTGTGAGTCTTAACCACGCGACTCAGTGAGGACTCTCCCATCCCCGGCGCAAGGTGGGTACCATAGCGTTGGGTTTGGGAGTCATACACAACCACATGCACAAACAACTAGTTACTGTGAGTTAGCATGCATTCTTGGTGATCACACAATAACAGAAGTTTCACCCCAAACACTCACATGCATTTAGCAAATATAAGAATGCAGCAGTTTATTCCACGTCATCAATAAGCATGTAACATGTAACACATAGTGGCGGCTTTTACCTACCGGTCTTCTCACGTTTCAGCATGTTTGAATCAAACAAGACGTGTGGTTGCGTAATCCTGTACATTACCACTACGCTGCACAATCAGCAATTATATGCAAACACAGATAATTTATACATACACAAAGATGCTAAACATACATCTACTTAATCTCCCCAACTCTGGGGTATCAACTAGCCACTACGTGGCTTTTCTATTTCAAACCCGTACACTCGGGCTACTGGCCCCCACGTGGCAAAGCATACTTAACCCATTCACTTGGGTACTGGTCACCTCGTGACAATTCTGTTAATCAAACACAATCAACTTCTATCTATCAAGCAATTGACGCATAGCCACCACGTGGCACGTCCTGACCCTGTGCTACGGGGCAATAGCTTGAGCCCACTCGTCCCTTACCAAACCAGGCCACATGGCGAGCACGACACGACGTCTCGAAGCATGGCCACTGACACACCCTGAACCAACTCCACAGGATGGTTTCTCTTTTACTAGGTTAGGCTCACAATTCACCCGTAGGTTCCTCCCGTGTGTCCTTACCTTAGTCTCACATATTAATTGGATTCTTTGTATCTTTCCCGAAGGATCAACAATTCTTCTCCTTATTAATATGTACAAGTATCCTCAACAGGATATAACTCATATACCCGTCCAGATGCACTCTCTGAGCCTCAAGCTATCGTCATAGCAATATAAAACCTTTCTGACCCTATTGCCAGGATAGGGCAATGACCATCGTCATGGTGATTATAAAACTGAGGTCTCAAGTGCCATCTGACGTTGTTCTAGTTGATGTCTCACATCGCTAGAATAATCAAATCCGAAACCCACCAATAACTCCCTTTGCATGATTATAATTTAAGTCATCTTCGTGACGAGTTTTCAAAATAAAGTTTAGCCCTTCCGTACAAGGACCCTTGCCACCGTCGTGGAAAAGATTTAATAAAATACTGATCATGCCTCCGGAGTGTATGAGTTGGATTTGTAACACACCAATCATATCAAACAATTTTACTCTACTTCTATGTCTTCCTATCCAAGCTACTTTCCACAACCTATCTTCTAGTTCTTTCATTCTTTTAGCATTCTATATCTCTAGCTAAGACATACCAGACAAGCAGAGAATATACATACCCATGTAATCCACATGAGCATACAACCCTAGGAGCAGAGATGGAAGAACCCTCACCTTGGTCACTTTACTTAACATTCCCTTTGAGCGCTCTTGTCTCCAAGGAATTACTTGAATCCTATCACATACAACCAATTCAATCCATATCAATTTTCATACATCATCTTTTATTTCACCACATAAGTCCTATCACATATAATCATTTCCACCATATTCTAAATTCATAATTACATAGCAACTTAAAACTACATTCAAGGCTAACCAAAAACCCCTTATTAAGCTAAGGTCATCATTTAGAGTTCTTTTTAAGTTAAAAACAATTTATGCTTAAGTAAACAAGTTTTGCCACTTGCTCACTCTCCAAGCTCCTTCAATGAAGGATTTTGCCAAATATGGAAACTTCTCATTTTCACCATGGGTCCACACATAAAAAAAAAATCCAACCATTGGGCAATCTCTCATTTCATTTAAAAAGTGTAAGCAATTCATTTAGAACCCTAACAAACCAATTTTTTATCTAGGATGTTGTTTGATCTTTGAAATGAAACTTAAAAGTTGGTTAAACTCATTTTAGTTGAAGGAAAAGGAACCATTCAAATTAAGGAAGAAATAACAACTTTTCAAAAACTAGAAACTTGGTAGTGTGTAAAACAGAACCGTTAACTTTCGAGAAACTTCCCCGAAAATCTAACCGTTGGACTTTTTAGTAAAAATACAACTTAGAAAGCTTAGGATGTTAGCTTTCATATGGCTTTGAAATCACTCAAATCCATTAAGTAACGAATTGATAAAACACATTTAAATAGAGCATGATCAGATTCAAAAACTCAGTTTTTGACAAAAAAACATGTTCCACGAATTTCTTGCGTCTTATACCATCAAAGATTGTTGATTTTAGAAGAACATGATGAACAAACTCAAACCCTAAACTCAAATCTCTAACTCAGCAAAATCTCAGCACAACCAACAATTAAAACATCCATTAGAAATGTTCGTAAGATCAAGAATGCAAAGTTTGAGCCTCCATTGTTCATAAATTCAAGAAATGGTGAGGATGAGAAAAATCATAGATGAAGGAGATTACTAAACCTACCTTTGATGGATGAATATAGATGAGGATGAAGCTTGAAAAGGTCACTTGAGTGTTGCTCCGGTCACCAGCCACCGGATTCCGGCCACCCTTCACCTTCAACCTTCAAGCTTCCTCCCAATTGCTCTCCCTTCTCTCCAAAACCCTAACCCTCACTTCCTCTCTCTAAAATGTGAAAAATGGATGTGTTATGCGTGAATGGTGGTTGGATGGGGGTGTATGAGTGTATTTATTATCTTTTGGGAAAAATTATAGTTTTTGCCACTTTCAAAAATTTCTTTTCAATTAAGTCCCAATTTCTTAGGTCCTGAGCTAAATCCTGAAAATTATTTTCTACTTCTTTTCTTTCCCTTTCATTTTATTTTAAACCTCGAAAAAATTTCTTTCCGGTTTCTTTTAACTTTCACATATATTTTATTTTATTTTAATTTTTTTTCTAAGGTTTTAATTCCTAGCCCCGGAATAAATCATTCTTAAATCCTCGAAATTTTTAAATAAATCATTCTTTAATCCTCGAAATTTTCTGGGGTATTACAATAGCCTTTACTTTTGTAATTTTTCTTTTATATCACTCTTTTAATTAAGAAAAAGGAAGATGATGATGATGATGATTATGAAGTCTTGAAGATGAATATTAAAAAAGGAAGGTGTATGCACAAATGTGGCTTTTGTTCGGTCATCATATGTGTTTCTCTAGAAGGTAGAAGAGAAGCTACTACCTACTAGAGTTTTCTATTTGGCTCTTATTCTCTCTATGGTACGGATTCTTCAAAGGAAACTGTGTATTTATAAAGTTAATTATGATTGAGGTTTTGAAATAATAGCTTTGAATATCACCATATAAATGAAACTGGAGTTTGAGTTTTTCACACTCTTCTATACTACTCTCTTATTCTCTCTATGGTACGGATTCTTCAAAGGAAACTGTGTATTTATAAAGTTAATTATGATTGAGGTTTTGAAATAATAGCTTTGAATATCACCATATAAATGAAACTGGAGTTTGAGTTTTTCACACTCTTCTGTACTACTCTCTTATTCTCTCTATGGTACGGATTCTGCAAAGGAAAATGTTTTCTTAATTAGCATTAGCTAAGATATCGGTGAGAGGAGATTAATAAAACAGCAACAATTATAAATGGATAATTTACATTGAGCTATTGAATTTATTAAATTCCATTGCCAAAAACATGATTTATTGTAAGGTTTGACTAAACTATTCAATTTAATTAATTTTATTCCTGATTATTAGAGATAGAAGGAAGAGAGAAATAGAGGACAAAATGTATTGACTTGTGTTGTATGAAGGAGGCAAAGTCCCCTTAAATATACATAGAAGACTAAAGCCTAAGGCAAGAAATGACCAAGACTGACTAACTGAATCTGTTAAGAAGTTAAGTAGTAGTTACACTAGGAGGTTTATTCCTATCACTGATCAATAAGTTTGGTGAGATAGTTAATCAATATGTCAAAGTCATCTTGGCTTCTAATAAGACTCAAACGCACGTAGCGATCCTCAACACTGAACAAACTTCCTCCACATCCTTCTATTTTTGCTGCTTTCAGTATTTCATAGCAATTTTCTTCTTCTTCTCTTTCACACTTCACCCATGCATAAGCATATATATAAAATTCAAATCAAATATATTAATATATGTAGCAATTAGAATATTTATGCACGGGGCTTAAAGTTCAGGGAATTTTTTTTGTACAAGATCTAAAGGAACTATTTGCACAAGGCCTAAAGATCAAGAGAATTTTTTACATTTTAGTATAACTTGATCAATTTGCTAATGTTTGATCATCATTATTATATTCTATTATGATTTTGGATGAAAAAAATAATAAAATGGGATTTTGTGTACATGCAAATTGTGAAGTTTTAAGGGCTTTAAATCAATTTTCTTGGATGGATTTTCCTAAACGGTTTCCTATTATATCTTAAAATATACATTGAATAATTAAGAGTCTAATAAGAGATAGGTGAAATTAGAACATGGATTTATATGAATGTTAAATAATTAAATTAGGAGAATATATAATTATGTATGATGTAAGCATATATTGAAATTTGTGTCAATCTTTCCTTTATATATATGACACAGCATGATATTATTAATTTTTTTACCGAGTTTTCCACCTTCTTACTTTTCTCCACAATATCATCTTGAAAAGGGATGAATTCTAATTAACCAAGTAATATGAATTGTCAACAACGAAAAAAGTCATGCATGTGACTAATTAAAAATTAACATCGCTAATTGTGGGTATATATATACTAATTGACAATTAAAAATAATTAAATGCATTGACTATAAAAATATAATTACGTATAGTATAGATATCTATACGTACCTGGAGTAGGATCTTTAGACCTTTTGAAAAAGGTGCAATACTCTGGAGATAGTTTTTGTAGAGAAAAACGTTTGGACTTTGAGAAAATCTCTTTCAATTTAGTGCATCGATTTTTCATGGTTGAATATTCAAATTTGAATATTTGTTTTCCATCACCTTCAAGCACTACGTCCAGAAGCTTCAAAGCTCTCAATTGAGCTTCTCGAGAAATTCCCATGGTGTTTGAGTCCAAATACCTCAACATCTTCTGGTACACACCCTCATCCTTTATAATTGCCCACCTTTATATATACATGAAAATCAATCCAAAAGTATTATTACAATATTATTGCTATATGAAAATAATTTACTATTGTCTTGGACTAGAGTATTCAATTCACTCATATAGACTTGATAAATAATCCTCACATACCTATCTGTGAAGTTTATTGTTAGGGGCGACTATAGGCCAGAGTTAAAGCAACACAAATTTTTTATCATATATTATATTGCGGTGGTATTAATTAATATTAATGTTGTAGTTTTGAGATGGTATTATACATTCTATGTTTTTCTTATAAGAGTAAATAATTATATAAACTTCTCTTTGTCTAAAGTATACTTATAATTATCTCTTTAATTTAAAATTTTACTTTCACCATTTCTTTAATTTTTGTAGGGAAAGGCCCGGATCCACATGACCCGACCCGACCCAGGGACCTAAAAGAAAAATCGAAGATAAATCAAGGCAAAAATATAAATTGCGAAAGCTAATAACCTGGACGCCATCGCTAAAACCTCGGATCTTGTCAGTGCCTCTGCTCCGCCAGGGCTGACCTCCAAACGACGAACACCGAAAAGGGCCGCACCAAACGGAGGACCCTACCTACGAGAGGTAGAGCCACATGTCCACGAATGATGCGCGGAAGAATGACTCAAAAGAGAAAGAGAAATATTATACTATGTGGGGTTTCCCAAACGGGACCCCCCTTTCCAACACATGGAATGAGCAACCAGAAAGGTGTGGAGTCACTCCTATTTATAGGAGGATGAGAGAGCTCCCATCACTGACGCAAGCAATGTGGGACTTGGAATATGAACAAAATATCATGCTTCCATCATGATCACCTAGCCCACATGGGAGAAAAGCAAGAGAGAAAAAGAGATTTTGGCCAAGGTCAAATGTTGCTTGTGCCAACCCATAGGGCACTGTGCGCAAAATTATTTGCAACAATCATTTTCCTCTCACCCATGAACATTGGTTCATGGAGTTCCGTCCGCTGCCCAATGGGAGCAGAAGTATCCTTGAGGGAACAAAGCATTAATAAAGTTAAGAGGTTGGGCAACTACAAAAACGAAGTTGCATAGTGGCCACTCTTTATCTTTATATATGTTATGTGTTCCAGATAATGAACGGAACTTATTATGAGCTATTTTTCTGTGAGAGAACTTAGGATAAAATGTGATCTATATATTTATCATGACTCCTTAGTGTTAGTTTTTGATTTTATGACAATGGTTGTGTTGTGATACAGTTTGAATTACATTCCCGTAATTCAACTAGTTCCTTTGCTGTGTCTTCCTTTGTGGTTGATACACCTGTTTAGCAAGTGCGTGTGGGATCCAATTACGTATTAGAAAAGGTGAATTTGTGAGGACAAATTCCCAATGCTAGTTTGTAAACGTTGACTTACAAACAAAGCAACCTGAAAACCATTCAGTCATGAAACCAGAAAACTCGCTTTCATCAAATTAGTCTACTCGGACATCAATGTTCCGATAAGCGTGGGGGCAAGGCAAGTGGCCCAGTATTTTCTCACAGTTATGTGATGAAATTGGGATAGTTAGACAACTAACTATTCCACACACTCCATAGCAAAATGAGTTGCTCCTGGAGTTGGTTCAGTTGATAATGACTCAGGTCAACGTTCCCGTTGGGGAGATGCTTTGCCAACAGTCACTTTCGTACTTAACCATATGCCCTTTCAAATTATGTGAGTGACTCCTTATAAGTTCTAGTTAGGTAAAAGACCTGATTAGAGTATGCTGAGACCATGAGAGTATACAACATACTTGATCCTTCCTATGAGTATGGGAAGCTTGACCCTAGAGGGAAGTAGTGTGTCTTGGTAAGATAGCTTGGTCACTCAAAATGATACGTCTTCATTAGCGAGAATGAAGACATTCCAGTCACATAATTTGAATCTAAGGATGAAATGGTCCTTAAGATAAACTTTTCTAGAGCAAGGGAGACGGATTTTGGGATGTGCATCTTTATTGAAAGGAGGCGGACCTACAACACGATGAGAGGAGCGTATAGACGCATCTCCAGTTGTTGAGTCCAGTGGGAGTAATGCTTACGAGGAGCATATCTTCTATGAAACACGATCCAAGAGGAGTACTAGAGGAGTACTAAATGATCAAGTAGAGCCTTTGATAGTTCAAAAGGCTTTCTCCGGCCCTACTAGTAAAAGGTGGACTAAAACGATAGAAGAAGAAAAGACGAAGTCTATAAGGACATACCAAGTATAAGACTTGGTTAATCTGCTCCATGTCACAAAGCATTTTGAGAAAAAGTGTGCTCTCAAAAGTTAGGGGAGGCAGATGGGTCAATCGACCACTACTAGGCACATTAAGCAGTGAAGAGGTACACACAACAAGAAGGTATCGACTGTGATGAAGCCTTCTCGTTTATTGTGTGGTCAGAGTCTAATTCTAGCTTTGGACACTAGTTTAAGTCTGGGGGTACATTGATTAGGATGTCAAGACCACTTTTATTGTATGGCAAACTAGGTGAAGGGATCTACGTACATAAGCACATAGGTCTCATGGCAAAAGGCCAGGAGCGCAGAGTATGCCAACTCCAAGGATTTGTCAAGATCTCACATATTCATCTAGACTCGTTGTAATTGACCACTTAGTTCATTTTAAGAAAGTTGAGAGTATTTCATTACCCTCACGCTATATGTAGAAGACATATGGCTAGCTAGAAATAACACAGAGGCTGCTTTAGCTAATTAAGGATGGCTATCCTTTCATCTTTTAAGATAAAGGAAATTGTTTAGACAGTGATTCAAGATTCATAGAGAATTCTCCAAGAATCGACTCACTCTGTCAAAAGAATCCTATGAAGAAGAGATTCTTGGTAGATTCCATTTGAGAGGACCTGAACCCGAGTGATGCTAGTAGCAAGAGGCAAGAGTTTGAGTCTTGCTACACGTCTTTAGACTAAGTCAGAGATGGAGTCATTGGATAGAATTTTGATACATGTAGTTGGTAGCTTGAAGTACAATGAGGACTGTACTCGCTCCAACGTGCTTTTTGTAGTCGGCTTGGTGAGCTGTTATCAGTCACACCTAGGTCAGACACACTGTTTAGAGTGTTCTAAGGTACTTGTAGGGCGCTGCTGATAATTGGTTGTTTTCATCATATTAGTGACCCGCAAACAGCATGCCACACTTGATGTCGATTGTGTAAGAGACTTGGATGAGAGGACATCCACGTCTTGGTGTGCTTTGCTAAGCACTGGAACCATCTTGCAGAGAGGTAAGTAAGGATTATGCATTTCTCTGTCCACTAGGGACATGGAGTTCATTGCATGATCATCAACTGTAAAGGGAAGTTTGGATTGGAAGATCTGAAGTCACTTATAGGTCACAGACAGAGCTGCTGACCTAGTGACCTTGATCTCATAAAGTCAAACAGCTATAGTTAACACCAAAGAAAGCCTAAGTACCACAAGAGAACGCAACACAACTTTGTATGAGACATCGTTATACAGTGGTTAACTACCCTGTTGTGTCAATCTAAGCCTCAAGTGACCGGAGAGAGGGTCCTCACAGTATGACCTATGATAAAGCATTGGCTCTATACCCTCAGGGACCCGCAGTGGTGGGTTGGCTGTATAGAGATACAAGTCGTAAAACTAGTGTTTTAGATACACATGATTGCTTAGAACTAGGGTGATTTAACATAGTTTATGTCATGAGGATAAGCTTTGTGAGAGCTATATTTCTTGATCATAGGCCTTTATTTTGTGTGGATCAAGAAATAGAAATACTTATTACACAACATATAAAGTATGTCATATAGGCTTGGGAGGTTGGCTCTCTCACACGAGCAACCGCCTTGGACACGCAACTGGTGTAGGCCAAGATGAGACTTGGGTGCTTTTTCCTTGAACACCAAAATGGGATATAGTGTAAATATCCAAAGGCAATTGAAAAGCACTAAGTGCTCGACTTGGCACTATGTGAAGCGTGCGAAGTGTGGTAGCAAACTCAAGTCAGATTCTAAATGAGTCTGGACTAAGGTATGTGTCGTGTAAGTGATTAAGGATCAAAATCGACATACGCTCAAGAACACCACAACGTGCGTTTCATACCGCATATGCTTTAAGAACCGCAAGGGAAGCATCTGAATGAATCCCTGCTTCAATGTTGTGTGAGTCCCTGAAAGGATGCATCAATCCTTTCAAAGGGTACCCTTATGCACTTTGACTCTGTCATGAAGAGATATGGTAGTGCATGCTACTTTGATATCTTTCCAAGAGGCTATGGAAAAATACGGCCCAATGGAAGACTGTCAAGAAAGCAGCTATCTTTGATTGAACTGATAAGAGGTCGAAAGGAAGATTGTGTTGACATATGCATGTGTGATAGTATCCTAAGGTCGACCCATTATGTGATCCCTTTGAGGTTCTCATCGATGTGAATACCTATCACAACTGAGTGTGGCTGAAGTCCTAGTCTTGTTGTAGACTTAGAGGGATTGGACTAGCCATGTATATGAACACGTCTAGGAACCCATGGCACTATTTTTCGATGAGACATGTGGTCACATCATCAGACACTTGGGTTGTAGTGTCACTTATAGCTGGGCCCTAACAGGCTTCTAGTACAAGGCTCCCACATATCGTGCCAAGCGGTCACGACTGACACGGAGCATAAAAGAAGACAACGAGAGAAAGAGAAATAGAGAAGTCCTTTGTGATAAGGATAGTCATGGGCCTCCCACCATGTGCGAGTGGGAGTATGTTGGATATATTGAGATCTTCGAGACTAAATATCCGCCCATTTGGGAGTCCAATTGGGTCGAGTGAGGATACGTTGGAAAGCTTGCAGAGAGACGAAGAAAACGAAACGAAAATGACTCTCATCGGAGGTCACACGAGCCCGTACTCGTGGCCCAAAGTGGGCTAGATAATCATGATTTTATAATGATTATTCTATTGTTTTCTTAAGTCCTACATCTGTTAAATCTATGATGGGAGCTCTCTCATTCACCAATAAATAGGAGTGACTCCACAACTTTCTAGTTGCTTATTTCATGTGTTGGAAATGGGCGGTCCCGTTTGGGAAACCCCACATAGTATAATATTTCTCTCTCTCTTGAGTCATCTTCCGTGCATCAGTTGTGGACATGTGGCTCTACCTCTCGTAGGTAGAGTCCTCCGTTTGGTGCGGCCCTTTTCGGAGTTCATCGTTTGGAGGTCAGCCCTGGTGGAGCAAAGGCACTGGCAAGATCCGAGGTTTTAACGATGGCATCTAGGTTAATAGCTTCCGCATGGTTATATATTTTCTTGGATTTATTTTCGGTCCCTGGGTCGGGTCGGATCATATGGATCTGGGCCTTTCCCAACAGTTGAGAAAGTACAAAACACAAAAGTTCAAGTTCTTAGTTCTTTCATTATAATACAGTTGCGAAAACATATCTAAAGCTTATTCACTATACATGAAAAATCACTTGACATGCATACTGTTACATATGAACTAACCAGATTATGTGTTTGCATTTTGCAAGTGTGTTTCCTCAGTGCAGGTTCCAAACTTAATGTTATCCATTCTATATATATTTCCTTGGTCTGAAAAACTGTAGTCCTATTTTTAAAAAAACAAAGGTATCTGTTTCCAAGTATTGTAATACCCCGGAAAAATTTCGAGGATTAAAGAATGATTTATTTAAAATTTTGAGGATTTAATAATGATTTATTCCGGGGCTAGGAATCAAAACTTTAAAAAGAATATAGAAAAAATAAGAAAGTTAAAGGAAACCGGAAAGGAACTTTTATTTTTTCAAAAATTGTAATACCCAAGAAAATTTTTCGAAGTTTAAAATAAAATAAAAGGGAAGGAAAAAGAAGTAGAAAATAATTTTTAGGATTTAATTCGGGACCTAAGAAATTGGAAACCTGAATTAAATAGGGAAAGGGAGTAAATAGGCTTGGATTGATATTATTAAAATTATATTGTTGAAATATTAGCTGAACAAGACCCATAAAGAGCTGGCCCGAGGTTACTAAGGTTAAACCTTGACGTTAACGTGCCGGGTCCCTGCTCGGGTTGCCCAAATACACTTTAAGGGTGATGTTGAGGACTCCAAACCTCTTCTTTACAATCTTAAACACGCTAGAATAATTCTAAATATGCTATCAAGCATCAAGAATTAATTTAGGTACCTTCTTGTTTCTCAATGATGGAAACTTGCGGAACCAATTAGGCCTAACTTCGTGAATTGCAACCTTATCCCTTCACAACCTTTAGGAAACCTTAAGTGGGATAAATTGGAGGTATATTGAGGTTTAGAAATTAGATTTCTTAGAACCCAAGTAGGATAAATTGGAGGTATATTGAGGTTTAGAAACTAGATTTCTTTGAACCCAAGTAGAAACACAAGTTGAATTAAAATGCTTAGACCTTCCTAGAATTAGGATTCCTTCAAACCAAGCTAGATAAGCTTCCTTATATGCGAATATAAGTTAGATAGATGTCTAGTACCCAAATCCAAGTATGTGAAACACTCAAGTAGAGTGTAATATTCGAGTAAGTCAAATGTCCGAGGAAGGATACACATAAGTCGAGATAGAGAAGTCTGATAAGACCAAGAGCTTGACTCTATGGCAACTATGGACTACATGTGAGAGTAATGGAAAGATAAATAACGACTTAAGTTAAGTAATAACTTTAATGAAGTAAATGTTGTTCTTATAGGAACAACGATACGCAATAGAGTGCAACATGAACTCCGAGGAGACTAAAGTTACAGGAGAGGATTGCATGGAAGGTTGGCCAAGGTGAGGGTTCTTCCATCTCTGCTCCTAGGGTTGTATGCTTATGTGGATTACATGAGTATGTATATTCTCAACTTGTCTGTATGTGTTAGCTAGAGGTATAGAATGCTAAAAGAATAAAGGAACTAGAAAATAGGTTGTGAAAAATAGCTTGGATAGGAAGACATAGGAGTAGAGTGTAATTGTTTGCTATGATTGGTGTGTTACAAATCCAACTCATACACTCCGGAGGCATGATCAATATTTTATTAAATCGTTTCCCACGAAGGTGGCAAAAGTCCTTGTACAGAAGGACTAAGCTTTTATTTTGAAAACTTGTCACGACGGTGACTTAAATTATAATCATGCAAAGGGAGTTATTGGTGGGTTTCGAATTTGGTTATGCTAGCGATGTGAGACATCGACTAGAACAACGTCAGATGGCACTTGAGACCTCAGTTTTATTATCACCATGACGATGGTCAATGCCCTATCCTGGCAATAGGGTCAAAAAGGTTTTATATTGCTATGACGATAGCTTGAGGCTCATAGAGTGCATCTGGACGGGTATATGAGTTATATCCTGTTAAGGATACTCATCCATATTAACAAGGAGAAGAATTGTTGATCCTTTGGGAAATTTACAAAGAATCCTATTAATATGTGAGACTAAGATTAGGAGACACGGGAGGAACCTACGGGTGAACCAGGAGCCTAACCTAGTAAAAGAGAAATCATTCTCTGGAGTTTGTCCAGGGTGTGTCAGTGGCCATGCTTCGAGACGTCGTGCGGTTCCCGCCATGTGGCCTGGTTGGGTAATGGACAAGTGGGCTCAAGCTATTGCCCCGCAGCAAGGGGTCAGGACGTGCCACATTGTGGCTACGTATCAGTTGTTTGATAGATAGAAGTTGATTGTGTTTGATTAATAGAATTGTCACGAGGTGACTAGTACCCAAGTGAATGGGTTAAGTATTGTTTGAATAACAGAATTGCCACGAGGTGACCAGTACCCAAGTGAATGGGATAAGTATGCTTTGCCACGTGGTGGCCAGTAACCCGAGTGCACAGGTTCGAAGTAGAAAAGCCACGTAGTGGCTAGTAGATACTCCAGAGTGGGGGAATTAAGTAGATGTATGCTATAGTATCTGTGTGTATGTACAAATTGTCTGTGTTTGCATATAAATGCTGATTGTGCAGCGTAGTGGTGACATATAGGATTACGTCATCACAACGTCTTGTTTGATTCAAACATGCTGAACGTGAGAAGACCAGTAAGTAAGAGCCGGCACTATATGTTACATGTTTACTTGCTATTTGATGACGAGGAATAAACTGTTGCATGCTTGTATCTGTTAAATGCATGTGAGTAATTGTAACCAGTTGTTTTTGCATGTGGTTGTGTATGACCCCCATTCCCAGTGCTATGGTGCCCGCCTTGCGCCGGTGAAGGGAGAGTCCTCCCTGAGTCACGTTGTTAAGACTCACACCTCATTTTACTACACAAAGGCAGGTTAAGTACAGGTGGAAGAAGTCTCGGTGGAGCGAGGAACGAACAAAACTTTCCAAGACCCACAACTTGTTCATGTGGGTGAATAAATTGTAATTTTAATTTAATTTACTTTATTATTGTATCATATAAAGTAAAGGGTAGACATACCCAATTAGATTGTACCACTAAATCTAGAACTGTCAGCTTCACACACCTTAAAGATCAGGATTTATTTTACTGCGATACATGGAAAATTTGTTTTCAAAATATATATATATATATACATATATATGTTGCATGTGAATAGGATAGGCAGCATCTTCGGATGTGTAGCTAGTACGCAGGTTATATATTATGTGTGTTTTCCTATATCTATATCCTGAAGCGGCACTGGCCGTGGATTTGCTTGCCTAGGATAGGCGACCATTTCGGTTTAGCCATGATATTATAGTGCATGTGAATGTATTTTCAATAATAGATATTCTGCCAATTAGGTGATAAGGCTTACAGTCATAATGGTATTCCCTGTGTCCGTGCCGGTCACGGTCCTCTAAATGGGGGTCGTGACAAACTTGGTATCAGAGCCTGGTTATTCTTTAAGGGTGTGAAGCTAACTAGTAGTCACAGGTGTCAGTCGGGTTATCCATTATGAATCCGGACATAACGGTAGTTCCGACGGGCACTTGTGAGGTTGCTCAGGATGTTGAGTCATAAATTCTTTCGAGTCATTACTTTAGGCATAGAATTTGTATGTGAAATTTTATGCAAAGCATATAACCTGTACAGTACACAAGTGCCGATGAGCACTAAGGCGTAAGGTGAGGTGGCAGTGACCCTGGGAACCTTAGGATGCCATAATAAGGAAATGAAACATCCATGGAGGATGCTACCTAGACACAGACACATTTGGTTGAATTATAGGCAGGAATGCGCTGCAATGTGTGATTGTTTTGCAGGTGTTAAATGAGATGATGCGTCTGCTCTGTTAGCGGCGCATTATGTGCTATGGTATAGGCACAAGTCGTTTGATTATAGTATGGAATGCAAGTAGATAGAAATATGCAGTGAATGGTAGTTCAGGCTAGGAATGATTTTGTAAAGTGAAAGAAAAGGCACGCTTGGCGTGTAGAAAAGAAAGTATGCCCATGAGGCGATTGAAATGGAAAGTTTACAGACAAGAATAAATAGGGCCATGAGGCATGAGGCCGACAGGAAGATGATCTCGTGAATGGGTCACGACTGTGCAGTATGCTATGGCTGAAGGAAGTGAGTTGTCCTTCCTAGAAAGCAAACAGAAAAGAGGTGGTGTATGCCACAGTATAGAAGTAGAAGTCTACGGACTAGAAAATCAGGATAAGGTATATGGAAGGGCAAAGTGGTCGAACCATACACCGTAGAGATAGATGTTAAGAAGTAGAGGCATATGTAAACGTATAGAGTGTGACCATATGCCGAGCAGGAAAGAGAGTAAATGGTAAGGCACAGGGAAGGAGCCTAGTCTAACCCTGCGCTCGATCCATGAACTGCTAGTTCCTTAAGCAAACAAGGGGGCAAAGAAGGGATTAAGCCCAAACAAACTCTCTTGGGTTGCTTAAGGAAGAGCATAAGGAATATGATATTGATAACATGAGAAATTTTTGTAAAAATCTTTTTGGTCTTTCCGGGTGAGAGATTCTGAAAGACCCTCAAACTTTTCTTGAAAATACTAGGGATAACCATTGGAAGGCAAAGTTTCATGAAAACTTTTTCTCAATTTGTCTCATTCCAATTGGTTAAACCCTAACCATTTATGAAAACCTTAGGCGTCATTTTCTATGAAATAAACTTGAATTAATTCTTAAAACCCGCAGGGTGCCTAAGAAAACTAACTCATGTGACCAATACCCTACCAAACAATAGTCCTTTTATAGGTAAGTTGTATGAGGATGGTAGATGTAGTTGAGAAATCACTCGTTTGGAGTGATTAAAGTTAAGTAGACATCGAAAAGCACTAGGGAGTGCTAAAGTGCCAAGGGAGTATACAGGTAAACCTAAGGGTTACCCATTTAAGGGACCATAGGGTGATAATGGACTCGAAAGCATTAGACCGGAGCAGGTCTAGAGGAGGAAATGGGTATAGACCTTCGGGTACCGTCCAGAGAAAAGAAAATGAGTTCCATTGTGGTAGATAGCTCTCGAATGAGATAACGTGAGAGGTAAACCCCAAAGGGACTCGTGGAGGCCCGAGGGGAGAGAAAGTAGACCGCGATAAGTAGTCCCATAAGGGGGGAAGAGCGGAAGCCTATATGACCTCATAGGATAAGAGTTAAGTAAGAGGTGGAGAACCAACTACTACCGTAAGTGCATGTATAGTACACAGATTGTTGTGGACGTAGCTTGGTAAGCTAGTTTCACAGGTTGGTGAATCGTAAATCCGTTAGTCTGAAGCCCGTGTATGGGTGGAGATTGAGTGGACAAACCAAACGTATAAATGGCCATGTGGGTGCCATAAAGGGAAAATTAACCGTAAGGACGATTAATCAAGAAGGAGATTTTAGTGTTTAACGAGTATTGAGAAATACTCGAAGAAAGAGTACCACGTAGGTACGAAATGGAAAAGAAGAGAGTGAATACGGGAACAGAGTCGGGTAAGCATCTGGGGATGCGAGCCAAAATGATAAAACATGTATGCTACCGTTAGGGGTGATTGGAATCCAACGAGTAACACACTTGCAAGAGGCGGTATATGTTCGTGAACATATGCCACACCGTAAGAAAAGAAAGAGTTAAACCGTGGGAGCGGATCCCGTTTGGTCAAGTGGAGTAGAGCATGTCCGGAAAGGTTCATGCTGGAGTTAACGGATCAAGTATTCCAAGTAGGAATACAATATCTAAGTGAGTTGAGGAGTCCTAGTGGGCCAAGTTGGGGTAAAAGCCAACGGAAACCTAATGAGTAGAGTTAGCATAGGATGTGCAACTCTAAGTGGACTAACCTGAGGATGGTATAGATCCACAGTCATAGTCGTGTTAAGCGAGGTCTTCGGATGTGAAGACCGAATTGAGCTTGAGGCAGAGTAATGAATATGATGGTAAGGAGGAAACTGATGAGTTTCCATTATAAACAGAAATGACTACAAGTAGTAGTCAGAGAAGAGTCTAAGTCAGTCAGACATGGGATGTCGACAGGGAGTAACCTGAAATAGTTATGGAAACCACTAAGGGTAAGTGTAGAAGTCCGAAAAAGAAAGGGGAAAACAAGTCATAAATGAAAGATCCTTTACCGTTTGGTGGAGAAACGGTAAGTGAAATACATAGTTGTGCTAGTGTCATGGCATTTAGCTCCGTTAGGACACGAGTAAGGTAAACCGAGTCGGTAGTGAGTGTAACAACCTCAAAAGAGTTGGGTACACTGAAGGCACAAAGTATAAACACCTACGTAGGGTGTATGCCGTGTAAGCGGTAAGTCTAGATGTAGAGTAAAGGGTGTAATAAGATGTAAACGAACTTTTCTGGAGAAGTCATTTACAAAGAATATATCGGGGGAATTCCAACAGAAGGGTAGCTGCTTGGTAGTAGAGGATACTTAAGTACGGGGACTCCGATGTAGGGGAGTACTTCGTCAGTTAGAGTTTATAGAAATAGAACTTAGTGTGCTATGCAAATAGCTAGTGTCTTGGCGTGTTCGAAGACGGATATAAGAAGTCACTACGAAGGTAGCTAGTCGGACAAGCATATTGAGTCGAGGTAAGCCTCACTAGAGAAGGCAATAGTTAACTCCTCGAAGAACTAAATTGGAGCATGGCATGTGGTGCGTGTCACACACTCCATTGCAAAATTAGTAGCACAAGGTAAATTGAAACTAGGGAAGTTAGGTATCCTCAGGGAAGGATACGACGATAGATGGAGTCTGTCAGTTAACACCTCGGGGAGGGGTGGTTAACTACGAAACAAGGAATACAAACGATTACCGAAAGCATATGTAGAAACCAGATGGAGACCTTGAGTCTCTAGGCGAGGAAGATGTACCGTAGGGTAAAACGGTAAAACTTCCACGTTGAGAGGAACCATAGGTGAAATCGAGCCAAGGGATGACAACAAGCCAACAACCCCATGAAGGAGATGAAATTCGGGGACCGAATTTCTTAAGGGGCGAAGAATGTAATACCCCGGAAAAATTTTGACGATTAAAGAATGATTTATTTAAAATTTCGAGGATTTAATAATGATTTATTCCTGGGCTAGGAATTAAAACTTTAAAAAGAATATAGAAAAAAATAAGAAAGTTAAAGGAAACCAAAAAGGAATTTTTATTTTTTCAAAAATTGTAATACCCAAGAAAAATTTTTGAAGTTTAAAATAAAATAAATGGGAAGGAAAAAGAAGCAGAAAATAATTTTTGGGATTTAATTCGGGATCTAAGAAATTAGAAACCTGAATTAAATAGAGAAAGGGAGTAAATTAAAAACACATATTAGTTATTATTTATTTAATTATTAATTAATTTATTTTTAATTACATTTATTTATTTATTATTTATATATTTAATTATTATAATTATTTTTATTATTATTATTATTATTTTAAAAAAGGGGGTTGGATGCCGTGGGGTTCGGTATAGGTAGGTAGAAAGCAAAAAAAAAGAAATATATATATATATATATATATATATATAAGAAAAGAAAAAAAAGGAAAGAAGATAAAAGAAAGAGAAAAAGAGAGAAGTGCGTGAGAGGAAGAGAGAGAGAAGACGTGAGATAGAGAGAAAGAGGGAGGAGTGGACGGAGAAGAAGGAGAGGACGGCGGTTTGACGGAAACCGGCCGGAGAAGAGCGGTCTGACGCCGGCCACGACCACCGGAGCTCGACTCCAACCTCTTCCACACCTCCCACCAATCGAATCAAGGTTGGTAATTCCAATTTCGTTCTAAACCCTCAATTTCTCCATTTTTAGGGATTTCTTTGATTGACCTTCGATTGAGTTGTTTCGAGGGTTGATTAAAACCTAGGAAGTGTTCTTGAACACTTAGTCGGGGTAGGAATCGAGATTATATTCCCGCATTTGCCCAAATTCGAATTTGGAAGGATTTGGTGTTAAAATTCTAATTCTTCCTAATTTGGAGAAATTGTTAATAATTAGGATTGAGCTTGAATTTGAGTAAATAGGCTTGGATTGATATTATTAAAATTATATTGTTGAAATATTAGGTGAACAAGACCCGTGAAGAGCTGGCTCGAGGTTACTAAGGTTGAACCTTGACGTTAACGTGTCGGGTCCCTGCTCGGGTTGCCCAAATACACTTTAAGGGTGATGTTGAGGGCTCCAAACCTCTTCTTTTCAATCTTAAACACCCTAGAATAATTCTAAATATGCTATCAAGCATCAAGAATTAATTTAGGTACCTTCTTGTTTCTCAAGGATGGAAACTTGCGGAACCAATTAGGCCTAACTTCGTGAATTGCAACCTTATCCCTTCACAACCTTTAGGAAACCTTAAGTGGGATAAATTGGAGGTATATTGAGGTTTAGAAACTAGATTTCTTAGAACCTAAGTAGGATAAATTGGAGGCATATTGAGGCCTAGAAACTAGATTTCTTAGAACCCAAGTAGAAACACAAGTTGAATTAAAATGCTTAGACCTCCTTAGAATTAGGATTCCTTCCAACCAAGCTAGATAAGCTTCCTTAGATGCGAATGCAAGTCAGATAGAGGTCTAGTACTCAAATCCAAGTATGTGAAACACTTAAGTACAGTGTTACATTCGAGTAAGTCAAATGTCCGAGGAAGGATACGCATAAGTCGGGATAGAGAAGTCCGATAAGACCAAGAGCTTGACTCTATGGCAACCATGGACTACATGTGAGAGTAATGGAAAGATAAATAACGAGTTACGTTAAGTAATAACTTTAATGAAGTAAATGTTGTTCTTATAGGAACAACGATATGCAATAGAGTGCAACAGGAACTCCGAGGAGACTAAAGTTACAGGAGAGGATTGCATGGAAGGTTGGCCAAGGTGAGGGTTCTTCCATCTCTGCTCCTAGGCTTGTATGCTTATGTGGATTACATGAGTATGTATATTCTCTGCTTGTCTAGTTTGTGTTAGCTAGAGGTATAGAATGTTAAAAGAATAAAGGAACTAGAAAATAGGTTGTGGAAAATAGCTTGGATAGGAAGACATTGGAGTAAAGTGTAATTGTTTTCTATGATTGGTTTGTTACAAATCCAACTCATACACTCCGGAGGCATGATGAGTATTTTATTAAATCTTTTCCCACGACGGTGGCAAGAGTCCTGTACGGAAGGACTAAGCTTTTATTTTGAAAACTCGCTAGGACGGTGACTTAATTATAATCATGCAAAGGGAGTTATTGGTGGGTTTCGGATTTGGTTATGCTAGCGATGTGAGACATCGACTAGAACATCGTCAGATGGCACTTGAGACCTCAGTTTTATTATCACCATGACGATGGTCATTGCTCTATCTTGGCAATAGGATCAGAATGGTTTTATATTGCTATGACGATAGCTTGAGGCTCAGAGAGTGCATCTGGACGAGTATATGAGTTATATCCTATTAAGGATACTCATCCATATTAACAAGGAGAAGAATTATTGATCCTTCGGGAAAGATACAAAGAATCCTATTAATATGTGAGACTAAGGTAAGGAGACACGGGAGGAACCTACGGGTGAACCGTGAGCCTAACCTAGTAAAAGAGAAATCATCCTGTGGAGATGGTCCAGGGTGTGTCAGTGGCCATGATTCGAGACGTCGTGCGGTGCCCGCCATGTGGCTTGGTTGGGTAATGGAGGAGTGGGCTCAAGCTATTGCCCCGCAGCAAGGGTTCAGGACATTCCACGCAGTGGCTACGTATCAGTTGTTTGATAGATAGAAGTTGATTGTGTTTGATTAATAGAATTGTCAAGAGGTGACTAGTACCCAAGTGAATGGGTTAAGTATTGTTTGATTAACAGAATTGTCACAAGGTGACCAGTACCCAAGTGAATGGGTTAAGTATGCTTTGCCACGTGGTGACCAGTAACCCGAGTGCACGGGTTCGAAGTAGAAAAGCCACGTAGTGGCTAGTAGATACTCCAGAGTGGGGGAATTAAGTAGATGTATGCTATAGTATCTGTGTGTATGTACAAATTGTCTGTGTTTGCATATAAATGCTGATTGTGTAGCGTAGGGGTGACATACAGGATTACGTCATCACAACGTCTTGTTTGATTCAAACATGCTAAACGTGAGAAGACCGGTAAGTAAGAGCCGGCACTATATGTTACATGTTTCCTTGTTGATTGATGACGTGGAATAAACTACTGAATGCTTGTATCTGTTAAATGCATGTAAGTGATTGGGTGAAATTTCAGTTGTTGTGTGGTCACCAAGAGTGTATGCTAATTAATGGTAACCATTTGTTTTTGCATGTGGTTGTGTATGACTCCCATTCCCAGCGCTATGGTGCCCGCCTTGCGCCGGTGATGGGAGACTCCTCACTGAGTCGCGTGGTTAAGACTCACACCTCATTTTACTACACAGAGACAGGTTAAGTACAGGTGGAAGAAGTCTCGGTGGAGCGAGGAACAAACAAAACTTTCCAAGACCCACAACTTGTTCATGTGGGTGTATAAATTGTAATTTTAATTTACTTTATTATTGTATCATAAAGTAAAGGGTAGACGTACCCAATTAGATTGTACCACTAAATCTAGAATTGTCAGCTTCACACACCTTAAAGATCAGGATTTATTTTACTGCGATACAGAGAAAATTTGTTCTCAAAATATATATATATACATATATCAGTTGCATGTGAATATGATAGGTAGCATCTTCGGATGTGTAGCCAATACACATGTTATATATTATGTGTGTTTTCCTATATCTATATCCTGAAGTGGCACTGGCCGTGGATTTGCTTGCCTAGGATAGACCACCATTTCGGTGTAGCCATGATATTATAATGCATGTGAATGTATTTTCAATAATAGATATTCTGTCAATTAGGTGATAAGGCTTACAGGCATAAGGGTATTCCTGTGTCTGTGCCGGTCACGGTCCTCTAAACGGGGGTCGTGACAAGTATCCTTATAGCTAAGCCTGTGGAATGGTTAACAAGAAATAGGAAATCTTGAATGCACATATACACCGTTAAGATTTAAATCTTTTGACACGTTTCATTGATTTCTTTAATGCACTTGTGTGACACTCAAATGAAAGCAATTAACTTACAGTAGTTGTGATGGCTTCAATTATCTTTTGACATGTAGCTTTCTTCAATGCTTCAAATACTTGTGTACTTTTCTCAAGTTGTTTTTATTATTAATTAATCTGCATTCTTAATTTCTATGCTCATTGTGATCTGAGAATATCACCTGCCAATTCCTGAGCATTGCACGTGTGGTCAAACTTTCTCAATTTGCACCCTTTCTTCCTGCATGAATCAGTAAGTTACAATTTGTTCATAAACATCGTCATTGTTCATTTTAACTTGAGAATCTTAAGTTAGTTGTTATGCAACGAAAATGCCCCAAGTTGAATTGCGAACTTATTGCTTTTTCTTTTTGGTATTGTTTGTTAGAAAAATATTTAATTTCTGGGCTCACATTAATTATTTAATGTATTTATTTTGATTTTATAAATATACGGGTTGACAAGTGGTCCAATAAAAGGGAAGCCCAAAGTATAAAGCAATCATTTGGGCATTAGCACACATTATATGAGACATCTGGTAGGCGGCTATGTGTAGGCCTTTTACTATTTTACTGAAGCCCGTAATGGGAGGGCCCAGTAAGACACAATTTTTTATATTGGCTAGGTCCCCTCTCTAACCCTAACACTAACACAGTGAGCTTCCCCATTGTAGCCGCTGCACGACCAGGGTAATAGAGAGGAAGACATAGTTCTTCTTCAGATTGGACCATGACATATCAGGTACACGTTTTACTTACCTATCTTGTAAATATTTCAATGTCCTATAGATCATATATGCCCATCGATTCTTACAATTGGTACCAGAGCTTCCATATATGATTATAGATCTTGAAATTAGTTTGTTTAAAATGTGTTGTTTTTGCTGCCATTTTCTGGATATGTTTTGGTTGGCTTCGATTTGAGGATTTGAGATATTATATGCATAATATATCACTCTCATTAGAGAGTAATTGCAAGAATTTGAAGAATTGTGGCATATAAATCGAAACAATCAAATCACACTTAAACCCAGGTTTTGTATAAATTGAACACGTGGACAACTTTCTGAGAAGATTTTCGGTAAAACCCCTCCAAAATATTGGTTTATAGACATATAGAAATTAAATACGTCGGCCTTTTCCAAAGGCCAATGTTCAGATTTGGAGTTACATTGTTCAAACCCATATTTTGATATATTGAAGGCCAATATTTTTGGCTTGGAAAGGCATTGTTCAAACACAATTTTGCTTCCCACATTGCTCTTGATTCTTTCCATGTATTTTAAATAATATTTGGACACACTTATGGTATATATTTAAAAAAATGGCAGAGAAGCAAAAATCGAATTCTTAGCTCAATCCCTTTGGAGTATCGTTCCTAATTGAATTTGATGTTAAGCATCATATATTTGTTAGATTGATGTGTATTTCTCAATATTTTTTGTTAACTTCCCAATTGGTAGTAATTGGGAATATCTGTAATTTGCGGGCCTAGTTACTAAGTGTAAGATGGTGAAGATTTTGGCTTATAGTGAAATTGACATATATAAATTCTTCACCATTACATGGGAGATTGATTGGACTATCAATCTTTAAGAATCTTGTTTATTTCATAGCAGTGTTATTTTAAATTTAGTATAGCACTATAACTAATAAGCATTGCAATTGAGCTAGTAAAAGAGGAATTAAGTTCAAGGGAAGTTGGAATATTTAACTATTATTAAGTAGCATTTGTTTGCTAAGGGGCTCTTGTTCTCTATCTAGAGAAAGACAACTTAAATCCGACTGAAAAATAGTCAAATATATAGTAAAAAAGATTTATTTTTTTGTAACCTAGTATTATGGTTCCTATTTGATATAAATCTAAGATAATAGTAATAATTGTTATATTATTGATGTTATTATCTAATTCTAAAAGTTTTGAGCTAGGTATCACTAGTATGTGACCCGACTAAGAACATAAAATGTTTTTGAACGCGGTCCCAACCTTGCATGGTGTGGCTTGCTAAGGTCATCAATTTAATATTTATCAATAATTGATGCAGTAAATGTGTAAAATTTACATATTTAAATTCTTTAAAGGGTGCATAAATTGTTGTTAAAATTTTAATTAATGGATTGGCTAATTTTTATGGTGCTTCCTAGTTTGAAAATTTTATTTTAATTTTTGGGGTTGTTGAGAATACACATCACTAAATTGATTTATTTATCAAAATCCTAAAAATTGTTTATTTTCCTTGTTGATGGGAAGTGGGAGGCAATTTTAATGAATTCTAGTCTGGGATAATTTTTACGAGTTGTTGCGGCTATTACCACTAAAGTGGTTGGTTATCAAAATTCATAAAGGCATAAAATCCCTTGTTGATAGAATTGTTTATTGAATTAATACATATAATTTCCTGCCCGGGGGGGTAATTATGTGTGTTAATTCCAGGATAATATGAAGCACTTTGATGAGTGTATATGATTATGAAAATCGATCTACTCAAAAGGGATTGACTTTTCTAAATTATGTATTCTTATTGTATTGCGATATAAATTTTAAGGAATTTTATCTGCCTAAAGGGGATTTAATTCTTTAAATTATTATAGTCTTTATTTGCTTCATGAAAAGAAGGAAACAAATAGCATATTATTTTCTCTACCTAAAGAGGAGTCTATAATGATGCAAAAGGTTTTTGCTTCAAGTTTAATTGCCTCACTAATTTACCATATTAATTATGTCCAAGTCGTTACTTTCACTATGAACAACAACAATGCCACCCTTAAAAAGATGTTTGGCTCAGATTATAAGAAATGAGATATGGATACAAAGACATTGGACTAAAAAAATATGAATTATCTCATAATAATTAATATCTTATATTAATTATTAGGGTAAACTACATTTTGCCCCTGTGATTTGGCCTAAATCCAGTTTGCCTCCCTGTGGTTTAAAATGCGACACTTAACTACCCTATGGTTTGGCTTAAAATTAATGTGCCCCCTGTGGTTTAGAGTGTGACACTTGACCCCCCTGTGGTTTGTTATGTTATCACTTAACTACCGTATATTAATTTTTCTCAAAATTTAATATTTAATATAACTTATAAAAGAAATTACCTAAAAATAATTGAATTAATTAATTATTTTATTAAATATTTATTTTATCTCTAAAATAATAATAATAAATTCTAATCTTCTATTTTTAAATCTTTTTAGCATTTCCTTCAAACTCGTTGTTTCCTCTAATCTCTCCACCATATCCAAGAGTACTGTTATGCTCCTAGTCTAAGAATACTTTTCTAAGAAAATTATTGTTTAATGTTAGAGTTTCTAAGCTCAATAATGTTAACATTCAATCCAGGTATGTATGTTCTGAACTTGAACAATAAAAAGAAACTTAAATTTAGTTATATATTTGTATTATATTATTCTTTTACAATTTTATTTTGATTGATTTAATAATTCTAAAACACTAAAGATAAAAAGATAACAATAAAATGAATAAATAACTAAATATAAATAATCAATGGAGTAAACAATAAATATTAAATTATTTTATTCATTTTATTCATTTTTTAAAATTATAATTTTATTTTTATATTAATTATAATTTTTTTGAATCATTTTATAATTCTAGAGTGTTGAAACATTAAAAGTATTAAATGATGATTAATTTGACTCAAATTTTGATAGAAGGTAGGTGAAGGTAGTTAAGTGATAACATAACAAACCACAGGGGGGTCAAGTGTCACACTCTAAACGAAA
Organism: Senna tora; assembly: GCA_014851425.1. NCBI lineage: Eukaryota > Viridiplantae > Streptophyta > Magnoliopsida > Fabales > Fabaceae > Senna > Senna tora. The sequence continues at coordinate 15,174,750 of CM026263.1, read as the reverse complement.
GGGGGGTCAAGTGTCACATTAATTTTAAGCCAAACCACATGGTGGTTAAGTGTCGAATTTTAAACCACAGAGACAAACTGTAGTTTACCCTAATTATTAAAAGCTTCCGCAATATAGTTTCTTTGATAAATCATAGATATCATATGTTATTTCGTCGACAATCTAATTATGTATGTAATACCCGAGAAATTTTCCGAAGCTTGAAATAAAATAAAAAGAGGAAGAAATGAGTGTAGGAAATATTTTTGGGTATTTAAATTGGGACATAAAAGAAAATAAAATTAATTGGAAAGCGGAGGGATTTAATTGGGAATATTTTCCCCCTCTTCTTTATTATAATAATTATTATTAGTATTTAGCTATTTATTTATAGTTTTATTATTATTATTATTCTTTAGGTTGGGGTGCCGTGGGAAGGGGTAGGAAGAAGGAGAAGAAAGAAATAAAAGAAAGGAATAAGGGACAGAGAGAGAGAGCAGGAGAGATAGAGAAGAGAGAGAGAGAAGTGGCGTGAGGAAGGAGAAGAAGAAGGAGAGGTGTGTAATATCCGAGATATTTAAATAATTAAAGAGTTGAAATAAAAATGAAGAAGAGAAAAATAGAGAGTATAAAAAATTTTTTAGGACCTAAAAGAAGTGGGGATTTAAAAAAAAAAAAGAAGATGGGGGAAAAGAGGATAAAATAACTATATATATATATATATATTTATATATATATATATATATATATATATTTATTATTATTATTAATTATTAATTTAAAGGGGGGCCAAACCGTGACCCCCCCACCCCTATTCATTTAAAGCATTAAAGAAAATATATAAGAGAAGCAGCAAGAAGCAAAACGTAAAACGCACACACGCACGTAGCCAAGGTCCAAACTGAGAAGCTCACGGGAGGAAGAGGAAACACGAGAACGGTGGTTAAGCGCCGTAATCTCGCCGGAAATTGCATTCCGCCGCCGGTGAGGGCCACCGAAGTCCATCTTTCATCACCACCAAGCTCCCCATCCGATTGAATCAAGGTATGGAACCCCAATCCTTCAAAACCCCATTTTTTCCAATTTTGGGTATTTTAGGAATTCTTCAATTTCTTCCAATCGGGGCATTCCGGGGTTAAATTTGAGCTTAGTGGGTCTTATTGAAAGCTTAGTGAGGTTCAGAATCAAAGTGAAACCGTAGGAATTCACCGGGTATGGAGTAGTATAGGTGTTATAGTTGCTAGAAATAAACAAGGGAATAAAGCCCGAGTATTTACCGTCTCAACCGGAACCCAATCCGGTGAAAAAGATGCGAAATACTAAGCCACCGTATAGTAAGAAGCTGTGCGGTGGGTTGGACACCTTGGTCTAGTCCGTGGTGGACACCTAAGACCCGCTAAATTGGTTCCAAGGCTCTAATTATACCCAATTATATTTTTATATATAATTAAAGAGGAAGTAATTAAGCTTTTACTCGGCAAATAAGGTAGACGGTGGAATGAGTAAGCTTGAGCCTCTTTTGAACAGTGAATTTAATTCTTTTATTAGTTAAATACCCATATGAACACATGAAGGGAAATTTAGACATGTGGGAATCTCAAACCTAAGCACTTAGAGGTTCTAAGTGGCTTGGAAGTATGAAAGCCGATATAAGACAGTATGGACCTTAAAAAAGAGAAATTTAGACGACGTAATGAACTAAATAATTAGTTCTTGGAAAATATCTAGAGGGTGCATAAGCATTAGCATGACACGTGCATGGTAGATGCTTAGTTATACGTTCTAAATTTCGTAAATATATATGTGAATAGGGCACCACAGGATAATAGGAGCTCTAGGCATTCCGAGGACTATCAGGACGGCCAACGAGGTGAGGGGGTCTCCCATCCCTGCCCCACAGGATTGGATGACTACGTGGAAATGTGGTTTGCTCTATTTTGTGTAATTATTATATGAAATATATTTATATGAATAAATTTGTATTACACGTGTATGATTTGCAAGTAAGCAGTCAACGTACAATTGTACATGTGCTTATATGATTAGTCTCAAGTGTATATGTGCTATTGTGGCTCACTGAGCTTTATATGTTACCGCGGGTAGGATTGAGTCATAATTTCATATGTGAGAAGTTCAGTAACATTAGAAACCAATCACATCGATCGTCACTGTTAAGATCTTGTTCGTATGGTTTGTTGAGGAAAACTGAACTTAGGATTGTTGAATGTGAGTGAGAGTGTTGCATAAATGGAACGGGGGAATCTAAGCCTAACTAGTACAGACGTATAATATTAAGTTAATTACTAATAGGGCGTCTTTCAAGGTTAAATTTATTATTTGAACCTGTTAGGTTAGTTCAGGTAGATTGAGTCGGTTATCTTGGTCGGACAGACAGGATTCAATTAACAATAAGCTTGCCACATCGTGGCCATTACCTTGGTTTAACCGAGGTCAGACAAGTTGCCGGCTACTACTCTAAGCGTGCCTTGGAGTCAGAAAGTTCCTGGTGTGATCAACCAGGTTCATACATGAAATTGCCTTCGGACCACTATTTCTCTTAGCATAATGCACGAGACAGAAAGTGAATGCCTACGAGCATAACTATGTGTGACTTATGAAAATATATGATATATATGTTGTGATTTATGTACATGTGGAGTAATAAATATGTTAGGAGCATGAATTAGGATTTTAATTGTGAATATGATATATTGACTGCCTGATCATATTAAAGATCATAATATAAATCCATTTCATGCGGATGTGGTTGTGGTTGCTCCCTTTCCCCAGCTGTAGTGGTACCCACTGCTATGCCAGGGATGGGGGAGCTCCTCACTAAGTCTGTTCGACTCACCCCCTGTTTACATGTTTAAGATACAGGTGGTTCAGGAGTTGGGAACGCGTCCACTTCTTCTCAAGGAGGCGGACAACTCTAAAGACCGCACGCTTTGTCCGTGTCGGTAGTTGTTTTGGTTATGTACATGTGTTGTGATGTATATATATATATATAAATCCTTTTTGGGAGTAGCGTTTGTACGTTTACATCTGCTGTGTATATATATATATATATCATACTTGAATTCTAGCATTGTCGGCTTCATACAGATTAAGGTTAGGTCTTCGTATTGGGACTTTAGGCTATGATATAGCATATATCATGTATATATATATATATGACTTCCGCATGCGACTAGGATAGACCACACGCCTTGAGGTGTGTGATCAATATGTAAATTATATATATGTGTGACTGAATACCTGATTGTATGAAAATATGGCTTCCGCATGTGAATAGGATAGATCACACGCATTGAGGCGTGTGATCAATATGTAAACTATATGCAAGCTTGTGATTGAATATATGTATGACTGTACATAGGATTTCTGCATGTGAATAGGATAGATGATCCGCCCTGAAGCGCGTGATCAATATGTATATTATATGTATGTGTGAGTGATTATGTGTATATGTATAGACTGAAGCGGCGTTGAGCGAGCCGTCGATTGAACGCTACTTAGGTCACCGGATATGGATGACCATAAATATTATATATTGGTTGTGTTAGAAATGGGTAGTTATAAACATGTGAAAATGTCAATAAGGGATTAGAGGCTTACGGGATAGGAGAAATCCTACCTCCTGTGCCGATCACGGACGTCCAATAGGGGTCTTGACAAACTTGGTATCAGAGCCAGGTTATCTTTAAACTGTATGAAGCCATAGGTATGACCGGGTGTCGGTTTATGCCTCGTTGTGAACCCGGGCACAATGTGGGAGTAAAAAGGCACTTGTGGAAGTACCCAGGAAAATGAGTCATCGATATACGTGTACTTATTAGGTGTGGTCCTTGTGCAGTATAGGGATGACACCGATCACGAGACATGCTAGGGGTGGAGGGAGAACTCCTGCTGAAATTGATCAAGAATAAGTGCGGGAGGAGGGAATGCCCACCCGAGATCGAGGTAGAGGCCGTACCCGAGGCCGAGGTAGAGGTCGTACTCGTGGTTGAGGTAAAGCACAAGTGAGAGAAGAAGAGAGGAGGCAGTCACCGGAACCTCATGTGAAGACAGGTGCACCTTCTGTGGTAGAAATGCTCACGACAGGATTTCAGGAATTAAGAGAAGAGATGGCGAGACAAATACAGAGGGAAGTACGCCGGTTAGTAGTCGGCGAGGAAGAAGAAGAGAGAGTTCCTAGCAATCAGGAGATGGAGGTTGTTGAGGAAGAGGACAGAGAGTGGCAACAACCACAGGATGTGCCTCGTGAGTCACGGGTAGCACCCAGAGAGCTGCCAATTTCAAAATTCCTGAAGCTTAATCCACCTACTTTCTGCGGAACTAGTGACAAAGAGGATTTGCAGTACTTTGTCAGAGATGTGGTCAGAATTGGGCACATGTTGAGGTGCTCAGGGCATGAGTTAGTGGAATTAGCTTCATTCCAGCTGAGAGGAGCTGCCAGAGTATGGATAGAGTCCGTACAGACCAGGTATTCAAGAAGGGTAGCACCGATGACCTGGGAAGATTTTCAGAGGGAATTCCTGGGTCAATATTTATCTGAAGGCATTAAAGATGCAAAGCGTCAGCAATTCGAGGAGTTGTGGATGACGCCTAACATGACCGTGACGGAGTATGAGTTACTTTTTAAGGAACTGGCTCAATTCTCACCTGAATTAGTTCCTGATGAAGAGGCGAGGGTCAAGAGGTTCTTACACCGTCTCACGGAGCCGCTATTTACTGCTTTGTTACCTTAGAGGAAACTTTAGCTCAAGCAGCAGACTGTGCCAGAATGATTGAAACTAGGAAGAGGTATGGGACATCTGTTGATCCCAAAGTGAAGCTAATTATAGGCAGTGATAACCAAGGAGGTGGAAGTAAGAAGAGGAAGACAACTGGTGGGGGAGCAGGATACTCAGGGTCCGTAGGAGGACAATCCTCAACCACCACCCATGAAACAGGTACAAGAGGTAATATTCAAGGGGGACAGAGAGTGCAAGGGGGTGGAAATGCCGGTAAAACAAGACCCCATTGTGCGACTTGGGGCAGATTTCATTTTGGAATATGTCGGAGACTGACAGGTGGGTGTTACAACTACGGTCAGGTGGGTCACATGGCTAGAGAGTGTCCAAAGAGGAAAGAGGGTACAAGTGTGAGAAGTAATCTGACGGCAAGGGGTACACCTATTTCAGCCCCACCGATAAGAACCGTACCACCACAGACAACAAGTACTGGTGCAGCTAGAGGTCGTGATGCAGGATTTAGTGGCAGAAGGCCAGGGGCAGTAGGTGGAGGACAAGCGCGGGTATTTGCACTTTCTTAGCAAGACGCTCATGCATCAAATGCAGTTATGACAGGTATCCTTATTGTTTGCTCTCTTGAAGCACGAGTCTTATTTGATTCCGGCTCCACTCATTCCTATGTGTCGCATGCATTTGCCTCTAAATTGAATAAAAGTCCATCTAGAATGAAAGAAACAGTACTGGTCTCTACTCCAATGGGAGAATCGGTACAAGTAGAGTATGTGCACAAGTCTTGCAATGTGGAGGTCGATGGTCATGAGACTGTGGTAGACCTTCGATTGTTATGTATGGTTGATCTTGATGTAATCCTTGGAATGGATTGGTTGTCGTCTTGCCATGTAGTTGTGGACTGCAGGGCTAAATGCTTGAAGTTCAATATGCCATGCGCTTGTGGAGCCTTTTGTGATACGGGGTGACGGAGTTGCACCGTCCAAGCTTGATCTCGGCTTTGAAGGCATCAAAGTTACTTGCAAATGGATGTAAAGGGTATTTGGCTTTGGTCAGGGACACCACGAAAGCAGTACTTTCATCGACTCAAGTACCTGTAGTGCAAGAGTTCTTGGATGTGTTTCTAGAAGAATTGGCGGGGTTGTAGCCCGATTGTGAGATTGAATTTGAAATTGAGCTGTAACCTGGCACTCAACCTATCTCCACACCACCATACAGGATGGCTCTGAAAGAGTTGAAGGAGTTACATACGCAGTTACAAAAATTGCTTGACAAGGGTTTTATAAGACCCAGCTTCTCTCCTTGGGGTGCACCAGTTCTATTTGTGAAGAAGAAGGACGGACCTTTGCGGTTGTGTATCGATTACCGAAAGATAAATAAGGTGACGATCCGCAATCAATACCCACTGCCAAGGATAGATGACCTATTTGATCAGTTGCAGGGTGCAAAGCGGTTTTCCAAGATTGATTTGCGATCTGGGTACCATCAATTAAAGATTCGGGAATCAGACATACCTAAGATCGCATTCCAGACACGATATGGTCATTACGAGTTCTTGGTGATGTCTTTCGGATTAACTAATGCTCCTGCAGTGTTCATGGACATGATGAATAGAGTCTTCAGACCATTTTTGGACCGATTTGTCATTGACTTCATCGATGACATCTTGGTTTATTCTAAGAATTCTGAAGAACATGCAGAACACTTAAGAGTAGCCTTGAGGATCGAGTTAGGGTGTGTATTGATGCAGCACGGCAAGGTGATTGCGTAAGCATCGCGACAGCTGAGGAAACATGAGAAGAATTACCCGACTCACGACCTCGAGATGGCCGCTGTAGTGTTTGCTTTGAAAATATGGAGACATTACCTGTATGGTGAGACGTGTGAAATTTATACAGACCACAAGAGCCTCAAATACATTTTCGGGCAGAAAGACTTGAACTTGAGACAACGTCGATGGTTAGAGTTGTTGAAAGACTACGACTGCACGAACTTGTATCATCCAGGAAAGGCTAATGTGGTAGCCGTTGCTCTGAGTCGGAAATCCATGGGCAGTCTTGCTCATATAAGTGAAGAAAGAAGACCGGTGATCAGAGAGTTGCACGAGCTAGAACAAACAGGGAATCAGTTTGAGATTGGAAGTTCTAACTCGCTTTTAGCTCATTTGCAAGCTAAGTCCTCTCTGGTAGAGGAGGTGAAGGCTAGACAGGATGAAGATACTGACCTGAAGCAAATCAGGGATGCTGTAACTAAAGAGAAAGGGGACGACGTCCGATTCTCTATTGATGATTCTGGAGTACTTCGGTTGGAGGCACGGTTGTGTGTTCCTATTGTTGATAACTTGAAGGGAAGAATTCTTGAAGAAGCACACTGGACAGCTTATACAATCCATCCGAGAGCTAATAAAATGTATCATGACCTGAAACAGTTGTATTGGTGGAATGGCATGAAGAAGGATGTTCCAAACTATGTAGCCAGGTGTTTAGTGTGTCAGCAAGTCAAGGCTGAACACCAGAAGCCCGCCGGAACATTACAACAGATATAAATACCTGAGTGGAAATGGGAGAGGATAACGATGAATTTTGTAACAGGTTGCCAAAATTACAACGGGGATTCGATTCAGTTTGGGTGATAGTGGATCGCATGACTAAGTCTGCGCACTTTCTGCCAGTTAAGACCACTTACGGAGTGAGTCAATATGCGCAGATTTATCTATTAGAAATCGTTAGATTGCACAGTGTGCCAGTGTCCATAATATCTGATAGAGGGCCACAGTTCACTTCCAGGTTTTGGAAGTCATTGCAGGAAGTGTTGGGAACTAGAGTTGATTTGAGTATTGCGTTCCACCCACAGACCGACGAGCACTCAGAAAGAACCATTCAGATCCTTGAAGACATGCTTCGGGCGTGTATTATGGATTTCGGCGGAAGTTGGGAAAGGTATTTACCTTTGGCTGAGTTTTCTTACAATAACAGTTATCAAGCGAGTATCCAAATGGCACCTTTCGAGGCCCTGTACGGTCGTAGGTGCAGATCCCCGATTGGGTGGTTCGAGGTCAGATAGGCTAGTCTAATCGGCCCAGAATTGTTACAAGATGCCTTGCAGAAGGTGAAGTGTATAAGGGAGAGATTGCTGACGGCTCAGAGTAGGCAAAAGTCTTATGCAGACAATAGAAGAAGAGAACTTAAGTTTGCCATTGGTGAACAGGTGTTCTTGAGAATATCACCGATGAGAGGCGTGATGCGGTTCGGTAAAAAGGGGAAGTTAAGTCCTCGGTATATTGGACCGTTTGAAATCCTGGAACAAATTGGGAATGTGGCATATCGGTTGGAATTGCCTACGGAATTAGAGGGGGTACATCCTGTCTTTCATGTATCAATGCTTCGGAAATGTCTTCCCAATCCCTTGCACGTAATCCAATCGCAAGGCGTGCAACTAACCGAAAATCTGACATATGAAGAGGAGCCAGTGGAAATCTTAGATCGGCAATTGAAGAAACTCAGAAAGAAGGAGATTCCATTGGTTAAAGTCCTATGGAGAAATTACTCGACTGAAGAAGCTACATCGGAGGTCGAGGGTGAAATGCGCAGGACGTATCCTCAACTGTTTCAAGACTAAGGTTAGTATATTATTGAAATTTAGGGACCGACTTTCTTAAGGGGGAAGATTGTAATATCCGAGATATTTAAATTTAATTACTGTCATTATTATATAATTTATTTTTCTTCCAGAAAGAAAAATAAAATAAATTAAATAATTAAAGAGTTGAAATAAAAATGAATAAGGAAAACATAGGGAGTATATAAAAAAAATTTTAGGACCTAAAAGAAGTGGGGATTTAAAGAAAAGAAAAAGAAGATGGGGGAAAAGACGATAAAATAACTAAATAATATATATATATTATTAATTTAAAGGGGGGCCAAACCGTGACCCCCCCTTTCCAATTAAAACACCAAAAGAAAAAATACATATATATAATAAAATATATGGGGGGCAACCGTGACCCACTCCCATTACTCACACACACCAATAATAAAAATAATATATATTAGGATATTGGGGGGGCCAAACCGTGACCCCCCATCCCTATTCATTTAAAGCATTAAAAAAAATATAAGAGAAGCAGCAAGAAGCAAAACGCACACACGCACCCAGCCAAGGTCCAAACCGAGAAGCTCACGGGAGGAAGATGAGACACGGGAACGGTGGTTAAGTGTCGGAATCTCGCCGAAATTTGCATTCCGCCGCCGGTGAGGGCCACCAGAGTCCATCTTTCTTCACCACCAAGCTCCCCATCCGATTGAATCAAGGTATGGAAGCCCCAATCCTTCAAAACCCCAATTTCTCCAAATTTGGGTATGTTATGAATTCTTCAATTTCATCCAATCGGGGCATTCCGGATTTAAATTTGAGCTTAGTGGGTGTTATTGAAAGCTTAGTGAGGTTCAGAATCGAAGTGAAACCGTAGGAATTGACCGGGCATGGAAATTAGGAAAATTGGGTTAGGAAACTGCTCTAAAATTCGAAATTAATAGTTTGATGCATGATTAGGCTTGGATTGGTGTAGTATAGGTGTTATAGTTGCTGGAAATAAACAAGGGAATAAAGCCCGAGTATTTACCGTCTCAACCGGAACCCAATCCGGTGAAAAAGAGGCGAAATACTAAGCCACCGTACAGTAAGGATCTGTGCGGTGGGTTGGACACCTTGGCCTAGTCCATGGTGGACACCTAAGAACCGCAAAATTGGTTCCAAGGCTCTAATTATACCCAATCATATTTTTATATATAATTAAAGAGGTAGTAATTAAGCTTTTACTCGGCGAATAAGGGAGACGGTGGAATGAGTAAGCTAGAGCCTCTTTTGAATCGTGAATTTAATTCTTTTGTTAGTTAAATATCCATATGAACACATGAAGTGAAATTTAGACAAGTGAGAATCTCTAACCTAAGCATTTAGAGGTTCTAAGTGGCTCGGAAGTATGGAAGCCGATATAAGACAGTATGGACCTTCAAAAAGAGAAATTTAGACGACGTAACAAACTAAATAATTAGTTCTTGAACTACAACAAAACAGGTCTTTAGCCACGGTCACAACATGCCTCTAACGGTGGTTGCGACCGTGGCTAAGATTCTAACGGTTGCGCGACCGTCGCCAAATGTTGTGTTGGGACCAACTCTAGCGACGGTTGACGCAACCGTTGGAATAACCGTGGTTAGGCATATTTTTACCTAACGACAGTTCCAACCGTTGCTAGAACACCATTTTCATCTCCAATTTCACGTATTATTGGCGACGGTTACGACCGTCGTTAGATGATCTCTATCTAACGGCGATTGCAACCGCCGTTAAGGTGCCTACTCTAACGGCAGTTTCGACCGTTGCCATAGTTGATTATTTTTTGTTTATTTTGGCGACAGTTGCAACCGCCGTTAGAGTGCTTTTTTAAAAATAAAATTTCTAATTTTTTGTTCTCTTTGTTACATTCATACTCAACCTATTCAAGAGTTTACACACCAATAAATAAACTCCAACAAGAATTACAATAAATGAATCAAATCTAATAGAATTTGAAATAACTTGAACACTACTAATAAAGTTTTAACTGCATATATATAAACTAAAAATAAAGTCTTGACAATATAATTCTCAATCTCAAAATATAAAGTATACATTAATAGCATTTAAAAAGGTTAGTACTAAAATCAAAATAAAACTAACTAAATATGACTAACATCAAAATAGAACTACATCAGTTGACTGTGGATAACTACATCAATATATAGGATCATGGATCATGACTAGCTCCAGACGATCGTCGAGGTGATGCTTCTGCGCTGCCTACGTCAGGTGGCACCTGTAAATAGAAAAAGAAAATCAGTTAGAGTTTATAATAATGTGTAGTGTTTATTTTAACATTGTTGTAAAGTTATGTTACTTGTGTTGGAGGACATGGAACCTCGCAAACAATCACAGGTGCTATTGTTACTCCCATGTGATCAGCTAAATACTTGACCCTGTGATATTGCTGAGCTTTCTCCATTTCACGCTCCTTTTCTAGAGCATCAAACTTTTCTTTCATACGAGCTTGCTCCATTTCACGCTCCTTTTTTAGAGCTTCTAACTCTTCTTTCACAGAACTTAGCTCAGATTGCAAGGATCCTTCATTTGAATGTCCACTACTTGTAGAACTGAAATTTAAGTCATTGAACCGATATTTGGGTAGTCCAAAAACTTGAGAAGGGCATGGACCTAGTCCTAGCCCTCAAACTCGTCTAGAATGCTCCTTGCCTAGCACTTGCCCCAATGCATCATCTGATGAAACCACACCAGTGTATGACTCTAAAGATTCTTGATCATGAAGCTTTTCTGAAACTTTTTCCTAAAATTTCAAACATAATTGAGGCTTGATACAAGTACTTACATTAATTCTTGGACATATGGTCATATTTAGTAATAAATACAATGCAGCAAGTAATAAGCCATACAAGAAATCATGCATCAAATCCAAGAAAAAATACAAACTAGAAACTAAAGTCATTTATCAACAAGTAATCGGACATGGTACTTCTCCAGCAAATGTCTTTTTTACCATATCAGAAATATCAATCAAATGAACAGAACACCAAATATACAACTTTCCATAACACTTGGTAAGTTTCAAAAGCAAAATTCAACATGAAGATACAATAAGAGCAATCATTAAAACCAAAGTAGTTTAGATAAAGAACATCAATCCACTCCTAAGGTATTTCAAAACAAACTACTGATGTTTTGGTGACTCTAAACTCGAACGTTCCAACTTTTAGCCTTCCTTCATGTGACAGCCATCAAGCTAAGCAACCAACAATCACCCAACCAACAGAATTTAAAACAAGTAAACAACCTCTAAAAGTTCGATTCTTAGAACAATGGCAAAATCATAACATCTAGCATTCAAGGCAAAAAGATTAGAGCAAAAAGATTTAAACTCAAAATACATTACCACAGTTGTTCTGGCATCCTCACTAATATAGCTTCGATCCTTTTTTGTGTGTGTTGTAATGAATAGCTCAGCTCGACTCACTGGTCGGCCATTTTTTACTTCCTAAAAATCAAGAAATAATCACATTGTTTAACATTAAAAAAAAAACTAGTAACTAATATATGGACCAACTAATCTTTAAATCACCATTTCATTCTTCCTTCTCGCATTGCTTTTGGAACCACCCGTGTGAGGAAATTTTAATTTCTTCCGATTCTCTTGGTTCTGAATGCACATCTCCTAAATGAAAGACAAATAAAATTAATCTTCTAATATAAAAACAAAATTAGTTTACAAGTTATATATGAAATCTTACAATGCATTTGTCACTTAGACGGTAGTCAACAAAGCTATTCCACTGGCCTTGGGGTACTTTTGGAGGACGTACTTTCATGATCTCGTCTCTTACTTGAAGTTTTTTATTATCCCAGATAGCTTACTTCTATAATTCCTTCTTTTATCCCCTAACGATCTCCAAGCCCACTTTAATCCATTACGTGCTGAAAATGCAATCTTACTCCGAATTTAAAACCATTAAAACGTTAATTACAAGCAATTGGTTAAAAAAAAGACGAACAATGAAAAATCCTCTTCATACCTCAATGTGTGAAACTGCATCATTAAAATATTGTTCAGGCACTTCCTTCCAATTATAGAAGTTCAGAGGAATCAACTCACAATCCGTAGCCATATTTCCCAACCAGAATCCAATTAAACCTCCAGCAGCACCAATTCCTTGCCCAAATTCATTAACTTGACAAATCACATTCTTTCCCCTTGGTAAGTTCCACAAATTCTTTGCCTTCATCCTCTCTGGCGTAATAAGTCCATTTTCATATTCCATCCATAACATAAAATAAGATAATACCAAAAAAAAATATTGTAATAGATCAATAAAAATATATTCAAATTGGATAATTATGAATAATGTCCACTGTCCAGTATTTGTTCAAACCTTGTTCTTCACTGGAAACTCGTACAGATGCAACTTCAGCAGAATTCATATTTTCCTATTGGGAAGAAGTACCAACAGGTTCTGTAGGAGGAGCAGCTACTGCTGCAGGTGGGGCCTGAACTCGAGCAGAATTCACAATCATTTCCTATTGAGAAGAAGTGCCAACGTGTTCTGTAGGAGCAGCTGGTGCAGGAGGGGCCACATATATTTTTTGTATCAATGCATCAACTTTTAGTCTAGCTCTAGATGATCGTTTACGCTTATTATGTTGCATCCTGAAAGACAATAAAAAAATATTGTTAGAAAACCACATGAGAGACATGGTCATTTCACAATCCCTTCCACATAAGGCCTAGAGAATGCAAAATCGAGAAAACCTTCTACTAATTAAGAAATTAAGGAGAAATCAAGATGTTTGGAAGTATATGTGGAGTATGGACCTCTCGCCTTCAAGTGAGATGGTCATATATAATGGGATTCCAAAGTCTTCAAACAACTGGACCACTCATTAAAGCAATAGATAGCATACTATATTGATGTATATCATGTACCTGAAACAAAAATATTGATATCATGCATATATAGATAAATATTTTGAAGCCACATGTATATATAATTACTGAAGTCAATTTATCCTTAAATATTTCTCCTTATTTTGAATATGTTATTCTATGAATGTTGATGGGCTTGTTTTCCATTGAGAAGAAGTGATTGGTTAAGTGAAAGAAAATATTGGTGGGGATTGAAGTATAAGTGTTAATGGGTCATGACTCATGAAAGTGCTAATGGGCCTAGCTGCTTTATCTTAAAGGATTATGTGTTTGTGGGAAATATACGATGGGCCAAGTCCAATATCAGGCCTAATTGTACTGGGTAGAAAAATAAACTATGTCCTCATTGCATAGATCATCATCACCTTTCTTTTCATTTTCACCAAAAAAAAAATCCTTAAAATTAGTAATTCATGTGAAAAGAGTTCCCTACATACCAAATAATATTTTGTAGCCATTCTAATCATAAAAGTATTTAAGTGCATGCCTTATATTATTTGTGTGTATCCACTAATAACATGATTCATATATTTATTTTTATTTTATTTATATATTATTTGGACTCTTTAATCTAAAAAATAAAAAAAATTAAATAAATATTATTAATTGATGCCCAAATAAAAAAGTGCAAAAACATTAGCACCCAAGTATTTCTCCACTAGTCTTAAAAAAAGTATTTCTCTTATTTTCTTAAGCAAGTTTTAAAGGCTTAAAGCAATTTCATGTCTCGATGGCCTAACTGTACTCGACAGAAAAATAAACTAGTTGATTCTCATGAACTACTGATACAACTCAAATTAAGCAATATTGCATAACTGTAATAATGTGATCAATCCAAAATACAAATCAATCGAGTAAAAGGCCAAACTCCAGTCAAAAGACTCTTATAAAAAATACAAGCCATCCAAACAAATGAAAATGAAAGGTATGAATTGATGAATGTTATGTAGTGTAATATTCATATCAACTACCTATCACAATTCACAAAGCAACGGGTATCTAATAATTCACTACTCAAATGAAAAAGAATGTGTTCCTTCATATTATTCAAATAAAAAAGCATGTGTTCCTTCATAATCAATTTTACTTACTATTTGTCCCTGCACCCCACCCCCATCTTTTTTAAGACTTACAATCTGAGGTCACAATCACAATGAATTAAAGAATACTTGGTAAGCTTGATAATTCTAATCTCACCTATTTAATCTAATTAAAAGATATCTTGAAAGACTTACTAATGACCATTTCAAGTTAAGCAGCAAAAGTGACAGTCAAATGGCAGGAACTGATTCTAAAAAAGCTTCTTATGAATAAAGGAAGATAATTATCAAATACAATAAATATTTTCTAATCCATACTCGAAGTTAAGAGGAGGCATAAATGCATAGACAAATGCTTTTTAAGCTAATTATTGTAATACTGATGTTGCATCACTTGCATAAAGTTACATGGCTCCAAATAATATAGCAAATGTCTATTTACTAATTAACACTAAGACTGGAGTCCAAGCACACCAGAATAAATATCATCACTACAGTAAGAAACAACATCACTAAGTTTTTTTTATAGAAGTATCACTAAGAAATTAATTGGTGTATTCAAGAGATCATTTGCAAAAGAAAATCTGATATTGGCCTACTATCTTAGGGCTTTCAGAACATTTGAATAGCTTTCAACTAAATAGCTTCTCATTAAAAAAAATACCTTCAATAAAAAACTTCATGGAAGTCCAAGAATAAGAATTTTTCTTGGATCTCAAACATGAAAGAATTAAATATATTTTCTAAATTATAACATTAGTGTGGAAACTCAGTCATGGCCCTCCAACTTCACTCACAATAAATTTAACTTAACTCTGCAACTAAAATCCATATTTAGCATCACCTATGACTGAGAAGAGAAAGCTCAGCTACCTTCCTCCAAGAATGGCTATGTGTAAAAGATATCTTGAAAGATTTAGAATGACATAATAAATTTAACTTAAACTTGGAACTAAAAGAAATATTTTAACATCATCTATCACCGTGAAAGTAGGTTCATTTGACATTTACTGCAGGAATTGGGTTTATCACTGGAACAAACTGATCAACACGTACGACCAGAACACTAGAAATCATTACCCTATAATTAAGTACCTAGAATAACCAATAAGTGAGCAGATATACTTTATCAGAGTTGTACCTAGAAACTAGATTCTTGTTCTTGATTCAGTAAACGTTAGATTGGCATAGAACTTAAACCGTCAAAATATGAATAAAATGCCACTTGAACTGAACTACCCACTATCTTTAACTTATCAATTTTGAAAAGTATTTTCAGTTTATAAAAGATAATTTTGAATAAAAAGTTAATGTTAGAGTTGAATCATGCAAAGATTATATGTATTAAATATAAGAACTAAATAATATTATAGTTTCTGTATATATTTTTAAATATCAACATGTCATCTATATAACCTATTTCATGAAATTTATCATAGGTAGGAAGTAGGAAGTAGGAGGAAGTGATCAGTTAACTTTTAAAAACGTTTATAAAATAATTTAATATTATAAAATATGTGAAAAAATTAAATAACGAGTCAAAGTGATTTTTAGACTAGGGTGGACTGTCAATGGCAGACTCTTGCATTATTGAAATGGGGCAAGATGAAAGTTAGATGGAATACTTTTTTATGCAATATATGCAAGGAAGTGCAGTAAATACAAATAGGAATGAAGTGGGACTCATGATTTGTATTATTTGTGGGTTTCCCTTTCTTTCTTTCTTTGTAACGTACCTGAATAAGAATGGCTAAAAGCAGCGTGCTTTTTCCAACTCAGAATCCCCAATCAGCAGCAGCTTGAACAAGTAATCAAATTCATACAATAAGAAACACAAAGACAAACTAAACAACCCACAAAGAGAAATTTACAAAAATCAAATAACCAGCAAAAATTACTCACTAGCGATAAGGTGAGAACAAGAAGGACTCGCCAGCAAGAAGTAGACTGAGGGCTGAGGTTTTGGATCTCTTCCTCGCAAGGCGGTTGAAGACAAAGATACCCCTGATTCAGAGTTCAAAAACTTCTAGCCTAATGAAAAAACCTCAAATAGAAAACAAAAATTGGAAGGAAAATAGAAGCATAAGTTCAGCAGCGATACTGATGGAGGAAGAGGGAAAAAAGTGTGGGTTCAGTATTTACAGAGCAACGCACGCGATGGGTTCAGTGGTTACAGAGCAACGCATGCGATGGAGAACAAAATCGACGGAGAACTTTGATTTCTCTGAACGACGGAGGCTCTGTACTGCTGGTTGGGAAAACGGAGCGGCCATATTAGAAGCAAGCATCGTGGGTTTGGGTAGCTTAGGTCTGAATAGTTTGATGAAAAAAAAGTTGGAATAAAAGGCGCCAAAAGGAAAAAAAAGAAGCGCAAAATTTTTTTTTACCTACGGTTTTTATCGTAGTTAAGATGACTGTGGCTAGAATTTACGTCAGGTTGGCTCTAACCACAGTTGACACTAACCGTGGTTATTTGACCGCCATTAAAAACCTTCATTTTTGTAGTGTTGGAAAATATCTAGAGGGTGCATAAGCATTAGCATGACACGTTCATGGTAGATGCTTAGTTATACGTTCTAAATTTCTTAAATATATATGTGAATAGGGCATCACAGGGTAATAGGGGCTCCAGGCACTCCGAGGATGGATCAGGAGGGCCAACGAGGTGAGGGGCTCTCCCATCCCTGCCCCACAGGGTTGGATGACTACGTGGAAATGTGGTTTGCTCTATTTTGTGTAATTATTATATGAAATTTATTTATATGAATAAATTTGTATTACACGTGTATGATTTGCGAGTAAGCAGTCAACGTGCAATTGCACATGTGCTTATATGATTAGTCTCAAGTGTATATGTGCTATTGTGGCTCATTGAGCTTTATATGTTACCGCGGATAGGATTGAATCATAATTTCATATGTGAGAAGTTCAGAAACATTAGAAACCAATCACATCGATCGTCACTGTTAAGATCTTGTTCGTATGGTTTGTTGAGGAAAACTGAACTTAGGATTGTTGAATGTGAGTGAGAGTGTTGCATAAATGGAACAGGGGAATCTAAGCCTAACTAGTACACACGTATAATATTAAGTTAATTACTAATAGGGCGTCTTTCAAGGTTAAATTGGTTAGTTGAACCTGTTAGATTAGTTCGGGTAGATCGAGTCGGTTATCCTAGTCGGACAGTAGGATTCAGTTAACAGTAAGCATGCCACATAATGGCCATTACCTTGGTTTAACCGAGGTCAGACAAGTTGCCGGCTAGTACTCTAAGCGTGCCTTGGAGTCAGAAAGTTCCTGGTGTAATCAACCAGGTTCGTACATGAAATTGCCTTCGGGCCAGTATTACTCTTAGCGTAATGCAGGAGACAGAAAGTGAATGCCTACGAGCATAACTATGTGTGACTTATGAAAATATATGATATATATGTTGTGATTTATGAACGTGCGGAGTAATAAATATGTTAGGAGCATGAATTAGGATTTTAATTGTGAATATGATATATTGATTGCCTGATCATATTAAAGATCACAATATAAATCCATTTCATGCGCATGTGGTTGTGGTTGCTCCCTTTCCCCAGTTGTAGTGGTACCCGCTGCTACGCCAGGGATGAAGGAGCTCCTCACTGAATCTGTTCGACTCACCCCCTGTTTACATGTTTAAGATACAGGTGGTTCAGGAGTCGGGAACGCGTCCACTTCTTCTCAAAGAGGCGGACAACTCTGAAGACCGCACGCTTTGTCTGCGTCGGTAGTTATTTTGGTTATGTTCATGTGCTGTGATGTATATATATATATATCCTTTTTGGGCGTAGTGTTTGTACGTTTACATCTGTTGTGTATATATATATCATACTTGAATTCTAGCATTGTCGGCTTCATACAGAATATGGTTAGGTCTTGGTATTGGGACTTTAGGCTATGATATAGCATATATCTTGTATATATATATATATGACTTCCGCATGCGACTAGGATAGACCACACGCCTTGAGGTGTGTGATCAATATGGAAATTATATATATGTGTGACTGTATACCTAATTGTATGAAAATATGGCTTCCGCATGTGAATATGATAGATCACACGCATTGAGGCGTGTGATCAATATGTAAACTATATGCAAGCGTGTGATTGAATATATGTATGACTATACACAGGATATCTGCATGTGAATAGGATAGATCACCCGCCCTGAAGCGTGTGATCAATATGTATATTATAAGTATATGTGAGTGATTATTTGTATATGTATAGACTGAAGCGGCGTTGAGCGAGCCGTGGATTGAACGCTACTTAGGTCACCGGATATGGATGGCCATAAATAATATATATTGATTGTATTAGAAATGGGTAGTAACAATAAACATGTGAAAATATCAATCAGGGATTAGAGGCTTACGGGATACGAGAAATCCTACCTCTCGTGCCGGTCACGGACGTCCGATAGGGGGTCGCGTCAAGGTGGGTTTCGCCGGAAAAGTGACCGGGCAGAGCTAGCCGACGCCGGAAAAAGTCACTGGAGCTCGGGTACTACGTCTCCTATACCTTCCACCAATCGAATCAAAGGTTGGTAACCCCAATTTCAGTCGAAACCCTCAATTTCTCCATTTTTAGGGATTTCTTCGATCCACCTTCGATTGGATTGTTTCGAGGGTAGATTGAGACCTAGAAAGTTTTCTTGAACACTTAGTTGGGGTGAAAGTCGAGGCTATACCCTCGGGTTTGGCCGAATTCGAATTTTGAAGGGTTTGGGGTTGAAAATTTCAAATATTTCCAATTTGGGGAAATTATTGTTAATTAGGAATTGAGCTTGGATTTGAGTAAATAGGCTTGGATTAGTATTAATGAAATTATATTGTTGAAATATTAGCTGAACAAGACCAGTGAAGAGCTGGTCCGAGGTTACTAAGGTGGAACCTTGACGTTAACGTGCCGGGTCCCTGCTCGGATTGCCCAATTACACTTTAAGGGTGATATTAAGGGCTCCAAACCTCTTCTTTTCAATCTTAAACGCCCTAGAAAAATTCTAAATATGCTATCAAGCATGAAGAATTATTTTAAGTACCTTCTTGTTCCTCAAGGATGGAAATTGCGGAACAATGAAGTCCAAATTCAAAAATGGCAACTTTATTCCTTCGAAATTATTAGGAAACCTTAAGTAGGATAATTTAAAAGTATATTGAGGTTTAGTAACTCGAATCCAAGGCTCCAAAATCAATTCAAGGTGAGCGATAGTAGTATGGAACCAAGTGCGAAGCACTTGAGACTCTCATAGAAGAGAGGGAAGACGGATAACACCAAGGACTCGATTCTTGGCGACGTCTAGATGCATTTTTAGGCACGAGCATATCATATGCATATGAATTGCATATAGTCTGAGATGTTAACCACATGAATGCAATTGTTAGGAAACCACGACTCGTTCAGAGCAGGAGTTACTCCAGGACAAGCACAGGGGAGCCGTGCAGGTGAGGGGTTTCCCATCCTTACCCTAAAGGGTTGATTGAGGATGTGGATATGTGGTTTTCCTACTTGCCTATTTGTAAGAATTATTTAGTGGTTAACATGCTATTGTTGTTCCAAAACTGTTATGTATGAAAGTATTTGTATATGTGTGTTTGATTACAGGCAAAGAGGTACTAGTGGGTATCCATGTGATGACATGAGATACACCGAATAGTACAAGCAAGGGGGTAAGTTGTTGATTGAGTCCAAGGTTTGGTTTACCTTATTAATTAGAAATTCATTAAAGAAATCTTAAAGAAGTTGTAGTAAACGTCGACGTTTTATGGTAATTGAACTTAGGAAAGACCTTAGAGCTAGGTTATGATCTAATCAAGGGTTTGGGTATTAAATAAGGATTAAGAAGATCTCATAATTGATTAGTGAGTCATAGCGAGGTTCACACTACCTAGGTAAAGTCAATTTAGGATAGTAATGGGTTGATAGAGTCAGAATCCCAGCTGAAAGCTCGGGAGGAGAAACAAGTCAGATAAAGTCGCCCGTTGAGGCCATTGCCCTACACTGGCACTAGGGTCAGTTAATGATTAAAAGAAATTTCCTGTTGAGGCCATTGCCCTAGCCTGGAACTAGGGTCAGTTAAAGATTAAAAGAAATTGCCCGTTGAGGCCATTGCCCTAGCCTGGCACTAGGGTCAGTTAAATATTAAAAGAAATTGTCCGTTGAGGCCATTGCCCTAGCCTGGCACTAGGGTCAGTTAAAGATTAAAAGAAATTACCCGTTGAGGCCATTGCCATAGCCTGGCACTAGGGTCAGTTAAAGATTAAAATAAATTCCCCGTTGAGGCCATTCCTCTAGCCTAGCACTAGGGTCAGTTAAAGATTAAAAGATTTGCCCGTTGAGGCCATTGTCCATTGTGAGATACATGGACCAGTTGAGTGATTTATAGCTTTCAGATGACGTGTTAAAATGCATTTCTTAATGTTTCAGATACAGGTATCGGGCAGGCATCGACGTCCGGACAGTGATACGGACAACATACCATCCTTTACGCACTTGTTCGCATGGGTGGACATCTGTAATTTCCGAGATATTTATTTTAATTATTATCATGATTATTAATTTATTTTTTCTTTTTGAAATAAAAATAAATTAGATTAAAGGTTGGAATAAAATGAAGAAGGAGATAAGAAATTATATTTTTTTAGCAAGAATGGGACCCAAATGAAAAGGAGATTAAAGAAGTGGCGGAAAAATAAGGATTTAACTACAAATTTTATTTTTTAGCCAATTTTTTTTTATTTGGGGGCCAAACCGTGACCCCCTTCCAGCCAAAACGAAAAAAAAAAGAAATAGAAGAGGGAGAGAGAGGCGGACCCGAGAGAGAGCACGAGAAGGAGAGAAGGAAGGAGGCGGAGGTGATTTGGCCGGATTCTCAGCGGAGAAGCTACTACGACACCGGAGAAGCTACTACGACGCCGGAGAAGGTGGCCGGGACTCTTCTACAACACCTATCAAGCTGTCCATCCGATTGAAACAAGGAAAAAAGTCCCAAACTCTCAAAACCCCAATTTCTTCCAATTTTAGGGATTTTAGGAAATCTTCATTCACCTCCATTTGGGATATTCCGGGGATAAATTCGAGCTTAGTAAGTGTTCTTGAATGCTTAGGAAGGTTGGGAATCAAGGCCAAATCGTAGAAATTGGCCGGCTTTGGAAATTATGGGAAATGGGTTAGAAATTACTCTAAATTTCGAATTTGCTGGTTTGATGCATGAATAAGCTTGGATTGGAGTAGTATAGATATTATAATTGCTTGGAATATACAAGGGAATAAAGCCCGAGTAATTACCGTCGCAACCGGAACCAAATCCGGTGAAAAAGAGGAAATATACCAAGCCACAGTACAACAAGAAACTGTGTTGTGGGCTGGACACTTCGGCCTAGGCCATGGTGGACACCTAAGACCAACTAAATTGGTTCCAAAGCTCTTTTTGTACATCCTTTTCAGTTCTAGACGTGCTCGATTATGTTTTTCATAGTTAAAGAGGTAATGGTTAAATTCTTACTCGGCAAATAAGGGAAATCGTTGAACGAGAAAGCTAATGACTCTTTTTAGACATAAACTTATTCCTTTGTTAGTTAGAATTGCTTATGAACACATGAAGCAAAATTAAGCTAAGTTAGCATCTCCAATCCAAAGATTTCGGAAGTTCGAAAAAATACGAATAGGTGAAAGTCCAGAACGAAAACATTATAGACTTTCAAAAGAAGGGCAAATAAGACGACATAACGAACCAAGTATCTAGTTCTTAGAAATGTCTAGAGGGTACATGAGCATTAGCATGACACGTGCATGATAGTTGGTTAGTTACACGTTGCTAATTGCTTAAATACATGTGTATAGGACACCACAGGGTAGTTGGAGCTTCAGGTACTACGAGGACTGATCAGGAGGGCCAACGAGGTGAGGGGCTCTCCCATCCCTGCCCCACAGGGTTGGATGACTACGTGAATATGTGGTTTGCTCTATTTTATACAGTTATTATATGAAATATAGTTATCCGATTGAATTTGCATTATGCGTGTATGGTTAACAAGTAAGAAGTGAACATGCAAATTGTATATGTGTTAATATGGTTCACCGAACCTTATATGATACCGTGGGTAAGACTGAGTCGAAAGTTTATGTGTGAGGGTTCAGTAAAATTAGAAACGAGCTAAAGTGTTCATTACTGAAAAGATATTGTTCGTATCACATGTTAAGGAAAACTAGACTTGTTGTCATGTGTGAATGAGAGTGTTGCATAATCTAAATGGGAGAAACTAGGCCTAACTAAGAAACAAGTATAATAATCAAGTAGTTGTTCATACGGTATCATTTAAAGATTAAACATTTAGGTCGTGCTTGTCTAGGATAGTCCGGGTAGATCGAGTCGGTCATTCCGAATCAGACAGACAGGATTATATGGTTAGAGAGCGTGCCACATAGTGGCCATTACCTTGGTTTAACCGAGGTGAGATAAGTCGCCGGCTATTGCTCTAAGTGTGACTTGGAGTCAGAATGTCCCTAGTGTGATCAACTAGGTTCAAACATGAGATTGCCTTCGCGCTAGTATTTCTCTTAGCATAAAGCGGGAGACAGAAATTGAATGCCTACGAGTATAGGTATGTGAACTTGTTTGATGTGTTACTTATGGAAATATATGATATACAGTTGTGGATGATTTACGTACGGAGTAACAAGTATGTTAGAAGCATGAATTAGGATTATCGTTGTGAACATCATATATTGGCTGACTGATCATATTAAAGATCGCAATGTAATCCGTTTCATGCCCATCTGGTTGTGATTTGCTCCCCTTCCCCAGCTGTAGTGGTACCCGCTGCTACGCCAGGGATGGGGGAGCTGCTCACTGAGTCTGTTTGACTCACCCCTATTTAAATGTTTCAGATACAGGTGGTTCAGGTGTCGGGAACGCGTCCACTTCTTCTGAAGGAGGCGGACGAATCTGAAGACCGCACACTTTGTCCCCATGGGTAGTTTATTTTGGTTATGTGTTTAGGTCTTGATGTATATATATATAAATCCTTTTGGGCGTAGCTTTTGTACATTTACAACTGTTGTATATATATATATATGTCATACTCTAGTACTGTAGGCTTCGTACAGGTTAAAGATAGGTCATGGTTGTGGGAATTAGGCTATGATATTGTATATATTATATATATGACTTCCGCATGTGACTAAGATAGATCACACGCACTGAGGCGTGTGATCAATATGTAAACTACATGTATGTGTGGCTGAATGTATGTATGTATGGATATATGACCTCCGCATGTGACTAGGATAGATTGCACGCATTGAGGCCTGTGATCAATATGTAAACTATATGTATGTGTGGTTGAATATATGTATGAATGGAAATATGGCTTCCGCATGTGACTAGGATAGATCGCATGCACTGAGATGTGTGATCAATATGTAAACTATAAGTATGTGTGGTTGATTATATGTATATATATAGACTGAAGCAGTGCTGAGCGAATCGTGGATTACAGGTTACTTAGGTCACCAGAAATGGATGGCCACATATGTATTATATACTGATTGTATTAGAAAAGGGTAGATATGACCATGTATAAATATTAATCAGGGATTAGAGGCTTATGGGACAGGAGAAATCCTACCTCCCGTGCCGGTCACGGACTTCCGACTTGGGGTCGTGACAAACTTGGTATCAGAGGCAGGTTACTTTAAACTGTATGAAGCCATAGGTATGACCGGGTGTCAGTTTACGCCTCGTTGTGAAACCCGGGCACAACGTGGGAGTAAAAAGGCACTTGTGGAAGTACCTAGGAAATTGTGTCAGCCCTTTCTTTCTACTCTCTTTGATATGGAATATCATAGGTATACGTGTACTCATGAGGTGTGGTCCTTATGCAGTGCAGGGATGCCACCGATCACGAGACAGGCTAGGGGAGGAGGGAGAACTCCTGCTGAAATTGATCAAGAGTCAGTTCGGGAGGAGGGAATGCCCACCCGAGGCCGAGGTAGAGGCTGTACCCGAGGCTGAGGCTGAGGTCGTGCTCGAGGTCGAGGTAGAGCACAAGTGAGAGGAGAAGAGAGGAGACAGTCACTGGAACCTCATGTTGAAACAGGTGCACCGTCTGTGGCGGAGATGCTCACAGTAGGATTTCAGGAATGAAAGGAAGAGATGACAAGGCAAATACAGAGAGAAGTACGCAGCTTAGTAGTCGGCGAGGAAGAAGAAGAAAGAGTTCCTAGCAATCAAGAGATGGAGGTTGTTGAGGAAGAGGATAGAGAATGGCAACAACCGCGGGATGTGCCTCGTGAGCCGCGGGTAACACCAAGAGAGCTGCCAATTTCAAAATTTCTGAAACTTCATCCACCCACCTTCTGCAGAACTAGTGAGAAAGAGGATCCGCAATACTTCGTGAGAGACGTGGTCAGAATTGGGCACATGCTGAGGTACTCAGGGCATGAGTTGGTGGAGCTAGCCTCCTTTCAACTGAGGGAGGGGAGCTGCTAGAGTATGGATAGAGTCCGTACAGACGAGATATTCAAGAAGGGTGGCACCGATGACCTAGGAAGATTTTCAGAGGGAATTCTTGGGTCGGTTTCTATCTGAAGGGACAAAAGATTCAAAGCGTCAGCAATTCGAGGAGTTGTGGATGACACCTAACATGACGGTGACGGAATATGAACTACTTTCTACGGAACTGGCTCAATTCTCACATGAGTTGGTTCTTGATGAAGAGGCGAGAATAAAGAGATTCATACACCATCTCACGGAGCCGTTGTTTACTACATTGTTACCACAGAGAAGGAAATTCGAGACTTTGGCATAAGCCGCAGATTGTGCTAGGATGATAGAAACCAGGAAGATGTACGGGACATCAGTTGATCCCAAAGTCATGTTGATTACGGGCAGTGACAACCAAGGAGGTGGAAGTAAGAAGAGGAAGACAACAGGTGGAGGAGCAGGATACTCAGGGTCTGCACGAGGACAATCCTCAACCATCACCAATGAAATATGTATAAGGAGTAATGTTCAAGGGGGACAGAGAGTGCAAGGGAGTGGAAATGCCGGTAAGACAAGGCCCCAGTGTGCGACTTCCGGCAGATATCAATATGGAGTGTGTCGGAGATTGACAGGTGGGTGTTACAACTGCGGCCAGGTGGGCCATATGGCTAGGGAGTGTCCAAAGAGAAACGAAGGTACAAGTGTGAGAAGTAATCTGACACCAAGGGGTACACCTATTTCAGTCCCACCAGTAAGAACCGTACCGCCACAGACAGCAAGTACAGGTACAACTAGAGGATGTGGTGTAGGGTCTAGTGGCAGAGGGCCAGGGGCAATAGGTGGAGGACAAGCACGGGTATTTGCACTTTCTCAGCAAGACGCTCATGCATCAAATGTGGTTGTAACAGGTACTCTTATTGTTTGTTCTCTTCAAGCATGAGTCTTGTTTGATTCCAGCTCAACTCATTCCTATGTGTCGCATGCATTTGCCTCTAAAGTCAATAAAAGTCCGTCTAGAATGAAAGAAACAGTACTGGTCTCTACTCCAATGGGTGAATCGGTACAAGTAGACTATGTGCAGAAGTCTTGCATTGTGGAGGTTGATGGTCATGAGACTGTGGTAGACCTTCGGTTATTTTTTATGGTTGATCTTGATGTAATCCTCGGAATGGATTGGTTGTCGTCTTGCCATGCGGTTGTGGACTGCAGGGCTAAATGTATAAAATTCAATATGCCAAACGAGGAACCTTTTGTGATACGGGGTGACGGAGCTGCACCGTACCCAAGCTTAATCTCAGCGATGAAGGCATCCAAATTGCTTGAAAAGGGATGTAAAGGGTATTTGGCTTTGGTCAAGGATACCACGAAAGTAGTAGTTTCACCGAATCAAGTACCGATAGTAGGAGAGTTCTTGGATGTATTTCCAGAAGATCTGCCAGGGTTACCACCCGATCGGGAAATTGAATATAAAATTGAGCTACAACCTAGCACCCAGCCTATGTCCACGCCACCTTACCGGATGGCTCCGAAAGAGTTGAGGGAGTTACATACGCAGTTGCAAGAATTGCTTGATAAGGGTTTTATAAGACCCAGCTTCTCTCCTTGGGGTGCACCGGTCCTCTTTGTGAAGAACAAGAAGGACAGATCTTTACGGTTGTGTATCGATTACCGAAAGTTAAACAAGGTGACGATCCGCAATCAATACCCACTACCGAGGATAGATGACCTATTTGATCAGTTGCAGGGTGCAAAGCGGTTTTCCAAGATTGATTTGCGATCTGGGTATCATCAATTAAAGATTCGAGAATCAGACATACCTAAGACCGCATTCCAGACCCGATATGGACATTACAAGTTCTTGGTGATGTCTTTCGGATTAACTAATGCTCCTGCAGCATTCATGGACATGATGAATAGGGTTTTCAAAATATTTTTGGACCGATTTGTCATTGTCTTCATTGATGACATCTTGGTTTACTCGAAAAATTCTGAAGAACATGCAGAACATTTAAGATTAGCATTGCAGAAGTTGAGAGAGGAGAAATTGTATGCCAAGTTCTCCAAGTGTGAATTTTGGCTTGACAAAGTTGCCTTTTTGGGTCACGTGGTATCATCAGAAGGAATCCACGTTGATCCAAGTAAGGTAGAAGCGGTGAAGAATTGGTCCCAACCTACCTCACTTACTGAAATTTGCAGTTTCTTGGGCTTGGTTGGATATTATAGAAGATTTGTGCAAGACTTCTCTAAAGTTGCCGCACCCATGACTAAGTTAACTCACAAGGGAGTGAAATTCATATGGGATGATAAATGTGAGCAGAGTTTTCAGAAGCTGAAAGATAGTCTCACTACCGCTCCGGTGTTAGCACCACCAGAAGGCACATGAGGGTATGTGGTATACTGTGATGCGTCGAGGATCGGGTTAGGGTGTGTATTGATGCAGCATGGCAAGGTGATTGCGTGTACATCGCGACAATTGAGGAAACATGAGAAGAATTACTCGACTCACGACCTCGAGATGGCTGCGGTGGTATTTGCTTTGAAAATATGGAGACATTACTTACATGGTGAGACATGTGAAATTTATACAGACCACAAGAGTCTCAAATACATTTTCGAGCAGAAAGACTTGAACTTGAGACAACGTCGATGGTTAGAGTTGTTGAAGGACTACGACTACACGATCTTGTATCATCCAGGAAAGGCTAATGTGGTAGCCGACGCTCTGAGCAGAAAATCCATGGGCAGTCTTGCTCATATAAGTGAAGAAAGAAGACCGTTGATTAGAGAGCTGCACGAGCTAGAACAAATGGGAAATCAGTTTGAGATTGGAAGTTCCAACTCACTTTTAGCTTATTTACAAGCTAAGTCCTCTTTGGTAGAAGAGGTGAAGTCTAGGAAGGATGGAGATACCGACCTCAAGCAAAGCAAGGATACGGTAACTAAAGAGAAGGGGGACGACGTCCAATTCTCTATTGATGATTTCAGAGTACTTCGGCTGGAGGGACAGTTGTGTGTTCCTATGGTTGATAACATGAAAGAAAGTATTCTTGAAGAAGCACACCGGACCGCTTATACAATCCATCCGGGAGCTAATAAAATGTATCATGATCTGAAGCTGCTGTATTGGTGGAATGGCATGAAGAAGGATTTTGCAAACTATGTAGCCAGGTGTCTAGTGTGTCATCAAGTTAAGGCTGAACACCAGAAGCCCGCCGGAACATTACAACAGATAGAAATACCTGAGTGGAAATGGGAGAGGATAACGATGGATTTTGTAACAGGGTTGCCAAGATCACAACGGGGATTCGATTCGGTTTGGGTGATATTGGATCGCATGACTAAGTCCACGCACTTCCTTTCAGTTAAGACCACTTGCGGAGTGAGTCAGTATGCGCAGCTTTATCTATCAGAAATAGTTAGATTGCATGGTGTGCTAGTGTCCATAATATCTGATAGAGGGCCACAATTCACTTCCAAGTTTTCGATGTCATTGCAGGAAGTGTTAGGAACGAGAGTTGATTTGAGTACTGCGTTCCACCCACAGACTGACGGGCAATCAGAAAGAACCATTCAAATTCTTGAAGACATGCTTCGGGCGTGTATTATGGATTCGGCGGAAGTTGGGAAAGGTATTTACCTTTGGCTGAGTTTGCATACAATGACAATTATCAAGCGAGTATCCAAATGGCACCTTTCGAGGCTCTGTACGGTTGTAGGTGCAGATCTCCGATAGGGTGGTTCGTGGTCGGAGAAACTAGCCTAATCGACCCAGAATTGTTACAAGATGCCTTGCAAAAGGTGAAGTGCATAAGAGAAAGATTGCTAACGGCTCAAAGTAGGCAGAAGTCCTATGCAGACAATCGGAGAAGAGAACTCGAATTTGCCGTTGGAGAACAAGTGTTTCTGAGGATATTACCAATGAGAGGCGTAATGCGGTTCGGTAAAAAGGGGAAGCTAAGTCCTCGGTGTATCGGACAACTTGAAGTCCTGGAACGAATTAGGAATGTGGCGTATCGGTTGGAATTGCCTACAGAATTGGAGGGGGTACATCCTATTTTTCATGTATCGATGCTTCGGAAATATCTTCCAGATCCCTTGCACGTGATTCAATCGCAAGACGTGCAACTAACCGAAAATCTGACATACGAAGAGGAGCCAGTGGAAATCCTAGATCGGCAGTTGAAGAAACTCAGAACAAAGGAGATTCCATTGGTTAAAGTCCTGTGGAGAAATCACTCGACCAAAGAAGCTACATGGGAGGTCGAGGGTGAAATGCGCAGGACGTATCCTCACATGTTTCAAGACTAAGGTTAGTATATTGTTTGAAATTCACGGACCGAATTTCTTAAGGGGGGAAGATTGTAATATTCGAGATATTTATTTTAATTATTATCATTATTATAAATTTATTTTTTTTCTTTTTGAAAGAAAAATAAATTAGATTAAAGGTTGGAATAAAATGAAGAAGGAGATAAGAAATTATATTTTTTTAGCAAGAATTGGACCCAAATGAAAAGGAGATTAAAGAAGTGGCGGAAAAATAAGGATTTAACTACAAATTTTATTTTTCAGCCAATTTTTTTTTATTTAGGGGCCAAACCGTGACCCCCTTCCAGCCAAAACGAAAAAATAAAGAAATAGAAGAGGGAGAGAGAGCACGAGAAGGAGTGAAGGAAGGAGGCAGAGGAGATTTGGCCGGATTCTTGCCGGAGAAGCTACTCCGACGCTGGAGAAGGTGGCCGGGACTCTTCTACAACACCTATCAAGCTTTCCATCCGATTGAAACAAGGTAAAAAGCCCCAAACTCTCAAAACCCCAATGTCTTCCAATTTTAGGGATTTTAGGAAATCTTCATTCACATCCATTTGGGATATTCCGAGGATAAGTTCGAGCTTAGTAAGTGTTCTTGAATGCATAGGGAGGTTGGGAATCAAGGCCAAATCGTAGAAATTGGTCGGCTTTGGAAATTAGGGGAAATGGGTTAGAGGCGCCCGATTATGTTTTTCATAGTTAAAGAGGTAATGGTTAAATTCTTACTCGGCAAATAAGGGAAATCATTGAAAGAGTAAGCTATTGACTCTTTTTAGACATAAAGTTATTCATTTGTTAGTTAGAATTGCTTATGAACACATGAAGTGAAATTAAGCTAAGTTAGCATCTCCAATCCAAAGCTTTCAGAAGTTCGAAATAATACGAATAGGTGAAAGTCGAGAACGAAAACATTATAGACTTTAAAAAAAAAGGGCAAATAAGACGAAAACATTATAGGTGCAGCAACAATTAGGTCACGTGGTATCTTCAGAGGGAATCCATGTTGATCCAAGCGAGGTGGAAGCCGTGAAGAATTGGTCCCAGCCTATCTCAGTCACAGAGATCCGCAGTTTCTTAGGTTTGGCTGGATATTATAGAAGGTTTATGCAGGACTTTTCAAAGGTTGCTGCACCTCTTACAAAGCTAACTCAGAAAGGGGTAAAGTTCGTGTGGGATAACAAGTGTGAAGAGAGTTTTCAGAAACTGAAGGAAAGTCTCACCACAGCACCGGTGTTGGCTCTTCCTCAAGGCACCGGAGGGTATGTGGTTTACTGTGATGCTTCGCGAGTTGGGTTAGGGTGTGTTCTTATGCAACATGGCAAGGTGATTGCTTATGCGTCTAGGCAACTCCGGAATCATGAGAAAAACTACCCGACTCACGATCTTGAAATGGCAGCGGTGGTATTTGCCTTGATGATTTGGAGGCACTACCTTTATAGCGAAACATGTGAGGTATATACATAACACAAGAGCCTCAAGTACCTTTTCGAGCAGAAAGATCTGAATCTGAGACAACGCAGGTGGATAGAGCTGTTGAAAGACTATGACTGCACGATTTTGTACCATCCTAGTAAGGCGAATGTGGTGGCAGACGCTCTGAGCCGAAAGTCAATGGGTAGCTTAGCCCATATCCGTGAAGTACGAAGGCCGTTAATTCGGGAAATACATGAGCTGGAATAGTCTGGAACTCAGTTAAAAATTGGAAATTCCAACCTGTTTCTAGCCCACATTCAAGCTAAGCCAGCTCTAATTGAAGAAGTTAAGTCCAAGCAAGATCAAGACGCTGACCTCAAACAAATAAGAGATACAGTAGTTAAGGGGGAGAAGGACGACGTCCGATTCTCCATAGATGACAGTGGCATATTCCGGTTGGAGGGACGACTGTGTGTACCTATGGTGGATGGTTTGAAAGAAAGAATTCTTTATGAGGCACACAAGACAACGTACACAATCCATCCGGGTAGCAATAAGATGTATCAGGATCTGAGAGAATTATACTGGTGGAATGGTATGAATAAAGATGTGGCAGACTACGTAACTAGATATCTGGTGTGTCAGCAGGTTAAGGCTGAACACCAAAAGACTGCCGGAACACTTCAACTGATAGAAATTCCTGAATGGAAATGGGAGAGAATTACTATGGATTTTGTGTCAGGATTGTCACGATCACAGAGGGGTTTTGATTCAGTTTGGGTAATCATTTACCGGATGACCAAGTCCGCACATTTCCTGCCAGTTAAGACCACTTACGGAGTGGGCCAGTACGCCCAGTTGTACCTATCAGAGATAGTGAGGTTGCACGGAGTACCGGTGTCGATTATCTCTGACAGGGGGCCGCAGTTTACCTCTCGATTCTGGAGAGCATTGCAGGAGGCGTTTGGGACTAAGGTTGATCTGAGTACAGCGCTTCATCCCCAGACAGACGGGCAGTCTGAGAGGACTTTTTAGATTTTAGAGGACATGCTTAGGGCATGTATTATGGATTTCGGTGGAGGGTGGGAGAAATACCTGTCGTTAGCGGAGTTTGCCTACAACAACAGTTACCAATCCAGTATTCAGATGGCACCCTTCAAGGCTTTGTACGGTCGAAAGTGCAGGTCCCCGATTGGGTGGTTCGAGGTCGGAGAGGCCAAGTTGGTTGGACCAGAACTTGTTCAGGATGCTTTGGACAAGATAAAGTCCATTAGAGAAAAGCTTGCCATGGCTCAGAGTAGGCAGAAGTCGTATGCCGACAACCGGAGAAGAAAGTTCGAGTTTGTTGTGGGTGAGCAGGTTTTCTTTTTGGGTATTTAAATTTGGCAAGAAAGGCAAGCTAAGTCCAAGATACATCGGACCGTTTGAGATTCTAGAGCGCGTGGGAAATGTTGCCTACCGTCTAGGATTACCTGTGGAACTAGAAGGAGTACATCCGGTGTTTCATGTGTCTATGCTTCGCAAGTACCTGCCAGATCCCTCTCATGTAATCCAACCCCAGGAAGTATAGCTAGCCGAAGGTCTGAATTATGAGGAGATGTCAGTGGAAATCTTAGATCACCAGTTCAAGAAGCTAAGGCCGAAGGAGATACCATTGGTGAAAGTCCTGTGGCGAAACCATTCGGTCGAAGAAGCGACGTGGGAAGTTGAGGCTGAGATGCGCAGGACATATCCTCACCTATTTCAAGACTAAGGTTAGTATGTTAATTGAAATTCGGGGACGGAATTTCTTAAGGGGGTAAGATTGTAATAACTGAGAAAATTTTCTAAGATTGAAATAAAATAAAAAAAGGAAGAAAAGAGTGTACGAAATCTTTTTGGGTATTTAAATTGGGACATAAAAGAAAATCAAATTAATTGGAAAGAGGAGGGATTTAATTGGGGATATTTTTCCACCTCTTCTTTATTATAATAATTATTATTAGTATTTAGTTATTTATTTATTTATTTATAGTTTTTTTTATTAATTATTCTTTAGGTTGGGGTGTCGTGGGAAGGGGTAGGTAGAAGGAGAAGAAAGAAATAAAAGAAAGGAATAAGGGAAAGAGAGAGAGACCACGAGGGATAGAGAAGAGAGAGATAGAGAAGTGGCGTGATGAAGGAGAAGAAGAAGGAGAGGTGAGCTTCCCCAGAAAAGTAACCGGGGAGAGCTAGTCGACGACGGAAAAAGTCACTGGAGCTCGGGTACGACGTCTCCTACACCTTCGACCAATCGAATCAAAGGTTGGTAACCCCAATTTCATTTGAAACCCTAAATTTCTACATTTGTAGGGATTTCTTCGATCCACCTTCAATTGGATTGTTTCGAGGGTAGATTGAAACCTAGGAAGTGTTCTTGAACATTTAGTTGGGGTAAGAGTCGAGGCTATACCCTCGGGTTTAACCGAATTCGAATTTTGAAGGGTTTTGGGTTGAAAATTCCAAATATTTCCAATTTGGGGAAATTATTGATAATTAGCAATTGAGCTTCGATTTGAGTAAATAGGCTTGGATTGGTATTATTGAAATTATATTGTTGAAATATTAGCTGAACAAGACCCGTGAAGAGCTAGCCCGAGGTTACTAAGGTGGAACCTTGACGTTAACGTGCTGGGTCCCTGCTCGGATTGCCCAATTATACTTTAATGGTGATATTGAGGGCTCCAAACCTCTTCTTTTCAATCTTAAACAGCCTAGAAAAATTCTAAATATGCTATCAAGCATCAGGAATTATTTTAAGTACCTTCTTGTTCTTCAAGGATGGAAACTTGCGGAACAATGATGTCCAAATTCAAAAATGGCAACTTTATTCCTTCGAAATTATTAGGAAACCTTAAGTCGGATAATTTAAAAGTATATTGAGGATTAGTAACTCGAATCCAAGGCTCCAAAATCAATTCAAGGTGAGCGATAGTAGTATGGAACCAAGGGCGAAGCAACTGAGACTCTCATAGAAGAGAGGGAAGACGGATAAGACCAAGGACTCGATTCTTGGCGACGTCTAGATGCATTTTTAGGCACGAGCATATCATATGCATATGAATTGCATATAGTTTGAGATGTTAACCACATAAATGCAATTGTTAGGAAACCACGACTCGTCCGGAGCGGGAGTTACTCCAGGACAAGCACAAGGGAGCCGTCCAGGTGAGGGGTTTCCCATCCTTGCCCTACAGGGTTGATTGAGGATGTGGATATGTGGTTTGCCTACTTGCCTATTTGTAAGAATTATTTAGTGGTTAACATGTTATTGTTGTTCCTAAACTGTTATGTATGAAAGTATTTGTATATGTGTGTTTGATTACAGACAAAGAAGTACTGGGGGGTATCCATGTGATGACATGAGATACGCCGAACAGTACAAGAAAGGGGGTAAGTTGTTGATTGAGTCCAAGGTTTGGTTTACCCTTTTAATTAGAAACCCATTAAAGAAATCGTAAAGAAGTGGTTGTACACTTCTAGTTTTATGGTAATTGAACTTAGCAAAGACCTTAGAGCTAGGTTATGATCTAATCAAGGGTTTGGGAATTAAATAAGGATTAAGAAGATCTCATAATTGATTAGTGAGTCATAGGGAGGTCTACACTACCTAGGTAAAGTCAATTTAGGATAGTAATGGCTAGATAGATTCGGAATCTCAGCTGAAAGCTCGGGAAGAGAAACAAGTCAAATAAAGTCTCCCGTTGAGGCCATTGCCCTAGCCTGGCACTAGGGTTAGTTAAAGATTAAAAGAAATTGCCCTAGCCTGGCACTAGGGTCAGTTAAATATTAAAAGAAATTGCCCGTTGGGGCCATTGGCCTAGCCTGGCACTAGGGTTAGTTAAAGATTAAAAGAAATTGCCCGTTGAGGCCATTGCCCTAGCCTGGCACTAAGGTCAGTTAAAGATTAAAAGAAATTGCCCGTTGAGGCCATTGCCCTAGCCTAGCACTAGGGTCAGTTAAAGATTAAAATAATTGCCCGTTGAGGCCAATGCTCTAGCCTGGCACTAGGGTCAGTTAAAGATTAGAAGATTTGCCCGTTGAGGCCATTGTCCATTGTGAAATACATGGACCAGTTGAGTGATTTATAGCTTTCAGATGACGTGTTAAAAGTGATTTCTTATTTATGAGAAGCATGATAGAAGAGCATGATCCATAGGTTTATCTTTGACCTTATGTTATATTAATATTGTCTGATCGTAATATAACATTTGATAAACTGGATTTTAATGCGCATGTGATTGTGGGTGTTTCCCTTTCCCCAGTTGTAGTGGCACCCGCCTCTACGCCGAGGATGGGAAGCTTCTCACTGAGTCTGTTCGACTCACTCCCTCTGGTTCAATGTTTCAGATACAGGTATCGGGCAGGCATCGACGTCCGGACAGTGATACGGACATCAGACCATCCTTTACGCACTTGTTCGCATGGGTGGACATCTGTAATATCCGAGATATTTATTTTAATTTTTATCATTATTATTAATTTAGTTTTTCTTTTTGAAAGAAAAATAAATTAGATTAAAGGTTGGAATAAAATGAAGAAGGAGATAAGAAATTATATTTTTTTAGCAAGAATGGGACCTAAATGAAAAGGAGATTAAAGAAGTGGGGGAAAATAAGGATTTAACTACAAATTTTATTTTTCAGGAAATTTTTTTTTATTTGGGGGCCAAACCGTAACCCCCTTCCAGCCAAAACGAAAAAAAAAAAAGAAATAGAAGAGGGAGAGAGAGGCGGACCCGAGAGAGCACAAGAAGGAGAGAAGGAAGGAGGCGGAGGAGATTTGGCCGGATTCTTGCCAGAGAAGCTACTACGACGTTGGAGAAGGTGGCCGGGACTCTTCTACAACACTTATCAAGCTTTCCATCCGATTGAAACAAGGTAAAAAGCCCCAAACTCTCAAAACCCCAATTTCTTCCGATTTTAGGAAATCTTCATTCACCTCCATTTGGGATATTCTGAGGATAAATTTGAGCTTAGTAAGTGTTCTTGAATGCTTATGGAGGTTGGGAATCAAGGCCAAATCGTAGAAATTGGCCGGCTTTGGAAATTATGGGAAATGGGTTAGAAATTACTCTAAATTTCGAGTTTTCTGGTATAATGCATGAATAAGCTTGGATTGGAGTAGTATAGATATTATAATTGCTGGAAATATACATGGGAATAAAGCCCGAGTAATTACCGTCGCAACCGGAGCCAAATCCGGTGACAAAGAGGAAATTACCAAGCCACAGTACAGCATGAAACTGTGTTGTGGGCTGGACACCTCGGCCTAGGCCGTGGAGGACACCTAAGACCAACTAAATTGGTTCTAAAGCTCTTTTTATACATTCTTTTTAGTTCAAGACGCGCCCGATTATGTTTTTCATAGTTAAAGAGGTAATGATTAAATTCTTACTCGGCAAATAAGGGAAATCGTTGAACGAGTAAGCTAATGACTCTTTTTAGACATAAAGTTATTCCTTTGTTAGTTAGAATTGCTTATGAACACATGAAGTGAAATTAAGCTAAGTTAGCATCTCCAATCCCAAGCTTTCGGACGTTCGAAATAATACGAATAGGTGAAAGTCGAGAACGAAAACATTACAGACTTTCAAGAAAATGGGCAAATAAGACGACATAGCGAACCAAGTATCGAGTTCTTGGAAATGTCTAGAGGGTACATGAGCATTAGCATGACACGTGCATGATAGTTGCTTAGTTACATGTTGCTAATTGCTTAAATACATGTGTAAAGGGCACCACAGGATAGTTGGAGCTTCAGGTACTCCGAGGACTGATCAGGAGGGCCAACGAGGTGAGGGGCTCTCCCATCCCTGCCCCACAGGGTTGGATGACTACGTGAATATGTGGTTTGCTCTATTTTATACTGTTATTATATGAAATATAGTTATCCGATTGAATTTGCGTTATGCGTGTATGGTTAACAAGTAAGAAGTGAACATGCAAATTGTATATGTGTTAATATGGTTCACCGAACCTTATATGATACCGTGGGTAAGACTGAGTCGGAAGTTTATAACTGAGGGTTCAGTAAAATTAGAAACCAACTAAAGTGATCATTACTGAAAAGATCTTGTCCGTATGACATGTTAAGGAAAACTGGACTTAGGTTGTCATGTGTGAATGAGAGTGTTGCATAATCTGAAAGAGAGAAACTAGGCCTAACTAAGAAACAAATATAATAATCAAGTAGTTGTTCATAGGGTATCATTTAAAGATTAAACATTTAGGTCGTGCTTGTCTAGGATAGTCTGGGTGGATTGAGTCGGTCATTCCGAATCGGATAGACAAGATCATATGGTCAGAGAGCATGCCACATAGTGGCCGTTACCTTGGTTTAACCGAGGTTAGATAAGTCACCGGCTATTGCTCTAAGTGTGACTTGTAGTCATAATGTCCCTAGTGTGATCAACTAGGTTCAAACATGAGATTGCCTTCGGGCCAGTATTTCTCTTAGCATAAAGCGGGAGACAGAAATTGAATGCCTTCAGGCCGTTTTTGGGGTTGTGACAATGTATGCCATGTTTCAAATAAGGGATGTAGTTATAGACTTCAATAAAATAAAACTATTTAGAGGTCTTGCTAAATATTAGGCTGTAATGCTTTCAAACACCTATGATTGGTGTTAATTTAATTGCTTTGATTGATCCTGAGGTATGGATTTAACCTGTGGGATATCATTGATAATTATTTTCTCACTTTAAGCTAATAGCTTAAAATGAGAAAAGGAGAATGATTTCATTTGTGCTTCTTATTTGCATCTCCTAGTTTATTTTAATATGAAGTCGAAATTCGTTGGTCCAAAGGAAAAGGTTCTTAAATTATAAAGTTATGATTCATAGGAGAATTTTAGAAATTCATAAAGTTAAAAATGCAACAATTTTAATTCTTGCAAATGAGTTTCAATCATTAAACTTTATAAAGTTGTCATGAAGAGATCAATGTCTTGAAAGGTTTATTTATTGATATATAAAGGGAGTTTGAAAGGTATTATTTATCGCCTGAATTATTTTGTGTGGGAATAAATATTGGAGATAATTAATGCCCATGGTTAGTTTCAACTCTGATATTCTAAAAGAATCAAACACGACCTAAATAGAACAAAATATTTAAAAGCGTAATATGATATGATTGTGTATTATTGATTTTGATTTTCCTAGTATGAGAATATTATTTCGTAAAATTGTTGAGTATGTTATGATCGAATTAATTCATACATCAAAGTTTTACAAGGTAGTTTAATTCTCTTTGTTGATAGGAAATCATAAATTTATCATTCCTAGTCTGGGATTTTTTAATTTCTTGGATTGTTAAGAATGTTTATCACTAAGGTGGTTTATTCATCAAAATTCATAAAATTGTTTAAATCTCTATGTTGATAGGAAGTAGGGCAATTTCATACATAAATTATAGTCTAAAAGTTTTTGCCTTTTTAGTGAATTGTTGGGGCTTTTATCGCTAAAGTAATTTAGCCATCAAAATTCAAGAAATGTGCAAATTTCTTGTTGATAGAATTTGATTGAATTAATGCATATGATTACCTGCCCAAAGGGGGTCGTTATGTGTATTAATTATGGGGTTTCATGAAGCATGAGGATGAGAGTACTTTAACTTGAAAATCAATCTATCCAACAAGGAAAACTTTTATAATTATGTATTCTCATCATATTTTAACTGAAATATGAAATATGAAATTTAAAAGAATTTATCTACCCAAAGGTGATGTAATTCTTTAATATTTTGATTGTCATAATTAGCTTCATGGAAGAAGGGGACCAATAGCATGTTGTATTCTCTGCCCAAAGGGGAGTTTATAGTGATGCACTCGGTGCTCCTTCAAGGTATGACTTGCTCAATTTTTTAACAATTTATGAAATTGCCCGTTTCAAGGAACATTATAAGGTCATACAATTATGCACAATCAAATAGAGTCCTTTTGATTAAATTAGGTCTTTTAAATTTTGAAAGTTGTGCCTGCCCCAAGGTGACAAACCTTTCAGATTTGATATACTGTTAATAATAAGTTTATCCTCTAACAAAAGATAAGGACCCATCTAGTTGGTAGAACACACTCAGGTTTATGTGTGTTTGGAGGTCTTTTGATTTCTTAAGTTAGTGGGAGCCTTGTGTACTTAAAGTTTAAGAGTTTCATGATCTTTCGAATCAATGGGAGTTTTGTGCACAGAAAGATTAAGAGTCTCATGATCTTTCTGTCGTTATTATTTAATTAATTATTATCTTTAGTAAATTTATTTTATTTAAGTTTCTACTTATTAGTTATCTAGTTTAATATTTTAAATTTAAATCTTAGATATCCTTTTGTTACCTAAAATCTAATTTAATAATTTAAATTAGATTAAGTCCTATTCCTATAGGGATTCTAGTGGTTAACTTGTAACCATGGTCCCAATTTAAGCCACATCTGGCATTTTGCAATACACGAATTTATTTTTTCTGAGAATTAAACTCAGATTTCTTCATGGTATCAAAGCCTAAACCAATCGGTTTCCCATTCTGAAGTTGTTCCATGTCCAGCCGCAATACCGTCGTGTTTGGCACCATGAATTCCACCATGGACAGCTCGTCTTCTACCCCAGAACATTCAGCACTAACTACTAGAGGACCAGTACAACAGCTTCAGCGACAAGGCGTCCTACTACTAAATATTGTGATCACTGTCACAAGAAGGGTCACACCAAGGACACCTACTGAGAGATTCATGGGAAACCTCCTAATTGGAAGCCATGATCTTGTTCATCCGCTGCTCATCATGTGGAAACTACTGATTCTCAACCATTCAGCCAAAACCAAATTGAGTTTCTCCAAAAACTCTGTGGTCAGTCACCCACTTCCTCTGGTATGCCAAGCACGAGGCATATAGCCCAATCAGGTACTCCTTCTTCTGCCATGATTATCTTTGTGAAGACTAGAGCCTTCGACGGGAGTCGCCACCAAATTTTCAATCAAAATTTGGAAAAATAAAAATAAGTTCAAAAGTGGGATAAAATGAATTTTCATAAAATGTTGGGTTCGGGAGTCTGATTGGGATGAAGGGAAGGTGTTAGGCACCCTTCTTCCCCCGTCCGAAGACGATTACCCTAAATTGATATTAAAATTATTTAGTCTTAAAAATATACACAATTATGGGGGAAAATGAGGTAAAGAAAGAGGGAGGGCTTGACCTAGGATAAAAGCCTAGGGCCTACGTACCCTCAAGGAGGGATCAAAGCCCACGTAGTTCCTGTGACATACATGAGTGTGAGTGAGGGGGAGGCTCATCAAGTGAATACTCAGATGGCCTCCCAGTGTAATGTACCTAAAGAGGCCAATGCCTTTTGGTACTTATCTACCATACAATCAATCAAGTATACGAAAAAGTGGATGTGTGAGGGCTCATCAAGCATGATACCTAGATGGCGTGTAGGCTAGTGCTCGTATAAAGACGAAAGTCTCTTGGTAGCACTAGGTTATATAAGATATTTTTCCCACCAAATAAACAATAAATTTATCCCCAGAGACAGGGGGTCGCGACAGGTATACTTTACCGACGCGACCCTCTGTCTGCAACAAAGCCCGTCGCGACGCATAGAGGAAGGCATCACGACGGAATCCTATCGAGGGGAGTGTCGCGACGGGGGTAAGAACCCGTCGCGACCCCCCTTTTGTTTTACAGAAAAAAAAAGAGATAGAAGAAGAAAGGAATAAAACAAAGGAATGCTTTTAGGGTGTGTAGATTGAATGTTGGATGGAAGGCCAACACTGATGGGTTTCCACCCGAAAGGAACTTGTTTATAAGAGGAGAAGAGTGACTTTCTACCAACCCAGAGAGTGAAAAGAGATTAAAACCATGCTCAAGTGTGTATTTTACCTCTTTGCTTCTTGTTCTCTTCTTTCCGGTCCTTCAATTTCAGTTTTTTCCTCCCCCTGATACTTTGAGGCGGAGCTCATTTTATAGTAGGTCAGGAAAAACTATTCCGAGAAAGAAATCCGGCCATTAATGGCAGACCTGTCGCGACGCCCACTGTTTGCCGTCGCGACGAGTATCGCGCAGATACGATCCTGGATTTGTCATAAATACCAAGACCGTCACGAGGGGTATCATTTGATATTCTGATAGATTCCCTCATGAATGCAGGCTGCGTCGCGACGTACTTACCATCTGTCACGACGACTAGCGTTTACCGTCGCGACGACTAGCATTTTCCGTCGCGACGCTCCTTTATTATTTTTTTAATTTCATATTTTTATCTTTTTATTATTTTTGTCATTATCTTTATTATATATTTTTGGCCGGTCAAAGTGAGGTGTTCACAGAGTCCCCTCTTTACTTTTTCTTTTATTATTTTTAAAGGAACAAGTAAAGAAACAGAATGAAACCGAACTTGATCATATATTATTTTTATTGTGTTTTCCTTTCTTGGGGTACAAAATATAAAGGGATAAAATCCTACGGTCTCTATGTGGCTTCATCCTACTCGTTACCGCTGCCTTCTCCGTCGCTCTCGGAGTGTACTTGGGGCATGGGTGTGGGGACCACGTCCTCAAATAAGTGGAAATGCCTCAGCAGGGATCACATTCCTCCTTACAACCCACGGATGTCACCTTGGAGTCCTATTATTTCTTGCTCCTGGCACTGGATCTGTCCTCTTTGTTCCCGGATCTCCAAGGTTAGAGCTTCAATTCGTCCTGTCTCTGGTCCCGCTGGAGCGCCCTGCTCCTGGGGGTGATCCTGCTGCGGTGGTTGTTGTCTCTGTTGGGGTGGGAGTTGCAGCTCCGAGTTATTCAGGAGGATATCCACCCAACCCTGATGAGCGGGGAAGTCGGCCATATCTTGATCCTTCTTCATATAACAGGTGGTGGCCACCTCGAAGTAGTCCAGTGCTCGGCGGGCGACCTGAAAGCGTTCGCAGAAGGCGGTAAGGAAATGGGGGAAGGCAATGGCGGTAAGAGGGCTTCGAGATCCTGGCTCTAGCTTAATGTCATTGGCGTTGTTGTGGAATTCCCTCCACATAATGGTGGGGATGCAGAGTGGTGCTCTCTTCATGATTAGGTAGATGAGGATGCTTAACTTCCTACTCAAGGACTCCCTGAGCTTCACAGGGATGACAGTGCTGGTGAGGAAATTCTGCCAATTCTTGGTCATGTTATGGTTGCCATTTCTCTTGAGCCCACCACTTCTAGACTCCCATCTGTCCTGCCCAGGAAAGGTGAGGGCTGTTGCAATCTCTTCCTTCGGGTACTCCCCCGATAGCGTCTGTGCAAATACACAATTGGGCTCAATTCGCAGATTATAAATTTCGGCAAAGTGCTGGGGAGTCACCTTTGGGAGAGCACATTCCCTGAGTATGAATGCTCTGCTTCGCGTGGTGGCGTATCCTACGTGGTATTGATACACCAGAGGGACATTTCTTTGATTCGTGATCTTCAGCAGGTCATGGAGGCCATAAAATTCGATGCCTTCTGCGAACGAGGGGCTTATCTCCAAACGCTCCATGTTTCATTCCGGGTTCAATGACCTAGCTTGAATATCGACCCGGTATCGCTCCTGATCTATGGGGAGTTGAGACGAAGAGGAGGCAGCGGTACGAGATCTCTTCTGGTGAGCCATTTTCCTAAAAAAGATAAGTCCTGGGTTAGTACTAGAAAATAATCAAGTTCCCAAAAAAATGCTCCCCATGAATGCTTTGGGTCGCGACGGGTAGGTCAAGGCATCGCGACCCTTTTATCCGTCGCGACGGGAAGAAGAAAAGAAGGTGGGGTCGCGACGGGTTCATGGTGATGTCGCAACCCTATGCTTTTTACTTACCTCGAAGCTAACAGGTCTAAGATGGAGGCGGATGCAGAGAGGGGGGCTCGGGAACTTTCTTCTACACGGACTTTCTTCCTTTTTTTCTTCGAGAGAGAGGGAGAGAAGTGGTGGCGTTCTGAGTGCAACGGGCTTTCCTTAAAAAGCTTTTCTGAGGATACCCGTCGCAACGTATGAGACCTTCGTCGTGACGCCTTACCTCTTTGACCCGTTGACCAACCGTTGGAGAGAGAGTCGTAACGGCAATTGCGTAACGTCACGACGGATTTGTGACGTGTCAGACCGTCGAGACCCCTAATAGCTGGGTCGCGACGACATAACCCCCCCCCCCTTTTTTGATGCGTTAAGCCTTCAACTGAGAGCCAAATCTCGTAACTTTTATTGGCGTGATTTGGCAAAAAAGTGGGTATTATCATCCCCGAACACTCCTAGGTGGGATCTTGATCCCTGTATCGCATCCCAAAAACACTCATTGGTGGGATATGATACTGAATCCTAAAACACTGATCGGCAGGATTCAATGGGGCCAGACCACGTAACACTTACCGGCAGAGTTTGGTCGACAAAATGTGGGTATCATTATTCCTGAACACTCTTTGGCGGGATATTGATTCCCGTACCCAATCCCGAGAACACTCATGGGTGGGATAGGATACCGAATCCTAGAACACTTACTGGTAGGATTCGATGAGACCAGACCTCGTAACACTTACTGGTGAGATTTGATAAAAAATGTGGGTATCGTTATCCCCGAACACTTCTGGGCAGGATATTGATTCCCGTATCAAATCCCCAGAACACTCATTGGTGGGATAGGATACCGAATCCTAGAACACTCACCGGTAGGATTCTAAATCTCGAAACACTTATTGGCGAGATATGGTAAAAAAAAAAGATCCATTGGCTTTTACCCCAACTTGGCCCTCTCAAACTCCTCAACTCACTTAGATCCTGTATTCCTACTTGGAAAACTTGATCCATTAACTCCCGCATGAACCTTTCCGAACATGCTCTACTCCCCTTGACCAAACGGGATCCGTTAACACCCGCATGAACCTTTCCGGACAGTGTGGCATATGTTCATGAACATATACCGCCTCTTGCAAGTGTGTTACCCGTTGGGTTCCAATCGCCCCCAACGGTAGCATACTTCTTTTATCATTTTCGCTCGCATCCCTA
This sequence comes from Senna tora, assembly GCA_014851425.1. Lineage (NCBI taxonomy): Eukaryota > Viridiplantae > Streptophyta > Magnoliopsida > Fabales > Fabaceae > Senna > Senna tora. The sequence continues at coordinate 15,131,211 of CM026263.1, read as the reverse complement.
GATGCTTACCCGACTCTGTTCCCGTATTCACTCTCTTCTTTTCCATTTCGTACCTACGTGGTACTCTTTCTTCGAGTATTTCTCAATACTCGTTACTCACTAAATACTCCTTCTCGATTAACCGTCCTTACAGTTAATTTTCTATTTATGGCACCCACATGGTCACCTATACATTTGGTTTGTCTACTCAATCTCCACCCATACCCGGGCTTCAGAGTAACGGATTTACGGTTCACCAACCTGTGGAACTAGCTTACCTAGCTATGTTCACTACAATATGTGTATTATACGTGCACTTAGGGTAGTAGTTGGTTCTCCACCTCCTACTTGACTCTTATCCTATAGGGTCCTATAGGCTTCCGCTTTTCCCCCCTTATGGGACTACTTATCTCTGTCTACTTTCTCTCCCCTCGAGCCTCCACGAGTCCCTTTGGGGTTTATCTCTCACGTTATCTCGTTCGAGAGCTATCTACCGCAATAGCACTCATTTTCCTATCTCTGGACGGTACCCGAAGGTCTACGCCCATTTCCACTTCTAGACTTGCTCCGATCTAATACTTTCGGGTCCATTATCACCCTATGGCCCCTCCATTGGCAACCCTTAGGTTTACCTATATACTCCCTTGGCACTTTTGCACTCTCTAGTGCTTTTCGATGTCTACTTAACTTTAATCACTCCAAGCGAGTGATTTCTCAACTACATCTACCATCCTTATACAGCTTACCTGTAAAAGGACTATTGTTTGGTAGGGTATTGGTCACATGAGTTAGTTTTCTTAGGCACCCTGTCGGTTTTAAAAAAATTAATTCAAGTTTATTTCTTAGAAAATGACGCCTAAGGTTTTCGTAAATGGTTAGGGTTTAACCAATTGGAATGACACAAACTGAGAAAGATTTTTCATGAAAATTTGCCTTCCAATGGTTATCCCTAGTAGTTTCAAGAAATGTTTGAGGGTCTTTCAAAATCTCTCATCCGGAGAGACCAAAAAAAGATTTTTTTACAAAAATTTCTCATGTGATCAATATCCTATTCTTTATGCTCTTCCTTAAGCAGCCCAAGAGAGTTTGGTTAGGCTTAATCCCTTCTTTTCCCCCTTGTTTGCTTAAGCAACTAGTAGTTCATGGATCGAGCGCAGGGTTGGACTAGGCTCCTTCCCTGTGCCTTCACATTTACCCTGTTTCCTACTCGGCATATGGTCACGCTTTACACATTTTCATATGCCTCTACTTCTTAACATCTATCTCTACGGCATATGGTTCGGCGACTTTGCCCTTCCATATACCATATCCTGATTTTCCAGTCCGTAGATTTCTACTTCTATACTGTGGCATACACCACCTCTTTTCTGTTTACTTTCTAGGAAGGACAACTCACTTCCTTCAGCCATAGCATACCGCACAGTCGTGACCCATTCACGTGGTCATCTTCCTGTCGGTCTCATGCCTCATGGCCCTATTTATTCTTGTCTGTAAGCTTTCCTTTTCAATCGTCCCATGGGCTTACTTTCTTTTCGACACGGCAAGCGTGTCTTTTCTTCCACTTTACAAACCATTCCTAGCTTAAACTACCATTCACTGCATATTTCAATTCTACTTGCATTCCATACTATAATCAAACAACTTGCGCCTATACCATAGCACACAATGCGCCGCTAACAGACCAGACGCTTCATTTCATTTAACACCTGCAAAACAATCACACATTTACTACAACATTTAAGGCTTTTTGCAACGGTTAAAAACTGTTCCCTAATGTAGGAAAACTGTTGCCTATTTGTATAGGCAACGGTTTGGCAACGGTTTCTCGTTCGTACTATGTTCTCGTGTTCCCTATTGTCGAAGGCAACGGTTTTTTCAAAACCGTTCTCCATACCGAATGAAAAGGCAACGGTTTTCCGAAAACCGTTCCCTATACAAAATTAATAGGCAACGGTTTTCTTGTTTCGAAAAGGCAACGGTGGTTAACCATTGCTCCTTTAAGGAACAAGAGTTAGATGTTGCATTTTAGATTTGCCCACAATAATAAACTGTTCTCTAAAATCGTTTGATTAGGCAAAGGTTTTGTTGCATTCTTACAAATGCTATTATCAGCAACAATTAAAAAATGTTGCTCAAAACAATAGACAACACTTTTTCAAAACTATTTTTGAATATATATATATATATATATATATATGAATAAATTATGTAATAATCTTCCAATATAATGTTATCACTTTCCACATTCATACCATACTCTAATATAGAACACTACATTCAATAATTTTAAAACACAATTTAAATTTATAACAAGGGCTATCATAGAATGTATATAACAATTACAAAAGATTGTTCTACACATAACTTCTAATAAAATGATCCCAACATTCAAACATAATATGTGATCATACATCCCAAAATAAGTAATATAGAAAAGTCTAACAAAATCTCAAGCTAATTAAGTCAACAAGCATGCAAAATATATATATATATATTAGAAGTGCTTCACTCAATCATCTTCATGAAGACTTGCATCTTTCTCACCAACTGTTTCCTACATAAGAAAAAGTAGCATATTTAGTTGAAACTTAAAATGCAAAAAGGATTAAAACATTTTAACTATAAAAAGAATAGAATTAAAGAAACTCTTTTTCTTTCTCTAGACAATATAAATGTTAAGTTAAACCATAACAAAGTAAAATACCTTATCAAGATTCAAAGCATGGGTTGGAGAGTGCTCATTAATTTGTCCCTCAACATTTTGTGCATTGTTAGCTTCACTTGGAATGGAACCAAAAATAGCATCCAAATTTGGCATATTTAATCCTGGATTTGTTCCACCAAACCTTTTAAAAAAGAATGAATTCCAAGCATTTGATGTTGCACCTCACTCTTCAAAGAATTCAACTCGTTGGCATGTTGTTGCTTGATAGAATTAATAAGTTCCTTTTGCTCTAAAGAAGTTGGTGTAACATTTCTACCATAGCAACGAACTCTACCGGCCTTTTCCTTCCCAAGCACTGCTTGAAAAGCTTCAGTATTATTTTTCTCAGGGTTTTGAGTCAACTCTTTAAGTTGTGACTGTAAAAAAAATTTTATACTTGTTAAAACAAGGACTTCGGTGCAAATGCGTCTATCACTTAACTATACTCACATTGCACAATATTTCATATCAAGGATACTTAATTGCCAAATTCTATCAACATAGTATATCATTATAAACTTGAAATAATTTCATAAATCAATAAACTTAACATATATGAAGAAAACAATTCTTTCAAAAAGCAACTTACTATCACATCTTGTGTTTCAAGATCCACTTGCTTGCCTTTAACACTTTGACGAGTTTCAATAAACATCTCTGCTTGAGAAGGCTCCTCACCATTTTTCTTTGCACGCTACAATAAATAGGCGTCATTGCATATTACATTAAATATATAAGAAACTAAAAAGTATCCAACTAATTTTTGAAAGATTTTACCAGTCTTTGACGAACTAGAGCAAAACTCGTCGGCCCCATTCGATGCCTCCACTTTTGGGTAGCCATATTTTGCTTATTTACTCTACTAATTTTCTACAAACAAAAAATATTTATATCAATTTCTACAAAGAACATATATATTTATAAACAATTTTATCAATATATAATTTCCTTACTTTCACAGTTTCGTTACTCCAATAAAAACATAACTTCTTAAAGTGTGATACTAGTATATTTGGAGGACGATTCTTGAGCCTCTCAGACATGTTAGCAAGCTTTTGAAAATGAGATTTCTTAATTTTGCATTTATATCGTCTCCAAGCATCTTGAATAGTAGACTCTACCCACTTCTTTTGTCACGACCCCTGTTTAGAGGACCGTGACCGGCACAGACACAGGGATTATCCCTATGCCTGTAAGCCTTATCACCTAATTGACAGAATATCTATTATTGAAAATACATCCACATGCAGTATAATACCATGGCTACACCGAAATGGTGGCCTATTCTAGGCAAGCAAATCCATGGCCAGTGCCGCTTCAGGATATATATATAGGAAAACACACATAACATATATAACCTGTGTACTGGCTACACATCCGAAGATGCTGCCTATCCTATTCACATGCAACAGATATATGTATATATATACATTTTGGAAACAAATTTTCCTGTATCGCAGTAAAATAAATCTTGATCTTTAAGGTGTGTGAAGCTGACAGTTCTAGATTTTGTAATACAATCTAATTGGGTACGTCTACCCTTTAATTTATGATACAATAATAAAGTAAATTAAATTACAATTACACTTTATTCACCCACATGAACAAGTTGTGGGTCTTGGAAAGTGTTGCTCAACCCTCGTTCCACCGAGACTTCTTCCACCTGTACTTAACCTGTCTCTGTGTAGTAAAAATGAGGGGTGAGTCTTAACCACGCGACTCAGTGAGGACTCTCCCATCCCCGGCGCAAGGCGGGTACCTTACCGCTGGGACTGGGAGTCATACACAACCACATGCACAAACAACTAGTTACTGTGAGTTAGCATGCATTCTTGGTAATCACAAAATAACAGAAATTTCACCCAAACACTTACATGCATTTAGCAGATATAAGCATGCAGCAGTTTAATTCACATCATCACTCAACAAGTAAACATATAACATATAATGCCGGCTTTTACTTACCGGTCTTCTCAAGTTCAACATGTTTGAATCAACCAAGACGTTGTGGTGACGTAATCCTGTACGTCACTACTACGCTGCACAATCAGAAATCATACGCAAACACAGACAATTTATATATACACAGATACTATAACATACATCTACTTAATCTCCCCAACTCTGGGATTTCCCACTTTGAACCCGTGCACTTGGGTTGCTGGCCACCACGTGGCAAATATACTTAACCCATTCACTCGGGTACTGGTCACCTCGTGACAATTCTGTTAATCAAACAATACTTAACCCATTCACTTGGGTACTAGTCACCTCGTGACAATTCTATTAATCAAACACAATCAACTTCTATCTATCAAACAACGGATACATAGCCACCACGTGGCACGTCCTGACCCCTTGCTGCGGGGCAAAAGCTTGAGCCCACTCGTCCATTACCCAACCAGGCCACATGGCGGGCACAGCACGACGTCTCGAAGCATGGCCACTGACACACCCTGGACCAACTCCACAGGATGGTTTCTCTTTTACTAGGTTAGGCTCACGGTTCACCTGTAGGTTCCTCCCGTATCTCCTTACCTTTGTCTCACATATTAATAGGATTCTTTGTATCTTTTCCGAAGGATCAACAATTCTTCTCCTTATTAATATGTACAAGTATCCTCAATAGGATATAACTCATATACACGTCCAGATGCACTCTCTGAGCCTCAAGCTATCGTCATAGCAATGTAAAACCTTTTTGACCCTATTGCCAGGATAGGGCAATGACCATCGTCATGGTGATAATAAAAACTGAGGTCTCAAGTGCCATCTGACGTTGTTCTAGTCGATGTCTCACATCGCTAGCATAACCAAATCCGAAACCCACCAATAACTCCCTTTGCATGATTATAATTTAAGTCACCGTCGTGACGAGTTTTCAAAATAAAGTTTAGCCCTTCCGTACAAGGACTCTTCCCACCGTCGTGGAAAAGATTTAATAAAATACCCATCATGCCTCCAGAGTGTATGAGTTGGATTTGTAACAAACCAATCATAGCAAACAATTACGCTATACTCCGATGTCTTCCTATCCAAGCCACTTTCCACAACCTATTTTCTAATTCTTTCATTCTTTTAGCATTTTATATCTCTAGCTAACACATACCAGACAAGCAGAGAATATACATACTCATGTAATCCACATAAGCATACAACCCTAGGAGCAGAGATGGAAGAACCCTCACCTTGGCCAACCTTCCATGCAATCCTCTCCTGTAACTTTAGTCCCCTCGGAGTTCCTGTTGCACTCTATTGCGTGCCGTTGTTGCTATAAGAACAACATTTAATTCATTAAGGTTATTACTTAGCTTAACTTGTTATCTATCTCTCCATTATTCTCACGTGTAGTCCTTGGTTGCCACAGAGTCAAACTCTTGGTCTTATTGGACTTCTCTATCCCGACTTATGCGTATCCTTCCTCGGACACTTGACTTACTCGAATATAACACTCTACTTGAGTGTTTCACATACTTGGATTTGAGTATTAGACCTCTATCTAACTTGTATTCACATCTAAGGAAGCTTATCTAACTTGATTGGAAGGAATCCTAATTTTAGGAAGATCTAAGCATTTTGTTTCAACTTGTATTTTTTTAATCGGTTTCTAAGAAATCTAGTTTCTAAACCTCAATATACCTCAAATTTATCCTATTTAAGGTTTCCTAAATATTTATGAGGGAAGAAGGTTGAAATTTTAGAAATTGGATTTCATTGTTCCGCAAGCTTCCACTCTTGGGGAAACAAGAAAGTATTTAAATTAATTCTTGAGGCTTGATAGCATATTTAGAATTGTTCTAGGGTGTTTAAGATTGAAAAGATGAAGTTTAAAACTCCCAACATCACCCTTAAAGTGTATTTGGACAACCCGAGTAGGGACCCGGTACGTTAATGTCGAGGTTCAACCTTAGTAACCTCGGGCCAGCTCCTCACGGGTCTTGTTCAGCAAATACTTCCACAATATAATTTCAATAGGACCAATCCAAGCCTATTTACTCAAATCCAAGCTCAATCCTAATTATCAACAATTTTTTTCCAATTTAGAAATAATTATAATTTCAACCCCAAATCCTTCCAAATTCGAATTTGGGCAAATCCGAGAATATAATCTTGATTCCTGCCCCAACTAAGTGTTCAAGAACACTTTCTAGGTCTCAATCTACCCTCGAAACAACTCAATCGAAAGTCAATCGAAGAAATCCCTAAAAATGGAGAAATTGAGGGTTTAGAATGAAATTGGGGTTACCAATCTTTGATTCGATCAGTGGGAGGTGTGGAAGAGGTTGGAGTCGAGCTCCGGTGGTCGTGACCGGCGTCGGATCGCTCTCCTCCGGTGAAATTCCTCCTCCTTCCCCCTTCTTCTTCCTTCTCCTTCCACCCCTCCCTCTCTCTCTCTCTCTATCTCTCGTCTCCTCTCCTCTCTGTCTCACGTCTTTCTCTCTTTTTCTATCTTTTCCTTTCTTATTCTCTTTATATATATATATATATAAATCCACGGCAAACCCCCTCCCCTTTTTTTTATAATAATAATAATAATAATAATAAAATAATTATAATTAAAATAATTATAATAATTAAATATATAAATAGTAAATAAATAAATGTAATTAAAAATGAATTAATTAATAATTAAATAAATAATAACTAATAGGTGTTTTTAATTTACTCCCTATCCCTATTTAATTCAAGTTTCCAATTTCTTAGGTCTTGAATTAAATCCTAAAAATTATTTTCTACTTCTTTTCTTTCCCCTTTTATTTTATTTTAAACCTCGAAAAAAAAATTTCTTGAGTATTACAATCTTCGAAAAAATTCCTTTCTGGTTTCTTTTAACTTTCACACTGTTTTCTATATTCTTTTTAAAGTTTTAATTCCTAGCCCCGGAATAAATCATTCTTTAATCCTCGAAATTTTCCGGGGTATTACATTCTTCCCCCCTTAAGAAATTTGGTCCCCGAATTTCATCTCCTTCATGGGGTTGTTGGCTTGTTGTCATCCCTTGGCCCAATTTCACATTGGGTTCCTCTCAACGTGGAAGTTTTACCGTTTTACCCTACGGTTCATCTTTCTCGCCTAGAGACTCAAGGTCTCCATCTGGTTTCTTCATATGCTTTCTGTGATCGTTTGTTTTTCTAGTTTCGTAGTTAACCACCCCTCCGCGAGGTGTTAACCGATAGACTCCATCTATCATCGTATCCTTCCCCGAGGATACCTAACTTTCCTAGTTTCAATTTACTTTGTGTTACTAGTTTCGCAATGGAGTGTCTGGCACGTACCACATGTCATGCTCCAATTTACTTCTCCGACGAGTTAACCATTGCCTTCTCTAGTGAGGCTTCCCTTGACTCAATCTACTTGTCCGACTAGCTACCTTCGTAGGGACTTCTTATACTCGTCTTGGAACATGCCGAGACACTAGCTATTTTCATAGCACACTAGGTTCTATTTCTATAAACTCTAACTGACGATGTACTCCCCTACACCAGACTCCCCGTACTTAAGTATACTCTAGTACCAAGCAGCTACCCTCCTGCCGGTATTCCCCCGATACATTCTTTGTAAACGACTTCTCCAGAAAAGTCCGTTTACAGCTTATTACTCCCTCTACTCTACATTTAGACTTACTGCTTACACGGCCTACACTCTACGTAGGAGTTTACACTTTGTGCCATTAGTGTACCCAACCCTTTCCGAGGTTGTTACACTCACTACCGACTCGGTTTACCTTACCCGTGTCCTAACGAAGCTACATGCCATGACACTAGCACGACTATGTATTGGACTTACTGTTTCTCCACCAAATGGTAAAGGATCTTACATTTATGACTCGTGTTTCCCTTTCTTTTCCGGACTTCTACACTTACCCTTAGTGGTTTCCATAACCACTTCAGGTTACTCCCTGTCGACATCCTATGTCTGACTGACTTAGACTCTTCTCTGACTACTACTCGTAGTCATTTATGTTTATAATGGAAACTCATTAGTCTCCTCCTTACCATCATACTCATTGCTTTGCCTCAGGCTCAATTCGGTCTTCACATCCAAAGACCTCGCTTAACATGACTGTGGATATACCATCCTCAGGTTAGTCCACTTAGATTTGCACATCCTATGCTAACTCTACTCATTCGGTTTCTGTTGGCTTTTACCCCAACTTGGCCCACTTGGACTCCTCAATTCACTTAAATCCTGTATTCCCACTTTGAATACTTGATCCGTTAACTCCAGGATGAACCTTTCCGGACATGCTCTACTCCCCTTGACCAAACGGGATCCGCTCACACGGTTTGACTCTTTCCTTTCTTATAGTGTGGCATATGTTCATGAATATATACCGTCTCTTGCAAGTGTGTTACCCGTTGGGTTCCAATCACCCCCAACGACAGCATACCTGTTTATCATTTTGGCTCGCATCCTCATATGCTTACCCGACTCCGTTCCCGTATTCACTCTCTTCTTTTCCATTTCGTACCCACGTGGTACTCTTTCTTCGAGTATTTCTCAATACTCTTTACTCACTAAATTCTCCTTCTCGATTAACTGTCCTTACGGTTAATTTTTCCCTTTATGGCACCCACATGGCCATTTATAGGTTTGGTTTGTTCACTCAGTCTCCACCCATACACGACTTCAGACTAACGGATTTACGATTCACCAACCTGTGGAACTAGCTTACCTAGCTATGTCCACTACAATCTGTGTACTATACGTACACTTACGGTAGTAGTTGGTTCTCCACCTCTTACTTGATTCTTATCCTATGGGGTACTATAGGCTTCTGCTCTTCCCCCCTTATGGGACTACTTATCCCTGTCTACTTTCTCTCCCCTCGGGCCTCCACGAGTCCCTTCCGGATTTATCTCTCACGTTATCTCATTCGAGAGCTATCTACCACAATAGCACTCATTTTTCTTATCTCTGGACGGTACCTGAAGGTCTACGCCCATTTCCACTTCTAGACCTGCTCCAGTCTAATGATTTCAGGTCCATAATCACCCTATGGCCCCCTTAATTGGTAACCCTTAGGTTTACCTGTATACTCCCATGGCACTTTAGCACTCTCTAGTGCTTTTGGATGTCTACTTAACTTTAATCACTCCAAGAGAGTGGTTTCTCAACTACCTCTACCATCCTTATACCGCTTACCTGTAAAAGGACTATTGTTTGGTAGGGTATTGGTCACATGAGTTAGTTTTCTTAGGCACCCCTGCGGTTTTAAAATTAATTCAGGTTTATTTCTTAGAAAATGACGCCTAAGATTTTCGTAAATGGTTAGGGTTTAACCAATTGGAATGACACAAATTGGGAAAGAGTTTTCATGAAAAATTTGCCTTTCAATGGTTATCCCTAGTATTTTCAAGAAAAGTTTGAGGGTCTTTCAGAATCTCTCATCCGGAAAGACCAAAAAGATTTTTACAAAAAATTTCTCATGTGATCAACATCCTATTCTTTATGCTCTTCCTTAAGCAACCCAAGAGAGTTTGGTTGGGCTTAATCCCTTCCTTTCCCTATTGTTTGCTTAAGGAACTAGCAGTTCATGGATTGAGCCCAGGGTTGGACTAGGTTCCTTCCCTGTGCCTTACCTTTTACTCTGTTTCCTGCTCGGCATATGGTCACGTTCTACACGTTTACATATGCTTTTACTTCCTAACATCTATCTCTACGGCATATGGTTCGGCCAATTTGCCCTTCCATATACCGTATCCTAATTTTTCTAGTCCGTAGACTTCTACTTCTATATTGTGGCATACACCACCTCTTTCTTGTTTACTTTCCAGGAAGGAAAACTCACTTCCTTTAGCCATAGCAAACCGAGCAGTCGTGACCCATTCTCGTGGTCATCTTCCTGTCGGTCTCATGCCTCCTGCCCCTGTTTATTCTTGTCTGTACACTTTCCATTTCAATCACCCCATGGGCTTACTTTCTTTTCTACACGCCAAGCGTGTCTTTTCTTTCACTTTACAAACCATTCCTAGCCTGAACTACCATTCACTACATATTTCTATTCTACTTGCATTCCATACTATAGTCAAACAACTTGTGCCTATATCATAGCACACAATGCGCCGCTAACAGAGCAGACGCATCGTCTCATTTAACACCTGCAAAACAATCATACATTGTAGCGCATTCCTGCCTACAATTCAACCAAATGTGTCTGTGTCTAGGTAGCATCCTCCATGGATGTCTCCTTTCCCTATTATGGCGTCTTAAGGTTCCCAGGGTCACTGCCACCCCACCTTATGACTTAGTGCTCATTGGCACTTGTGTACTGTACAGGTTATATGCTTTGCATAGAATTTCACAAACAAATTCTATGCCTAAAACGATGACTCGAAAGAATTTATGACTCAAAATCCTGAGCAACCTCACAAGTGCCTGTCGGAACTACTATTACGTCCGGATTCGTAATGGACAGCCCAACTGACACCCGAGACTACTAGTTAGCTTCACACCCTTAAAGAATAACCAGGCTCTGATACCAAGTTTGTCACGACCCCCGTTTAGAGGACCGTGACCCGCACAGACACAGGGATTATCCCTATGCCTGTAAGCCTTATCACCTAATTGACAGAATATCTATTATTGAAAATACATCCACATGCAGTATAATACCATGGCTACACCGAAATGGTGGCTTATCCTAGGCAAGCAAATCCACGGCAGTGCCGCTTCAGGATATATATATAGGAAAACACATATAATATATATAACCTGTGTACTGGCTACACATCCGAAGATGCTGCCTATCCTATTCACATGCAACAGATATATGTATATATATACATTTTGGAAACAAATTTTCCCTGTATCACAATAAAATAAATCCTGATCTTTAAGGTGTGTGAAGCTGACAGTTCTAGATTTTGTAATACAATCTAATTGGCTACGTCTACCCTTTAATTTATGATACAATAATAAAGTAAATTAAATTACAATTACACTTTATTCACCCACATGAACAAGTTGTGGGTCTTGGAAAGTGTTGCTCAACCCTCGTTCCACCGAGACCTCTTCCACCTGTACTTAACCTGTCTCTGTGTAGTAAAAATGAAGTGTGAGTCTTAACCACGTGACTCAGTGAGGACTCTCCCATCCCCGGCGCAAGGCGGGTACCTTACTGCTGGGACTGGGAGTCATACACAACCACATGCACAAACACCTAGTTACTGTAAGTTAGCATGCATTCTTGGTAATCACACAATAACAGAAATTTCACCCAAACACTTACATGCATTTAGCAGATATAAGCATGCAGCAGTTTAATTCACATCATCACTCAACAAGTAAACATATAACATATAATGCCGGCTTTTACTTACCGGTCTTCTCAAGTTCAACATGTTTGAATCAACCAAGACGTTGTGGTGACGTAATCCTGTACGTCACTACTACGCTGCACAATCAGAAATCATACGCAAACACAGACAATTTATATATACACACAGATACTATAACATACATCTACATAATCTCCCCAACCCTGGGGTTTCTACTAGCCACTACGTGGCTTTCCCACTTTGAACCCGTGCACTTGGGTTGCTGGCCACCACGTGGCAAATATACTTAACCCATTCACTCGGGTACTGGTCACCTCGTGACAATTCTGTTAATCAAACAATACTTAACCCATTCACTTGGGTACTAGTCACCTCGTGACAATTCTATTAATCAAACACAATCAACTTCTATCTATCAAACAACTGATACGTAGCCACCACGTGGCACGTCCTAACCCCTTGCTGCGGGGCAATAGCTTGAGCCCACTCGTCCATTACCCAACCAGGCCACATGGCGGGCACGGCACGATGTCTCGAAGCATGGCCACTGACACACCCTGGACCAACTCCACTGGATGGTTTCTCTTTTACTAGGTTAGGCTCACGGTTCACCCGTAGGTTCCTCCCGTGTCTCCTTACCTTTGTCTCACATATTTATAGGATTCTTTGTATCTTTCCCGAAGGATCAACAATTCTTCTCCTTATTAATATGTACAAGTATCCTCAATAGGATATAACTCATATACACGTCCAGATGCACTCTCTGAGCCTCAAGCTATCGTCATAGCAATGTAAAACCTTTCTGACCCTATTGCCAGGATAGGGCAATGACCATCGTCATGGTGATTATAAAAACTGAGGTCTCAAGTGCCATCTGACGTTGTTCTAGTCGATGTCTCACATATTAATAGGATTCTTTGTATCTTTCCCGAAGGATCAACAATTCTTCTCCTTATTAATATGGACGAGTATCCTTAAAAGGATATAACTCATTTACCCGTCCAGATGCACTCTCTGAGCCTCAAGCTATCGTCATAGCAATATAAAACCTTTCTGACCCTATTACCAGGATTGGGCAATGACCATCGTCATGGTGATTATAAAACTGAGGTCTCAAGTGCCATCTGACGTTGTTCTAGTCGATGTCTCACATCGCTAGCATAACCAAATCCGAAACCCACCAATAACTCCCTTGGCATGATTATAATTTAAGTTATCGTCGTGATGAGTTTTCAAAAGAAAGTTTAGCCCTTCCGTACAAGGACTCGTGCCACCGTCGTGGAAAAGATTTAATAAAATACTCATCATGCCTCCAGAGTGTATGAGTTGGATTTGTGATGCACCAATCATAGCAAACTATTATACTCCTATGTCTCCCTATCCGAGATACATTTCACAACCTATTTTCTAGTTCTCTCATTCTTTTAGCATTCTATACCTCTAGCTAACACATACCAAACAAGCAGAGAATCTACATACTCATGTAATCCACAAAAGCATACAACCCTAGGAGCAGAGATGAAAGAGCCCTCACCTTGGCCAACCTTCCATGCAATTCTCTCCTATAACTTTAATCTCCTCGGAGTTCCTGTTGCACTTTATTACGTGTCGTTATTCCTATAAGAACCACATTTACTTCAGTAAAATTATTACTTAGCTTAACTTGTCGTTTATCTCTCCATTACTCTCACGTGTAGTCCAGGGTTGCCACAGAGTCAAGCTCTTGGTCTTATCGGACTTCTCTATCCTGACTTATTCGTATCCTTCCTCGGACACTTGACTTACTCGCATATAACACTCTACTTGAGTGTTTCACATACTTGGATTTAAGTATTAGACTTCTATCTAACTTGTATTCGCGTCTAAGGAAGCTTATCTAGCATGGTTGGAAGGAATCCTAATTTTTAGGAAGGTCTAAACATTTTGATTCAACTTGTGATCCTACTTGGGTTCCAAGAAATCTAGTTTCTAAACCTCAATACACCTCTAATTTATCTTACTTAAGGTTTCCTAAAGGTTGTGAAGGAATAAGATTGAAATTCACGAAGTTAGATCTAATTTGTTCCTCAAGTATCCATCCTTGAGGAACAAGAAGGCACTTGGAGTGATTTAAATCCTCAAAAAACATGTTTGTGAGTGTTCTATGGTGTTTAAGATTGAAGAGAGCAGATTTAAAACTCTCAACGTCACCCTTAAAGTGTATTTGGGCAACCCGAGCAGGGACCTGATACGTTAACGTCAAGGTTCAACCTTAGTAACCTCGGGCCCACTCTTCACGGGTCTTGTTCAGCTAATATTCCAACCATATAATTTCAAAAATATCAATCCAACCCTATTTACTCAAATCCAAGCTCAATCCTAATTATCAACAATTTTCCCCAATTTGGAAATAATTATAATTTCAATAATATCAATCCAAGCCTATTTACTCAAATCCAAGCTCAATCCTAATTATCAACAATTTCCCCCAATTTGGAAATAATTATAATTTCAACCCCAAATCCTTCCAAATTCGAATTTGGGCAAATCCGAGAATATAATCTTGATTCCTACCCCAACTAAGTGTTCAAGAACACTTCCTAGGTCTCAGTCTACCCTCGAAACAACTCAATCGAAGGTCAATCGAAGAAATCCCTAAAAATGGAAAAATTGAGGGTTTAGAATGAAATTGGGGTTACCAACCTTGATTCGATTGGTGGGAGGTGTGGAAGATGTTGTAACCGAGCTCCGGTGACTTTTTCCCGGCGTTGGCTAGCTCTTCTCCGACGGATTTCCAGTGAACCCCCCACTCTCTCTCTACCTCACGACTCTTTCTCTCTCTCACTCGTTCGTTTCTTTCTCTTCCCGTTCTCGGTCTCTCTCCTTCTCTATCCTTCTTTCTTTCCATTTCTTTTATTCCTGCTCTCACCCTCTCTCTCTCTCTTTTCTCTTTCTTCCTTTTCTCTTTTCTTAAAAACTCTCGGCAGCCCGTCCCCCCAATTAAAAATAATTATAATAATTAATAATAAATAAATAAATAAATATAATTAAAAATAAATTAATTAATAATTAAATTAAAACACAACTAATGTAATACCCGAGGGGTATTTTTAGATTCAGGTCAATTGTGTATAGTAAGACTTAGCATGGTCATCATTTGGAGTTGGAATGTAAGGACAAAATAAATAAATAAATGAACAATAGAAATAAATAATAATTTTGTGTATACATATAGATAAATAAAATTAAGGGTAAACTACAGTTTGCCCCCATGTGGTTTGGCCTAAATCCAGTTTGCCCCCCTGTGGTTTAAACTGTGACACTTAACTACCCTGTGGTTTGGCTTAAAATTAATGTGGCCCCCTGTGGTTTAGAGTGCGGCACTTGACCCCCTTGTGGTTTGTTATGTTATCACTTAACTACCCTATATTATTTTTTTCTCAAAATTTAATATTTAATATAACTTATAAAAGAAATTACCTAAAAATAATTGAATTAATTAATTATTTTATCTCTAAAATAATAACAATAAATCCTAATATTCTACTTTCAACTTTTTTTAGTGTTTCCTTCAAACTCTTTCTTTCCTCTAAACAATAAACCATAATCTTCTACTTTCAAACCCTATTTATTTATATTTAGTTATTAATTAATTATTTTATTATATTTATTTTATCTCTAAAATAATATGAAGTTGGATTGTCACTTTATTTTGGTACACTATTAAACGTTATATGATTGGATAAATTGGATACTTTTTTTTAAAAAAAATATTGTTTAATGTTAGAGTTTTTAAGCTCAATAATGTTAATATTCAATTCAGGTATGTATGTTCTGAACTTGAACAATAAAAAAACTTAAATTTAGTTATATATTTGTATTATATTATTCTTTTACAATTTTATTTTGATTGATTTAATAATTCTAAAACATTGAAGACAAAAAACAACAATAAAATGAATAAATAACTAAATATAAATAATCAATGGAGTAAACAATAAATATTAAATTATTTTATTGATTTTTTAAAATTAAAATTTTATTTTTATATTAATTGTAATTTTTTTGAATTATTTTATAATTCTAGAGTGTTGAATAACAAATTTTAAACATTAAAAGTATAAAAATGATGATTAATTTGACTAAAATATGGATAGAAGGTAGTTAAGTGATAACATAATAAACCACAGGGGGGTCAAGTGTCACACTCTAAACCACAGGGGGGCACATTAATTTTAAGCCAAACCACAGGGTAGTTAAGTGTCATAGTTTAAACCACAGGGGGGCAAACTGAATTTAGGCCAAACCACAGGGGGCAAACTGTAGTTTACCCTAAAATTAAATAGGAATTGATGGGATAATATGAAATTGATAAAATTGTGAAATTGAAGTTAAGCATTTTGGCTAAAGAAAATAAAAATAAACTTTTTGGAGTGAAATAAAATTTTTGGGATATAATTAAGGTTTTAATAGTTTTAGAGTTGAGAATTTAAGAAATTAAAATAAATATGAAAATTAGTTAGAAAAATTATAATTTTGTTTAAAAGTGGTCATATGAATTATTCAAAGCTTATAGTTTAAATTTGAGAATTTTTCTAAAATAAAAATTATACTGGTAGGAAATTTTCATCTGCAAGACACTCAATGACAGATATTTTTAATTGGCTTATGATTAGCCAAAAATTTCATAATTTTCCTATTCTTACCTAGAAATAAATAGAGTTAAGAAAATCCAATCAAAACTCTATTTCACCATACCCCAAAAGTTACCAATTGCCCAAACTACCCTTAAATCTCCTACCCAATTAATGAAATACTTTTCACTTTAGGAAGAGCACGCAGCAGCCAGCGGCCATTCCTCTCTTCTCTTCATCTTCTTCTCTTTACTTCCCCTTTCTTATGTGCTAGGGCAAGGAAGAAAGTGATAAATCCCCCACTTCTCCCTCATTTTCTTGCTTCCTCCCACCAAGTCAAGACTCCTAAGAGCCTCCACCACCATTGTTGAGCCTCAAGGAGCTTGGAAAACTTCCCCAAACCTCCATTTTCGAATTTCCTTAAGGTGAGCTCCAAAAATCATGCCTCCACCTCTTAAATCATGATTTTCATGTTGGAATGAGTTGCTAATGGAAAGTATTTCAACTTATATAGGACTCTTTTGGAACATAGAAAACACCCCAATAAGGATTTCTTTGGAGGATTTCAACCTAGGGTTCATGTTGGATGAATTTTTGTGAAATATTTTTTGGAAATTTTTATTTCTTTGAAATTGTTGATATGTATGAACTCTAAATGATACTTTAGTTATTTTAAATGATTTGTAAGAATGCCCAATGATTGGTATGGTGATTTATGAATTTTGTAGAAATAAGTAAAATTACTATATTTGCCAAAAACTCTCCATTGATGGGGCTAGATGGTGTGCAAACTTTTGAATATGATTTCTTAAAGTAAAAATTTATTTTTGAACTCAAACCAACTCCCAAATGATGACCATAGCTTAGGTAGGGGAATTTAGGCATTGATATGTGTAGAAGTGGAAAATTGGTTAATATGGAGTTTATGGAAAATTAGCTACACACATGTGTAGATAAGTAGTTTAATTTGTGTGGTTCTATTTGTTAGGACTCAAGTACTTCCTTGGAAACAAGAGTGCTCAAGGGTTACTAAGTAAAGCGGCCAAGGTGAGGGACCCTTCCATCCTAGCCCCAAGGGTTGTTTGATAACCATGATTTGTGGGCTTGTTTATACGTGAATGTTTGTAAATATTTAATTTTATACTTGCTAGTAATCTCTGTCATTATGTTGGCGATTGCTGGAATTTTGTACAATGAATTGTTTGTGATTGGTAAAGAGGAAATATGGTGGATTAAGTACACATGGGTGACGATGAAGAATTCCGCCCACATATGTGCTTGACCCGAGAATTATGGCAATAACATGTATGGTACCAAGGGTCAGGTTCGGAAAGTGCCTTCATGTTGGCATTTCGTCGGGTAAGGTTCGAAATTGCCTTCATGTATATATACACTTGTGGATACTCTGTTGAGCCGGTCCGGAGTATGCCACCATTAGTAGTTGGTTAATCCGTTGAGTTGGTCCGGATTGAACCAAGCGGGCTTCCCGAGACGATGGTCCGGAAAGTGCCGATGTAGATTGACACCTCGGCGGGTTGGTGCCGGGGTGCGCCACCGAACACAACATTCCGTGGAGACGGTCCTGGAATGGGTCGTGTGCCTATGCGTATCGATGTAAGATACCGAGCGTATAGTTACTCAACATTAGTGTAAACCCTCAATGTCCTTGGTATGCACTATGACTAGATTTCCTTTTCTTCGAACATGCCATGACGATGGCTGGTATCCTCACGTGACGTTAAGACAAAGTTATTTTCATGAAAAGAAGGTCATAACGTCGATTGTTGTCTTGACGTGGCATTGAGGAAACCTTGTTTATAAATTACTATATTTCAAATCCAACCAACCATGACGATGGGTTAAGTCTTATAGTGCATCGGGATAGATAGGGAGGACCGACACGTCACGGCGGCAACAAGCTAACCAAAGGTACGTAAGTTTGGCGGGTGGACCGCACTTGAATGTTAATCTATGTGTTCGGTGCTTCTCGATACACGTATGTCAGTATGCATGATTAATGTATGTTGTGATACGGTTAAAGTAGAGTTTGTACATGTTCTATTGCTTGAGAACAATTATATAATTATCAAATATGAATTGAAGTGTATGCGTATGTGAATGTGGTTTCTCCCCTTCCCGGTCGTAGTGGTACCCGCTACTACGCCTAGGATGGGAGAGTCACTCACTGAGTCGTTGACTCACCCTCTAGTGGTTTACTTTTTCAGATACAGGTACCGGTCAGGCTTCCACGTCGGCTCAGTGAAGGCGACGTTTTGCTAGCACTCACATTCTGTCTCCGTGGGTGGCTTTGATTTTATTTTGGATATTGTAATGAATTGATTACACTTTTTGGTTATTATACTCTAGACTTGTCAGCTCCACATACTTAAAGACATGATTATTTTAGGGGACTTATTATAATTATGTATACGAATTTGCATGTGAATAGGATATGTCACACACCGGAGTGTGTGGCAACGTATATGAAAGATATATATATTATGTGTATTTGAGTATACATATAAACTGAAGCAGCACTTGGCTGTGGATTGCAGGTGTAAGATAGGCCACACATGAGATGTGAGCCATATATATAGATAATGTGTGTATGCGAATGGGAATGATAGTTAAACGAAATAGGTGTTAAGGCTAACAGACTCAGGGTTAGGCCCTCTGTCTGTGCCGGTCACTTGCCTCCAGGTGGGGGTCGTGACAAAGTTGGTACCAGAGCCAGGTTATTTTCTTTAAGTTTGTGGAGCTATGGTATGACCGGGTGTTAACTTAAACCGTCGTTGTGATCCCGGGCATAACGCCGGAGTTAAGCGAGCACTTGTGGGAGTTTCCAGGAAATTGTGTCAGTTTTCGTTTCTAAAATTCTTTTCCTGATTATGATATGTGATAGGGGTGTCATGGAATGTTAAATCCTTGTGCAGTATAGGGATGCTGCCAAGAACTAGAGCGACTACACGTGGTGGAAGAAACCCCGAGACTTCTGATGAAGCATCGGCGCAGGTCGAGAGAGGTGCTCCACGGGGCCGACCCCGAGGTCGTGCTCGTGGCCGAGGGAGGGCCAATCAGGGAAGAGAGATTAGGCATCAATCGCTAGAGCCCCAACCCGAAACCGGTGCCCCATCTATTACTGAGATGATAACTGCTAGGTTTCAAGAGATGAGGCCAGAGATGAGGCAACAGATACATCAAGAAGTGCAGCGGTTAGCTGCTAATGAAGAAGAGATTCCACTAGATCAGGAAATTGAAGTAGTGGAAGAACCGGGGAGAGTATGGTTACCAAGAGATGTACCCCGAGGGAAAAGGGGAACTCGCAGAGAATTACCGGTGGCTAAGTTCCTAAAGCTTAACCCACCAACCTATTGCGGCACTGATGAGAAGGAGGATCCTCAACATTTCCTCCGTGATATGGTCCGTATAGGGCGAGTGATGAGATGCCCTGGAGAAGAATTAGCCGAGCTTGCTTCCTTCCAGCTGAGGGGTGCTGCAAGAATTTGGGTGGAGTCTGTACAGGCGGCCATGCTACACGAGTAGCCCCGATGTGGTGGGAGGACTTTGAGAGAGCATTCTTAGACCGGTTTTTTCCAGAACGAACGCGGGATACAAAGAGGCAATAGTTTGAAGATCTATGGATGACTTCGAGTATGACGGTTACAGAGTTCGAGTTATCGTTTACGGAGCTAGCTCAGTTTGCCCCAGAGTTAGTTCCAGATGAACAGGCTAAGATCAAGAGGTTCACACAGCGACTAGTGGAGCCACTATTTATAGCTCTACTACCACAGAGGAAGCAATTTCATACTTTTGCACAGGTGGCTGATTGTGCTAGGGTCATTGAGAATAGGAGGAGATTTGGGACGCCAACCAATCCCAAGGGAAGAAATCAAGCAGGAAATGAGAATCAAGGAGGATGGAAGAAGAAGTAGAAGATGACAGGTGGTACCACCACAGTCCCAGCTCTCATGGGACCCAGCAGGCCTACCGGTCAGCCTTCGATGACTACCACAGATTCGGGGGCAAGGAGTAACTATCAGGGTGGTCAGAGGGCACATAGCAGTGTGCATACGGGGAGTCAAAGGCCCCAATGCGGTCAATGCGGAAAGAATCATTTCGGTACCTGTCGGACCCTGAAGGGAGCTTGTTTCAACTGTGGCCAAGTGGGACATCTTGCTAGGGATTGTCCTTAGAAGCGGAGTGGAACTAGTGTGAGGAGCAACCAGAAACCGGGGTCAATACCAATCCCAGCCCCACCAGTTAGAACAGTACCACTGCCCACCACTGGCGGAGGCAGGGGTCATGGAGCCGGAGGAAGAAGTCCGGGAACCACAGGAGGAGGACAGGCCAGAGTTTTTGCCTTATCTCAATAGGATGCGCAGGCTTCAAATGCTGTAGTGATAGGTACCCTCACAGTCTGTACTCAAAGTTCACATGTGCTATTTGATTCCGGTTCAACTCATTCATACATATCACCTGCATTTGCTATTAAGATCGCTAAGAGACCAACGAAGATGAAAGAGGCAATGTTGGTCTCTACACCTATGGGTGAATCTGTACGGGTAGAATACATATGTGAGTCTTGTCCAATAGTGGTTGAGGTCCATGAAATGGTGGTGGATTTAAGACTGCTGTACATGGTAGACTTAGATGTAATCTTGGGGATGGATTGGTTAGCCTCGTGTCATGCAGTAGTGGACTGCAGGGCCAAATGTGTGAAATTCAACATGCCTGGCGAGGACCCTTTTGCGGTACGTGGTGATGGGGCGAAGTGCCACCCGAGGTTGATATTCGCATTAAGTGCTCTCAAACTTCTTAGTAAGGGATGTATAGGCTACTTAGCGTCAGTCAGGGATGTAGAGAAGGAAGTACTTTCTGTGAACCAAGTGCCCGTCATTCAGGAATTCCCGGATGTGTTTCCTGAAGAGTTTCCTAGTTTACCACCTGATAGGGAAATTGAATTCGGGATCGACCTACTGCCGGGTACTCAACCAATATCTATACCACCTTACCGAATGGCTCCGCGAGAGTTGAAGGAATTACAAACTCAGTTGCAGGAATTACTAGACAAGGGGTTTATACGACCCAGTGTCTCACCATGGGGTGCACGGGTTCTATTTGTCAAGAAGAAGGACGGTACCTTGCGGTTGTGTATTGATTATCGGAAGTTAAACAAGGCTACCATCCGCAACCAATATCCTTTACCCAGAATAGATGATCTATTTGATCAACTACAAGGAGCAAAGCGATTCTCAAAGATTGATCTTCGGTCGGGGTATCATCAGTTGAAGATCAGGCAAGAGGATGTACCCAAGACTGCATTTCGTACCAGATACGGACACTGCGAATTTTTGGTGATGTCTTTTGGGTTGACAAATGCACCCGCAGCATTTATGGATTTCATGAATAGGGTGTTTGGACGTTATTTGGACCAGTTTGTCATAGTGTTTATAGATGACATCCTGGTGTACTCCAAGAACTCCGAGGAGCATGCAGAACACTTGAGAATGACTTTGCAAAGGTTAAGGGAAGAGAAATTATATGCCAAATTCTCGAAGTGTGAATTCTGGTTGGACAGGGTAGCTTTTCTTGGGCACGTGGTATCATCAGAGGGAATCCTTGTAGACCCAAGTAAGGTGGAGGCAGTGAAGAGTTGGTCCCAACCTACCATAGTGCCAGAAATACGGAATTTCTTGGGCCTAGCCGGGTATTGCAGGCGTTTGTGCAGGATTTCTCAAAAAATCGCCGCACCTATGACACGGTTGACACAGAAAGGGGTGAAGTTCGAGTGGACGGACAAGTGTGAAGAGAGTTTTCATAAGCTAAAGGATAGCCTGACCACAGCTCCAGTGCTAACCCTTCCTGAAGGCACTGGAGGGCACGTGGTATACTGTGACGTTCGCGAGTTGGGTTAGGATGTGCATTGATGCAGCATGGTAGAGTGATTGCCTATGCATCAAGGCAATTGAGGAAGCATGAGAAGAATTATCCAACCCATGATCTTGAAATGGCGGCGGTAGTGTTTGCCCTGAAGATATGGAGGCACTATCTCTATGGAGAAACATGTGAAGTGTACACAGACCACAAGTGCCTTAAGTACATCTTTGAGCAGAAGGATCTGAACTTGAGGCAACGTCGTTAGATGGAATTGTTGAAGGACTATTATTGTACGATACTATACCATCCGGGGAAGGCCAATGTGGTGGCCGACGCGTTGAGTCGAAAGTCTATGGGTAGTCTAGCTCACATTGAAGAAGTGAGAAGACCGTCAGTTCGGGAGATATACGGGCTGGAAGAAAGTGGGACTCGATTTGAGATCAGTGGTTCTAATGTGCTTCTAGCTCATATTCAGGCAGAGTCCAACCTGATTGAAGAAGTCAAGGCTAAAGAAGAGCAAGATCCTGACCTCAAGATAGTGATCGACGCAGTGAGAAAAGGGAAGATGAGTGATACCCGATTCTCCATTGATGACAGGGGAGTGCTCAGGTTGGAGGGACGGGTGTGTGTACCATTGGTCGAAAATCTCAAGGAGACGATATTAGACGAGGCACATAAGTCGGCGTACTCTATCCACCCCGGGGCTAATAAGATGTATCATGACATGAGACAGTTATATTGGTGGAACGGGATGAAGAAAGATGTAGCAAACTATGTGTCTAGGTGTCTTGTATGTCAACAAGTGAAAGCTGAACATCAGAAACCTGCTGGAATGCTTCAACAAATTAAAATACCTGAATGGAAATGGGAAAGGATCACTATGGATTTCGTAACAGGGTTGCCTCGGTCATAGAAAGGGTTTGATTCAGTGTGGGTGATTGTGGATCGCATGACCAAGTCCGCACATTTCCTGCCAGTGAAGACCACTTACGGAGTGGCACAGTACGCCCGGTTATATTTGGCAGAGATTGTGAGATTGCACGGTGTTCCAGTGTCAATAATCTCTGATAGAGGCCCGCAGTTTACTTCTCGATTTTGGAGGGCATTACAGGAAGCGTTGGGGACGAGGGTGGATCTCAGCACGGCTTTCATCCCCAGACAGACGGGCAATCAGAAAGGACTATTCAGATATTAGAGGACATGTTGAGAGCATGTGTGATGGACTTCGGTGGGAATTGGGAACAATACTTACCATTGGCTGAGTTTGCCTACAACAATAGTTACCAAGCTAGGATTCAAATGGCACCTTTTGAAGCTCTTTATGGTCGGAGGTGCAGGTCTCTGATCGGTTGGTTTGAGGCCGATGAATCGAAGGTGGTTGGTCCTGAACTATTGCAAGAAACTTTAGAGAAGGTGATGTTGATTAGAGGAAGGTTGATGACAGCCCATAGTAGACAAAAGTCTTATGCGGACCACCGCAGAAGAGAACTTGAATTTGCCGTGGGGGACCAAGTGTTTCTGAAGGTTTCCCCAATGAAGGAAGTGATGCGATTTGGCAAGAAAGGGAAGCTGAGTCCGAGATACGTGGGACCATTTGAGATACTGGAACGAGTGGGAAATGTCGCTTACTGCCTAGCCTTGCCGTCGGAGTTGGAAGGTGTACATCCAGTGTTCCATGTGTCCATGCTGCGGAAGTACTTGCCGGATCCCTCTCATGTTGTACAGCCGCAAGAGATATAATTGGTAGAAGGGCTGACCTACGAAGAAGTACCAGTGGAAATCCTTGACAGAGAATCGAGGAAGTTGAGGTCAAAGGAAATCCCATTGGTGAAGGTGTTATGGAGGAATCATTCGGCAGAGGAAGCTACGTGAGAAGTAGAAGCCGAGATGCGCAAGACTCACCCCTTCTGGTTCCAAGACTAAGGTTAGTAACTTAATTGAAATTCGGGGACTGAATTTCTTAAGGAGGGAAGACTGTAATACCCGAGGGGTATTTTTAGATTCAGGTCAATTGTGTATAGTAAGACTTAGCATGGTCATCATTTGGAGTTGGAATGTAAGGACAAAATAAATAAATAAATGGACAATAGAAATAAATAATAATTTTGTGTATACATATAGATAAATAAAATTAAATAGGAATTGATGGGATAATATGATATTGATAAAATTGTGAAATTGAAGTTAAGCATTTTGGCTAAAGAAAATAAAAATAAATTTTTTAAAGTGAAATAAAATTTTTGGGATATAATTAAGGTTTTAATAGTTTTAGAGTTGAGAATTTAAGAAATTAAAATAAATATGAAAATTAAGTGGAAAAGTTATAATTTTGTTTAAGAGTGGTCATATGAATTATTGAAAGCTTATAGTTTAAATTTGAGAAGTTTTCGAAAATAAATATTATACTGGTTAGGAAATTTTCATCTGCAAGACACTCAATGACAGATATTTTTAATAGGCTTATGATTAGCCAAAAATTTTCAAAATTTTCCTATTCCTACCTACAAATAAATATAGTTCAGAAAATCCAATCAAAACTCTATTTCACCATACCCCAAAAGTTGCCAATTGCCCAAACTACCCTTAAATCTCCTACCCAACTAATGAAAAACTTTTCACTTCAGGAAGAGCACGCAGCAGCCAGCAGCCAGCAGCCATTCCTCTCTTCTCTTTATCTTCTTCTCTTTAGTTCCCTTTCTAATGTGCTAGGGCAAGGAAGAAAGTGATGAATCCTCCACTTCTCCCTCATTTTCTTGCTTCCTCCCACCAAGTCAAGACTCCTACAAGCCTCCACCACCATTGTTGAGCCTCAAGGAGCTTGGGCAACTTCCCCAAACCTCCATTTTCGAATTTCCTTAAGGTAAGCTCCAAAAATCATGCCTCCACCTCTTAAATCATGATTTTCTTGTTGGAATGAGTTGCTAATGGATAGTATATCAACTTAGGACTCTTTTGGAACATAGAAAACACCCCAATAAGGATTTCTTTGGAGGATTTCAACCTAGGGTTCATGTTGGACGAATTTTTGTGAAATTTTTTTTGGAATTTTTGATTTCTTTGAAATTGTTGATATGTATGAACTCTAAATGATACTTTAGTTATTTTAAATGATTTGTAAGAATGCCCAATGATTGGTATGGTGATTTATGAATTTTGTAGAACTGAGTAAAATTACTATATTTGTCAAAAACTCTCCATTGATGGGGCTAGATGGTGTGCAAACTTTTAAATATGATTTCTTAAAGTAAAAATTTATTTTTGAACTCAAACCAATTCCCAAATGATGACCATAGCTTAGGTAGGGGAATTTCGGCATTAATATGTGTAGAAGTGGAAAATTGGTTAATATGGAGTTTATGGAAAATTAGCTACACACATGTGTAGATAAGTAGTTTAATTTGTGTGGTTCTATTTGTTAGGACTCAAGTACTTCCTTGGAAACAAGAGTGCTCAAGGGTTACTAAGTAAAGCGGCCAAGGTGAGGGAACCTTCCATCCTAGCCCCAAGGGTTGTATGATAACCTTGATTTGTGGGCTTGTTTATACGTGAATGTTTGTAAATATTTAATTTTATACTTGCTAGTAATACTCTGTCATTATGTTGGCGATTGCTGGAATTTTGTACAATGAATTGTTTGTGATTGGTAAAGAGGAAATATGGTGGATTAAGTACACATGGGTGACGATGAAGAATTCCGCCCACATATGTGCTTGACCCGAGAATTATAGCAATAACATGTATGGTACCAAGGGTAAGGGCTTTCCGTCGGGTCAGGTTCGGAAAGTGCCTTCATGTTGGCATTTCGTCGGGTAAGGTTCGAAATTGCCTTCATGTATATATACACTTGCGGATACTCTGTTGAGCCGGTCCAGAGTATTCCACCATTACTTGTTGGTTAATCCGTTGAGTTGGTTTGGATTGAACCATGCGGGCTTCCCGAGGAGATGGTCCAGAAAGTGCCGATGTAGATGGACACCTCGGCGGGTTGTTGTCGGTGTGCGCCACCGAACACAATATTCCATGGAGACAGTCCCGGAATGGGTCGTATGCCTATGCGTATCGATGTAAGATACCGAGCGTATAGGTACTCAACATTAGTGTAAACCCTCAATGTCCTTGGTATGCACTATGACTAGATTTCCTTTTCTTCGAACATGTCATGACGATGGCTGATATCCTCACGTGACGTCAAGACAAAGTTATTTTCATGAAAAGAAGGTCATGACGTCGATTGTTGTCTTGACGTGGCGTTGAGGAAACCTTGTTTTTAAATTACTATATTTCAAATCCAACCGACCATGACGATGGGTTAAGTCTTATAGTGCATCGGGATAGATAGGGAGGACCGACACGTCACGGCGGCAACAAGGTAACCAAAGGTACGTAAGTTTGGCGGGTGAACCGCACATGAATGTTCATCTATGTGTTCGGTGCTTCTCGATACACGTATGTCAGTATGCATGATTAATGTATGTTGTGGTACGGTTAAAGTAGAGTTTGTACATGTTCTATTGCTTGAGAACAATTATATAATACATGTTCTTCTCGATACAAAATAGCTATGAAGTTTGTACAAACTTCATAGCTATTTTGTATAGCATTTGTGTCATATGTATAGAATTACTGGAAATTTGTTGGTGGAGATTTAATTTTTTGGAATTAATTATTTCTTTGCCTTATTGTAGTGCTTTAATGAAATGCAATTTCTTTTCCTTGGTTTAAACAGGATTGTGACTAGTCAGTTTCAAGCTTTTTAGTTAAACAAGATTGTAACTTATGCTGGGATGTGTTAAAACAATTCATGCTTGAAGAAGCAGATTGAAGTGAAGTTAGAAGCATGAGCTAAAATTACACATTGTGCCAAGAAATACTGGAAGAACAAGAATTTGGTATTGGTGCTACAGAAGAAAAAAATGCTGCTTTTATTGAAATACAAACATGTAATAGGACGTGAAATTTAGTTGTTTTATTATACATGTTACTTTAGTTTAGAGTCAAATTCAACCTGGATATAATTGGTAATTGGGATTTTGTAATTGGGATGGGAGTTGAGGGTTGATATTGCAAGAGAATATTTATTATCAATAAAAAGAGGGTTTTCTATTGAATTGCTAATAAATGCAAGCATACAAAAATAATCACTTTTGTATATATGAATAGTTAAAAAGCATTTACAAGTATACAAAGATAAGCCCCAAAATCACACTACCATCAAAGTATCAACTAGGATGGTTGTACTGTACAGATGGATGATAACAAGTCCCAAAATCAAACTACCATCAAGCACATTTTCAACCCAATCTCTCACTGCATTTTTCTTCTCTGCTAACCAAGTAGCTGCAAGTATCTGTATCATGACTTCATAATCAATTTCCAGCAAGAACTCTGATCCGAATGTCCTTTGAAGTTGTATGCTAATTCTTTTTAATATTTTCTCGGCAAGTGTATCAAATTTAATGAAAGATGAATTGCTCCTTTGTCATGAAATCTTTCACAAAAATTACCCCATTTCTTCGCTAGTCTGCACTAGATCATGAAGTTCAACTTCAAATAAATACAATTACAGTCAAAGCAAAAATAGTGTGGGAAGGGATAGGATATTATGGGCTCCAATAGCAAAACTTATTGCAGCTTGCAAATTAAAGAGTTAGGTCACAATATTAGTTAAACGCAACATTATCCAAAAATTGTTTAAGATGAAATAAATGGTTTAAACGTCCACCAAATCTAATAAACACAACTGAGTTCTCTTCTTAGCTTTTCACTCCCAACTTAAAAATGAGGTAATTCTCACAACAAGAATCAAATAAAGAAAACTTAAATGAGTAAGGATTAATCATAATCAAACAAAAAAAAGTACCAAATTCAAGAAGAAAATGGAAGAGAAAAGCTTTAGAAATAAAAATTAAACCTGGAAGCCGTAAGAAAGATAGAAGATTTGTGGGAATACAATTATATTTGAAGAGCTTATGGGAAAGGATGCACATCATTTTCCCTGCGTTCCTGCTCATTCTCTCGCATGGCGTCACGAAGCTCAGAAACGGTGGCGATGGAGCGTACTTGAACGGTGGTGGCAACAATGACAGAGGCATGTGGCGGTGGAGGCTGAGGCGACTGTGATGCAAGGTTTGTGGTTTTGTTTTTGGCCTCTGCGTCGTTTCGTTGAGGATTGAAATTAGATTAAAAAAAAAGAAAGAGTATGATGACGTGGCTGCTTCTGGAGCGTTGAAAAGGCTAAACGGCTGAGATGCAAATCAACTTCAATAACTTCACCTACTCCAAACTTTACCTGACCCAATCCCGGGGTGCCATGGGGGAGGTTGGTGAAATAAGAGGAGGTTGGTGAGAGAAAGAATAAAAGAAAAGGAAAGGAAAGAAGAAAGGAAAAATAGGAAGAGAAAGAAACGGACGAGTGAGAGAGAGAAAGAGCCGTAAGGTAGAGAGAGAGAGGGGGGTTCACCGGAAACTCATCGGAGAAGAGCTAGCCGACGCCGGGAAAAGTCACCGGAGCTCGGTTACAACATCTTCCACACCTCCCTCCGATCGAATCAAGGTTGGTAACCCCAATTTCATTCTAAACCCTCAATTTCTCCATTTTTAGGGATTTCTTCGATTCACCTTCGATTGAGTTATTTCGAGGGTAGATTGAGACCTAGAAAGTGTTCTTGAACACTTAGTTGGGGTAGGAATCGAGATTTTGTTCTTGGATTTGCCCAAATTCGAATTTGGAAGGATTTGGGGTTGAAATTATAATTATTTTCAAATTGGAAAAATTGTGGATAATTAGTATTGAGCTTGGATTTGAGTAAATAGGCTTGGATTGATATTATTAAAATTATATGGTTGAAATATTAGCTGAACAAGACCCGTGAAGAGCTGGCCCGAGGTTACTAAGGTTGAACCTTGACGTTAACGTGCCGGGTCCTTACTCGATTTGCCCAAAAACATTTTAAGGGTGATGTTGAGAGTTCCAAACCTCTTCTTTTCAATCTTAAACACCCTAGAAAAATTTTAAATATGCTATCAAGCGTCAAGAATTATTTTAGGTACCTTCTTGTTTCTCAAGGATGGAAACTTGCAGAACAATGAAGTCCAAATTCTAAAATGGTAATTTTATTCCTTCATAATTATTAGGAAGCCTTAAGTAGGATGAATTAGAGGTGTATTGAGGTTTAGAAACTAGATTTCTTAGAACCCTAGTAAGAACACAAGTTGAAACAAAATGCTTAGACCTTCCTAAAATTAGGATTCCTTCCAATCAAGTTAGATAAGCTTCCTTAGATGTGAATACAAATTAGATAGAGGTTTAATTCTCAAATTCAAGTATGTGAAACACTTAAGTAGAGTGTTATATTCGAGTAAGTCAAGTGTCCGAGGAAGGATACGCATAAGTTGGGGTAGAGAAGTCCAATAAGACCAAGAGCTTGACTCTGTGGCAACCATGGACCGCATGTGAGAGTAATGGAGAGATAAATAACAAGTTAAGCTAAGTAATAACCTTAATGAAGTAAATGTTGTTCTTATAGGAACAACGGCATGCAATAGAGTGCAACAAGAACTCTGAGGAGACTAAAGTCAGAGGAGAGGATTGCATGGAAGGTTAGCCAAGGTGAGGGCTCTTTCATCTCTGCTCCTAGGGTTGTATGCTTATGTGGATTACATGAGTATGTACATTCTCTGCTTGTCTGGTATGTGTTAGCTAGAGGTATAGAATGTTAAAGGAATAAAGGAACTAGAAAATAGGTTGTGGAAAGTAGAGAGTAATTGTTTGCTATGATTGATGTGTTACAAATCCAACTCATACACTCCGAAAGCATGATGAGCATTTTATTAAATCTTTTCCACGACGGTGGCAAGAGTCCTTGTACGGAAGGACTAAACTTTTATTATGAAAACTCGTCACGACGGTGACTTAAATTATAATCATGCAAAGGGAGTTATTAGTGGGTTTCGGATTTGGTTATGCTAGCAATGTGAGACATCGAATAGAACAACGTCAGATGGCACTTGAGACCTCAGTTTTATAATCACCATGATGATGGTCATTGCCCTATCCTGGTAATAGGGTCAGAAAGGATTTATATTGCTATGACGATAGCTTGAGGCTCAGAGAGTGCATCTGGACGGGTATATGAGTTACATCCTGTTGAGGATACTTGTACATATTAATAAGGACAGGAATTGTTGATCCTTCGGGAAAGATACAAAGAATCCTATTAATATGTGAGACCAAGATAAGGAGACACGGGAGGAACCTACGGGTGAACCGTGAGCCTGATCTTGCAGAAGAGAAATCATCCTGTTGAGATGGTCCAGGGTGTATCAGTGGCCAGGCTTTGAGACGTCGTGCCGTGCCCGCCATTGTGTCCTGGTTGAGTAATGGACGAGTGGGCACAAGCTATTGCCCCCCAGCAAGGGGTCAGGACGTTCCTCGTGGTGGATACGTATCAGTTGTTTGATAGATAGAAGTTGACTGTGTTTGATTAATAGAATTGTCACGAGGTGACTAGTACCCAAGTGAATGGGTTAAGTATTGTTTGATTAACACAATTGTCACGAGGTGACCAGTACTCGAGTGAATGGGTTAAGTATATTTGCCACGTGGTGGCCAGTAGCCCAAGTGCACGGGTTCGAAGTGGAAAAATCACGTAGTGGCTAATATATACCCCAGAGTTAGGGAGATTAAGTAGATGTACGTTTAGCATCTGTGTGTATGTACAAATTGTCTGTGTTTGAATATAATTGCTGATTGTACAGCGTAGTGGTAATGTACAGGATTACGTCACCACACGTCTTGTTTGATTCAGACATGCTGAAACGTGAGAAGACCGGTAAGTAAAAGCCGGCACTATATGTTACATGATTACTTGCTGATTGATGACGTGGAATAAACTGCTGCATGTTTACAGTTAATAAATGCATGTGAATGTTTGGGTGAAATTTCTGTTGTTGTGTGATCTCCAAGAATGTATGCTAACAACAGTAACTAGTTGTTTTTGCATGTGGTTGTGTATGACTCCCAAACCCAGCGCTATGGTACCGACCTTGCGCCGGGGATGGGAGAGTCCTCACTGAGTCGTGTGGTTAAGACTCACACCTCATTTTTACTAAACAAAGACAAGTTAAGTACAGGTGGAAGAAGTCTCGGTGGAGCGAGGAACGAACAAAACTTTCCAAGACCCACAACTTGTTCATGTGGGTGAATGAATTGTAATTGTAATTTACTTTACTTCATCATGTATCATAAAGTAAAGGGTAGACGTACCCAATTATATTGTATCACTAAATCTAGAACTGTCAGCTTCACACACCTTAAAGATCAGGATCCGTTAGATTACAATGCAGGGAAAACTTGTTTCCAAAATTATATATATACATATATCTGTTGCATGCGAATAGGATAGGCAACATCTTCGGATGTGTAGCCAGTACACAGTTTATATATTATGTGTGTTTTCTTATATCTATATCCTGAAGCGGCAGTGACCGTGGATTTGCTTGCCTAGGATAGGCCACCATTTCGGTGTAGCCATGGTATTATAATGCATGTGAATGTATCTTCAATAATAGATATTCTGTCAATTAGGTGATAAGGCTTACAGGCATGGGGGTATTCCCTGTGTCTGTGCTGGTCACGGTCCTCTAAACGGGGGTCGTGACAATGAGTATTTCGAAAACTTGATATTTTTCTTTCTTAGTAAGTTTTCGCTAATGAGTGTTTTGAAAACTTGATATTCATTTTTCTTTTTTTAATTAATTTTTGCCGATAAGTGTTTCGAAAACTCGATATTCATTTTTCTTTTTTAATCAGTTTTCGCCGATGAGTGTTTTCGAAAACTTGATAATTATTTTCTTTTTTTAATAAGTTTTCGCCGATGAGTGTTCTGAAAACTTGATATTTATTTTTCTTTTTTTTAATCAGGTTTCGCCGATGAGTGTTTTCAAAGCTTGATATACATTTTTCTTTTTTTTAATCAGTTTTCGCAGATAAGTGTTTCAAAACCTTGATATTTATTTTTCTTTTTTTTAATCAGTTTTCATCGATGAGTGTTTCGAAAACTTGATAGTAATTTTTCATTTCTTAATCAGTTTTCGCCGTTGAGTGTTTCGAAAACGTAATATTTTCATTTTTCTATTTTATTAAATAGTTTTCGTCGATGAGTGTTTCGAAAAATTGATATTCATTTTTCCTTTTTTAATTAGTTTTCGCCGATGAGTGTTCTGAAAACTTAATATTCATTTTTCTTTTTTTAATCAGTTTTCGTTGATGAGTGTTTTGAAAACTTGATATTCGTTTTTCTTTTTTTTAATCAGTTTTCGCCGATGAGTGTTTCGAAAACGTAATATTCATTTTTCTTTTTTTAAAAATAGTTTTCCCCGATGAGTGTTTCAAAAACTTGATATTCATTTTTCTTTTTCTTAATTAGTTTTCGCCGAATAGTGTTTCGAAAACGTGATATTCATTTTTCTTTATTTATATAGTTTTCACCAATGAGTATTTCGAAAACTTAATATTCATTTTTCTTTTTCTTAATCAGTTTTCACCGATGAGTGTTTAGAAAACGTGATATTCATTTTTCTTTATTTAATTAGTTTTCACCGATGAGTGTTTCGAAAACTTGATATTTATTTTCCTTTTTTAACCAGTTTTCGCCGATGATTGTTTCGAAAACTTAATATTCATTTTTATTTTTTTTAATCAGTTTTCGTAGATGAGTGTTTCGAAAACTTGATATTCATTTTTTTAATCAGTTTTCATAGATGAGTGTTTCGAAAACTTGATATTCATTTTTCTTTTTTTAATCAGTTTTCGCCGATGAGTGTTTCCAAAACTTGATATTCATTTTTCTTTTTTTAATCAGTTTTCACCGATGAGTGTTTCGAAAACTTGATATTCATTTTCCCTTTTTAATTCGTTTTCGCCGATGAGTGTTTCGAAAACTTTATAATCATTTTTATTTTTTTAATAAGTTTTCGTCGATTATTGTTTCGAAAACTGGATATTCATTTTTCATTTTTTAGTATCTTTTCGCTGATGAGTGTTTCGAAGACTTGATATTCATTTTTCTTTTTTTAATCAGTTTTTGCAGATGAGTGTTTCGAAAACTTGATATTTATTTTTCTTTTTTTAATCAGTTTTAGCTGATTAGTGTTTTCGAAAACTTGATATTCATTTTTTTTAATCAATTTTCGCAGATGAGTGTTCTGAAAACTTGATATTCATTTTTCTTTCTTTTAATCAGTTTTTGCCGATGAGTGTTTCGAAAACTTGATATTCATTTTTTTAATCAGTTTTAGTCGATTAGTGTTTTCGAAAACTTGATATTCATTTTTTTAAAATCAATTTTCTCCGATGAGTGTTCTGAAAACTTGATATTCATTTTCTTTTTTTTAATCAGTTTTTGCCAATGAGTGTTTCGAAAACTTGATTTTCATTTTTCTTTTTTTAATCAGTTTTAGCCGATGAGTGTTTTTGAAAACTTGATATTCATTTTTCTTTTTTTAATCAATTTTCGCCGACAAGTGTTCTGAAAACTAGATATTCATTTTTTTTAATCAGTTTTCGCCAATAAGTGTTTCGCAAACTTGATATTCATTTTTCTTTTTCTCTGTCACGACCCCCTATCGGACATCCGTGACCGGCACGGGAAGTAGGATTTCTCCTATCCCGTAAGCCTCTAATCCCTGATTGACATTTTCACATGTTTATAACTACCCATTTCTAATACAAACAATATATAGTATTTATGGTCATCCATATCCGGTGACCTAAGTAGCGTGCAATCCACGGCTCGCTCAACGCCGCTTCAGTCTATACATATACACATAATCACTCACACGTACATATAGTATACATATTGATCATGCGCTTCAAGGCGGGTGATCTGTCCTATTCACATGTAGGAGTCCTGTATACAGTCATACATATATTCAATCACACGCTTACATATAGTTTACATATTGATCACACGCCTCAATGCGTGTGATCTATCCTATTCACATGCGGAAGCCATTTTCACACAAACAAGTATTCAATCGCACATACATATAATTTACGTATTGATCACACGCCTTAATGCGTGTGACCTATCCTAGTCGCATGCAAAAGTCATATATGTATATATATGATATATATTATATCATAGCCTATATTCCCTTCACCAAGACCTAACTTTAATCTGTATGAAGCCGACAATGCTAGAATAGGACATATATATATACTGCAGCTGTATCTGTACAAACGCTACACCCAAAAAGGATTCATATATATATATATACATCACAACACATATGCATAATCAAAATAACTACCGGCGCGAACAAAGCGTGCGGTCTTCAGAATTGCCCGCCTCCTTGAGAAGAAGTGGACGCGTTTCCGACTCCTGAACCACCTATGTCTGAAACATGTAAACAGGGGGTGAGTCGAACAGACTCAGTGAGAAGCTCCCCCATCCCTGGCGTAGCAGCGGGTACCACTACAGCTGGGGGAAGGGAGCAACCACAACCACATGCGCATGAAATGGATTTATATTGTGATCTTTAACATGATCAGGCAATCAATAAATCATATTCACAATTAAAATCCTAATTCATGCTCCTAACATATTTATTAATCCACATGTAAATCAATCTCAACATATCTCATTTGGTTTCACAATTAACACATACTTGTGCACGTAGGCACTCACTTTCTGTCTCCCGCATTACGCTAAGAGAAATACTGGCCCGAAGGCAATATCATGTACGAACCTGGTTGATCACACTAGGAACTTTCTGACTCCAAGTCATGCTTAGAGTAATAGCCGGCAACTTGTCTGACCTCAGTTTTAACCAAGGTAATGGCCACTATGTGGCATACTTGCTGACGTTATAATCTTGTCTGACCGATCAGGATGACTGACTCGATCTACCCGGACAACCTAAACAAACTCAACTAACATATTTAACCTTGAAAGACACCCTACGAGAACTAGTTGAATATTATATGTGATTACTAGTTAGGCCTAGCTAGTTTCCCCCTTTTCAATTATGCATCACTCTCACTTACACTTAACAACCTAGGTTCATTTTCCTCAATGTACCATACGGTCAACACCTAGGGGGGGTCATGGTTTGCCCCCCCCCCCCCCCCCCCCCCGCCCATTATTTATATATATATATATATATATATATATATAGATATATATATTATCAATATATATATATATTATCAATATATATATATATATATATTATTAGATATTATCAATATATATATATATATATATATATATATTTTTGAAAATTTTATTTACTTGTTATATCCTCTTTTTCTTTTAGGTCCTAGAAAAATTATAAATATCTCATTTCTTTCCCTCCATGTTTTTAATTTAATTTAATTTTCTTTCTGAAAGAAAAATAAATTTAATAAAAATGAAAATAATTAAATCTAAATATCTCGGATATTATAGTTTTCGTTGATGAGTGTTTCAAAAACTTGATATTCTTTTTCCTTTTTTAATCAGTTTTCGTCGATGAGTGTTTTGAAAACTTTATATTCATTTTTATTTTTTTAATCTTATTTCGTCGATCAGTGTTTCGAAAACTGGATATTCATTTTCCTTCTTTTAGTAAGTTTTCGCTGATGAGTGTTTCGAAAACTTGATATTCATTTTTCTTTTTATTAATCAGTTTTCGCTGATAAGTGTTTCGAAAACGTAAAATTCGTTTTTCTTGTTTTTTTTAAATAGTTTTCCCCGATGAGTGTTTCGAATACTTGATATTAATTTTTTTTCTTAATCAGTTTTCGCCGATGAGTGTTTCGAAAACGTGATATTCATTTTTCTTTTTCTTAATCAGTTTTCGCCGATGAGTGTTTCGAAAACGTGATATTCACTTTTCTTAATTTAATTAGTTTTCACCGATGAGTGTTTCGAAAACATGACATTCATTTTTCTTTTTTTAATAATTTTTTGCCGATGAGTGTTTCGAAAACTTGATATTCATTTTTATTTTTTTTAATCAGTTTTCGTAGATGAGTGTTTCGAAAATGTAATACCCGAAAATTTTCCAATTAACGTTAAGGTCCTAATTTAATTTTTATTTTAAATTTGGAAGGAAAGTAGAAAATTTTAAAACAAATGAAATTTTATTTGGACCAAAATTAGGACCTAACGGGAAATATAGGGTGTAAGTTTATTAACCCCAAAGTTAATTTTAACAATAAATAAAAATATATTAAATATATGTGTATATATATATATAAATAAATACAATTTATTTTTATATATAAAAAATATATAATATATGTGGCTGGAAGGGGGGGTCACGTGCGTGACCCCCTTATAATTAAAATTGAACCCCAAATTGTTTTTGGGTCCAGAGAGAAGCGAGACGTGAAGTAAAAAAAAAAGAGAAAGAGAAGGGAGATTGAGGACGACGCGTGAGCTGCAGCGGGAGGAGAGGACGGCCGGAAACGCGCGCGGGAAGCAGCCGGGAAGCGCGCCGCCGTTCGCTGGGATCAGGACCGTCGACGGCGACGCTGGACGCCGGAGGAAGGTGGCCCGGCGTGGTTCACGGTGGAGAGAGAGGAATAACGACGGAATAGTGATTTTCGCCGGAATTTTTGCCGGAATCCGCCGTTTCGAAGTCGGGGAAGGTGACCGGGAGTTCTTTCTACCCCATTCCATCATCCTATCCGATTGAATCGAGGTAAAAAGTCCCGAATCCCTCAAACCCCAAATGTATCTATTTTAGGGATTTTTGGAAAATTCCTAATTGGTATGAATAAATTACTTTGGGTCCTAATTTGAAGCTATTGGGTTGTTTAGAAGTATTTGGAAGTATATTTGTTGGAAAATTGATGATGGAAATCACCCACTTTGAAAACCATAGGACAATGGAATTTAAAGTGAGATAAAGTGTAATATAAATTGATTTGGGATTGATTGGTGTGTTGGATTGGTGTTATAGAATGGTAGGAATTGTTGAAATAGGCGGGGGATTAACGCCCGAGAAATTCCATCTCAACCGGAAACCAATTCGGTATTAAAAGAGACACTTTTCAATCCAAACTAGAATATGGAGCTAAGATTTGAGTAGGAATTTAGATTAGACCGTGGTGGATACTCGGGATTGATTTAAATAGTGAGATGCTTTTATTAGGTGAATTATTAATTTTAAAGGATATCCGGCCACATGTGTTGTATGTGGATATGAGTTGAAAGGTTGGTTTGGAAATTGACAACCATTGATAATTTGAGGCCATGACTAACATAGGCCATAAATTAAACCTTGGGTTGTGGAAAATTAAATACGAACACTTGTAGGTGAAAGTAAGTATTCAAAGAAAGGGATAAAGAGATGAGAATAAGTGTGAGACACTTGGAAATAGTATTAAAGAGAGGAAGAGGGTTAAGACCAAGGACTTGGTTCTTGGCAAAAGTTTAATGTATTTAAAGACATGAGCATGGCATATGCATACAATTTGCATATAATAAAGATGATAATGACGTAAATATGTTTGTTAGGTAACCACGAATCGTCTGGAGCGGGAGTGACTCCAGAACCAGAAACAAGAAGCTGTCCAGGTGAGGGGTTTCCCATCCTTGCCCTACAGGGTTTAATGAGGATGTGAATACGTGGTTTGCTTACTTGCTTGTTTGTAAGAATTGTTAGGTAATAACATGCTATTGTTGTTCCTAAACTGTTAATTGTGAAAATATTTGTATATATGTGATTGATGGAAGTTGAAGTGGTACTGGAGGGTATCCATGTGATGACATGGGATACGCCAAACAGTACAAGTAAAAAGGGGTAGGATATTGATTTCGTTCAGTTTTTGGTTTATCGTAATAATTAGAAACCCACTAAGGAAATGAAACTGACTTATTTTATACACGTCGACGTGATTTGTGGTAAATGAACTTAGGAAATACCTTAGAGTTAGGTTATCATCTAATCAAGGGTTGGGTACTAAGCAAAGAGTAGAAAATCTCATAATTGATTAGAAATTCTTAGTGGAGTTCACACTGCTGAGGTAAAGACACTTTAGAATAGAAATGGGTAGTCCGTGTTACAAACCCCACTGAAAGTAAGAGAGTGAAATATGACGTCAGACATTTGCCCGTTGTGGCTATTGCCCTAGCATGGCACTAGGGTGGTGCATTTCATATACATGGTTGCCCGTTGTGGCTATTGCCCTAGCCTGGCACTAGGGTGGTGCATTTCATATACATGGTTGCCTGTTGTGGCTATTGCCCTAGCCTGGCACTAGGGTGGTGCATTTCATATACATGGTTGCCCGTTGTGGCTATTGCCCTAGCCTGGCACTAGGGTGGTGCATAGCATTTGATAGACTTGCCCGTTGTGGCTATTGCCCTAGCTTGGCACTAGGGTGGTGCATAGCATTTGAAAGACTTGCCGTTGAGGCTATTGCTCTAGCGTGGCACTAGAGTCGATTGTATGATTTATAGTTTTGATATGAAATGTTTCATGTTATTGGTTGCTTATGAGTAGCAGGATTGAGAAGCATGATTCTTAGGTTTATCTGTGATGTAACATTATATTAATGTTGCCTGATCATTATATAACTTATGACAAACTGGTATTTCGTGCGCATGTGGTTGTGAGTGGTTCCCTTTCCCCAGCTGTAGTGGTACCCGCCGCTACGCCGAGGATGGGAAGCTTCTCACTGAGTCTGTTGGACTCACACCCTCTGTTTATATGTTACAGATATAGGAATCGGGCAGGCTTCGACGTCCGGACAGTGATACGGACATCTATCCACTTGCACCGCATTTGTTCGCGTGCGTGGACATCTTTTGATTATTTAGCCTTCATTATTTTGAGTTGTATATATTCTAAAGTTGTAAATGCGATGTAAATATTTGCAGCTTTCGAATTATGCTATATCTAGACATGTCGGCTTCACATGTGCTTACTGATAGGATTCTGGGTGTTGGGAAAGTCTTAATATACTTATATATATACTTATCTGCGTATGTGAATAAGATAGATCACACATAATGGTGTGTGATCAATATGTATATGCTATATATATATAAGTGTGACTTGGTATATGTTGGATGAAAAATATAAATATCTGCATGTGAATAGGATAGATTACACGTATTGAGACGTGTAATCACTATGTATACTTAACTGTGCGTGTGAGTGTACATGTGTGATTATGACAGGTTATATATATATTGTGTGTGAATAGGATAGATCATTCCTTTGGGGTTTGATCACTATGTATATATATATTTATGTGTGGATGACCTGAGTGTATGGATGTACATATATATATACGTGAAATGGACTGAAGCGGCATTGAGCGCCGTGGATTGCAGGTTATCTAGGCCACCAATGATGGTGTGGCCACTATATACACTATGTGATTATTGAATGATGATTGTATATAAGGGTAGATAATTTATGATTATAGATAAGGCTTACGGGTTTAGAGGCTAAATTCTATTCCCGTGCCGGTCACGGATTCCTGGAATCGGGGTCGTGACAAAGTTGGTATCAGAGCCTGGTTATTCTTTAAGTCATGTGAAGCCATTGGTATAACCGGGTGTCAGTTTACCCTTCTTTGTGTACCCGGGCACAACGTGGGAGTAAAAAGGCACTTGTGGGAGTACCCAGGATGTTGAGTCATGAATTTTTTTTCGTGTCATCGCTCGGGCGTAGAATTGGTATGTGAAATTCTATGTAGAGCACGTAACATGTAACAGTACATAAGTGCCAAGGAGCACTAAGGCGTAAGGTGGGGTGGGAGTGACCCCGGAAACCTTAGAACGCCACAGTATGGAAAGGTGACATCCATAGAGGATGCTACCTAGACACATATGCATCCAGTTGAATTGTAGGCAGGAATGCACTAGAGTATGTAATTAACGATGCATTGTGTGCTACAGTATAGACGCAAAGGATTTGGATATAGTATGGGATGCCAATAGAATAGAAACGTAAGTACGGGGCATGGGAAGGACACGGGAGAACCATGCACCCTATGTGAATGATGCGTAATTGGAAACATGGGAAG
Source organism: Senna tora (assembly GCA_014851425.1). NCBI lineage: Eukaryota > Viridiplantae > Streptophyta > Magnoliopsida > Fabales > Fabaceae > Senna > Senna tora. Next base: position 15,090,726 of record CM026263.1, on the reverse strand, counting down.
GAGCAAAGGCAGAACCATGTGACCAATCGTGAATCAGAATAGTGATATACGGTAAATGGTACTTTCGGCCAGAAATGGTTTGTAAAGTAAAAGAAAAGGCACACTTGACGTGTAGAAAAGAAAGTAAGCCCATGGGGCGACTGAAATTGAAAAGTTACAGATAAGAATAAACAGGGTTATGGGGTATTAGGTCGACAGTAAGATGACCACGTAACTAGGTCACAACTGTGCGGTAGACTATGGCTAAAGGAAGTGAGTTGTCCTTCCTAAAATGTAAACAGAAATGAGGTGGTGAATGCCACAGAAAAGAAGTGAAAGTCTACGGACTAGAACACTCAGGAAAAGCGGTATATGGGAGGGCAAAGTGGCCGAACCTTATGCCGTAGAAATAGATATTAAGAAATAAAGGCATATGTGAATGTGTAGAGCGTGACCGTACGCCGAGTAGGAGAAAGAGTAAATGGTAAAGCACAGGGAAGGAGCCTAGTCCAACCCTGCGCTTGATCCATGAACTGCTAGCTTCTTAAGCAAACGAGGGGGGAAAGGAAGGGCGTTAGCCCAACCAAACTCTCTTGTGTTGTTTAAAGAAGAGCATAAACGATAGGATATTGCTCACATGAAAGTTTTGTTAGAAATCTTTTCGGTCTCTCCAGATATGAGATTCTGAAAGACCCTTAAATTTTTCTTGAAAATATTAGGAATAACCGTTGGAAGGCAAAATTTTCCTGAAGGCTCATTTTAAAAGTGTGTCATTCCAATCGGTTAAACCCAAATCAATTACGAAAATCTTAGGCATTGTTTTTCTAAGAAATAAACTTGAATATATTTTTGAAACTTGCTAGGTGCCTAAGAAATTTAACTCATGTGATCAATACTCTATCAAGCAAGAGTCCTTTTACAGGTAAACTGTATAAGGATGGTTGAAGCAGAAGAAAAATCACTCACTTGAGGTGGTTAAAGTTAAGCAAACATCGAAAATCACTAAACAGTGCAAAAAAAAAATGTTCGGGTAAACCTAAGGGTTACCATTAAGGGACCATAGAGCGATTATGGACCCGAAGGAGTTAAACCGAAGAAAGTAAAGAAGTAGAAATGGGCGTATCCTTTCGGGTACAGTCCAACAATGAAGAAAATGAGTGCTATTGCAATAAATAGCTCTTGGATGAAAAAAAAGGGTAGACGAAGTAAGAAGTTTCATAAGAGAAGTAGAAGAGCGGAAATCTATAGGAGTTAGAACCCCATAAGATAAGAGTTAGGTAGGAGTGGGAAAACCGACTATTACAGTAAGTGTAGGTATAGTACACAAATTGTAGTGGACATAGCTAGGTGAGCTTGTCCCACGGGTTGGTGAACCGTAAACCTGTTAGTCTGAAGCCCGTGTATGGGTGGAGACTGAGTAAACGAACCAAATGTACAAATGGCTCTGTGATTGCCATACCAGGAAAGTTAACCATAAGGACGGTTAATCGAGGGTTATAATTTGGTTAGTAGTGAGTATTTGAAAATACTCAAAGAAAGGGCACCACGTAGGTATGAAAGGGAAAACAAAAGAGAGAATACGGGAACGGAGTCGGGTGAGCATCGAGGGGATGCAAGCCAGAATGATAAAACAAAGTTTGTTACCATTGGGGGCAATTGGAACCCAATGGGCAACACAATTACAAGAGGCGGTGTGTGTTCGTGAACATACGCCACAATGTAAGAAAAGAAAGAGTCTAAACATGGGAGCGGATCCTGTTTAGTCAAGACGAGTAGAGCATGTCCGAAAAGGTTCATGCTGAAGTAAACGAGATCAAGTATTCCAAGTAGGAATACAAGGTCTAAATGAGTTGAGGAGTCCGAGAGGGCCAAGTTGGTGTAAAGGCCAACAGCAACCCAAAATGAGTGGAGTTAACATAGGGCATGCAACCCTAAGTGGACTAAACTGAGGATGGTATAAATCCACAGTCATAGTCGTGTTAAGTGAGGTCTCCGGATGTGAAGACCGAACTGAGCATGAGGTAGGGTTATGAGTATGATGGGAGACTGATGAGTTTCCATTATACATAGAAATGGCTACAAGTAGTAGCCATAGAAGAGTCTAAGTGATTCGAACATGGGATGTCGGCAGGGAGTAACCTAAAGTGGTTATGAAAACCACTAAGGGCGAGTGTAGAAGCCCAGAAAGGAAGAGTGAAACACGGGTCATAAATCAAGGAACGGTAAGTGGGATATGTAACGGGGCTAGTATCATGACATTAAGCGTCGTTAGGACACGAGTAGGATAAATCGAGTTGAAAGTAAGTGTAACAACCTCGAAAGGGTTGGGTACACTGATGGTAAAGTGTAAACACCTACGTAGGGTGTATGACGTGTAAGAGGTAAGTATAGATGAAGTGTAGAGGGAGTGGTGAGATGTAAACGGACTTTTCTGGAGAAGTCGTTTACAAAGAAATTGTCGGGGGAAATACCAACAGAAGGGTAATTGCGTGGAAGTAGATGATATGTAGGTACAAGGACTCTGATGGTGGGAGTTAGAGTTTATGGAAATAGAACCTAGTGTGCCACACAAACCGCTAATATCCAGGCGCGTTCCAAGACAAATATAAGGAGCCTCTACGGACGTTACTAGTTTGACGAGCAGACTGAGTTAAGGTGAACCTCATTAGAAAATGCAACTGTTAACTCCTCGGAGAACTAATTGCATCATACTCACCGTTGTGGTCAAGAACAGTCTGGAACTCAATTCGAAGTTTGAATTCCAACTGTTTCTAGCCATATGCAAGCTAAGTCCTTGTTCATGGAAATGGTGAAGCCTGGACAGAATAAAGGTACCGACCTCTAACAAATCAAGATACAGTAACTAATGGGGGAAAAAAAGGGATGATATCCGACCCCTGTATTGGTAAAATTGGAGTACTTCGGTTGGAGAGACGGTGGTGTGTTCCTATAGTTGATAACTAGGAAGCAAGGATTCTTGCGGAAACACACCGAACCGTTTATAACATTCATCCAGGAATCAATAATATGGATAATTATTGAAATAGTTATATTGGTAGAGTGCCATGAGTAAGGATGTTGCAAACTATGCAGCCAGGCGTTTAATGTGTCAGTAAGGCGAGGCCGAACACCAGAAACCGCTGGAAGGTTACGACAGTTAGGAGTATCAAAGAGTAAGTGGAAAAGGATGACAATGGATTTTGGTAACAGAGTTACCAAGATCACAACGTTCATTTGATTTGTTTTGGGTGATAAGTGGACCGTATGACTAAGTCCGTGCACTTTTTGCCAGTTAAGACCACTTGCGGAGTGAGTCAATAAGAGCAGCTTTATCTATCGGAAATCGTTATATTGCACGAGGTGCCAGTATCCATAGTATCTGATAGAGGGCCACAGTTCACTTCCAAGTTTTGGAAGTCTATGCAGAAAGTGTTGGGGACTAGAGTTGATTGAGTAATGCTTTTCATCCACAGACATATTAGGAGTCGGAAAGAACCACTCAGGTTCTTGAAAACATGCTTCGGGCGTGTATTATGGATTCCGACGGAAATTGGGAAAGGTAACTACCTCTGGCTGGGTTTGCATACAAAAATAGTTGTCAACTGAGTATACCATTGGCACCTTTCGAGTTTTATACGGTCATATGTACAGATCCCCAAATTGGTTGGTTCGAGGTCGGAGAAGCTATCTTAGGTTACCCAAAATCATTATAACATGCCTTACTAAAAGTGAAGTGCATGAAAGAAAGATTGTTAACGTCTCAGAGTAAGCAGAAGTTCTACGCTGACAATCGAAAAAGAGAACTTAAGTTTGCCGTTGGCAAACAAGTGTTTCTAAAGGTATCACCAAAGAGAGGCGAAATGCGATTCGGTAAAAAGGGGAAATTAAGTCCCCGGTATATCGGACCGTTTGAAGTCTTGGAACGAATAGAAAAGGTGGTGTATAGTTTGGAAGTACCTACAGAAGTAGAAGGGGTACATCCAGTCTCTCATGTTTCGGTGCTTCGGAAACATCTTCCAGACCCTTCGCACGTGATTCAATCGCAAGATGTGCAACTGACCGAAAGTCTGTCATATGAAGAGGAACCAGTGGAGATCTTAGACCGCCAGTTGAAGAAGCTCAGGTCAAAAGAAATTCCGTTGGTTAAAGTTCTGTGGAGAAATGCGCAGGACGTATCCTCATTTGTTTCAGAACTAAGGTTAGTGTGTGGTTGAAATTCGGGGACCGAATTTCTTAAGGGGGGAAGATTGTAATACCCGGAAATTTTCCAATTAACGTTAAGGTCCTAATTTAATTTTTATTTTAAATTTGGAAGGAAAGTAGAAAATTTTAAAACAAATGAAATTTTATTTGGACCAAAATTAGGACCTAACGGGAAATATAGGGTGTAAGTTTATTAACCCCAAAGTTAATTTTAACAATAAATAAAAATATATTAAATATATGTGTATATATATATATAAATAAATACAATTTATTTTTATATAAAAAAATATATAATATATGTGGCTGGAAGGGGGGGTCACGTGCGTGACCCCCATATAATTAAAATTGAACCCCAAATTGTTTTTGGGTCCAGAGAGAAGCGAGACGTGAAGTAAAAAAAAAAAGAGAAAGAGAAGGGAGATTGAGGACGACGCGTGAGCTGCAGCGGGAGGAGAGGACGGCCGGAAACGCGCGCGGGAAGCAGCCGGGAAGCGCGTCGCCGTTCGCTGGGATCAGGACCGTCGACGGCGACGCTGGACGCCGGAGGAAGGTGGCCCGGCGTGGTTCACGGTGGAGAGAGAGGAATAACGACGGAATAGTGATTTTCGCCGGAATTTTTGCCGGAATCCGCCGTTTCGAAGTCGGGGAAGGTGACCGGGAGTTCTTTCTACCCCATTCCATCATCCTATCCGATTGAATCGAGGTAAAAAGTCCCGAATCCCTCAAACCCCAAATGTATCTATTTTAGGGATTTTTGGAAAATTCCTAATTGGTATGAATAAATTACTTTGGGTCCTAATTTGAAGCTATTGGGTTGTTTAGAAGTATTTGGAAGTATATTTGTTGGAAAATTGATGATGGAAATCACCCACTTTGAAAACCATAGGACAATGGAATTTAAAGTGAGGTAAAGTGTAATATAAATTGATTTGGGATTGATTGGTGTGTTGGATTGGTGTTATAGAATGGTAGGAATTGTTGAAATAGGCGGGGGATTAACGCCCGAGAAATTCCATCTCAACCGGAAACCAATTCGGTATTAAAAGAGACACTTTTCAATCCAAACTAGAATATGGAGCTAAGATTTGAGTAGGAATTTAGATTAGACCGTGGTGGATACTCGGGATTGATTTAAATAGTGAGATGCTTTTATTAGGTGAATTATTAATTTTAAAGGATATCCGGCCACATGTGTTGTATGTGGATATGAGTTGAAAGGTTGGTTTGGAAATTGACAACCATTGATAATTTGAGGCCATGACTAACATAGGCCATAAATTAAACCTTGGGTTGTGGAAAATTAAATACGAACACTTGTAGGTGAAAGTAAGTATTCAAAGAAAGGGATAAAGAGATGAGAATAAGTGTGAGACACTTGGAAATAGTATTAAAGAGAGGAAGAGGGTTAAGACCAAGGACTTGGTTCTTGGCAAAAGTTTAATGTGTTTAAAGACATGAGCATGGCATATGCATACAATTTGCATATAATAAAGATGATAATGACGTAAATATGTTTGTTAGGTAACCACGAATCGTCTGGAGCGGGAGTGACTCCAGAACCAGAAACAGGAAGCCGTCCAGGTGAGGGGTTTCCCATCCTTGCCCTACAGGGTTGAATGAGGATGTGAATACGTGGTTTGCTTACTTGCTTGTTTGTAAGAATTGTTAGGTAATAACATGCTATTGTTGTTCCTAAACTGTTAATTGTGAAAATATTTGTATATATGTGATTGATGGAAGTTGAAGTGGTACTGGAGGGTATCCATGTGATGACATGGGATACGCCAAACAGTACAAGTAAAAAGGGGTAGGATATTGATTTCGTTCAGTTTTTGGTTTGTCCTAATAATTAGAAACCCACTAAGGAAATGAAACTGACTTATTTTATACACGTCGACGTGATTTGTGGTAAATGAACTTAGGAAATGCCTTAGAGTTAGGTTATCATCTAATCAAGGGTTGGGTACTAAGCAAAGAGTAGAAAATCTCATAATTGATTAGAAATTCTTAGTGGAGTTCACACTGCTGAGGTAAAGACACTTTAGAATAGAAATGGGTAGTCCGTGTTACAAACCCCACTGAAAGTAAGAGAGTGAAATATGATGTCAGACATTTGCCCGTTGTGGCTATTGCCCTAGCCTGGCACTAGGGTGGTGCATTTCATATACATGGTTGTCCGTTGTGGCTATTGCCCTAGCCTGGCACTAGGGTGGTGCCTTTCATATACATGGTTGCCCGTTGTGGCTATTGCCCTAGCCTGGCACTAGGGTGGTGCATTTCATATACATGGTTGCCCGTTGTGGCTATTGCCCTAGCCTGGCACTAGGGTGGTGCATAGCATTTGATAGACTTGCCCGTTGTGGCTATTGCCCTAGCTTGGCACTAGGGTGGTGCATAGCATTTGAAAGACTTGCCGTTGAGGCTATTGCACTAGCGTGGCACTAGAGTCGATTGTATGATTTATAGTTTTGATATGAAATGTTTCATGTTATTGGTTGCTTATGAGTAGCAGGATTGAGAAGCATGATTCTTAGGTTTATCTGTGATGTAACATTATATTAATGTTGCCTGATCATTATATAACTTATGACAAACTGGTATTTCGTGCGCATGTGGTTGTGAGTGGTTCCCTTTCCCCAACTGTAGTGGTACCCGCCGCTACGCCGAGGATGGGAAGCTTCTCACTGAGTCTGTTGGACTCACACCCTCTGTTTATATGTTACAGATACAGGAATCGGGCAGGCTTCGACGTCCGGACAGTGATACGGACATCTATCCACTTGCACCGCATTTGTTCGCGTGCGTGGACATCTTTTGATTATTTAGCCTTCATTATTTTGAGTTGTATATATTCTAAAGTTGTAAATGCGATGTAAATATTTGCAGCTTTCGAATTATGCTATATCTAGACATGTCGGCTTCACATGTGCTTACTGATAGGATTCTGGGTGTTGGGAAAGTCTTAATATACTTATATATATACTTATCTGCGTATGTGAATAGGATAGATCACACATAATGGTGTGTGATCAATATGTATATGCTATATATATGTAAGTGTGACTTGGTATATGTTGGATGAAAAATATAAATATCTGCATGTGAATAGGATAGATTACACGTATTGAGACGTGTAATCACTATGTATACTTAACTGTGCGTGTGAGTGTACATGTGTGATTATGACAGGTTATATATATATTGTGTGTGCATAGGATAGATCATTCTTTTGGGGTTTGATCACTATGTATATATATATTTATGTGTGGATGACCTGAGTGTATGGATGTACATATATATATACGTGAAATGGACTGAAGCGGCATTGAGCGCCGTGGATTGCAGGTTATCTAGGCCACCAATGATGGTGTGGCCACTATATACACTATGTGATTATTGAATGATGATTGTATATAAGGGTAGATAATTTATGATTATAGATAAGGCTTACGGGTTTAGAGGCTAAATTCTATTCCCGTGCCGGTCACGGATTCCTGGAATCGGGGTCGTGACAGAAAACTTGATATTCATTTTTCTTTTTCTAATCAGTTTTTGCCGATAAGTGTTTCCAAAACATCATATTCATTTTTCTTTTTTTAATCAGTTTTCGCCGATGAGTGTTTCGAAAACTTGATATTCATTTTTCTTATTTTAATCAATTTTCGCCGACGAGTGTTTTCGAAAACTTGATATTCATTTTTCTTTTTTTAGTAAGTTTTTGCTAATGAGTGTTTCGAAAACTTAATATTCATTTTTCTTTTTTTTATCAGTTTTCACCGATGAGTGTTTCCAAAACTTGATATTCTTATTCCTTTTTTAATCAGTTTTCGCCGATGAGTGTTTCGAAAACTTTATATTCATTTTTATTTTTTTAATCTGTTTTCGTCGATTAATGTTTCGAAAACAGGATATTCATTTTCCATCTTTTAGTAAGTTTTCGCTGATGAGGGTTTCGAAAACTTGATATTCATTTTTTCCTTTTTTTTAATCAGTTTTTGCTGATGAGTGTTTCGAAAACTTGATATTCATTTAGTTTTTTTAATCTGTTTTAGCTTATGAGTGTTTTCGAAAACTTGATATTCATTTTTCTTATTTTAATCAATTTTTCCAATGAGTGTTCTGAAAACATGATATTCATTTTTCTTTTTTTTAATCAGTTTTCGCCGATGAGCTAGTGTTTCGAAAACATGATATTTATTTTTATTTTTTTAATCAGTTTTTGCCGATGAGTGTTTCGAAAACTTGATATTTATTTTTCTTTTTTAAATCAGTTTTTGCCGATGAGTGTTTTTGAAAACTTGAAATTCATTTTTCTTTTTTTAATCAATTTACGCCGATGAGTGTTCTGAAAACTTGATTTTCTTTTTTCTTTTTTTTTAATCAGTTTTCGCCGATGAGTGTTTCGAAAACTTGATATTCATTTTTCTTTTTCTTAATCAGTTTTCGCCGATGAGTGTTTCGAAAACGTAATATTCATTTTTCTTTATTAATTAGTTTTCATCGATGAGTGTTTCGAAAACTTGATATTCATTTTTTTAATCATTTTTCGCCGATGAGTGTTTCGAAAACTTGATATTCATTTTTCTTTTTTTAATCAGTTTTCCTCGATATGTGTTTCAAAAACTTGATGTTTATTTTTCTTTTTTTAATAAGTTTTCGCTAATGAGTGTTTCGAAAACTTGATATTCATTTTTCTTTTTTAATTAGTTTTCGCTGATTAGTGTTTTGAAAACTTGATATTCATTTTTTTTAATCAGGTTTCGCCGATGAGTGTTCCGAAAACTTGATATTTATTTTTCTTTTTCTTAATCAGTTTTCGCCGATTAGTGTTTCGAAAACTTGATATTCATTTCTCTTTATTTAATTAGTTTTCATCGATGAGTATTTCGAAAACTTGATATCCATTTTTCTTTTTCTTAATCAGTTTTCGCGGATGAGTGTTTTGAAAACGTGATATTCATTTTTCTTTTTTACATAAGTTTTCGCTAATGGGTGTTTTGAAAACTTGATATTTATTTTTCTTTTTTTTAATCTGTTTTTGTCGATGAGTGTTTCGAAAACTTGATATTTATTTTTCATTTTTTTAATCAGTTTTCGCCGATAAGTGTTTCGAAAACTTTATATTCATTTTTATTTTTTTAATCAGTTTTCATCGATTAGTGTTTCGAAAACTGGATATTCATTTTCCTTTTTTAGTAAGTTTTCGCGGATGAGTGTTTTGAAAACTTGATATTCGTTTTTCTTTTTTTAAAAAGTTTTCACCGATGAGTGTTTCGAAAACTTTTTATTCATTTTTATGTTTTTAATGAGTTTTCGTTGATTAGTGTTTCGAAAACTGGATATTTATTTTTCTTTTTTTAGTAAGTTTTCGCTGATAAGTGTTTCAAAAACTTGATATTCATTTTTCTTTTCTTAATCAGTTTTTGCCGATGAGTGTTTCGAAAACTTGATATTCATTTTTCTTTTTTTAATCAGTTTTTGCTGATGAGTGTTTCGAAAACTTGATATTCATTTTTCTTTTTATTAATCAGTTTTCGCTGATAAGTGTTTCGAAAACGTAAAATTCGTTTTTCTTGTTTTTTTTAAATAGTTTTCCCCGATGAGTGTTTCGAATAATTGATATTAATTTTTTTTCTTAATCAGTTTTCGCCGATGAGTGTTTCGAAAACGTGATATTCATTTTTCTTTATTTAATTGGTTTTCACTTATGAGTGTTTCGAAAACTTGATATTCATTTTTCTTTTTTTTAATCAGTTTTCGCCGATGAGTGTTTCGAAAACGTGATATTCATTTTTCTTTATTTAATTAGTTTTCACCGATGAGTGTTTCGAAAACATGACATTCATTTTTCTTTTTTTAATAAGTTTTTGCCGATGAGTGTTTCGAAAACTTGATATTCATTTTTATTTTTTTTAATCAGTTTTCGTAGATGAGTGTTTAGAAAACTTCATATTCATTTTTCTTTTTCTAATCAGTTTTCGCCGATAAGTGTTTCCAAAACATCATATTCATTTTTCTTTTTTTAATCAGTTTTCGCCGATGAGTGTTTCGAAAACTTGATATTCATTTTTCTTTTTTTAATCAATTTTTGCCGATGAGTGTTTTCGAAAACTTGATATTCATTTTTCTTTTTTTAGTAAGTTTTTGCTAATGAGTGTTTCGAAAACTTAATATTCATTTTTCTTTTTTTAATCAGTTTTCGCCGATGAGTGTTTCCAAAACTTGATATTCTCTTTCCTTTTTTAATCAGTTTTCGCCGATGAGTGTTTCGAAAACTTTATATTCATTTTTATTTTTTTAATCTGTTTTCGTCGATTAATGTTTCGAAAACTGGATATTCATTTTCCTTCTTTTAGTGAGTTTTCGCTGATGAGTGTTTCGAAAACTTGATATTCATTTTTTCCTTTTTTTTAATCAGTTTTTGCCGATGAGTGTTTCGAAAACTTGATATTCATGTAGTTTTTTTAATCTGTTTTAGCTTATGAGTGTTTTCGAAAACTTGATATTCATTTTTCTTTTTTTAATCAATTTTCGCCAATGAGTGTTCTGAAAACATGTTATTCATTTTTCTTTTTTTTAATCAGTTTTCGCCGATGAGCTAGTGTTTCGAAAACTTGATATTTATTTTTATTTATTTAATCAGTTTTTGCCGATGAGTGTTTCGAAAACTTGATATTTATTTTTCTTTTTTAAATCAGTTTTTGCCGATGAGTGTTTTTGAAAACTTGAAATTCATTTTTCTTTTTTTAATCAATTTTCGCCGATGAGTGTTCTGAAAACTTGATTTTCTTTTTTCTTTTTTTTAATCAGTTTTCGCCGATGAGTGTTTCGAAAACTTGATATTCATTTTTCTTTTTCTTAATCAGTTTTCGCCGATGAGTGTTTCGAAAACGTAATATTCATTTTTCTTTATTAATTAGTTTTTATCGATGAGTGTTTCGAAAACTTGATATTCATTTTTTTAATCATTTTTCGCCGATGAGTGTTTCGAGAACTTGATATTCATTTTTCTTTTTTTAATCAGTTTTCCTCGATATTTGTTTCAAAAACTTGATGTTTATTTTTCTTTTTTTAATAAGTTTTCGCTAATGAGTGTTTCGAAAACTTGATATTCATTTTTCTTTTTTAATTAGTTTTCGCTGATTAGTGTTTTGAAAACTTGATATTCATTTTTTTAATCAGGTTTCGCCGATGAGTGTTCCGAAAACTTGATATTCATTTTTCTTTATTTAATTGGTTTTCTCTGATGAGTGTTTCGAAAACTTAATATTCATTTTTCTTTTTCTTAATCAGTTTTCGCCGATGAGTGTTTCGAAAACGTGATATTCATTTTTCTTTATTTAATTAGTTTTCACCGATGAGTGTTTCGAAAACATGACATTCATTTTTCTTTTTTTAATAAGTTTTTGTCGATGAGTGTTTCGAAAACTTGATATTCATTTTTGTTTTTTTTAATCAGTTTTCGTAGATTAGTGTTTCGAAAACTTGATATTCATTTTTCTTTTTCTAATCAGTTTTCACCGATGAGTGTTCTGAAAACTTGATATTCATTTTTTTTAATCAGGTTTCGCCGATGAGTGTTCCGAAAACTTGATATTCATTTTTCTTTTTCTTAATCAGTTTTCGCCGATTAGTGTTTCGAAAACTTGATATTCATTCTTCTTTATTTAATTAGTTTTCATCGATGAGTATTTCGAAAACTTGATATCCATTTTTCTTTTTCTTAATCAGTTTTCACCGATGAGTGTTTTGAAAACGTGATATTCATTTTTCTTTTTTACATAAGTTTTCGCTAATGGGTGTTTCGAAAACTTGATATTTATTTTTCTTTTTTTTTTTAATCTGTTTTTGTCGATGAGTGTTTCGAAAACTTGATATTTATTTTTCATTTTTTTTAATCAGTTTTCGCCGATAAGTGTTTCGAAAACTTTATATTCATTTTTATTTTTTTTAATCAGTTTTCGTCGATTAGTGTTTCGAAAACTGGATATTCATTTTCCTTTTTTAGTAAGTTTTCGCGGATGAGTGTTCTGAAAACTTGATATTCATTTTTTTTAATCAGGTTTCGCCGATGAGTGTTCCGAAAACTTGATATTCATTTTTCTTTTTCTTAATCAGTTTTCGCCGATTAGTGTTTCGAAAACTTGATATTCATTCTTCTTTATTTAATTAGTTTTCATCGATGAGTATTTCGAAAACTTGATATCCATTTTTCTTTTTCTTAATCAGTTTTCGCCGATGAGTGTTTTGAAAACGTGATATTCATTTTTCTTTTTTACATAAGTTTTCGCTAATGGGTGTTTCGAAAACTTGATATTTATTTTTCTTTTTTTTTAATCTGTTTTTGTCGATGAGTGTTTCGTAAACTTGATATTTATTTTTCATTTTTTTTAATCAGTTTTCGCCGATAGGTGTTTCGAAAACTTTATATTCATTTTTATTTTTTAATCAGTTTTCGTCGATTAGTGTTTCGAAAACTGGATATTCATTTTCCTTTTTTAGTAAGTTTTCGCGGATGAGTGTTTTGAAAACTTGATATTCGTTTTTCTTTTTTAAAAAAGTTTTCACCGATGAGTCTTTCGAAAACTTTATATTCATTTTTATGTTTTTAATGAGTTTTCGTCGACTAGTGTTTCGAAAACTGGATATTCATTTTTCTTTTTTTAGTAAGTTTTCGCTGATAAGTGTTTCAAAAACTTGATATTCTTTTTTCTTTTCTTAATCAGTTTTTGCCGATGAGTGTTTCGAAAACTTGATATTCATTTTTCTTTTTTTAATCAGTTTTTGCCGATGAGTGTTTCGAAAACTTGATATTCATTTTTCTTTTTATTAATCAGTTTTCGCTGATAAGTGTTTCGAAAACGTAAAATTCGTTTTCTTGTTTTTTTTTAAATAGTTTTCCCCGATGAGTGTTTCGAATACTTGATATTGATTTTTTTTCTTAATCAGTTTTCGCCGATGAGTGTTTCGAAAACATGATATTCATTTTTCTTTATTTAATTGGTTTTCACTGATGAGTGTTTCGAAAACTTGATATTCATTTTTCTTTTTCTTAATCAGTTTTCGCCGATGAGTGTTTCGAAAACGTGATATTCATTTTTCTTTATTTAATTAGTTTTCACCGATGAGTGTTTCGAAAACATGACATTCATTTTTCTTTTTTTAATAAGTTTTTGCCGATAAGTGTTTCGAAAACTTGATATTCATTTTTATTTTTTTTAATCAGTTTTCGTAGATTAGTGTTTCGAAAACTTGATATTCATTTTTCTTTTTCTAATCAGTTTTCACCGATGAGCGTTCTGAAAACTTGATATTCATTTTTTTTAATCAGGTTTCGCCGATGAGTGTTCCGAAAACTTGATATTCATTTTTCTTTTTCTTAATCAGTTTTCGCCGATTAGTGTTTCGAAAACTTGATATTCATTTCTCTTTATTTAATTAGTTTTCATCGATGAGTATTTCGAAAACTTGATATCCATTTTTCTTTTTCTTAATCAGTTTTCGCCGATGAGTGTTTTGAAAACGTGATATTCATTTTTCTTTTTTACATAAGTTTTCGCTAATGGGTGTTTCGAAAACTTGATATTTATTTTTCTTTTTTTTATCTGTTTTTGTCGATGAGTGTTTCGTAAACTTGATATTTATTTTTCATTTTTTTTAATCAGTTTTCGCCGATAGGTGTTTCGAAAACTTTATATTCATTTTTATTTTTTTAATCAGTTTTCGTCGATTAGTGTTTCGAAAACTGGATATTCATTTTCCTTTTTTAGTAAGTTTTCGCGGATGAGTGTTTTGAAAACTTGATATTCGTTTTTCTTTTTTTAAAAAGTTTTCACCGATGAGTGTTTCGAAAACTTTATATTCATTTTTATGTTTTTAATGAGTTTTCGTCGATTAGTGTTTCGAAAATTGGATATTCATTTTTCTTTTTTTAGTATGTTTTCGCTGATAAGTGTTTCAAAAACTTGATATTCATTTTTCTTTTTTTAATCAGTTTTTGCCGATAAGTGTTTCGAAAACTTGATATTCATTTTTCTTTTTCTAATCAGTTTTTGCCAATGAGTGTTTCGAAAACTTGATATTCATTTTTCTTTTTTTAATCAGTTTTTGTCGATGAGTGTTTCGAAAACTTGATATTCATTTTTCTTTTCTTAATAAGTTTTAGCTGATGAGTGTTTTCGAAAATGTGATATTCATTTTTCTTTATTTAATTAGTTTTCGTCGATGAGTGTTTCGAAAACTTGATATTCATTTTTCTTTTTTTAATCAGTTTTTGTCGATGAGTCTTTCGAAAACTTGAGATTCATTTTTCTTTTTTTAATAAGTTTTAGCCAACGAGTGTTTTCGAAAACTTGATATTCATTTTTCTTTTTTTAGTAAGTTTTAGCCGTTGAGTGTTTTCGAAAACTTGATATTCAATTTTCTTTCTTTTTAATCAATTTTTGCCGAAATTTCGCAGTCAGCACCTCAGCCACTGACGGAGCACCCGTCTCAACCTGTGGCTCTGGGGTTTGTTGCCTATGCACTTCTCTTTCTTGTGTCCTACCACGACAGCGAGCACGGCCTCTAGCTCGGCCCCTGGGAGGCATCCTCTCCTCCCGAACGGATTTCTCATCTGTACGTGCAGGGACTCTACCGCCCCTCCTAGCCTGCCTAGTAGTAGGCGGCATCCCTGTACTGCACATAAATGTCACCTGATACGCATTTGCATAATCTATAATAGATTAAGAAAGAATGAAAGAAAGGCTGACTCAAATTATCCTGGGTACTCCCACAAATGCCTGTTTAATGCAACATTGTGCCCGGGTTTCACAACGAAGCTTAAACCGACACCCGGTTATACCAATGGCTTCACATGACTTAAATAATAACCAGGCTCTGACACCAAGTTTGTCACGACCCCAAATCGGGAGTACGTGACTGGCACGGGAATAGATTTTTACCTCTAAACCCGTAAGCCTTATCCTGTAAACATGACTATAACTACCCTACTATACAATCAATATATTTATATCATACTAGTGGCCACACCTCACTGGTGGCCTAATTAACTTGCAATCTGCGGTTCGCTCAATACCGCTTCAGCTCAGCCAGTGTATAGATATATATATATCAGCAATCATAAGGTAAATATTAATATCATATTGATCGTACGTCTCAATACGTATGATCTATCCTATTCACATGCAGCAAGCACACATAATATATATATCCATATCATATTGACCATACGCCTCAATGCGTACGATCTATCATATTCACATGCAAAAGTTCATATACTCAAACATATATCTTAGTTTATCCCCAACTGGACCCTATCTTTAAGTACATGTGAAGCCGACAATTCTAGAGTAGGTACATATCAAAAGCTGTAAATATATATATATATACAACTCTTAGAACTTTAAAATATGTACAACAAGAGAAATCAAAATAACCAAAGGAGTCCACCCACGCGAACAAGAGCGTAAGGATGGTCTGATGTCCGTATCACTGTCCGGACGTCGATGCCGGCCCGATCCTTGTATCTGAAACATTGAAGCAGAGGGAGTGAGTCAGACAAACTCAGTGAGAAGCTTCCCATCCTCGGCGTAGCGGCGGGTACCACTACGGCTGAGGAAAGGGAAACACCCTCAATCACATGCGCATGAAAGTCCAATTTATCAAATGTTATATTACGATCAGGCAATATTAATATAACATTAAAATCATAGATAAACCTACGGATCATGCTTTTCTATCATGCCTCTCGTAAACAAGCAATCGCATTTTAACATATAATATGAAAACTGTAAATCACTTAACTGACCCTAGTACCAAGCTAGGGCAATGGCCTCAACGGGCAATTTCTTTTAAATCTTTAACTGACCTTAGTGCCAGGCTAGGGCAATGGCCTCAACGGGCAAATCTTTTAATATATAACTGACCCTAGTGCCAGGCTAAGGCAATGGCCTCAACGGGCAAATCTTTTAATATTTAACTGACCCTAGTGCCAGGCTAGGGCAATGGCCTCAACGGGCAAATCTTTTAATATTTAACTGACCCTAGTGCTAGGCTAGGGCAATGGCCTCAACGGGCAAATCTTTTAATATTTAACTGACCCTAGTGCCAGGCTAGGGCAATAGCCTCAACGGGCAAATCTTTTCTGACTCGTTTCTCTCCCCGAGCTCTCAGCTGGGATTTTGACTCTATCTACCTATTTCTATCCTAAACTAACTTTACCTAGGTGGTGTGAACCTCCCTATGACTCACTAATCAATTTATGAGATCGTTTTAATCCTTATGTAATACCCAAACCCTTGATTAGATCATAACCTAGCTCTAAGGCCTTTCCTAAGTTCAATTACCATAAAACATCGACGTTTACTAACAACTTCTATACGATTTCTTTAATGAGTTTCTAATTAATAGGGTAAACCAAACCTTGGACTCGATCAACAACTTACCCCCTTACTTGTACTGTTCGGCGTATCTCATGTCATCACATGGATACCCTCCAGTACCTCTTTACCTGTAGTCAAATACACATATACAAATATTTTCACATATAACAGTTTAGGAACAACAATAGCATGTTAACCACTAAGTAATTCTTACAAATAGGCAAGTAGGCAAACCACATATCCACATCCTCAATCAACCCTGTAGGGCAAGAATGGGAAACCCCTCACCTGGACGGCTTCCTTGCACTTGTCCTGGAGTAACTCCCGCTCCGGAGGAGTCGTGGTTTCCTAACGAATGCATTCAAGTGGTTAACATCTCATCTATATGAAATTCATATGCATACTACATGCTCATGCCTAGAATGCATCTAGACGTTGCCAAGAACCGAGTCCTTGGTCTTATCCGTCTTCCCTCTCTTCTGTGAGAGTCTCAAGTGCCTTGCACTTGGTTTCATACAACCATCGTTCTCCTTGAGTTGCTTTTGGGGTCTTGGATTTGAGTTACTAAACCTCAACGTGCTTCTAAGCCATCCTACTTAAGGTTATCTAATGACGGTGAACAGAGAATTTGGAAATTCAAGAAGTTGGGTGTAGCTTATTTCGTAAGTTTCTATCGTTGGGGGATAAGAAGACATTCGAAATAGTTTTGATCCTTAAAAAACATGGTTGGGGTGTCCTAAGATGTTTCAGATTGAAAATAGGAGGTTTGGACGCCTCGGATTAGCTTAAAATGGCTTTTGAGCATGATGGACAGAGGCCCGGCGCTATAGCGCCAAGCTGCTGTCTAGCAGCTTTTGGTGAACCAGAGAAATGGCGCTATAGCACCGGTGTTGGCGCTATAGCGCTGGTTCGCAGCACAGCAATTCGTTTGCTGTGCTGTGGGTCGGTTTGAGCCCGTTCCGGCCCCCTTTCGACCCCGGCTTCGACTCCGCACCTCACGGGTTTTGTTCCCCTACAATCCAACGACATAAATCCAACCCTAACTACTCAAATCCAAGCCCGACCAAATTTATCAACGAATCCCCAAATTGGGAATATTTAGAATTTTAAACCCCAAACCCTTTCAAATTCGGATTGGCTAAACCCGAGGGTATAGCCTCGATTATTACCCCAACAAAGTGTTCAAGAACACTTCCTAGGTCTCAAGCTACCCTCGAAACAACCAAATCGAAGGTGGATTGAAAAAATCCCTAAAATGAAGAAATTTGGGGTTTTCGAATGAAATTGGGGTTACCAACCTTTGGTCCGATTGGTGGAAGGTGTAGGAGACGTCGTACCCGAGCCCCAGTGACTTTTCCGGCGTCGGCTAGCTCTCCCCGATTACTTTTCCGGCGCACCCCACCACTTCTTCTCCTTCTCCTTCACGCCACCTTTCTCTCTCTCTCTCTCTGCTTTCCCTTTCTTCTTTCTCTCTATTCTTTCTCATTCTCCTTCATTCCTTTATCACCATACCCACGGCACCCCACTTCCCATTTCTAAAATAATTAATTAAAATAATATATATATATATATATAATAAAAATAAATGAATAAATGATAACTAAATAATAATGATAATTATATTATAATAGAGAAGAGGTGGAAAATATCCCCAAATTAAATCCTCCTCTTTCCAATTAAATTTTTATTTTCTCTTATATCCCAAAAATATTTTCTACTCTCCTTTTTCCTATTTAATTCAGGTTTTCAATTTCTTAAGTGCTGAATTCAATCCAAAAAATTACTTTCTACTTCTTTTCTTCCCCTTTTCATTTCATTTTAAACTTCGAAAAAATTTCACCGGTAACACAGTTTTCGCCGATGAGTGTTTCGAAAACTTTATATTCATTTATATTTTTTTAATGAGTTTTCGTCGATTAGTGTTTCGAAAACTGGATATTCATTTTTCATTTTTTAGTAAGTTTTCACTCATGAGTGTTTTGAAGACTTGATATTCATTTTTCTTTTTTTAATCAGTTTTTGCCGATGAGTGATTCGAAAAATTGATATTTATTTTTCTTTATTTAATCAGTTTTAGCTGATTAGTGTTTTCGAAAACTTGATATTCATTTTTCTTTTTTTAATCAATTTTCGCCGATGAGTGTTCTGAAAATTTGATATTCATTTTTCTTTTTTTATTAATCAGTTTTTGCCGATGAGTGTTTCGAAAACTTGATATTCATTTTTCTTTTTTTAATCAGTTTTATTCTTTGAATGTTTTTGAAAACTTGATATTCATTTTTTTTAAAATCAAATTTCGCCGATAAGTGTTCTGAAAACATGATATTCATTTTTCTTTTTTTTAATCAGTTTTTGCCAATGAGTGTTTCGAAAACTTGATATTCATTTTTCTTTTTTTAATCAGTTTTAGCCGATGAGTGTTTTCGAAAACTTGATATTCATTTTTCTTTTTTTAATCAATTTTCGCCGATAAGTGTTCTGAAAACTTGATATTCTTTTTTTTATAAGTTTTCGCCAATAAGTGTTTCGAAAACTTGATATTCATTTTTCTTTTTCTCAATCAGTTTTCGCCGATGAGTGTTTCAAAAACTTGATATTCATTTTTCTTTTTTTAGTAAGTTTTCACTAATTAGTGTTTCGAAAACTTGATATTCATTTTTCTTTTTTTAATTAGTTTTTGACGATGAGTGTTTCAAAAATTTGATATTCATTTTTCTTTTTTAATCAGTTTTCGCCGATGAGTGTTTTCTAAAACTTGATAATTATTTTTCTTTATTTAATCAGTTTTCGCCGATGAGTGTTCTGAAAACTTGATATTCATTTTTCTTTTTTTTAATCAGGTTTCGCTGATGAGTGTTTTGAAAACTTGATATTCATTTTTCTTTTTTTCTAATCAGTTTTCGCCGATGAGTGTTTTGAAAACTGGATATTCATTTTTCATTTTTTAGTAAGTTTTCGCTGATGAGTGTTTTGAAGACTTGATATTCATTTTTCTTTTTTAATCAGTTTTTGCCGATGAGTGTTTCGAAAACTTGATATTTATTTTTCTTTTTTTAATTAGTTTTAGCAGATTAGTGTTTTCGAAAACTTGATATTCATTTTTCTTTTTTTTTTATCAATTTTCGCCGATGAGTGTTCTGAAAATTTGATATTCATTTTTCTTTTTTTTAATCAGTTTTTGCCGAAGAGTGTTTCGAAAACTTGATATTCATTTTTCTTTTTTTAATCAGTTTTAGTTTTTGAGTGTTTTCGAAAACTTGATATTCATTTTTTTAAAAATCAAATTTTGCCGATGAGTGTTATGAAAACATGATATTCATTTTTCTTTTTTTTTTATCAGTTTTTGCCAATGAGTGTTTCGAAAACTTGATATTCATTTTTCTTTTTTTAATCAGTTTTAGGCGATGAGTGTTTTCGAAAACTTGATATTCTTTTTTCTTTTTTTAATCAATTTTCGCCAATAAGTGTTCTGAAAACTGGATATTCTTTTTTTTATCAGTTTTCGCCAATAAGTGTTTCGAAAACTTGATATTCATTTTTTTTTTCTCAATCAGTTTTCGCCGATGAGTGTTTCGAAAACGTGATATTCATTTTTCTTTATTTAACTAGTTTTCGTAGATGAGTGTTTCGAAAACTTGATATTCATTATTCTTTTTTTAATCATTTTTCTTCGATAAGTGTTTCGAAAACTTGATATTCATTTTTCTTTTTTTAATCAGTTTTCGTCGATGAGTGTTTCGAAAACTTGATATTCATTTTTCTTTTTTTAGTAAGTTTTTGCTAATTAGTGTTTCGAAAACTTGATATTCATTTTTCTTTTTTTAATTAGTTTTTGCGGATGAGTGTTTCAAAAATTTGATATTCATTTTTTTTTAATCAGTTTTCGTCGATGAGTGTTTTCTAAAACTAGATAATTATTTTTCTTTTTTTAATCAGTTTTCGCCGATGAGTGTTCAGAAAACTTGATATTCATTTTTTTTAATCAGGTTTCGCAAAAGAGTGTTTTGAAAACTTGATATTCATTTTTCTTTTTTTTTTAATCAGTTTTCGCCGATAAGTGTTTCGAAAACTGGATATTCATTTTTCATTTTTTAGTAAGTTTTCGCTGATGAGTGTTTTGAAGACTTGATATTCATTTTTCTTTTTTTAATCAGTTTTTGCCGATGAGTGTTTCGAAAACTTGATATTTATTTTTCTTTTTTTAATCAGTTTTAGCTGATTAGTGTTTTCAAAAACTTGATATTCATTTTTCTTTTTTTAATCAGTTTTCGCCGATGAGTGTTTTCTAAAACTTGATATTATTTTTCTTTTTTTAATCAGTTTTCGCCGATGAGTGTTCTGAAAACTTGATATTCATTTTTCTTTTTTTTAATCAGGTTTTGTTGATGAGTGTTTTGAAAACTTGATATTCATTTTTCTTTTTTTTAATCAGTTTTCATCGATAAGTGTTTCAAAAACTTGATATTTATTTTTTTAATTAGTTTTCGCCAATAAATTTTTCGAAAACTTGATAGTAATTTTTCATTTTTTTAATAAGTTTTTGCCGTTGAGTGTTTCGAAATCGTAATTTTCTTTTTTTTCTTTTTTTAAAGAGTTTTCGCCGATTAGTGTTTCGAAAACTTGAAATTCATTTTTCTTATTTTAATCAGTTTTCGCCGATGAGAGTTCTGAAAACTTGATATTCATTTTTCTTTTTTTTAATCAGTATTCGCTGATGAGTGTTTTGAAAACTTGATATTCATTTTTCTTTTTTTTAATCAGTTTTCGTCGATGAGTGTTTCGAAAACGTGATATTCATTTTTCTTTATTTAATTTGTTTTTACGGATGAGTGTTACAAAAACTTGATATTCATTTTTTCTTTGTTTAATCAGGTTTCGCCGATGAGTGTTTCGAAAACGTGATATTCATTGTTCTTTATTTAATTTGTTTTCACCGATGAGTATTTCAAAAACTTGATATTCATTTTTCTTTTTCATAACCAGTTTTCGTCGATGAGTGTTTCGAAAACGTGATATTCATTTTTCTTTATTTAATTAGTTTTCACCGATAAGTGTTTCGAAAACTAGATATTCATTTTTCTTTGTTTAATCAGTTTTCGCTGATGAGTGTTTTCGAAAACTTGATAATTATTTTTTCTTTTTTTAATCAGTTTTCGCCGATGAGTGTTCTGAAAACTTGATATTATTTTTCTTTTTTTAATCAGGTTTCGCCGATGAGTGTTTTGAAAACTTGATATTCATTTTTCTTTTTTTTAATCAGTTTTCGCCGATGAGTGTTTCAAAAACGTATAATTCATTTTTCTTTTCTTTTTTTAAAATAGTTTTCCCCGATGAGTGTTTCGAAAACATGATATTCATTTTTCTTTTTCTTAATAAGTTTTCGCCGATGAGTGTTTCGAAAACGTGATATTCATTTTTCTTTATTTAATTTGTTTTCACCGATGAGTATTTCAAAAATTTGATATTCATTTTTCTTTTTCTTAATCAGTTTTCGCCGATGAGTGTTTTGAAAACGTGATATTCATTTTTCTTTATTTAATTAGTTTTTACCGATGAGTGTTTCGAAAACTTGATATTGATTTTTCTTTTTTTAATCAGTTTTCGCCGATGAGTGTTTTCGAAAACTTGATAATTATTTTTGTTTTTTTAATCAGTTTTCACCGATCAGTGTTCTGAAAACTTGATATTCATTTTTCTTTTTTTAATCAGGTTTCGCCGATGAGTGTTTTGAAAACTTGATATTCATTTTTCTCTTTTTAATCAGTTTTCGCCGATAAGTGTTTCGAAAACTTGATAGTATTTTTTCATTTTTTTAATCAGTTTTCGCCGTTGAATGTTTTGAAAACGTAATATTCTTTTTTTTAAATAGTTTTCGCCAATAAGTGTTTCTAAAACTTGAAATTCATTTTTCTTTTTTTAATCAATTTTCGCCGATGAGAGTTCTGAAAACTTGATATTCATTTTTCTTTTTTTTAATCAGTACTCGCCAATGAGAGTTTTGAAAACTTGATATTCATTTTTGTTTTTTTTAATCAGTTTTCGCCGATGAGTGTTTCTAAAACTTGATATTCATTTTTCTTTTTCTTAATTAGTTTTCGCCGATGAGTTTTTCGAAAACGTGATATTCAGTTTTCTTTTTCTTAATTAGTTTTCGCCGATGAGTTTTTCGAAAACGTGATATTCAGTTTTCTTTATTTAATTTGTTTTCACCGATAAGTGTTTCAAAAACTTGATATTCATTTTTCTTTTTCTTAATCAATTTTCACCGATGAGTGTTTCGAAAACGTGATATTCATTTTTTTTATTTAATCAGTTTTCGCCGATAAGTGTTTCATAAACTTAATATTTATTTATTTTTAATCAGTTTACGCCGATAAGTGTTTCAAAAACTTGATAGTAATTTTTCATTTTTTAATTAGATTTCGCCGTTGAGTGTTTCAAAAACGTAATATTCTTTTTTTCTTTTTTTTTAAATAGTTTTCGCCGATGAGTGTTTCGAAAACTTGATATTCATTTTTTTCTTTATTTAATTAGTTTTCATCGATTAGTGTTTCGAAAACTTGATATTCATTTTTCTTTTTCTTAATCAGCTTTCGCCGATTAGTGTTTCAAAAACGTGATATTCATTTTTATTTTTTAGGTAAGTTTTCGCTATCATTGCTGCCGACCCTACCTAGTGGGAAAAGGCTTTGATTGTTGATTGTTGTAGGTAAGTTTTCGCTAATGAATATTCTACCTTCAACACACAAGAGAGGAATTAAATGAGCATATTAATTTTACGTTAAAAAGGAAAACGACGACGTAGGGAATTATTGCAGGAAGTACCTAAACTGATTGCACTGACAAAAATAGTGAGTGCATGTATGAAGATAATTATGGATGCTCTGCCAAGTATAGCAATTATCTTGCTCACCACATGCTGCCCAGCGAATGCAGCCACAGTTGCAACCATAACAAAATAAGCATCTACAAATTTCACAATTTTACACATAATTTTGTCAAATTACAACTTCAATTAATAATTTTTAAAACTTAACATTTAATCTCAAATTATATTTTCTATATACACTTTTACTTATTTATGGTTTCTTAATTACCGTAGGGTACTGGGAAAATCTTTTCTCAAAGCATGTGGGTGGCTTGTGAATCAGAAAAAGTAAGGGTTTATGATAGGTTACCTTAACAACCTAAACAATGAGAAAGGCAACCCAAACATACACAAGGAATAATAATTCTTTCCAATGTATGTTCTGTAATATAGGGACCTAAACACAATGTGGAACAAGTAACTAACAAATTTGAAACTTCCTATGAGAAATGATTAGAAAAAACCTTTTGAATTACCTCATCATCTTTTGTATCAGCTGGACCACTTGGTAGTGATTTGTAGTCCTCTTGAGATTCATCTGAAATATAACAAAGTTAAAATCAGAAAATATATAATTTCTACTCTATTACAATACTGTCTGAACATATATATAGATACTCATCAAAAGCTGAAAGTTTAGTTTATCTTCTATAAGCAGATTTATCTGGACTTTACCATCAGGTTTAGGCTCTGATTCCACCAGCTTGGCTGCTTCCTGAAAATGATGCAGCATACTTATAATAATAAAATAGAAGATATGGGAAACTCATTAAAAAATTCTACAATTGTAGAAAAGTAATTATACCTTCTTCATCATTCATTCCTTTTTCCATGTATCTACACCTTTAAACAAAGCTTTTGTTGATGTACCTACCACCAATTATATTCACATTACACGTTTAGATTATGCTGGCTATGGAAATGGAACCTTGACACACACAAATATCAAATATGTATAATGTATGATTGCAAAAGATAAATCAAGCAACAAGGTTTTCCTTTAACAAGAGTTGCCCTTAAGTTAAATGGCTTCAAACATAAGGGAACTTATTTAAGGCACAGAAGTCATAAGAACTTGCTGTGCTGCAGAAACATGGTTCTGCATGGTTCTGCCGTGCTGCAGAACCATGGTTCTGCATATGGTTCTTCAGCAGAACCATGGTGGAATAAAACATCATTGCTCACATATTAACTTCACACGATAGAAAGAGAGAGGATTATATAATGACTACTTCCTCTTAGTAGTCATACTGGGTATGCTCGTATTCAATATTTATGGATGCACTGAAATTAGAATAAAAAAAGGCTAAATACGGAAATGCATTTGGAAATGAAAAACCAAAGCTAACAGAAAAAAGTGGATATCAGTGGCGAAATTTGAGGGGCGGTTTAGTCAAAATGATGGGCTAAAGCAATATAATAGCTTATAAAACTCATTAGCTATGAGGGAACAAAGTTCAATTGAAATAGGGGAAGAATTGAGTCTTAAAAGAAGATAATAATGAGTATTAGACTCATTGTAGTTGAAGGAAAATAAACCATTCAAATTAAGGAAGAAATGACAACTTTTCAAAAACTAGAATCTTAATGGTGTGTAAACAGAACCGCTAACTTTCGAGGCAATGCCCAGAAACTCTAACCGTTGGAATTTTCAGTAAAAATACAACTTCAAAAGATTAGGATGTTAGATTTCATATGGCTTTGGAATCACTCGAATCCATCAAGTAACCAATTCAGAAAACACATTTAAACAGAGCAAGGTCAGATTCAAAACAGCATGCAACATTTGGCAAGCTTCATTAAAATGGTCATATCTCCTTCCATACTTAACGAAATTATTTGATTCTTCTTCCTAAATCAACCTTAGAAATAACATATTCTGATTATCAATTCATTTCAGCAAGGATTTGAGCCATTTAAGAGCAGTAATTTAAAAACAGTAGCCAATCATACAAAAATTCTGCAACAGTTTAGAAAACAGAACCGCAGACTTTCGAGGAAATTTCCAGACGATCTAACCGTTGGAATTTTTTGGAAAAATACAATTTAGAAAGCTTAGTATGTTAGCTTTTATATGGCCTTGGAATCACTCAAATGCATCAAGTAGCGAATTCAGAAAACACGTTTAAACAGAGTAAGGTCAAATTCAAAAACTCAGATTTTGACAATAAACATGTTCCACGAATTTCTTGTGTCTTATACCATCAAAGATTGGTGTTTTTAGAAGAACATGATGAAAAAACTCAAACCCTAAACTCAAATCTCTAACCCAGCAAAATCTCAGCACAAGTAACAATTAAAAGTTAAAACATCCAATAGAAATGTTCATAACATCAAGAATGCAAAGTTTGAGCCTCCATTGTTCATAGATTCAAGACATGGTGAGGATGAGAAAAATCATAGATGGAGGAGATTAGTAAACCTACCTTGAGTGAAGAAGATGAAGTGAATGGGGTGCTAGGGACGACTCCTTGACTCTTTCTCCGGTCGCCAGATTCCGGCCAAGATCCACCACAACCACCATTTTCTCCACCACTTTGGCTCCCTTAGGGTTTGGCTCCTCCTTGGTTCTTTTTTGTGTGTGTGTGTCGAATGGGTAAGGGGAGGGGAGGGTTTAGTGAGTGATTTATGTGTGGTTTAGGGAAATGTTGGTATTTGTCATCCTTCAAGAATTCCCTTTTCGATTGGGTCCTCATTCCCTCTCCTCATCAACCTTTATTTTTTTCTTTTACCCATAATTCCTTATTTCCTTTTCATTAAAATCCCCAACATTTAATTAAATTTTTATATGCAACTAATGCATTAAACAATTTCATACACAAGCATTTTAAATTAAATCACATAATTAACAACCATCTGCTTAATTAATCTAATTTAAAATAAATGGGTGTTACATTTATCAGAATCTTCTGTTTTTCTAATATAAAATTGGTTTGATGCTTTTGGATTGTCCATAGGAAGAGTGAAGAAAAAAAATCAATTTTTTGCTTTTATAATTAGGAGGGAAAATAGTCCATAGGAAGAGGGAAGACAACAAAAATTCACTTCTTTTGCTTCTATAATTTGGAGGGAAAATTTTGGGCAACAAAAGTAGGAGGGAAAAAAATTTTTAGGGTGGATTTAGAGCGAAATATTTTTGCTTATCGAGCCAAAATTTTATTTGGCGCGCTAAATCTAACTTTTTTTAATGAACAAAATTTTTTTAATTCAGTCACTAAAATTATTTATTTTTATAATAACTAAAACTATTTTTTTAGTTAAGTATATTTGTGACTGCAAATTGACCGATTATTAACTATTTAGTGACTGATTTTAAGAGTTTTAAGAATTTAATGACTAATTTTTACGTCAGTCGGAAATCCGTCACTATTTGGTGCTTTTAGTGACCGATTTTATCTCGGTCACAAATGACGGTCACTAATTGCAATTTTTCTAGTAGTGAGTGTTTCAAAAACTTGATATTTATTTTTCTTTTTTTTAATCAGTTTTTGCCGATGAGTGTTTCGAAAACTTGATATTTATCTTTCATTTTTTTAATCAGTTTTCGCCGATGAGTGTTTCGAAAACTTTATATTTATTTTTATTTTTTTAATCAGTTTTCGTCGATTAGTGTTTCGAAAACTGGATATTCATTTTCCTTTTTTTAGTAAGTTTTCACTGATGAGTGTTTCGAAAACTTAATGTAATACCCCGGAAATTTTCGAGGATTAAAGAATGATTTATTTAAAATTTTGAGGATTTAAGAATGATTTATTTCGGAGCTAGGAATTAAAACCTCAAAAAGAATATAGGAAAAGTATGAAGGTTAAGGGAAACCGGAAAAGAACCGCGAAATTCTTCGAAATTTCAAGTAAAATAAAAGATAAAAGAAATGAGTAAAATATTTTTTTTTGAAATTATTCAGGACCTACGAAATTAGAAACCCAAAATAAATAGGAGTGGGAACTAAATCAAAATATTATTAGCTACTATTTGTTTAATTATTAATTAGTTTATTTTTATTATGATTATTTTATTATTATTATTGTTGTTGTTGTTGTTGTTATTTAATTAGAAAGGGGGGTGCCGTGGAGGCAGGTATAGAAGAAGAAGAATTAAAATATATATATATATATATAAAGGAAAGAAATACAAAGAATAAGGGGAAGGAGAGAGAGACGAATCAAAGATAGAGGTCTAGTACTCAAATCCAAGTACGTGAAACACTCAAGTAGAGTGTTATATTCGAGTAAGTCAAATGTCCGAGGAAGGATACGCATAAGTCGGGATAGAGAGGTCCGATAAGACCAAGAGCTTGACTCTGTGGCAACTATGGACTACATGTGAGAGTAATGGAGAGATAAATAACAAGTTAAGCTAAGTAATAACCTTAATGAAGTAAATGTTGTTCTTATAGGAACAACGACACACGATTGAGTGCAACATGAACTCCGAGGAGACTAAAGTTACAGGAAGAGGATTGCATGGAAGGTTGGCCAAGGTGAGGGTTCTTCCATCTCTGCTCCTAGGGTTGTATGCTTGAGTGGATTACATGAGTATGTACATTCTCTGCTTGTCTAGTATGTGTTAGCTAGAGGTATAGAATGCTAAAAGAATGAAAGAACTAGAAATAGGTTGTGGAAAGTAGCTTGGATAGGAAAACATAGGAGTAGAGTATAATTGTTTGCTATGATTGGTGTGTTACAAATCCAACTCATACACTCCGGAGGCATGATGAGCATTTTATTAAATCTTTTCCACGACGGTGGCTCAAATTATAATCATGCAAAGGGAGTTATTGGTGGGTTTCGGATTTGGTTGCGTCGGGGAAGGGAGAGTTCTCACTGAGTCGCGTGGTTAAGACTCACACCTCATTTTTACTGCACAGAGACATGTTAAGTACGAGAGGAAGAAGTCTCGGTGGAGCGAGGAACGAACAAAACTTTCCGAGACCCACAACTTGTTCATGTGGGTGAATAAATTGTAATTGTAATTTAATTTACTTTATCATGTAGCATAAAGTAAAGGGTAGACGTACCCAATTAGATTGTATTACTAAATCTAGAACTGTCAGCTTCACACACCTTAAAGATGAAGGTTTATTTTACTGCGATACAGGGAAAATTTTGTTTTCAAAATGTATATATATACATATATTTGTTGCATGTGAATAGGATAGACAGCATCTTCAGATGTGTAGCCAGTACACAGGTTATATATATTATGTGTGTTTTCCTATATCCATATCTTGAAGCGGCACTGGCCGTGGATTTGCTTGCCTAGGATAGGCCACCATTTTCGGTGTAGCCATGGTATTATACTGCATGTGGATGTATTTTCAATAATAGATATTCTGTCAATTATGTGATAAGGCTTACAGGTACAGGGATATTCCCTGTGTCTGTGCCGGTCACGGTCCTCTAAACGGGGGTTGTGACACTTGATATTCATTTTTCTTTTTTTAATTAGTTTTTTCCGATGAGTGTTTCGAAAACTTGATATTCATTTTTCTTTTTTTAATCAGTTTTCGCCGATGAGTGTTTTCGAAAACTTGCTAATTATTTTTCTTTTTTTAATCAGTTTTCGCCGATGAGTGTTCTGAAAACTTGATATTCATTTTTCTTTTTTTTTTATTCAGGTCTCGCCATTAAGTGTTTTGAAAACTTGATATTCATTTTTCTTTTTTTTAATCCGCTTTCGCCGATAAGTGTTTTAAAAACTTGATATTTATTTTTCTTTTTTTTAATCAGTTTTCGCCGATAAGTATTTCGAAAACTTGATAGTAATTTTTCATTTTTTAATCAGTTTTCGCCAATGAGTGTTTCGAAAACGTAATATTCATTTTTCTTTTTTTAAATAGTTTTCCCCGATGAGTGTTTCGAAAACTTGATATTCATTTTTCTTTTTCTTAATCAGTTTTCGCCGATGAGTGTTTCGAAAAAGTGATAATCATTTTTCTTTATTTAATCAGTTTTCGCCGATAAGTGTTTCAAAAACTTGATATTTATTTTTTTTAATCAGTTTTCGCCGATAAGTGTTTCGAAGACTTGATAGTAATTTTTTATTTTTTAATTTGTTTTCGCCGTTGAGTGTTTCGAAAACGTAATATTCTTTTTTTTAAATGGTTTTCGCCGATGAGTGTTTCGAAAACTTGAAATTCATTTTTCTTTTTTTAATCAGTTTTCGCCGATGAGTGTTCTGAAAACTTGATATTCATTTTTCTTTTTTTTAATCAGTATTCGCCGATGAGTGTTTTGAAAACTTGATATTCATTTTTCTTTTTTTAATCAGTTTTCGCCGATGAGTGTTTCGAAAACGTGATATTCATTATTTTATTTAATTTATTTTCACCGATAAGTGTTTCAAAAACTTGATATTCATTTTTCTTTTTCTTAATCAGTTTTCGCCGATGAGTGTTTCGAAAACGTAAAATTCATTTTTCTTTTTCTTTTTTTAAATTGTTTTCCCCGATGAGTGTTTCGAAAACTTGATATTCATTTTTCTTTTTCTTAATCAGTTTTCGCCGATGAGTGTTTCGAAAACGTGATATTCATTTTTCTTTATTTAATTTGTTTTCACCGATAAGTGTTTCAAAAACTTGATATTCATTTTTTTTCTTAATCAGTTTTCGCCGATGAGTGTTTCGAAAACGTGATATTCATTTTTTTATTTAATCAGTTTTCGCCGATAAGTGTTTCAAAAACTTGATATTTATTTTTTTAAATAGTTTTCGTGGATTAGTGTTTCGAAAACTTGATAGTAATTTTTCATTTTTTAATCAATTTTTGCCGTTGAGTGTTTCGAAAACGTAATTATTTTTTTTCTTTTTTTTTAAAATAGTTTTCACCGACGAGTGTTTCGAAAACATAAAATTCAGTTTTCTTTTTTTAATCAGTTTTCGTCAACGAGTGTTCTGAAAACTTGATATTCATTTTTCTTTTTTTTAATCAGTATTCGCCAATTAGTGTTTCGAAAACTTGATATTCATTTTTCTTTTTCTTAATCAGTTTTCGCCGATGAGTGTTTCGAAAACGTGAAATTCATTTTTCTTTATTGGCTAAAGGTCTATTTTGGTCCTCAATGTTTGCATGAAGTTTAATGTTAGTCCTCAATGTTTCAAAAGTTTAATGTTGGTCCTCAAAGTTTTTTTTTTGGTCGATTTTGGTCCTCGAGCGTAACACCGTTAACTTTTTGCCGTTAAATGATGACGTAGCATGCTTATATGGCACACCATCTCTCCTACATGCCATATTTTAATGACGTGGCATGACAAATCAATGTCACGTCACCCCAGATTGCCACTTCATCATCTCTCTCCTTCATCGGTATCATTATCATCATCATTTGGGGTGACGTTGCAGTGATGAGTGTTTCGAAAATTTTATATTCATTTTTCTTTTTCTAATCATTTTTCGCCGATTAGTGTTTCGAAAACTTGATATTCATTTTTCTTTTTTCAATTAGTTTTCGTCGATGAGTGTTTCGAAAACTTGATATTCATTTTTCTTTTTTTTAATTAGTTTTTGCCGATGAGTGTTTCGAAAACTTGATATTCATTTTTCTTTTTTTAATCAGATTTCGCCGATGAGTGTTTTCGAAAACATGATAATTATTTTTCTTTTATTAATTAGTTTTTGCCGATGAGTATTCTGAAAACTTGATATCCATTTTTCTTTTTTTTTAATCAGGTTTCGCCGATGAGTGTTTTGAAAACATGATATTCTTTTTTCTTTTTTTTTAATCAGTTTTCTCCGATAAGTGTTTCAAAAACTTGATATTTATTTTTCTTTTTTTTAATCAGTTTTCCCCGATAAGTGTTTCGAAAACATGAAATTCATTTTTTAATCAGTTTTCGCCGATGAGTGTTCTGAAAACTTGATATTAATTTTTCTTTTTTTTAATCAGTATTCGCCGATGAGTGTTTTAAAAACATGATATTCATTTTTCTTTTTTTTAATCAGTTTTCACCGATAAGTGTTTCAAAAACTTAATATTTATTTTTTTTTTAATCAGTTTTCGCCGAAAAGTGTTTCGAAAACTTGATAGTAATTTTTTATTTTTTAATCAGTTTTCGCCGTTGAGTGTTTCGAAAACGTAATATTCATTTTTCTTTTTTTTTAAATAGTTTTCGCCGATGAGTGTTTCGAAAACTTGATATTCATTTTTATTTTTTTAATCAGTTTTCGCCGATGAGTGTTCTGAAAACTTGGTATTCATTTTTCTTTTTTTTAATCAGGTTTAGCCGATGAGTGTTTTGAAAACTTGATATTTATTTTTCTTTTTTTAATCAGTTTCCACCGATAAGTGTTTCAAAAACAAGATATTTATTTTCCTTTTTTTTAATCAGTTTTCGTCAATAAGTGTTTCGAAAACTTGGAATTCTTTTTTTAATTAATTTTCGCCGATGAGCGTTCTGAAAACTTGATATTCATTTTTCTTTTTTATTAATCAGTTTTCGCCGAAAAGTGTTTCGAAAACTTGATAGTAATTTTTCATTTTTAATCATTTTTTATATTCATTTTTCTTTTTTTTTAATCAGTTTTCGCCGATAAGTGTTTCGAAAATGTGATATTCATTTTTCTTTTTTTAATTAGTTTTCATCGATTAGTGTTTCGAAAACGTAATATTCATTTTCTTAAAATAGTTTTCTCCGATGAGTGTTTCGAAAACTTGATATCCATTTTTCTTTTTCTTAATCAGTTTTCGCCGATGAGTGCTTCGAAAATTTGATAGTAATTTTTCATTTTCTTAATCAGTTTTCGCCGATGAGTGTTTCGAAAACGTGATATTCATTTTTCTTTTTTTAATTAGTTTTTGCCGATGAGTGTTTCGAAAACTTGATATTCATTTTTCTTTTTTTAATCAGTTTTCACCGATGAGTGTCTTCGAAAACTTGATAGTTATTTTTCTTTTTTTAATCAGTTTTCGCCGATGAGTGTTCTGAAAACTTGATATTCATTTTTCTTTTTTTTTTAATCAGGTTCCGCCGATGAGTAAACGTAAAATTCATTTTTCTTTTTCTTTTTTTAAATAGTTTTCCCCGATGAGTGTTTCGAAAACTTGATATTAATTTTTCTTTTTCTTATTTAGTTTTCGCCGATGAGTGTTTCGAAAACGTGATATTCATTTTTCTTTATTTAATTAGTTTTCACCAATTAGTGTTTCGATAACTTGATATTCATTTTTCTTTTTTTAATCAGTTTTCGTCGAAAAGTGTTCTGAAAACTTTATATTCATTTTTCTTTTTTTTAATCAGTTTTCGCCGATGAGTGTTTTGAAAACGTAATATTCATTTTTCTTTTTTTTTTTAAATAGTTTTCTCCGATGAGTGATTCGAAAACTTGATATTAATTTTTCTTTTTTTTAATCAGTTTTCGCCGAAAAGTGTTTCGAAAACTTGATAGTAATTTTTCATTTTTTAATCAGTTTTCGCCGTTGAGTGTTTCGAAAACGTAATATTCATTTTTTTTCTTTTTTTTAAATAGTTTTCGCCGATGAGTGTTTCGAAAACTTGATATTCATTTTTATTTTTTTAATCAGTTTTCGCCGATGAATGTTCTGAAAACTTGGTATTCATTTTTCTTTTTTTTAATCAGGTTTAGCCGATGAGTGTTTTGAAAACTTGATATTTATTTTTCTTTTTTTAATCAGTTTCCACCGATAAGTGTTTCAAAAACATGATATTTATTTTCCTTTTTTTTAATCAGTTTTCGTCGATAAGTGTTTCGAAAACTTGGAATTCTTTTTTTAATCAATTTTCGCCGATGAGCGTTCTGACAACTTGATATTCATTTTTCTTTTTTTTAATCAGTTTTCGCCGATGAGTGTTTCGAAAACTTGATAGTAATTTTTCATTTTTTTAATCATTTTTTATATTCATTTTTCTTTTTTTTAATCAGTTTTCGCCGATAAGTGTTTCGAAAATGTGATATTCATTTTTCTTTTTTAATTAGTTTTCCTCGATTAGTGTTTCGAAAACGTAATATTCATTTTTTTAAAATAGTTTTCTCCGATGAGTGTTTCGAAAACTTGATATCCATTTTTCTTTTTCTTAATCAGTTTTCGCCGATGAGTGTTTCGAAAATTTGATAGTAATTTTTCATTTTCTTAATCAGTTTTCGCCGATGAGTGTTTCGAAAACGTGATATTCATTTTTCTTTTTTTAATTAGTTTTTGCCGATGAGTGTTTCAAAAACTTGATATTCATTTTTCTTTTTTTAATCAGTTTTCACCGATGAGTGTCTTCGAAAACATGATAATTATTTTTCTTTTTTTAATCAGTTTTCGCCGATGAGTGTTCTGAAAACTTGATATTCATTTTTCTTTTTTTTTTAATCAGGTTCCGCCGATGAGTGTTTTGAAAACTTGATATTCATTTTTCTTTTTTTTAATCATTTTTCGCCGATAAGTGTTTCGAAAACGTAAAATTCATTTTTCTTTTTCTTTTTTTAAATAGTTTTCCCCAATGAGTGTTTCGAAAACTTGATATTAATTTTTCTTTTTCTTATTCAGTTTTCGCCGATGAGTGTTTCGAAAACGTGATATTCATTTTTCTTTATTTAATTAGTTTTCACCGATGAGTGTTTCGAAAACTTGATATTCATTTTTCTTTTTTTAATCAGTTTTCGCCGATGAGTGTTTTCAAAAACTTAATATTTAATTTTATTTTTTTATTCAGTTTTCGTCGAAATGTGTTTTGAAAACTTTATATTCATTTTTCTTTTTTTTTAATCAGTTTTTGCCGATGAGTGTTTTGAAAACGTAATATTCATTTTTCTTTTTTTTAAATAGTTTTCTCCGATGAGTGATTCGAAAACTTGATATTAATTTTTCTTTTTCTTAATCAGTTTTCCCCGATGAGTGTTTCGAAAACTTGATAGTAATTTTTGATTTTTTAATCAGTTTTCGCCGTTGAGTGTTTCGAAAACATAATACTCATTTTTCTTTTTTTAAATAGTTTTCGCCGATGAGTGTTTTCGAAAACTTTATATTCATTTTTCTTTTTTTTAATCAATTTTTGCCGATAGTGTTCTGAAAACTTGATATTCATTTTTCTTTTTTTTTAATTAGTTTTCGCCTATGAGTGTTTCAAAAACTTGATATTTAATTTGTTTTTAATCAGTTTTTGTTTATGAGTGTTTTGAAAACTTGATATTTATATCACGACCCCCGTTTAGAGGACCGTGACCGGCACAGACACAGGGAATATCCCTTTGCCTGTAAGCCTTATCACCTAATTGACAAAATATCTATTATTGAAAATACATCCACATGTAGTATAATACCTTGGCTACACCCAAATGGTGGCCTATCCTAGGCAAGCAAATCTACGGCCAGTGCCGCTTCAGGATATAGATATAGGAAAACACACATAATATATAACCTGTGTACTGGCTACACATTTGAAGATGCTGCCTATCCTATTCACATGTAACAGATATATGTATATATATATATATTTTGGAAACAAGTTTTCCCTGCATCGTAATTTAACGGATCCTGATCTTTAAGGTGTGTGAAGTTGACAATTCTAGATTTAGTGATACAATATAATTGGGTACGTCTACCCTTTACTTTATGATACAATGATAAAGTAAATTAAATAATAATTACAATTTATTCACCCACATGAACAAGTTGTGGGACTTGAAAAATGTTGCTCAACCCTCGTTCCACTGAGACTCCTTTCACCTGTACTTAACCTGTCTCTGTGTAGAAAAAATGAGGTGTGAGTCTTAACCACGCGACTCAGTGAGGACTCTCCCATCCCCGGCGTAAGGCGGGTACCTTACCACTGGGACTGGGAGTCATACACAACCACATGCACAAACAACTAGTTACTGTGAGTTAGCATGCATTCTTGGTGATCACACAATAATGGAAATTTCACCCAAACACTCACATGCATTTAACAGATATAAGCATGCAGCAGTTTATTCCACGTCATCAATCAGCAAGTAACATGTAACACATAGTGCCGGCTTTTACCTACCGGTCCTCTCACGTTCAACACGTTTGAACCAACAAAACGTGTGGTGACGTAGTCCTGTACGTTACCACTACGCTGCACAATCAACAGTTATATGCAACCACAGACAATTTATACATACACACAGATGCTAAACATACATCTACTTAATCTTCCCAACTCTGGGGTATCTACTAGCCACTACGTGGCTTTCCCACTTCGAACCTATGCACTCGGGTTGCTGGCCACCACGTGGCAAAACATACTTAACCCATTCACTTGGATACTGGTCACCTCGTGACAATTCTATTAATCAAACGCAGTCAATCTCTATCTATCAAACAACTGACGCATAGCCACCAAGTGGCACGTCCTAACCCCTAAATGCGGGGCAATATCTTGAGCCCACTTGTCCATTACCCAACCAGGCCACATGGCGGGCACAACACGACGTCTCGAAGCATGACCACTGACACACCCTGGACCAACTCCACAGGATGGTTTCTCTTTTACTAGGTTAGGCTCACGGTTCACCCGTAGGTTCCTCCCGTGTCTCCTTACCTTAGTCTCACATATTAATAGGATTCTTTGTATCTTTCCTGAAGGATCAACAATTCTTCTCCTTATTAATATGTAAAAGTATCCTCAACAGGATATAACTCATATACCCGTCCAGATGCACTCTCTGAGCCTCAAGCTATCGTCATAGCAATATAAAACCTTTCTGACCCTATTTCCAGGATAGGGCAATGACCATCGTCATGGTGATTATAAAACTGAGGTCTGAAGTGCCATCTGACGTTGTTCTAGTCGATGTCTCACATCGCTAGCATAATCAAATCCAAAACCCACCAATAACTCCCTTTGCATGATTATAATTCAAGTCACCGTCGTGACGAGTTTTCAAAATAAAAGCTTAGTCCTTCCGTAAAAGGACTCTTGCCACCGTCGTAGAAAAAAAGACTTAATAAAGTACTCATCATGCCTCCGGAGTGTATGAGTTGGATTTGTAACACACCAATCATAGCAAACAGTTGTACTCTACTCCTAGGTTTTCCTATCCAAGTTACTTTCCACAACCTATTGCTAGTTCTTTCATTCTTTTAGCCTTCTATACCTCTCGCTAACACATACCAGACAAGCAGAGAATGTACATACTCATGTAATCCACATAAGCATACAACCCTAGGAGTAGAGATGGAAGAACCCTCACCTTGGCCAACCTTCCATGCAATCATCTCCTGTAACTTAAGTCTCCTCGGAGTTCCTGTTGCACTCAATCGTGTGCCGTTGTTCCTATAAGAACAAAATTTACTTCATTAAGGTTATCACTTAGCTTAA
The DNA here is from genome assembly GCA_014851425.1 of Senna tora. Lineage (NCBI taxonomy): Eukaryota > Viridiplantae > Streptophyta > Magnoliopsida > Fabales > Fabaceae > Senna > Senna tora. The sequence goes on along the minus strand of CM026263.1, from coordinate 15,054,002 downwards.
CTTGTTATTTATCTCTCCATTACTCTCACGTGTAGTCCATGGTTGCCACAGAGTCATGCTCTTGGTCTTATTGGACTTCTCTATCCCGACTTTTGCGTATCCTTCCTCGGACACTTGACTTACTCGCATATAACACTCTACTTGAGTGTTTCACATACTTGGATTTGAGTATTAGACCTCTATCTAACTTGTATTCGCATCTAAGGAAGCTTATCTAGCTTAATTGGAAGGAATCCTAATTTTAGGAAGGATTAAACATTTTAAATCAATTTGTGTTCCTACTTGGGTTCTAAGAAATCTAGTTTCTAAACCACAACATACCTCCAATTTATCCTACTTAAGGTTTCCTAAAGGTTGTGAAGGGATAAGGTTGCAATTCACAAAGTTAGACCTAATTTGTTCCGCAAGTTTCAATCCTTGAGAAACAAGAGGGTACTTGGAGTGATTTAATCCTCAAAAAGTGAATTGATTCTCAAAAAAACATGTTTAGGAGTGTTCTAGGGTGTTTAGGATTGAAGAGAGGGGGTTTGGAGGTCTCAGTTCGCCCTAAAAATGGGCTTGGGGCACGCCAGGCAGGGACCAGGCGCTGCAGCGCCCATTCTGGCGCTGTGGCACCAAGGTGCTGCCTTGGTGGCCCTTGGCCAACCAGCCGGCGCTGCAGCGCCAGCTCGCAGCATAGCAGCGTTTTTGCTGTGCTGTGGCTGGTTTCAGCCGCCTTTTCGGCCATCTTCCGATCCGGCTTCGATTCCACTTTTCACGGATCTTGTTCTCCTACATATATACTATATTTAGGAAGTCCTACAACTCAAATCCAACTCCGATTCGTCGCCGAATTGTTGATTGTTCGAAATTGAGAAAAATGGGTTTTATAAACCCCAAACTCTTCCAACTTCGAATTCGGCCAAACTCAACGATCTAGCCTCAAATCCTAACCCCGATGAAGAAAAATAAAGAAAATGGGAACTTAGAGAGAATCGGGCGTTGTACCAACTTTAACTCGAGAGATTGAGACGAGGAAGATGACAAGGATGATCTCCGGCTCCTCCTCCAACTCCGGCTCGCCGGGTTTCGGCGAGATTCCCGCCGGATCTCCTCCCACCTCCAAGCCCTAGCTCTCCCTCTCTCTCATTTCCTTCTCTTTTTCTTCCTTCCCTGCTTCTTTCCCCGTAACACTACCCCTCTCTCTTTTTCCCTTTTTATTTTCTTTCCTTTATTTTATTTAATAACTAATATATATTAATAAAAATAATAAAATATGAAAATTGTATAAAATAAATAAATAGATTAATTAAAAATTAAATAAATAACTAATAATATTTTAATTTAGTTCCCCCTCCAATTTATTTTAGGTTTCTAATTTCTTAGGTCCCGAATTAATTCAAAAAATATTTTACTTCTTTCTTTCATCTGTTATTTTATTTTAACCCTTGAAAAATCTTCTCAGTATTATAATCTTTGAAAAAAATTCTCTTTCCGGTTTCTTTTAACTTTCATACTTTTTTTTTCTATATTCTTTCTGGGGTTTTAATTCCTAGCCCCGGAATAAATCATTCTTAAATCCCCAAAATTTTTAAATAAATCATTCTTTAATCCTCGAAATTTTTTTCCGGGGTATTACAATCTTCCCCCCTTAAGAAATTCGGTCCCTAAATTTCATCTCCTTCGTGGGGTCGTTGGTTTGCTACCATCCCTTGGCTCAATTTCCTCTATTGTTTCCCTCAATGTGGAAGTTTTACCGTTTTACCCTACAGTTCATCTTTCTTTCCTAGAGTCGCAAGGTCTCTATCTGGTTTCTACATATTCTTTCTGTGATCGTTGGTATTTCTAGTTTTGTAGTTAACCACCCCTCCGCGAGGTGTTAATCGACAGACTCTATCTGTCGTCGTATACTTCCCCGAGGATACCTAACTTTCCTAGTTTCAATTTACTTTGTGCTACTAATTTTTGCAATGGAGTGTCTGGCACGTACCACATGCCATGCTCCAATATAGTTCTCCGAGGAGTTAACTATTGCCTTCTCTAGTGAGGCTTACCTTGACTCAATCTGCTTGTCTGACTAGCTACCTTCGTAGTGACTCCATATATCTGTCTTAGAACACGCCAAGACCCTAGCTATTTGCATAGCAAACTAGGTTTCATTTCTATAAACTCAACTGACGAAGTACTCCCCTACATCGGAGTCCCCGTACTTAAGTATCCTCTACTACCAAGCAGCTACCCTTCTGCCGGTATTCCCCTGATATATTCTTTGTAAACGACTTCTCCAGAAAAAGTCTGTTTACATCTTACTACACCCTCTACTCTACATCTAGACTTACCACTTACACGGCATACACCCTACGTAGGTATTTATACTTTATGCCATCAGTGTACCCAACCCTTCCGAGGTTGTTACACTCACTACCGACTCGGTTTACTCTACTCGTGTCCTAACAAAGCTAAATGCCATGGCACTAACATAACTATGTCTTACACTTACCGTTTCTCCACCAAACGGTAAAAGATCTTACATTTATGACTCGTGTTTCCCTTTCTTTTCCGGACTTCTACACTTACTCTTAGTGGTTTCCATAACCACTTCAGGTTACTCCCTGTAACTGACTTAGACTCTTCTCTGACTACTACTTGTAATCATTTCTGTTTATAATAGAAACTCACCAGTCTCCTCCTTACCATCATACTCATTACTCTGCCTTAGGCTCAGTTCGGTCTTCACATCCGAAGACCTCGCTTAACACGACTACGTCTGTGGATCTATACCATCCTCAGGTTAGTCCACTTAGAGTTGCACATCCTATGCTAACTCTACTCATTGGGTTTCCGTTGGCTTTTACCCCAACTTGGCCCACTCGGACTCCTCAACTCACTTAAATCCTGTATTCCTACTTGGAATACTTGATCCGTTAGCTCCAGCATGAACCTTCCCGAACATGCTCTACTCCCCTTGACCAAACGGGATCCGCTCCCACGGTTTGACTCTTTCCTTTCTTATGGTGTGGCATATGTTCACGAACACATACCGCCTCTTGCAAGTGTGTTACCTGTTGGGTTCCAATTGCTCCCAACGGTAGCATACCTGTTTTATCATTTTGGCTCGCATCCCCCGATGCTTACCCGACTCCGTTCTCGTATTCACTCTCTTCTTTACATTTCGTACCTACGTGGTACTCTTTCTTCGAGTATTTCTCAATACTCGTGACTCACTAAATTCTCCTTCTCGATTAACCGTCCTTACGGTTAATTTTCCCTTCATGGCACCCACATGGCCATTTATACATTTGGTTTATCCTATCAGTCTCCACCCATACACAGGCTCCAGACTAACGGATTTACGGTTCACTAACCTGTGGAACTAGCTTACCTAGCTATGTCCACTACAATCTGTGTACTATACATGCACTTATGGTAGTAGTTGGTTCTCCACTTCCTACTTGACTCTTATCTTATGGGGTCTTATAGACTTCCGCTCTTCCCCCCTTATGGGACTACTTATCCCTGCCTACTTTCTCCCCCCTTAGGCCTCCACGAGTCCCTTTGAGGTTTATCTCTCACGTTATCTCGTTCGAGAGCTATCTACCACAATAGCACTCATTTTCTTATCTCTGGATGGTACTCGAGGTCTACGCCCACTTCCACTTCTAGACCTGCTCCGGTCTAATGCTTTCGGGTCCATAATCACCCTATGGCCCCTTAATTGGTAACCCTTAGGTTTACCTGTATACTCCCTTGGCACTTTAGCATTCTCTAGTGCTTTTCAATGTCTACCTAACTTTAATGACTCCAGGCGAGTGATTTCTCAACTACATCTACCATCCTTATACATCTTACCTGTAAAAGGACTATTGTTTGGTAGGGTATTGGTCACATGAGTTAGTTTTCTTAGGCACCCTGGGGTTTTAAAAATTAATTCAAGTTTCTTTCTTAGAAAATGACGCCTAAGGTTTTCGTAAATGGTTAGGGTTTAACCAATTGGAATGGCAAAAATTGAGAAAGAGTTTTCATGAAAATTTTCCTTCCAATGGTTATCCCTAGTATTTTCAAGAAAAGTTTGAGGGTCTTTCAGAATCTCTCATCCGGAAAGACCAAAAAGATTTTTACAAAAATTTCTCATGTGATCAATATCCTATTCTTTATTCTCTTCCTTAAGCAACCTAAGAGAGTTTGGTTGGGCTTAATCCCTTCCTTTCCCCCTTGTTTGCTTAAGGAACTAGCAGTTCATGGATTGGGCGCAGGGTTGGACTAGGCTCCTTCCCTGTGCCTTACCATTTACTCTGTTTCCTGCTCGGCATATGGTCACGCTCTACACGTTTACATATGCCTCTACTTCTTAACATCTATCTCTACGGCTTATGGTTCGGCCACTTTGCCCTTCCGTATACTGTATCCTGATTTTTCTAGTCCGTAGACTTCTACTTCTATACTGTGGCATACACCACCTCTTTTCTATTTACATTCTAGGAAGGACAACTCACTTCCTTCAACCATAGCATACCGCACAGTCGTGACCCATTCACGTGGTCATCTTCCTGTCAGTCTCATGCCTCATGGCCCTGTTTATTCTTGTTTATACACTTTCCATTTCGATCGCCCCATGGGCTTACTTTCTTTTCTACATGCCAAGCGTGTCTTTTCTTTCACTTTACAAACAATTCCTAGCCTGAACAACCATTCACTACATATTTCCATTCTACTTGCATTCCCTACTATAATCAAACAACTTTTGCCTATACCATAGCACACAAAGCGCCGCTAACAGAGCAGACGCATCGTCTCATTTAACACCTGCAAAACAATCGCACATTGTAGCACATTCCTGCCTATAATTCAACCAAATGTGTCTGTGTCTAGGTAGCATCCTCCATGGATGTCTCCTTTTCCTATTATGGCGTCCTAAGGTTGCCGGGGTCACTGCCACCCCACCTTACGCCTTAGTGCTCATCGGCACTTGTGTAATGTACAGGTTATATGCTTTGCATATAATTTCACATACAAATTCTAAGCCTAAAGCGATAACTCGAAAGAATTTAAGACTAAACATCCTGAGGAACCTCACAAGTGCCCGTCGGAACACAACCTTAAAGAATAACCTGGCTCTGATACCAAGTTTGTCACGATCCCCGTTTAGAGGACCGTGACCGGCACAGACACAAGGAATATCCCTATGCCTGTAAGCCTTATCACCTAATTGACAAAATATCTATTATTGAAAATACATCCACATGCAGTATAATACCATGGCTACACCGAAATGGTGGCCTCTCCTAGGCAAGCAAATCCACGGCCAGTGCCGCTTCAGGATATAGATATAGGAAAACACACATAATATATAACCTGTGTACTGGCTACACATCCGAAGATGCTGCCTATCCTATTCACATGCAACAGATATATGTATATATATATATATTTATATTTTGGAAACAAGTTTTCCCTGCATCGTAATCTAACAGATCCTGATCTTTAAGGTGTGTGAAGTTGACAGTTCTAGATTTAGTGATACAATATAATTGGGTACGTCTACCCTTTACTTTTTGATACAATGATAAAGTAAATTAAATAATAATTACAATTTATTCACCCACATGAACAAGTTGCGGGACTTGGAAAATGTTGCTCAACCCTCGTTCCACCGAGACTCCTTTCACCTGTACTTAACCTGTCTCTGTGTAGTAAAAATGAGGTGTGAGTCTTAACCACGCGACTCATTGAGGACTCTCCCATCCCCGGTGCAAGGCGGGTACCTCACCGCTGGGACTGGGAGACATACACAACCACATGCACAAACAACTAGTTACTGTGAGTTAGCATGCATTCTTGGTGATCACACAATAACGGAAATTTCACACAAACACTCACATGCATTTAACAGATATAAGCATGCAGCAGTTTATTCCACGTCATCAATAAGCAAGTAACATGTAACACATAGTGTCGGCTTTTACCTACCGGTTCTCTCACGTTCAAAACGTTTGAACCAACAAAACGTGTGGTGACGTAGTCCTGTACGTTACCACTACGCTGCACAATCAACAGTTATATGCAACCACAGACAATTTATACATACACACAGATGCTAAACATACATATACTTAATCTGCCCTACTCTGGGGTATCTACTAGCCACTACGTGGCTTTTCCACTTTGAACCCATGCACTCGGGTTGCTGGCCACTACGTGGCAAAACATACTTAACCCATTCACTTGGGTACTGGTCACCTCGTGACAATTCTATTAATCAAACGCAGTCAATCTCTATCTATCAAACAACTGACGCATAGCCACCAAGTGGCACGTCCTAACCCCTAAATGCGGGGCAATATCTTGAGCCCACTTGTCCATTACCCAACCAGGCCACATGGCGGGCACAGCACGACGTCTCGAAGCATGACCACTGACACACCCTGGACCAACTCCACAAGATGGTTTCTCTTTTACTAGGTTAGGCTCACGGTTCACCCGTAGGTTCTTCCCGTGTCTCCTTACCTTAGTCTCATATATTAGTAGGATTCTTTGTATCTTTCCTGAAGGATCAACAATTCTTCTCCTTATTAATATGTACAAGTATCCTCAACAGGATATAACTCATATACCCGTCCAGATGCACTCTCTGAGCCTTAAGCTATCGTCATAGCAATATAAAACCTTTCTGACCCTATTGCCAGGATAGGGCAATGACCATCGTCATGGTGATTATAAAACTGAGGTCTCAAGTGCCATCTAATGTTGTTCTAGTCGATGTCTCACATCGCTAGCATAATCAAATCCGAAACCCACCAATAACTCCCTTTGTATGATTATAATTCAAGTCACCGTCGTGATGAGTTTTCAAAATAAAAGCTTAGTCCTTCCTTACAAGGACTCTTGCCACCGTCGTGGAAAAAAAGACTTAATAAAGTACTCATCATGCCTTCGGAGTGTATGAGTTGGATTTGTAACACACCAATCATAGCAAACAGTTGTACTCTACTCATAGGTTTTCCTATCCAAGTTACTTTCCACATTCTATTGCTAGTTCTTTCATTCTTTTAGCCTTCTATACCTCTAGCTAACACATACCAGACAAGCAGAGAATGTACATACTCATGTAATCCACATAAGCATACAACCCTAGGAGCAGAGATGGAAGAACCCTCACCTTGGCCAACCTTCCATGCAATTCTCTCCTGTAACTTCAGTCTCCTCGGAGTTCCTGTTGCACTCAATCGTGTGCCGTTGTTCCTATAAGAACAACATTTACTTCATTAAGGTTATCACTTAGCTTAACTTGTTATTTATCTCTCCATTTCTCTCATGTGTAGTCCATGGTTGCCACAGAGTCAAGCTCTTGGTCTTATTGGACTTCTCTATCCCGACTTTTGCGTATCCTTCCTCGGACACTTGACTTACTCGCATATAACACTATACTTGAGTGTTTCACATACTTGGATTTGAGTATTAGACCTCTATCTAACTTGTATTCGCATCCAAGGAAGCTTATCTAGCTTAATTGGAAGGAATCCTAATTTTAGGAAGGTTTAAACATTTTAAATCAATTTGTGTTCCTACTTGGGTTCTAAGAAATCTAGTTTCTAAACCTCAACATACCTCCAATTTATCCTACTTAAGGTTTCCTAAAGGTTGTGAAGGTATAAGGTTGCAATTCACAAAGTTAGACCTAATTTGTTCCGCAAGTTTCAATCCTTGAGAAACAAGAGGGTACTTGGAGTAATTTAATCCTCAAAAAGTGAATTAATTCTCAAAAAACATGTTTAGGTGTGTTCTAGGGTGTTTAGGATTGAAGAGAGCGGGTTTGGAGGTCTCACTTCGTCCTAACCCCGATGAGTGTTCAAGAACACTTTAGAAACATTATTCTACCCTCAAATCCGCCCAAACTCGGATTTTCAACTCAATTCCAAAAATGAAGAAAAATGAAGAAAATGCGAACTTGGAGAGAATCGGGCATTGTACCAACCTTAACTCGAGAGATTGAGACAAGGAAGATGACAAGGATGATCTCCGGCTCCTCCTCCAACTCCGGCTCGCCGGGTTCCGGTGAGATTCCCGCCGGATCTCCTCCCACCTCCAAGCCCTAGCTCTCCCTCTCTCTCCTTTCCTTCTCTTTTTCTTCCTTCCCTGCTTCTTTCCCCGTAACACTACCCCTCTCTCTTTTTCCCTTTTTATTTTCTTTCCTTTATTTTATTTAATAACTAATATAATAAAAATAATAAAATCTGAAAATTGTATAAAATAAATAAATAGATTGATTAAAAATTAAATAAACAATAACTAATAATATTTTAATTTAATTCCCCCTCCAATTTATTTTAGGTTTCTAATATCTTAGGTCCCGAATTAATTCAAAAAATATTTTACTTCTTTCTTTCATCTTTTATTTTATTTTAACCCTCGAAAAATCTTCTCAGTATTATAATCTTTGAAAAAAAATTCTCTTTCCGGTTTCTTTTTACTTTCATACTTTTTTTCTATATTCTTTCTGGGGTTTTAATTCCGAACCCCGGAATAAATCATTCTTAAATCTCCAAAATTTTTAAATAAATCATTCTTTAATCCTCGAAATTTTTTCCGGGGTATTACAATTTATTTTTCATTTTTTTAATCAGTTTTCACCGATGAGTGTTTCGAAAACATTATATTCATTTTTTTAATTAGTTTTCGTCGATTAGTGTTTCGAAAACGGGATATTCATGTTCCTTTTTTTAGTAAGTTTTCGCTGATGAGTACTTCGAAAACTTGATATTCATTTTTTTAATTAGTTTTTGCCGATGTGTTTCGAAAACTTGATAGTCATTTTTCGTTTTTTAATCAGTTTTCGCCGATGAGTGTTCTCGAAAACTTGATAATAAATTTTCTTTTTTTAATCTGTTTTCGCCGATTAGTGTTCTGAAAACTTGATATTCATTTTTCTTTTTTTTACCCAGGTTTCACCGATGAGTGTTTTGAAAACTTGATATTCATTTTTCTTTTTTTTAATCAGTTTTCGCCGATAAGTATTTCAAAAACTTAATATTTATTTTTCTTTTTTTTAATCACTTTTCGCCATAAGTGTTTCGAAAACTTGATAGTAATTTTTCATTTTTTAATCAGTTTTCGCCGTTGAGTGTTTCGAGAACTTGATATTTATTTTCCTTTTTTTAATCAGTTTTTGTCGATGAGTGTTTCGAAAACTTGATATTTATTTTTCATTTCTTTAATCAGTTTTCGCCGATGAGGGTTTCGAAAACTTTATATTCATTTTTATTTTTTTAATCAGTTTTCGTCGATTAGTGTTTCGAAAACAGGATATTCATTTTCCTTTTTTTAGTAAGTTTTCGCTGATAAGTGTTTTGAAAACTTGATATTCATTTTTCTTTTTTTAATTAGTTTTTGCCGATGAGTGTTTCAAAAACTTGATATTCATTTTTCTTTTTTTAATCAGTTTTCGCCAATGAGTGTTTCGAAAATGTGATATTCATTTTTCTTTATTTAATTAGTTTTCACCAATGAGTGTTTCGAAAACTTGATATTCATTTTTCTATTTTAATTTGTTCTCGTCGATGAGTGTTTTCGAAAACTTGATATTCATTTTCCTTTTTTTAATCAGTTTTCGCCGATGAGTGTTTTGAAATTGTAATATTCATTTTTCTTTTTTTTAAATAGTTTTCTCCGATGAGTGTTTCGAAAACTTGATATTCATTTTTCTTTTTCTTAATCAGTTTTCGCCAATGAGTGTTTCGAAAACTTAATATTCATTTTTCTTTTTCTTAATCAGTTTTCTCCGATGAGTTTAGGGTTTAGGGTTTAAGGTTTAGGGTTTAGGTTTAGTTTTCTCCGATGAGTGTTTCGAAAACTTGATATTTATTTTTTAGGTAAGTTTTTGCTAATGAGTGTTTCGAAAACTTGATATTTATTTTTCTTTTTTTTAATCAGTTTTTGTCGATGAGTGTTTTGAAATCTTGATATTCATTTTTCTTTTTTTAATTAGTTTTTGTCGACGAGTGTTTCGAAAACTTGATATTCATTTTTCTTTTTTTAATCAGTTTTAGCCGATGAGTGTTTTCGAAAACTTGATATTCATTTTTGTTTATTTTAATCAGTTTTTGCCGATTAGTGTTTCGAAAACTTGATATTCATTTTTCTTTTTCTTAATCAGTTTTCGTCGGTGAGTGTTTCGAAAACGTGATATTCATTTTTCTTTATTTATTTAGTTTTCATCGATGAGTGTTTCGAAAACGTAATATTCATTTTTCTTTTTTCTTTTTTTAAATAGTTTTCCCCGATGAGTGTTTCGAAAACATGATATTCATTTGTCTTTTTCTTAATCAGTTTTAGCCAATTAGTCTTTCGAAAACATGATATTTATTTTTCTTTTTCTAATTAGTTTTCACCAATGAGTGTTTTGAAAACTTGATATTCATTTTTCTTTTTTTAATCAGTTTTCGCCGATGAGTGTTTTCGAAAACTTGATAATTATTTTTCTTTTTTTAATTAGTTTTCGCCGATGAGTGTTGTGAAAACTTGATATTCATTTTTCTTTTTTTAATTAGTTTTCGCCGATGAGTGTTCTGAAAACTTGATATTCATTTTTCTTTTTTTTTAATCAGTTTTCGCCGATGAGTGTTTTGAAAACGTAATATTCATTTTTCTATTTTTAAATAGTTTTTTTCGATTAGTGTTTCGAAAACTTGATATTTATTTTTCTTTTTCTTAATCAATTTTCGCCGATGAGTGTTTGAAAAACTTGATATTCATTTTTATTTTTCTTATTCAGTTTTCGTCGATGAGTGTTCGAAAACGTGATATTCATTTTTCTTTATTTAATTAGTTTTCGCCGATGAGTGTTTCGAAAACTTGATATTCATTTTTCATTTTTTAATCATTTTGCCCCGATGAGTGTTTCGAAAACATGATATTCATTTTTCTTTTTCTTAATCAGTTTTAGCCGATTAGTGTTTCGAAAATGTGATATTCATTTTTCTTTATTTAATTAGTTTTTCACCGATGAGTGTTTCGAAAACTTGATATTTATTTTTCCTTTTTTAATCAGTTTTCACTGATGAGTGTTTCAAAAACTTGATATTTATTTTCTTTTTTAATCAGTTTTCGCCGATGAGTGTTTCAAAAACTTGATATTCATTTTTCTTTTCTTAATCAGTTTGCGCCGATAAGTGTTTCGAAAACTTGATATTCATTTTCCTTTTTTAATCTGTTTTCGCCGATGAGTGTTTTGAAAATTTATATTCATTTTTACTTTTTTAATCAGTTTTGGTCGAATAGTATTTCGAAAACTGGATATTCATTTTTCTTTTTTTTTTAGTAAGTTTTCGCTGATGAGTGTTTCGAAAACTTGATATTCATTTTTCTTGTTTTAATCAGTATTTGCCGATGAGTGTTTCGAAAACTTGATATTCTTTTTTCTTTTTTTAATCAGTTTTAGCCGATGAGTGTTTTCTAAAACATGATATTCATTTTTCTTTTTTTTAATTAATTTTCGCCGATGAGTGTTATGAAAACTTGATATTCATTTTTCTTTTTTTAATCAGTTTTCGCCGATGAGTGTCTCGAAAACTTAATATTTATTTCCCTTTTTTTAATCAGTTTTTGTCGATGAGTGTTTTCGAAAACATGATATTCATTTTTCTTTTTTTCATAATTTTTCGCCGATGAGTGTTCTGAAAACTTGATATTCATTTTTCTTTTTTTTTAATCAGTTTTCGCCGATAAGTGTTTCGAAAACTTAATATTTATTTTTCTTTTTTAATCAGTTTTTGCTGATGAGTTTTTCGAAAACTTGATATTCATTTTTCTTTTTTTAGTAAGTTTTCGCTAATGATTGTTTCGAAAACTTGATATTCATTTTTCTTTTTTTAATTAGTTTTTGCCGATTAGTGTTTCGAAAACTTGATATTCTTTTTTCTGTTTTTTAATCAGTTTTCGCCGATGAGTGTTTCGAAAACTTGATAGTAATTTTTCATTTTTTAATCAATTTTCGTCGTTGAGTGTTTCGAAAACGTAATATTCATTTTTCTTTCTTTAATTAGTTTTTGCCGATAAGTGTTTCGAAAACTTGATATTTATTTTTCTTTTTCTTAATCAGTTTTTGCCGATGAGTGTTTCGAAAACTTGATAGTAATTTTTCATTTTTCAATCAGTTTACGCCGTTGAATGTTTCGAAAATGTAATATTCATTTTTTTAAATAGTTTTCACCGATGTGTGTTTCGAAAACTTGATATTCATTTTTCTTTTTTTAATTAGTTTTCATCGATGAGTGTTTCAAAAACATGATATTCATTTTTTCTTTTTAGGTAAGTTTTAGCTAATGAGTGTTTCGAAAACTTGATATTTATTTATTTTTTAATCAGTTTTTGTCGATGAGTGTTTCAAAAACTTGATATTTATTTTTCATTTTTTTAATTAGTTTTCGCCGATGAGTGTTTCGAAAGCTTGAGATTCATTTTACTTTTTTTAATTAGTTTTTGCTGATGAGTGTTTCGAAAAACTTGATATTCATTTTTCTTTTTGTTAAGCAGTTTTTGCCGATGAGTGTTTCGAAAACGTGATATTCATTTTCTTTATTTAATTTGTTTTCATCGATGAGTGTTTCGAAAACGTAATATTCATTTTTCTTTTTTTCTAAATAGTTTTTGTAATACCCCGAAAAATTTCGAGGATTAAAGAATGATTTATTTAAAATTTTGAGGATTAAAGAATGATTTATTTCGGGGTTAGAAATTTAAAACTTCAAAAAGAATATAGGAAAAGTATGAAGGTTAAGGTAAACCAGAAAGGAACCGCGAAATTCTTCGAAATTTCAAGTAAATTAAAAGATGAAAGAAAGGAGTAAAATATTTTTTTCGAAATTAATTCAGGACCTACGAAATTAGAAACCTAAAATAAATAGGAGTGGGAACCAAATTAAAATATTATTAGTTATTATTGTTTAATTATTAATTAGTTTATTTTTACTATGATTATTTTAAATATTTAAAAGGGGGTTTTTCAGAAAGTAGAAAGTGAAAGAAAAGGAGTAGAAAATAATTTTTGGATTTAACTCGAGACCTAAAAACTTGGAAACCTAAATTAAATAGGGAAAGTGATTAAATTAAAAATACAAATTTGTTATTATTTACTTAATTGTTAATTTATTTATTTTATAATAATATATTATTTAATTATTATTTATTATATTTTATTTTAATTATTTATTTATTATAATTATTTTATCATTATTATATATATATATATATATATATATATATATATATATATATTATTTAATTTTAATGGAGGGGTTGCCGTCATCTTATTAAAAGAGGATAAAAGAAAGAAAGAAAGAAAGAAAGAAAGAAAGAAGGAAAGAAAGAAAACGAAGAAAGAGAGGGAGAAGAGAGAGAGGGGGTGGCGAGAAGAGAAAGGAGAGGGGGAAAGAAGAGATGCACAGGGAAGTCGCCGGGGGAGAGCAGTCCGACGCCGGCCACGACCACCGGAGCTCGACTCCAACCTCTTCCACATCTCCCACCAATCGAATCAAGGTTGGTAACCCCAATTTCATTCTAAACCCTCAATTTATCCATTTTTAGGGATTCCTTCGATTCACCTTCGATTGAATTGTTTCGAGGATAGATTGAGACCTAGAAAGTGTTCTTGAACACTTAGTTGGGGTAGGAATCAAGATTATATTCTCGGATTTGCCCAAATTCGAATTTGGAAGGATTTGGGGTTGAAATTATAATTATTTCCAAATTGGGGAAAATTGTTGATAATTAGGATTGAGCTTGGATTTGAGTAAATAGGCTTCGATTGATATTATTAATATTATAATTATTTCCAAATTGGGGAAAAATTGTTGATAATTAGGATTGAGCTTGGATTTGGGTAAATAGGCTTTGATTGGTATTATTAAAATTATTTGGTTGGAATATGAGCTGAACAAGACCCGTGAAGAGCTGGCCCGAGGTTATTAAGATTGAACTTTGACGTTAACGTACCGGGTCCCTACTCGGGTTGCCCAAATACACTTTAAGGGTGATGTTGAGGGCTCCAAACCTCTTCTTTTCAATCTTAAACACCCTAGAATAATTCTAGATATGCTATTAAGCATCAAGAATTAATTAGGTACCTTCTTGCTTCTCAAGGATGGAAACTTGCGAAACAATGAAGTCCAAATTCTAAAATGGTAATTTTATTCCTTCATAATTATTAGGAAGCCTTAAGTAGGATGAATTAGAGGTGTATTGAGGTTTAGAAACTAGATTTCTTAGAACCCGAGTAAGAAAATGAGTTGAAACAACATGCTTAGACCTTCCTAAAATTAGGATTCCTTCCAATCAAGTTAGATAAGCTTCCTTATATGCGAATACAAGTTAGATAGATGTCTAATACTCAAATCCAAGTATGTGAAACACTCAAGTAGAGTGTTATATGTGAGTAAGTCAAGTGTCCGAGGAAGGATACGCATAAGCCGGGATAGAGAAGTCCGATAAGACCAAGAGCTTGACTCTGTGGCAACCATGGACTACAAGTGAGAGTAATGGAGAGATAAATAACAAGTTAAGCTAAGTAATAATCTTAATAAAGTGAATGTTGTTCTTATAGGAACAACGACACGCAAAAGAGTGCAACAGGAACTCCGAGGAGACTAAAGTTACAGAAGAGGATTGCATGGAAGGTTGGCCAAGGTGAGGGCTCTTTCATCTCTGCTCCTAGGGTTGTATGCTTATGTGGATTACATGAGTATGTATATTCTCTGCTTGTCTGGTATGTGTTAGCTAGAGGTATAGAATGCTAAACGAATGAAAGAAATATAAATAGGTTGTGGAAAGTAGCTTGGATAGGAAAACATAGGAGTATAGTATAATTGTTTGCTATGATTGGTGTGTTACAAATCCAACTCATACACTCCGGAGGCATGGTGAGCATTTTATTAAACCTTTTCCACGACGGTGGCAAGAGTCCTTGTACGGAAGGACTAAGCTTTCATTTTGAAAACTCGTCACGACGGTGACTTAGATTATAATCATGCAAAGGAGTTATTGGTGGGTTTCGGATTTGGATATTCTAGCGATGGGAGACATCGACTAGAACAACGTCAGATGGCACTTGAGACCTCAGTTTTATAATCACCATGACGATGGTCATTGCCCTATCCTGGCAATAGGGTCAGAAAGGTTTTATATTGCTATGACGATAGCTTGAGACTCAGAGAGTGCATCTAGACGGGTATATGAGTTAGATCCTGTTAAAGATACTCGTCCATATTAATAAGGAGAAGAAATGTTGATCCTTCGGGAAAGATACAAAGAATTCTATTAATATGTGAGACTAAGGAAAGGAGACACGGGAGGAACCTACGGATGAACCGCGAGCCCAACCTAGTAAAAGAGAAATCATCCTGTGGAGTTGGTCCAGGGTGTGACAATGGCCATGCTTCGAGACGTCGTGCCGTGCCCGCCATGTGTCCTGGTTGGGTAATGGATGAGTGGGCTCAAGCTATTGCTTCGCAGCAAGGGGTCAGGACGTGCCACGTGGTGGCTATGCGTCAGTTGTTTGATAGATAGAAGTTGATTTTGTTTGATTAATAGAATTGTCACGAGGTGACCAGTACCCAAGTGAATGGGTTAAGTATATTTTGCCACGTGGTGGCCAGTAGCCCGAGTGCACGGGTTTGAAGTAGAAAAGCCACGTAGTGGCTAGTAGATACCCAAGGGTTTGGGAGATTAAGTAGATGTATGTTTAGCATCTGTGTGCATGTATAAATTGTCTGTGGTTGCATATAACTGTTGATTGTACAGCGTAGTGGTAACGTACAGGACTACGCCACCACGTGTCTTGTTGATTCAAACATGCTGAACGTGAGAAGACCGGTAGGTAAAAGCCGGCACTATGTGTTACATGTTACTTGCTGATTGATGACGTGGAATAATCTGCTGCATGCTTATATCTGTTAAATGCATGTGAGTGTTTGGGTGAAAATTTCTGTTATTGTGTGATCACCAAGAATGCATGCTAACTCACAGTAACTAGTTGTTTGTGCATGTGGTTGCGTATGACTCCCAGTCCCAGCGGTAAGGTACCCGCCTTGCGCCGGGGATGGGAGAGTCCTCATTGAGTCGCGTGGTTAAGAATCACACCTCATTTTTATTACACAGAGACATGTTAAGTACAGGTGAAAGAAGTCTCGGTGGAGCGAGGGTTGAGCAACATTTTCCAAGACCCATAACTTGTTCATGTGGGTGAATAAAGTGAAATTTGTAATTTAATTTACTTTATCATTGTATCATAAAGTAAAGGGTAGACGTACTCAATTAGATTGTATTACTGAATCTAGAACTGTCAGCCTCACACACCTTAAAGATCATGATTTATTTTACTGCATTACAAGGAAAATTTGCTTTCAAAATATATAAATTCATATATCTGTTGCGTATGAATAGGATAGGCAGCATCTTCGGATGTGTAGCCAGTACACATGTTATATATATTATATGTGTTTTCCTATATCTATATCCTGAAGCGGCACTAGCCGTGAATTTGCTTGCCTATGATAGGCCACCATTTCGGTGTAGCCAGGGTATTATACTGCATGTGGATGTATTTTCAATAATAAATATTCTGTCAATTAGGTGATAAGGCTTACAGGCATAGGGATATTCCATGTGTCTGTGCCGGTCACGGTCCTCTAAACGGGGGTTGTGACAAACTTGGTATCAGAGCCAGGTTGTTCTTTAAGGGTGTGAAGCTAACTAGTAGTCTCTGGTGTCAGTTGGGCTATCCATTACGAATCCAGACATAACGGTGGATCCGACGGACACTTGTGAGGTTGCTCAGGATGTTGAGTCATAAATTCTTTCGAGTCATCGCTTCAGGCATAGAATTTGTATGTGAAATTCTATGTAAAGCATATAACCTGTACAGTACACAAGTGCTGATGAGCACTAAGGCGTAAGGTGGGGTGGCAGTGACCCCGGGAACCGTAGGACGCCATAATAGGGAAAGGAGACATCCATGGAGGATGCTACCAAGGCACAGACACATTTGGTTGAATTGTAGGCAGGAATGCGCTACAATGTGTGATTGTTTTACAGGTGTTAAATAAGACGATGCGTCTGCTCTGTTAGCGACGCGTTGTGTGCTATGATAAAGGCACAAGTTGTTTGGTTATAGTATGAAATGCAAGAAGAATAGAAATATGCAGTGAATGGTAGTTCATGCTAGGAATGGTTTGTAAAGTGAAAGAAAAGACACGCTTGGCGTGTAGAAAAGAGAGTAAGCCCATGGGGTGATTGAAATGGAAAGTTTACAAACAAGAATAAACAGGGCCATGAGGCATGAGACTGATAGGGAGATGACCACGAGAATGGATCACGACTGTGCGGTATGCTATGGCTGAAGGAAGTGAGTTGTCCTTCCTAGAAAGTAAACAAAAAAGAGGTGGTGTATGCCACAGTATAGAAGTAGAAGTCTGCGGACTAGAAAAATCAGGATACGGTATATGGAAGGGCAAAGTGGCC
The DNA here is from genome assembly GCA_014851425.1 of Senna tora. Classification (NCBI taxonomy): domain Eukaryota; kingdom Viridiplantae; phylum Streptophyta; class Magnoliopsida; order Fabales; family Fabaceae; genus Senna; species Senna tora. The sequence continues at coordinate 15,036,515 of CM026263.1, read as the reverse complement.
GAACCATATGCCGTAGAGATGGATGTTAAGTAGAGGCATATGTAAACGTGTAGAGCGTGACCATATACCGAGCAGGAAACAGAGTAAATGGTAAGGCACAGGGAAGGAGTCTAGTCCAACCCTGTGCTCGATCCTTAAGCTGCTAGTTCCTTAAGCAAACAAGGGTGAAAAGGAGGGATTAAGCCCAACCAAACTCTCTTGGGTTGCTTAAGGAAGAGCATAAAGAAGAGGATATTGATCACATGAGAAATTTTTGAAATTTTTTTTGTGGTCTTTCCGGATGAGAGATTCTGAAAGACCCTCAAACTTTTCTTGAAAGTACTAGGGATAACCATTGGAAGGCAAAATTTTCATGAAAACTCTTTCTCAATTGTGTCATTTCAATTGGTTAAGCCCTAATCATTTACGAAAACCTTAGGCGTCGTTTTCTAAGAAATAAACTTGATTTAATATTTTTTTAAAAACCCCAGGGTGCCTAAGAAAACTAACTCATGTGACCAATACCCTACCAAACAAAAGTCCTTTTACAGGTAAGCTGTATAAGGATGGTAGAAGTAGTTGAAAAATCACTCGCTTGGAGTGATTAAAGTTAAGTAAACATCGAAAAGCACTAGAGAGTGCTAAAGTGCCAAGGGATTTTACAGGTAAACCTAAGAGTTACCGATTAAGGGGGCCATAGGGTGATTATGAACCCAAAAGCATTAGACTGGAGCAGGTCTAGAAGTGGAAATGGGCGTAGACCTTCGGGTACCGTTCAGAGATAAGAAAATGAGTTCTATTGTGGTAGATAGCTCTCGAATGAGATAACGTGAGAGATAATCCCCAAAGGGACTCGTGGAGGCCAAAGTGGAGAGAAAGTAGACAGGGATAAGTAGTCCCATAAAGGGTGAAGAGCGGAAGCCTATAGGACCTCATAGGATAAGAGTCAAGTAGGAGGTGGAGCACCAACTACTACTGTAAGTGCATGAATAGTACACAGATTGTAGTGGACATAGCTAGGTAAGCTAGTTCCACAGGTTGGTGAACCGTAAATCCGTTAGTCTGAAGCCCGTGTATGGGTGGAGACTGAGTGGATAAACCAAACGTATAAATGGCCATGTGAGTGCCATAAAGGGAAAATTAACCGTGAGGACGGTAAATCGAGAAGGAGAATTTAGTGAGTAACGAGTATTGAGAAATACTCGAAGAAAGAGTACCACGTAGGTATGAAATGGAAAAGAAGAGAGTGAATACGGGAACGGAGTCGGGTAAGCATCTGGGATGCGAGCCAAAATGATAAAACAGGTATGTTACCGTTGGGGGCAATTGGAACCCAACGGGTAGCACACTTGCAAGAGGTGGTATATGTTCGTGAACATATGCCACACCCTAAGAAAGGAAAGAGTCAAACCGTGGGAGCAGATCTCGTTTGGTCAAAGGGAGTAGAGCATGTCCAGAAAGGTTTGTGCCGGAGTTAACGGATCAAGTATTCCAAGTAGGAATACGGGATTTAAGTGAGTTGAGGAGTCCGAGTGGGCCAAGTTGGGGTAAAGGCAACAGAAACCCAATGAGTAGAGTTAGCATAGGATGTGTAACTCTAAGTGGACTAACCTAAGGATGGTATAGATCCACAGTCATAGTCGTGTTAAGCAAGGTCTTTAGATGTGAAGACCGAACTGAGCCTGAGGCAGAGTAATGAGTATGATGGTAAGGAGGAGACTGGTGAGTTTCCATTATAAACAAAAATGACTACAAGTAGTAGTTAGAAAAGAGTCTAAGTCAGTCAGACATGGGATGTCGACAGGGAGTAACCTAAAGTGGTTATGAAAACCACTAAGGGTGACTATAGAAGTCCGAAAAAGGAAGGGAAACACGAGTCATAAATGTAAGATCCTTTACCGTTTGGTGGAGAAACGGTAAGTGTAATACATAGCTGTACTAGTGTCATGGCATTTAGCTTCATTATGACACGAGTAGGGTAAACTGAGTCGGTAGTGAGTGTAACAACCTCGGAAGGGTTGGGTACACTGATGGCACGAAGTATAAACACCTACGTAGGGTGTATGCAGTGTAAGCGGTAAGTCTAGATGTAGAATAGAGGATGTAGTAAGATGTAAACGGACTCTTCTGGATAAGTCGTTTACAAAGAATATATCGTGGGAATACCGACAGAAGGGTAGCTGCTTGGTAGTCGAGGATACTTAGGTACGGGAACTCCGATATAGGGGAGTACTTCGTCAATCAGAATTTATAGAAATAGAACCTAGTGTGCTATGCCAATAGCTAGTGTCTTGGCGTGTTCGAAGACGAATATAAGAAGTCACTAGCTACGAAGATAGCTAGTCAGACAAGCAGATTGAGTCAAGGTAAGCCTCACTAGAGAAGGCAATAGCTAGCTCCTCGGAGAACTAAATTGGAACATGGCAAGTAGTACGTGCCAGACACCCCATTGCGAAATTAGTAGGATAGAGTGCATTGAAACTACGAAAGTTAGGTATCCTCGGGGAAGGATACGACGACAGATGGAGTCCGTCGGTTAACACCTCGCGGAGGGATGGTTAACTACGAAACTAGAGATATAAACAATCGTAGAATGAATATGTAGAAACCAGATAGAGACCTTGAGTCTCTAGGAAAGAAAGATGAAACCGTAGGGTAAAACGGTAAAACTTCCACAATGAGGGAAACCATAGGTGAAATTGAGCCAAGTGATGGCAACAAGCCAACAACCCCACGAAGGAGATGAAATTCGGGGACCGAATTTCTTAAGGGGGGAAGAATGTAATACCCCGAAAAATTTTGAGGATTAAAGAATGATTTATTTCGGGGTTAGGAATTTAAAACTTCAAAAAGAATATAGGAAAAGTATGAAGGTTAAGGGAAACCGGAAAGGAACCGCGAAATTCTTCGAAATTTCAAGTAAAATAAAAGATGAAAGAAAGGAGTAAAATATTTTTTTTCGAAATTAATTCAGGACCTACGAAATTAGAAACCTAAAATAAATAGGAGTGGGAACCAAATTAAAATATTATTAGTTATTATTGTTTAATTATTAACTAGTTTATTTTAAATAGGAGTGAATAGGATAGGCAGCATCTTTGGATGTGTAGCCAGTACACAGGTTATATATATTATGTGTGTTTCCCTATATCTATATCCTGAAGCGGCACTGGCCGTGGATTTGCTTGCCTATGATAGGCCACCATTTCGGTGTAGCCATGGTATTATACTGCATGTGGATGTATTTTCAATAATAGATATTCTGTCAATTAGGTGATAAGGCTTACAGGCATAGGGATATTCCCTGTGTCTGTGCCGATCAAGGTCCTCTAAACGGGGGTTGTGACAGTTTTCCCCGATGAGTGTTTCGAAAACATGATATTCATTTTTCTTTTTCTTAATCAGTTGTAGCCGATGAGTGTTTCGAAAACTTGATATTCATTTTTGTTTTTTTAATCAGTTTTCGCCGATGAGTGTTTTCGAAAACTTGATAATTATTTTTCTTTCTTTAATCAGTTTGCGCCGATGAGTGTTTTGAAAACTTGATATTCATTTTTCTTTTTTTTTAATCAGGTTTCGCCGATGAGTGTTTTGAAAACTTGATATTTATTTTTCTTTTTTTTAATCCGTTTTCGCCGATAAGTGTTTCAAAAACTTAATATTTATTTTTTTTTTCATCAATTTTTGCCGATAAGTGTTTCGAAAACTTGATAGTAATTTTTCATTTTTTAATCAGTTTTCGCCGTTGAGTGTTTCGTAAACGTAATATTCATTTTTCTTTTTTTTTTGAATAGTTTTCGCCGATTAGTGTTTCGAAAACTTGATATTTATTTTTCTTTTTTTAATCAGTTTTCGCCGATTAGTGTTTCGAAAATGTGATATTCATTTTTCTTTATTTAGTTAGTTTTTCACCGATGAGTGTTCCGAAAACTTGATATTCTTTTTTCTTTTTCTAAATCATTTTTCGCCGATGAGTTTTTCAAAAACGTGATATTTATTTTTCTTTTTTTAATCTGCCGATGAGTGTTTCGAAAACTTGATATGAATTTTTCTTTTTTCAATCAGTTTTAGCCGATAAGTGTTTTCGAAAACTTCATATTCATTTTTCTTTTTTTAATCAATTTTCGCCGATGAGTGTTCTGAAAACTTGATATTCATTTTTCTTTTTTTTAATCAATTTTGGCCGACGAGTGTTTCGAAAAACTTGATATTCATTTTTCTTTTTCTTAATCAGTTTTCGCCGATGAGTGTTTCGAAAACGTGATATTCATTTTTCTTTATTTAATTTGTTTTCATCGATGAGTGTTTTGAAAACGTAATATTCATTTTTCTTGTTTTTTTTAAATAGTTTTCCCTGATGAGTGTTTCGAAAACATGATATTCATTTTTCTTTTTCTTAATCAGTTTTAGCAGATAAGTATTTGGAAAACGTGATATTCATTTTTCTTTATTTAGTTAGTTTTTCACCGATAAGTGTTTCGAAAACTCTATATTCATTTTTCTTTTTTTAATCAGTTTTCGTCGATGAGTGTTTCAAAAACTTGATATTTATTTTATTTTTTTAATCAGTTTTCGCCAATGAGTGTTTCGAAAACTTAATATTCATTTTTATTTTCTTTAATTAGTTTTCGTAGATGAGTATTTCGAAAACTTGATATTCATTTTTCTTTTTTTAGTCAGTTTTCGGTGATGAGTGTTTCGAAAACTTGATATTCATTTTCCTTTTTGAATCAGTTTTCGTCGATGATTGTTTCGAAAATTTATATTCATTTTTATTTTTTTAATCAGTTTTGGTCGAATAGTGTTTCGAAAACTAGATAATCATTTTTCTTTTTTTAGTAACTTTTCGCTGATGAGTGTTTCGAAAACTTGATATTCATTTTTCTTTTTTTAGTCAGTTTTTGGCGTTGAGTGTTTCGAAAACTTGATATTCAATTTTTTAATCAGTTTTAGCTGATGAGTGTTTTCCAAAATATGATAGTCATTTTTCTTTTTTTAATCAATTTTCGCCGATAAGTGTTCTGAAAACTTGATATTCATTTTTCTTTTTTTTGATCAGTTTTCGCCGATAAGTGTTTCGAAAACTTGATATTCGTTTTTCTTTTTCTTAATCAGTTTTCACCGATGAGTGTGTAATACCGGGAATATTTTAACTAGCATCGGAAATTAAATTAAATTAATTAATTTAAAAGAGGAAAATGATATGAAAAAAATACACTAACTTATCATTTATTATGTTATAAATATAAAATTTCTAAATCCTAATTTTTATATATGTAATTCTTTTTATTATTTATATTTTTATATGTACCAGATTATTTTTTTTCTCTTTTAAGTGATATATATATGTATTAATGTATTACATATATATATATATATATATATATATATATATATATATATATATATATATTAAATAAGAAAGGATAAAAGAATGAATAAGAAAAGAAAGAGGAGGAAGCAGATGGGTGAGGCGTGGAAAGGAAAAAACGCACGAGAGAGGGAAAGCAAGAAACACGAGAGGGAGAGAGACTGGGCGTTGTGCACGGAAAGCTCACGGACGGAGGAAGGGAAACACGTGGTGGTTGGCCGGACGTGCGAGGAAGCCGGCCGGAGTCCGTCGCCGTCGCCGTTGAGCTGAAGGAGGAGAGAGAGTCGCGGGTTAGAGAGAGAAAGCAAAGGGGGAGAGCTTTCTCGCCGGAAAATGCCGTCTCTTCACCGGGGAAGGTAGCTGGGAGTCTCCTCTACTCCATATCGTCCTTCTAACCGGTTGAATCGAGGTGAGAAGTCCCGAAACTCTCAAACCCCAATTTTATCAATTTTAGGGATTTTTGAAAAGACCCCAATTGATTCAATCTGAGTATTCTCGGTCCTAAATTGGAGTATTTGCATGCTAGGAAGTGAGTTGGAAGCTTAGGAACCGGAACCAAATTGATGGAATTTATCCGGGTTGGAAAACTAGTAGGAAGAGTATGATTGGAAATGTTTTAGGGTGTTGTTGAATGATTTGGGGTGCATTGAAAGGTTGAATGATAACTATATAATTGTTAAAAATTATTGGAATATACGAGGGATCAAAACCCGAGTAATTCCCGTCTCACCCGGAACCCCGTTCAGGGAAAAAGAGACAATTTTCTAATTTTACGCGTATTCGGGTATGTGTATTCATGTGTAGGTGAAGTGTTCAAGGTTAGTCTGATAAATGCAAAGCTTGGACAAGTAGGATTTATGATTCTCTTGAGCCATAAATTCAAGACTTGGGTAATGGGAATTTCATATGGACACAGAGATGAAATTGGGTAACCTTGCTTTCCCAACTCAAGGATTCCGAATAGTGTGATTAAGACAGGGTTGGGCACGAATAGAAACATGCTAGGCGTCCTAAAACTAGTTCAGGGCATTTCCAAGCCAACAACTAGTCCATGGAATTAATTAGAGAGAACTTGAGCACTAGCGTTGCATGTACACAATAGTGGTTGCATTTTCAAGCTTCTGAATCTCTCAAATATATATGTATAGTGCACCATACAGTGAGCGGACCTTCGAGCACACCGAGAGCCGATACGAGGGGCCAAACAGGTGAGGGGCTTTCCTATCCTTGTCCTATAGGGTTGACTGCGGATATGGATATATGGTTTGCCTTCTTGCCTATTTGTAGGAATTACATGTTAGATAACATGCTATTGTTGTTCCTAAATTACAGTATATGTGAAAACGTGCTATATGTGTGTTTGTGAATTGTAAAAGCGATGGTGGCTCAAGGAGCCTTATATGAAAAGAAGGTCCACGGGACCTATACGATATCGGGGGTAGGATCGAGTAAATATTATCTGAAGGTTGTGGTTTTGTATGTAAGTCCTTAAAGAGAATAAACCTAGGTGACTTTGTTCTGAACCAAGAGTCCGAATTAGAAACCACTTGGAAATCTAGATTTGCCTAAGAAGAAGTAAAATGAAGAAGTAGTGGTCCATAGAGGTCATTTATGGTACAACGCAGGAACCGAGTCTATCACGGGTGGTCCGGGTAGATTGAGTCTCTTGTCTTGAGACAACCCACAGAAATACAGAGTATATCAGTTCACCACATTGTGGCTATTGCCTTGGGTAAACCGAGGTCAGATGAGTCGCCAGCTATGCTCCAAGTGAAGTCTTGGGGTCAGATTATTGTTCCAAGTATAGTCTTGGGACCAGGGGTTCCTAGAATGATCAACTAGGTTCTCATATTGCTCACGTAAGATATTGCCTTCGGGCCAAATTCTCTCCTAACGGAGATATTGCCTTCAGGCCAGTTTATGATTACGGTTAATTGAATACGGGTGACCACTTGGAATTATATGTTAAACTATGATATGATGTATGTGTGAATTTAAACGTATGTAAAACCATGCTTTAAATTCTATATTGTGAATGTAATATATGCTAATTGCCTGACCACTTAATATATGGAAATTTAAACCCGTTATATGCGTATGTGTTTGTGATTGGCTCCTCTTCCCCAGTTGTTGTGGTACCCGCTACTACACCAGGGATGGGAAAGCCTCTCACTAAGTCTGTTTGACTCACCCCAATGTTACATGTTACAAACACAGGTGGTATAGGCATCGGGAGCGCTTCCACTTCATCTAAGGGATGCGGACATACTTAGAGACCGCACGCATTGTTCACGTGGGTAGTATTGATATATGTATTTTGTCAGGATGTATATGTATATGATTCTTTTGGTATAGCAGTGTTTTGTACAGTTGCTATATGCATATATGTATATGTCACACTCTAGAACTGTTCGGCTTCATACAGGTTAAAGATTGGTCTGGTTGTTGGGATCATAGGTTATGATATGATGAATATCATGTGTATATATATATATATGAATGTGACTTCCGCATGTGAATAGGATAGATCACACGCACTGAGCGTGTGGTCAATATGTAAACTTATATATATGTGTGACTGAATACTTGATTGTGTGAAAATACGGCTTCCGCATGTGAATAGGATAGGTCACACGCATTGAGGCGTGTGATCAATATGTATATTTTATGCAGGCGTGTGATTGAATATATATGTTTGACTGTACACAGGGATTCTGCATGTGAATAGGATAGATCACCCGCCCTTAAGCGTGTGATCAATATGTATATTATATGTAGATGTGATTGATTATGTGCATATGTATAGACTGAAGCGGCGTTGAGCGAGCCGTGGATTGTGTGCTACGTAGGTCATCGGATAGGGATGACCATATATATTGTTTGTAATAGAAATGGGTAGTTATGCATATATAAGAATGTCAATCAGGAATTAGAGGCTTACGGGAGAGGAGAAATCCTACCTCCCGTGCCGGTCACGGACGCCCGATAGGGGGTCGTGACAAACTTGGTATCAGAGCCTGGTTACTTTAAACTGTATGAAGCCATAGGTATGACCGGGTGTCGGTTTACCCCTCTTTGTGTACCCGGGCACAACGTGGGAGTAAAAAGGCACTTGTGGAAGTACCCAGGAAATTGTGTCAGCCTTTCTTTCTACTCTCTTTGTTATGAAATGTCACATGTATATGTGTACTTATTAGGTGTGGTCCTTGTGCAGTATAGGGATGCCACCTATTACGAGACGGACTAGGGGTGGAGGGACAACTCCTACTGAAATTGATCGAGAAACAGTTCGGGAGGAGGGAATGCCCACCCGAGGCCGAGGTAGAGGCCGTACCCGAGGCTGAGGTAGAGGTCATGCTCGAGGTCGAGGTAGAGCACCAGTGAGAGGGGAAGAGAGGGGACAGTCACCGGAACCTCAACTTCAAGTAGAGACAGGTGCACCTTCCGTGGCGAAATTGCTCACGGCAGGATTTCAGGAACTAAGAGAGGAAATGACAAGACAAATACAAAGGGAAGTACGCTGGTTGATAGTCGGCGAGGAAGAACAAGAGAGGGTTCCTAGTAATCAAGAGATGGAGGCGGTTGAGGAAGAGGGTAGGGAATGGCAACAACCACAGGAAATGCCTCGTGAACCACGGGCAGCACCCCGAGAGCTGCCAATTTCAAAATTTCTGAAGCTTCATCCACCCAATTTCTGCGGAACTAGTGAGAAAGAGGATCCACAGTACTTTATCAGAGATGTGGTCAGAATTGGGCGCATGCTGAGGTGCTCAGGCCATGAATTAGTGGAATTAGCTTCATTCCAGCTGAGGGGAGCGGCTATAGTATGGATAGAGTTCGTACAGACAAGGTATTCACGCAGAGTGGCACCGATGACCTAGGAAGATTTTCAGAGGGAATTCCTGGGTCGGTTTCTACCTGAAGGTACCAAGGATGCAAAGCGTCAGCAATTCGAGGAATTGTGGATGACGCCTAACATGACTGTGACGGAGTATGAGTTATTTTTCACAGAACTGGCTCAATTCTCACCCGAGTTGGTTCCTGATGAAGAGGCGAGGATCAAGAAATTCATACACCGACTCACGGAGCCGTTGTTTACTGCTTTGTTACCTCAGAGGAGGCAGTTTGAGACTCCAGCTCAAGCAGCCGACTGTGCTAGGATGATTGAAACCAGGAAGAGGTATGGGACATCTGTTGATCCCAAAGTGAAGTTAATTACAAGCAGTGACAACCAAGGAGGTGGAAGTAAGAAAAGGAAGACAACAAGTGGAGGTGCCGGGTATTCAGGGTCCGCAGGAGGACAATCCTCAACTACCACCTATGAAATAGGTACAAGAGGTAATGTTCAAGGGGGACAGAGGGAACAAGGGGGTGGAAATGCTAGTAAGACAAAGCCTCAGTGTGTGACTTGCGGCAGATTTCATTCTGGTATATGTCGGAAACTGACAGGTGGATGCTACCATTGCGGCTAGATGGGCCATATGGCTAGAGAGTGTCCAAAGAAGAAAGAGGGTACAAGTGTGAGAAGCAATCCGACGCCGAGGAGTACACCTATTCCAGCTCCACCAGTGAGAACCGTGCCACCACAGGTAGCAAGTACAGGTGCAGCTAGAGGGCGTGGTGCAGGGTCTAGTGGCCGAGGGCCAGGGGCAGTAGGTGGAGGACAGGCGCGGGTATTTGCACTCTCTCAGCAGGATGCTCATGCATCAAATGCGGTAGTGACAGGTACTCTTATTGTCTGCTCTCTTGAAGCACGAGTCTTATTTGATTCCGGCTCCACTCATTCCTATGTGTCGCATGCATTTGCCTCTAAATTCAACAAAAGTCCATCTAGAATGGAAGAAACAGTACTACGTAGGTCATCGGATAGGGATGACCATATATACTATATATTGTTTGTAATAGAAATGGGTAGTTATGCATATATAAGAATGTCAATCAGGAATTAGAGGCTTACGGGAGAGGAGAAATCCTACCTCCCGTGCCGGTCACGGACGTCCGATAGGGGGTCGTGACAGAGTGTTTCGAAAACGTGATATTCATTTTTTTTTGTTTAATTAGTTTTCATCGATAAGTGTTTCGAAAACGTAATATTCATTTTTCTTTCTTTTTTTTTAAATAGTTTTCCACGATAAGTGTTTCGAAAACATGATATTCATTTTTCTTTTTCTTAATCAGTTTTAGCCGATGAGTATTTCGAAAACGTGATATTCATTTTTCTTTATTTAATTAGTTTTTTACCGATGAATGTTTCGAAAACTTGATATTCATTTTTCTTTTTTTAATCAGTTTTCGCCGATGAGTGTTTCAAAAACCTGATATTTATTTTCTTTTTTTAATCAGTTTTCGCTGATGAGTGTTTCGAAAACTTGATATTCATTATTATTTTCTTTAATCAGTTTTCGTAGATGAGTATTTCGAAAACTTGATATTCATTTTTCTTTTTTTAATCAGTTTTCGCCGATGAGTGTTTCGAAAACTTGATATTCATTTTCCTTTATTAATCAGTTTTCGCCGATGTGTGTTTCGAAAATTTATATTCATTTTTATTTTTTTAATCAGTTTTGGTCGAATTGTGTTTCGAAAACTGGATATTCATTTTTCTTTTTTTAGTAAGTTTTCGTTGATGAGTGTTTCGAAAACTTGATATTTATTTTTCTTTTTTTAATCAGTTTTTGCCGATAAGTGTTTCGAAAACTTGATATTCATTTTTCTTTTTTTAATCATTTTTAGACGATGAGTATTTTCCAAAACATGATATTCATTTTTATTTTTTTAATCAATATTCGCCGATGAGTGTTTTGAAAACTTGGTATTCATTTTTCTTTTTTTTAATCAGTTTTCGCCAATGAAGCACCGGTAGGGATTTTGCTTCATGTATCCGTACCAGATACATATCTGGTACGGATACGTCAAAATACGCTCAAAATGATATGCTTCAGATTTCAAAATTTTTTAAAAAAAATCTTGTAAAATTTGATTAGGATTAGGATAAAAATCACATAGAGATTCTGAGAAAGAGAAAAAATATGCTATATAATCAAAGATTTAAGAGAGAAAACTGAGATTCAAGTAAAAAATAAAACCTTGTTCCTTGCTTCTAATAACCTAATCTCTCCGATAGCCATCTCCGGTGGACTTCCGTCCCAGACTCGTCATCTCCGGCCTCCGGTACTTGATCTCCCGTTGCTCGGCGCTCGCTCTGTTTTTCAGTTTCTGCCTTTGCCATTAAAGTCTCTCGTCTCTCTCTCGAGTTAGTCTCCCTCTTGCCTCTTTTAATGATTTCTCTGTCTTTTTTAGTCTCTAGAACCTTCCCACTTCCCACGCTTCCCAATTTTTTTTTTACTTTAATGATTAATATTATTTTTCTGAAAGCTTCCTGTACCCGTGCGTCTAATTCTAAAAGCTATGGCCTATGTGAGTCTAAAAGCTTTAATAATTAATAATTAATATTTTTTTACTTTGATTTCATTTTACTTTAATAATTACTAGTGAGTCTAAAAGCTTCACTCACATATTTCAAGTTCCCACTTCCCAATTTTATTATTAGTTTAATTTTTTATATATTTTTTTAGAATTTTACTTTTTTTATTGATGTTATTAGTATGTAATTTTTTTATTTGTGTTAATTTTTGGAATATAAATTCTTTATTTCTTTTAAATATTTATGTAAATAATTTTAGTAATATAAATATATAATTTAGATTTTAAATTTTTTTTATTGTAGTTATAAGTTATGTCTTCTTCGACCGACGCGATAAATCAATTTGCTACTAGAAAATCTGAGGATGCTGCTCCTCTTTGGTCTTATGTTACCATACTTGAAGACAAAAAAGAAGGAAAAGGAAATGTTACTTGGCAATGTAATTTTTGCCAAGATATTTTCAAGGGATCTTATTCTAGAGTAAAGGCACATTTATTGAAACAATCTGGTGTTAGAGTTAAGATGTAAAAATGTGAACAGGGAATATCTCGCAGAGTTAAATAAAGTAGTTAATGAGTCAATTGAAAACTCAAGGCCAGTTCAAATTCCTTTACCAACTGGAACAACAAGTTTCAATCCACCTACGGATGATTTGGGTAGAAAAAGAAGAGCTATTGGGACTAATACGATTGAAAAAGCTTTTAATAATGAGGCAAGAGAGCATCTTAAAGCAGAAATAGCTAGGCTATTTTATTCAGCTGGATTACCTTTTAATGTTGCTAGAAATCCGTATTATATGAGCTCATTTTCCTATGCTGCAAACACGGCTATATCTGGATTTGTTCCCCCAGGATATAATGCTTTGAGAACTACATTATTACAGAGAGAAAAGGCGAATGTTGAAAGATTGCTTCAACCTATCAAAAATACTTGGCCAGAAAAAGGAGTAAGTATAGTGACTGATGGATGGACTGATCCTCAAAGAAGACCATTGATAAACGTTATGGCAGCATCAAGTGGAGGACCTATTTTCCTAAAGTCTGTTGATACTTCAGGTGAATATAAAGGTAGGCATTTTATTGCTGACTTGATTAAGAAAGCAATTGGTGAAGTTGGAGCAAATAGTGTTGTTCAAGTTATTACTGATAATGCCCCAGTTTGCAAGGTTGCTGAGTTGCTTATTGAAGCAGCACATTCTCATATTTTTTGGTCTCCTTGTGTAGTTCACACATTAAATCTTGCTTTTAAAAATATTTGTGAACCAAAAAATACAGCAACAAATGAGATTGTTTATGAAGAATGTCATTGGATTACTATTGTTGCTAATGATGCTATGTTTATTAAAAACTTTATAATGAATCATAGCATGAGGTTATCAATTTTTAATCAGTTTAATCCACTCAAGCTACTTTCAGTTGCTGATACTAGATTTGCCTCAATAATTGTGATGCTTAAAAGGTTGAAGCTCATTAGGCGTGGTCTACAAGCTATGGTTATTGATGATAAATGGACTCAATATAAAGTTGATGATGTCCAAAAAGCTATAGTTGTGAAAGACACTATTCTTAATGATAGATTTTGGGATAAGATTGACTATATTTTAAATTTCACAAGGCCCATTTATAATATTCTTCGTTTTTGTGATACTGACAAGCCCACGCTTCATTTAGTATATGATATGTGGGATTCCATGATTGAGCAAGTAAAATATGAAATATATAGGCATGAGGGCAAAGAATTAAATGAGGAATCATCCTTTTACAATGTGGTGTATAATATCCTTATTGATCGTTGGACAAAGAGTTGCACACCACTTCATTGCTTGGCTCATTCATTAAATCCAAGGTACTATTGCTTGGAATGGCTTCAAGGAGCCCCAAATCGAGTACCTCCACATAAGGATGAAGAGATTTGTATCGAGAGAAACAAATGTCTGAGAAGATATTTTTCAGATTCAAAGGAAAGACTGATGGCAACTAAGGAGTTCGTTAGATTTTCAGGAGCTGAAGATGTATTTGGTCAATTTGGATGTTTACAAAATAGATGGGACTTAGAACCAAAGGAATGGTGGATTATGTATGGACCTTCAGCTCCTTTACTTCAAAATCTTGCACTAAAACTTCTTTCTCAACCAAGCTCTTCCTCTTGTTGCGAAAGGAATTGGAGTACTTATTCTTTCATTCACTCTATGAAAAGAAATAAGATCAATCCCAAGAGAGCTGAGGACTTAGTCTTCGTACATACAAATCTTCGTCTTCTATCAAGACAGAGTTCAAAGTATAACGAGGGTGAAACTAGAATGTGGGACATTGGAGGAGATAGAGCAGAGCCATTTGATGGAGCTGGAACTCTTGAAGTTTCAAGTCTCTCTCTTGACGAGCCAGAATTAGAAGCTGTTATTTTCACTGATGGACAGGGGAATAATGAAATTTCTACCATTCAAGTTTGAATATTAATTTTATTGTTAAACTTAGAAAAGATTTTTCTTGTTTTGGTATTTTACTTTTTATATTTTGTGAAGTTTTGATTAACAATACAATTATTTTAGTAAATTTTAAATTCTTATTGATATGTTAGTTGATTATGCATTATATATAATATATATTTATTATTTTATATAAAAGTATTTTGTCGTACCCGTACCCTTGTTTTTTTAAATTTGCCGTATTCTATACCCGTACCCGCACCCGTATCCGTACCCGTGCATCATAGGTTTTCGCCGATTAGTGTTTCGAAAACTTGATATTCATTTTTCTTTCTTTTAATCAATTTTCGCCGATGAGTGTTTCGAACATGTGATATTCATTTTTTTTCTTAATCATTTTTCGCCGATGAGTGTTTCGAAAACGTGATATTCATTTTTTTTATTTAATTAGTTTTCATCGATGAGTGTTTCGAAAATGTAATATTCATTTTTCTTTTTTTTTAATGTTTTCCCCCATGAGTGTTTCGAAAACATGATATTCATTTTTTTTCTTAATCAGTTTTAGCCGATGAGTGTTTCGAAAACGTGATATTCATTTTTCTTTATTTAATTAGTTTTTCACCGATGAGTGTTTCGAAAACTTGATATTCATTTTTCTTTTTTTAATCAGTTTTGGCCGATGAGTGTTCGAAAACTTGATATTCATTTTTTATTTCTTTAATCAGTTTTCGTATATGAGTGTTTCGAAAACTTGATATTCATTTTTCTTTTTTTAATCAGTTTTTGCGGATGAGTCTTTCGAAAACTTGATATTCATTTTCCTTTTTTAATCAGTTTTCGCCGATGAGTGTTTCGAAAATTTATATTCATTTTTATTATTCTAATCAGTTTTGATCGAATAGTGTTTCGAAAACTGGATATTCATTTTTCTTTTTTTAGTAAGTTTTCATTGATGAGTATTTCGAAAACTTGATATTCATTTTTCTTTTTTTTAATCAGTTTTAGCCGATGAGTGTTCTAAAAACTTGATATTCATTTTTCTTTCTTTTAATCAGATTTCGCCGATGAGTGTTTCGAAAATTAATATTCATTTTTCTTTTTTTAATCAGTTTTTGCCGATGAGTATTTTTGAAAACTTGATATTCATTTTTCTTTTTTTAATAAATTTTCGCCGATGAGTGTTCCGAAAACTTGATATTCATTTTTCTTTTTTTTTAATCAGTTTTCACCGATGAGTGTTTCGAAAACTTAATATTTATTTTTCTTTCTTTTTAATCAGTTTTTGCCGATGAGTTTTTCTAAAACTTGATATTCATTTTTCTCTTTTTCGTAAGTTTTCGCTAATGAGTGTTTCGAAAACTTGATATTCATTTTTCTTTTTTTAATTAGTTTTGTCGATGAGTGTTTCGAAAACTTGATATTCAATTTTCTATTTTTAATCAGTTTTCGCCGATGAGTGGTTCCGAAAACTTGATATCAATTTTTATTTTCTTTAATCAGCTTTCGTAGAAGAGTGTTTCGAAAACTTGATATTCATTTTTCTTTTTTTAATCAGTTTTCGCCGATGAGTGTTTCCAAAACTTGATATTCATTTTTCTTTTTTAAATTAGTTTTCACCGATGAGTGTTTTGAAAACTTGATATTCTTTTTTCTTCTTTTAATCAGTTTTCGCCGAAAAATGTTTGAAAAACTTAATATTTATTTTTGTTTTTTTAATCAATTTTCGCCGATAAGTGTTTCGAAAACTTGATAGTAATTTTTCATTTTTTAATCAGTTTTCGCCGTTGAATGTTTCGAAAATATAATATTCATTTTTCTTTTTTCTTTTTTAAATTGTTTTCGCCGATAAGTGTTTCGAAAACTTGATATTCATTTTTCTTTTTTAAATCAGTTTTCGCCGATGAGTGTTCTGAAAACATGATATTCATTTTTCTTTTTTTAATCAGTTTTCGCCGATGAGTGTTTCGAAAACTTGTTATTCATTTTTCTTTTTTTTTAAATAGTTTACCCCGATGAGTGTTTCGAAAATTTGATATTCATTTTCCTTTTTTAATCAGTTTTCGCCGATTAGTGTTTCGAAAACTTGATATTCATTTTTATTTTTTTAATCAGGTTTTGTCGATGAGTGTTTCAAAAACTTGATATTCATTTTTCTTTTTTTAATCAGTTTTCGCCGATGAGTGGTTTCGAAAACTTGATATCCATTTTTTTTCTTTAATCAGCTTTCGTAGATGAGTGTTTCGAAAACTTAATATTTATTTTTCTTTTTTTAATCAGTTTTCGCCGATGAGTGTTTCCAAAACTTGATATTCATTTTTCTTTTTTAAATCAGTTTTCATCGATGAGTGTTTCGAAAACTTGATATTCATTTTTCTTTTTTTAATCAGTTTTAGCCGATGAGTGTTTTCGAAAACTTGATATTCATATTTCTTTTTTTAATCAATTTTTGCTGATGAGTGTTCTGAAAACTTGATATATTCATTTTCTTTTTTTAATCAGTTTTCGCCAATGAGTATTTCAAAAACTTAATATTTATTTTTCTTTTTTTAATCTGTTTTTGCCGATGAGTGTTTGGAAAATTTGATATTCATTTTTCGTTTTTTAATCAGTTTTTGCCGATGAGTGTTTCGAAAACTTGATATTCATTTTTCTTTTTTTAATCAGTTTTAGCAGAGGAGTGTTTTCCAAAACTTGATAATTATTTTTCTTTTTTTAATCAGTTTTCGCCTGTAATACCCCGGAAAAATTTCGAGGATTAAAGAAGGATTTTTTCCGGGGCTAGGAATTAAAACCTTAAAAAGAATATTGGAAAATTTTGAAAGTTAAAAGAAACCGGAAAGGAAAATTTTTTTTTCGAGGATTGTAATTCCCGAATTTTTTTTTCGATGTTTAAAATAAAATATAAAGGGAAAGAAAAGAAGTAGAAAATAATTTTTGGGATTTAATTCGGGACCTAAGAAATTAGAAACCTGAATTAAATAGGGAAAGGGATCAAGTTAAAAATACATGTTAGTTATTTATTTAATTATTTATTATTATTTTCATATTTTATTATTATTATTATATATTAATTATTAAAGAAAAGAAAGGAAAAGAAAATAAAAGAGAAAAAGAGAGAAGGAGGGGGCTACGGGTAAGAAGAGAAGAAGAAAGAAAGAAAGGAAAGGAGAGAGAGGGAGAAGAGAGAGAGAGAGAGAGCTAGGGCTTGGAGGTGGGAGCAAATCCGGCGAGAATCTCGCCGGAATCCGGCGAGCCGGAGTTGGAAGAGAAGCCGGAGATCATCCTCGTCATCTTCCTCGTCTCAATCTCTCGAGTTAAGGTTGGTATAACGCCCGATTCTCTCCAAGTTCCCATTTTCTTCATTTTTCTTCATTTTTGGAATTGAGTTGAGAATCCGAGTTTGGGTGGATTCGAGGGTAGAATAATGTTTCTAAAGTGTTCTTGAACACTCATCGGGGTTAGGATTCGAGGCGAAATCGTTGGATTTGGCCGGATTCGAAGTTGGAAGAGTTTGGGGTTTATGAAACCCATTTTTCCCAATCTCAAACGATCAACGATTCGGCGACGAATCGGAGTTGGATTTGAGTTGTAGGACTTCCTAAATGTAGTACATATGTAGGTGAACAAAACCCGTGTGGTGTGGAGTCGAAGCCGGGGGCGGAAGGGGGCCGGAACGGGCCCAAACCAGCCCACAGCACAACAAACGAATTGTTGTGCTGCGAGCCGGCGCTATCCTCTCGGGTGTGCCAAGAGCTGCGGAGCAGCAGCTCGGCGCTATAGCGCCAGACCTTTGCCTAGCATGCCCAAAATTCATTTTTTTGCAAATCGGGGCGTCCGAACCTCCTACTTTCAATCCTAAACTTCTTAGAACACCACCAACTATGTTTTTAAGGATCAAAATCATTCCAAATGTCTTCTTGTCCCTCAAGAATAGAAACTTACGGACTAAACTAAGTCCAACTTCTTGAATTTCAACCTTAAACTGTCACAACCTTTAGGCAACCTTAAGTGGGGTAAATTGGAGGTAGATAGAGGTCTAGTACTCAAATCCAAGTATGTGAAACACTCAAGTAGAGTGTTATATGCGAGTAAGTCAAGTGTCCGAGGAAGGATACACATAAGCCGGGATAGAGAAGTCTAGTAAGACCAAGAGCTTGACTCTGTGGCAACCGTGGACTACACGTGAGAGTAATGGAGAGATAAATAACAAGTTAAGCTAAGTAATAACCTTAATGAAGTAAATGTTGTTCTTATAGGAACAACGGCACACGATTGAGTGCAACAGGAACTCCGAGGAGACTTAAGTTACAAGAGAGGATTGCATGGAAGGTTAGCCAAGGTGAGGTCTCTTTCATCTCTGCTCCTAGGGTCGTATGCTTATGTGGATTACATGAGTATGTATATTCTCTGCTTGTCTGGTATCTGTTAGCTAGAGATATAAAATGCTAAAAGAATGAAAGAATTAGAAAATAGGTTGTGGAAAGTGGCTTGGATAGGAAGACATATGAGTAGAGTATAATTGTTTGCTATGATTGGTGTATTACAAATCCAACTCATACACTCCGGAGGCATAATGAGTATTTTATTAAATCTTTTCCACGACGATGGCAAGAGTCCTTGTACGGAAGGGCTAAACTTCATTTTGAAAACTCGTCACGACGGTGACTTAAATTAAATTCATGCAAAGGGAGTTATTGGTGGGTTTCGGATTTGGTTATGCTAGCGATGTGAGACATCGACTAGAACAACGTCAGATGGCACTTGAGACCTCATTTTTTGTAATCACCATGACGATGGTCATTGCCCTATCCTGGCAATAGGGTCAGAAAGGTTTTATATTGCTATGACGATAGCTTGAGGCTCAGAGAGTGCATCTGGACGGGTATATGAGTTATATCCTGTTGAGGATACTTGTACAAATTAATAAGGAGAAGAATTGTTGATCCTTCGGGAAAGATAAAAAGAATCCTATTAATATGTGAGACTAAGGTAAGGAGACACGGGAGGAACCTACGGGTGAACCGTGAGCTTAACCTAGTAAAAGAGAAACCATCCTGTGGAGTTGGTCCAGGGTGTGTCAGTGGCCATGCTTCGAGACGTCGTGTCGTGCCCGCCATGTGGCCTGGTTGGGTAATGGACGAGTGGGCTCAAGTTATTGCCCCGCAGCAAGGGGTCAGGACGTGCCACGTGGTGGCTATGCGTCAGTTGTTTGATAGATAGAAGTTGATTGTGTTTGATTAATAGACTTATCACGAGGTGACTAGTACCCAAGTGAATAGGTTAATTATTGTTTGATTAACAGAATTGTCACGAGGTTACCAGTACCCGAGTAAATGGGTTAAGTATATTTGCCACGTGGTGGCCAACAACCCGAGTGCACGGGTTCAAAGTGGGAAAGCCACGTAGTGGCTAGTAGAAACCCCAGAGTTGGGGAGATTAAGTAGATGTATGTTATAGTATCTGTGTGTATATACAAATTGTCTATGTTTGCATATGATTTCTGATTGTGCAGCGTAGTAGTGACGTACAAGATTACGTCACCACAACGTCTTGGTTGATTCAAACATGTTGAACTTGAGAAGACCGGTAAGTAAAAGCCGGCATTATACATTATATGTTTACTTGTTGACTGATGATGTGAATTAAACTGCTGCATGCTTATACCTGCTAAATGCATTTGAGTGTTTGGGTGAAATTTCTGTTATTGTGTGATCACCAAGAATGCATGCTAACTCACAGTAACTAGTTGTTTGTGCATGTGGTTGTGTATGACTCCCAGTCCCAGCGGTAAGGTACCCGCCTTTCGCCGGGGATGGGAGAGTCCTCACTGAGTCATGTGGTTAAAACTCACACCTAATTTTTACTACACAGAGACAGGTTAAGTATAGGTGGAAGAAGTCTCGGTGGAACGAGGGTTAAGCAACACTTTCCAAGACCCACAACTTGTTCATATGGGTGAATAAAGTGTAATTGTAATTTAATTTACTTTATTATTGTATCATAAAGTAAAGGGTAGATGTACCCAATTAGACTGTGTTACTAAATCTAGAACTGTCAGCTTCACACACCTTAAAAATCAGGATTAATTATGATACGATACAGGGCAAATTTCTTTTCAAAAAATATATATATATACATATATTTGTTGCATGTGAATAGGATAGGCAGCATTTTTGGTTGTGTAGCCTGTACACAGGTTATATATATTATGTTTGTTTTCCTATATCTATAGCCTGAAGCGGCACTGGCCGTGGATTTGCTTGCCTAGGATAGGCCACCATTTCGGTGTAGCCATGGTATTATACTGCATGTGAATGTATTTTCAATAATAGATATTCTGTCAATTAGGTGATAAGGCTTACAGACATAAGGGTATTCCTTGTGTCTGTGCCGGTCACGGTCCTCTAAACGGGGGTCGTGACATCGCCGATGAGTGTTCTGAAAACTTGATATTCATTTTTCTTTTTTTTACTGAGGTTTCGCCGATGTGTGTTTTGAAAACTTGATATTCATTTTTCTTTTTCTTAATCAGTTTTCGCCGATGAGTGTTTCGAAAACGTGGTATTCATTATTCTTTATTTAATTAGTTTTTACCGATGAGTGTTTCGAAAACTTGATATTTATTTTTCCTTTTTCTAAATCAGTTTTCGCCGATAAGTGTTTCAAAAACTTAATATTTATTTTTCTTTGTTTTAATCAGTTTTCGCCGATAAGTGTTTCGAAAACTTGATAGTAATTTTTCATTTTTTAATCAATTTTCGCCGTTGAATGTTTCGAAAACGTAATATTCATTTTTCTTTTTTTTAAATTGTTTTCGACGATGAGTGTTTCGAAAACTTGATATTCATTTTTCTTTTTTTAATCAGTTTTCGCTGATGAGTGTTCTGAAAAATTGATATTCATTTTACTTTTTTTTAATCAGTTTTCGCCGATGAGTGTTTTGAAAACGTAATATTCATTTTTCTTTTTTTAAATAGTTTTCCCTTATTAGTGTTTCGAAAACATGATATTCATTTTCCATTTTTAATCAGTTTTCGCCGATTAGTGTTTCGAAAAGTTGATATTCATTTTTACTTTTTTTTAATCAGTTTTCGTCGATGAGTGTTTCAAAAACTTGATATTCATTTTTCTTTTTTTAATAAGTTTTCGCCGATGAGTGTTTCGAAAACTTGATATTCATTTTTCTTTTTTTGATCAGTTTTCGCCGATGAGTGGTTTCGAAAACTTGATATTCATTTTTCTTTTTTAAATCAGTTTTCACCGATGAGTATTTTGAAAACTTGATATTCATTTTTCTTTTTTAATCTGTTTTCGCCGATGAGTGTTTCGAAAACTTTATATTCATTTTTATTTTTTTAATCAGTTTTGGTCAATAAGTGTTTCGAAAATTGGATATTTATTTTTCTTTTTCTAGTAAGTTTTCGCTGATTAGTGTTTTGAAAACTTAATATTCATTTTTCTTTTTTTTTAATCAGTTTTTGCCGATGAGTGTTTCAAAAACTTGATATTCATTTTTCTTTTTTTAATCAGTTTTAGCCGATGAGTGTTTTCAAAAACTTTTTATTCATATTTCTTTTTTTAATCAATTTTCGCCGATGAGTGTTCTAAAAACTTGATATTCATTTTCTCTTTTTAATCTGTTTTCGCCGATGAGTGTTTCGAAAACTTAATATTTATTTTTCTTTTTTTAATCTGTTTTTGCCGATGAGTGTTTCGAAAACTTCATTTTCATTTTTCTTTTTTTAATCAGGTTTTGCCGATCAATGTTTCAAGAATTTAATATTCATTTTTCTTTTTTAAATCAGTTTTAGCCGAAGAGTGTTTTCGAAAACTTGATAATTATTTTTCTTTTTTAATCAGTTTTCGCCGATGAGTGTTCTGAAAACTTGATATTCATTTTTCTTTTTTTTTACACAGGTTTTGCCGATGATTGTTTTGAAAACTTGATATTTATTTTCCTTTTTTATTAATCAATTTTCGCCAATAAGTGTTTCGAAAACTTAATACTTATTTTTCTTTTTTTTTAATCAGTTTTCGCTGATAAGTGTTTCGAAAACTTGATAGTAATTTTTCATTTTTTAATCAGTTTTCACCGTTTAGTGTTTCAAAAACGTAATATTCATTTTCCTTTTTTTAAATAGTTTTCGTCGACGAGTGTTTCGAAAACTTGTTATTCATTTTTCTTTTTTTAATCAGTTTTTGCCGATGAGTGTTCTGAAAAGTTCATTTTCTTTTTTTTTTTTTTTAATCAGTTTTCGCCGATTATTGTTTTGAAAATGTAATATTCATTCTTCTCTTTTTTAAATAGTTTTCGTCGATTAGTGTTTCGAAAACTTGATATTTATTTTTCTTTTTTTTAAATAGTTTCCCCGATGAGTGTTTCGAAAACTTGATATTCATTTTTCTTTTTCTTAATCAGTTTTCGTCGATGAGTGTTTCGAAAACGTAATATTCATTTTTCTTTCTTTTAAATAGTTTTCGCCGATAAGTGTTTCGAAAACTTGATATTCATTTTTCTTTTTCTTAATCAGTTTTCGCCGATGTGTTTCGAAAACGTGATATTCATTTTTGTTTATTTAATTACTTTTCACCGATGAGTGTTTCGAAAACTTGATATTCATTTTTCTTTTTTAATCAGTTTTCGCCGATGAGTGTTTCGAAAACGTAATATTCATTTTTCTTTCTTCTAAATAGTTTTGGACGGTAAGTGTTTCGAAAACTTGATATTCATTTTTCTTTTTCTTAATCAGTTTTCGTCGATGTGTTTCGAAAATTTGATATTCATTTTTCTTTATTTAATTAGTTTTCACCGATGAGTGTTTCAAAAACTTGATATTCATTTTTCTTTTTTTAATCAGTTTTCGCCGATAAGTGTTTCAAAAACTTGATATTCATTTTGCTTTTTTAATCAGTTTTTACCGATGAGTGTTTCGAAAATTTTATATTCATCTTTATTTTTTAATCAGTTTTGGTCGATAAATGTATCGAAAATTGGATATTCAGTTTTCTTTTTTTCGTAAGTTTTCGCTGATTAGTGTTTCGAAAATTTAATATTCATTTTTCTTTTTTTTAATCAGTTTTTGCCGATGAGTGTTTCGAAAACTTGATATCCATTTTTCTTTTTTCATTCAGTTTTAGCCGATTAGTGTTTTCGAAAACTTGATATTCATATTTCTTTTTTTAATCAATTTTCGCCGATGAGTGTTATGAAAACTTGATATTCATTTTCTTTTTTTAATTTGTTTTCGCCGATGAGTGTTTCAAAAACTTAATAATTATTTTTCTTTTTTTAATCTGTTTTTGCCGATGAGTGTTTTGAAAACTTGATATTCATTTTTCTTTTTTTAATCAGTTTTTGCTTATCAGTGTTTCAAAAACTTAATATTCATTTTTCTTTTTTAATCAGTTTTAGCCGAGGAGTGTTTTCGAAAACATGATAATTATTTTTCTTTTTTTAATCAGTTTTCGCCGATGAGTTTTCTGAAAACTTGATATTCATTTTTCTTTTTTTTACTCAGGTTTCGCCGATGAGTGTTTTGAAAACTTGATATTCATTTTTTAATCAGTTTTCGCCAATAAGTGTTTCGAAAACTTAATATTTATTTTTCTTTTTTTTTTAATCAGTTTTCGCGGATAAGTGTTTCGAAAACTTGATAGTAATTTTTCATTTTTTAATCAGTTTTCGCCGTTGAGTGTTTCGAAAACGTAATATTCATTTTTCTTTTTTTTTTAGAATAGTTTTCGTCGATGAGTGTTTCGAAAACATTGATATTCATTTTTCTTTTTTTAATCAGTTTTTGCCGATTAGTGCTCTGAAAACTTCATATTCTTTTTCTTTTTTTTAACCAGTTTTCGCTGATTATTGTTTTGAAAACGTAATATTCATTCTTCTTTTTTTTAAGTAGTTTCCCCTATGAGTGTTTCGAAAACTTGATATTCATTTTTTTTTCTTCGTCAGTTTCGCCGATGAGTGTTTCGAAAATGTGGTATTCATTTTTCTTTATTTAATTAGTTTTCACCGATGAGTGTTTCGAAAACTTGATATTCATTTTCCTTTTTCTAAATCAGTTTTCGCCGATGAGTGTTTCGAAAACGTGATATTCATTTTTCTTTTTTTAATCAGTTTTTGCCAATGAGTGTTTCGAAACTTTATATTCATTTTTATTTTTTTAATCAGTTTTAGCCGATGAGTGTTTTCGAAAACTTGATATTCATTTTTCTTTTTTTAATCAATTTTCGCCGATGAGTGTTCTGAAAACTTGATATTCATTTTTGTTTTCTTTTTTTAATCAGTTTTAGCCGATGAGTGTTTCGAAAACATGATATTCATTTTTCTTTTTCTTAATCAGTTTTCGCTGATGAGTGTTTCGAAAACATGATATTCATTTTTCTTTATTTAATTAGTTTTCATCGATTAGTGTTTCGAAAACGTATTATTCATTTTTCTTTTTTTTAAACAGTTTTCCCCGATAAGTCTTTCGAAAACATGATATTCATTTTTCTTTTTCTTAATCAGTTTTCGCTGATGAGTGTTTCGAAAACGTGATATTCATTTTTCTTTATTTAATTAGTTTTCACCGATGAGTGTTTCGGAAACTTGATATTCATTTTTCTTTTTCTAAATCAGTTTTCGCCGATGAGTGTTTCGAAAACGTGATATTCATTTTTTTAATCAGTTTTTGCCGATGAGTGTTTCGAAAAGTTGATATTCATTTTTATTTTTTTAAATCAATTTTAGTCGATGAGTGTTTTCGAAAACTTGATATTCATTTTTTCTTTTTTTAATCACTTTCGCCGATGAGTGTTCTGAAAACTTGATATTCATATTTTTTTTAATCAGTTTTAGCCGATGAGTGTTTCGAAAACTTGATATTCATTTTTCTTTTTCTTGATCAGTTTTTGCCGATGAGTGTTTCGAAAACGTGATATTCATTTTTCTTTATTTAATTAGTTTTCATCCATTTGTGTTTCGAAAACGTAATATTCATTTTTATTTTTTTTAAACAGTTTTCTCCGATAAGTGTTTCGAAAACATGATATTCATTTTTCTTTTTCTTAATCAGTTTTCGCTGATGAGTGTTTCGAAAACGTGATATTCATTTTTCTTTATTTAATTAGTTTTTCACCGATGAGTGTTTCGAAAACTTGATATTCATTTTTTGAATCAGTTTTCACCGATAAGTGTTTCAAAAACTTGATATTTATTTTCTTTTTTTACTCAGTTTTCGCCGATTAGTGTTTCGAAAACTTCATATTTATTTTTATTTTCTTTAATCAGTTTTCGTAGATGAGTGTTTCGAAAACTTGATATTCATTTTTCTTTTTTTTAATCAGTTTTCGCCGGTAAGTGTTTTAAAAACTTGATATTCATTTTCCTTTTTTAATCAGTTTTCGCTGATGAGTGTTTCGAAAATTTATATTCATTTTTATTTTTTAATCAGTTTTTGTCGAATAGTGTTTCGAAAACTGGATATTCATTTTTCTTTTTTTAGTAAGTTTTCGCTGATGAGTATTTCGAAAACTTGATAATCATTTTTCTTTTTTTATCAGTTTTAGCCGATGAGTATTTTCCAAAACATGATATTCATTTTTCTTTTCTTAATCAATTTTCGCCGATCAGTGTTCTGAAAACTTGATATTCATTTTTCTTTTTTTTTTAATTAGGTTTTGCCGATGAGTGTTTTGAAAACTTGATATTCATTTTGTTAATCAGTTTTCGTCGATAAGTGTTTCGAAAACTTGATAGTAATTTTTCATTTTTTAATCAGTTTTCGCCGTTCAGTGTTTTGAAAACGTAATATTGATTTTTCTTATTTTTTTTTAAATAGTTTTCGCCGATTAGTGTTTCGAAAACTTGATATTCATTTTGCTTTTTTTAATCAGTTTTTGCCGATGAGTGTTTTGAAAACTTGATATTCATTTTTCTTTTTTTTTAATCAGTTTTAGCCAATGAGTGTTTCAAAAACATGATATTCATTTTTCTTTATTTAATTAGTTTTCATCGATTAGTGTTTCGAAAACGTAATATTCAATTTTCTTTTTTTAAACAGTTTTCCCCGTTGATTGTTTCGAAAACATGATATTCATTTTTCTTTTTCTTAATCAGTTTTAGCCGATGAGTGTTTCGAAAACGTGATATTCATTTTTCTTTATTTAATTAGTTTTTCTCTGATGAGTGTTTCGAAAACTTGATATTAATTTTTCTTTTTTTAATTAGTTTTCACTGATGAGTGTTTCAAAAACTTGATATTTATTTTCTTTTTTTAATCAGTTATCGCCGATGAGTGTTTCGAAAACTTGATATTCATTTTTATTTTCTTTAATCAGTTTTCGTAGATGAGTGATTCAAAAACTTGATATTCATTTTTCGTTTTTTAATCAGTTTTCGCCGATAAGTGTTTCGAAAACTTGATATTCGTTTTCCTTTTTTAATCAGTTTTTGCCGATGAGTGTTTCGAAAATTTATATTCATTTTTATTTTTTTAATCAGTTTTGGTCGAATAGTGTTTCGAAAACTGGATATTCATTTTCCTTTTTTTAGTATGTTTTCGCTGATGAGTATTTCGAAAACTTGATATTCATTTTTCTTTTTTAATGAGTTTTAGCCGATGAGTGTTTTCCTAAACATGATATTCATTTTTCTTTTTTTAATCAATTTTCGCCGATCAGTGTTCTGAAAACGTGATATTCAATTTTCTTTTTTTTTTAATCAATTTTCGACGATGAGTGTTTCGAAAACTTGATATTCATTTTTCATGTCACGACCCCAAATCGGGAGTACGTGACCGACACGGGAATAGATTTTTACCTCTAAACCCGTAAGCCTTATCTTGTAAACATGACTATAACTAC
The DNA here is from genome assembly GCA_014851425.1 of Senna tora. Taxonomy (NCBI): domain Eukaryota; kingdom Viridiplantae; phylum Streptophyta; class Magnoliopsida; order Fabales; family Fabaceae; genus Senna; species Senna tora. The sequence continues at coordinate 15,009,464 of CM026263.1, read as the reverse complement.
CCTGCTATACAACCAATATATATATATATATATCATACCAGTGGTCACACCTCATTGGTGGCCTAGTTAACCTGCAATCCGTTGTTCGCTCAATACCGCTTCAGCTCAATCTAGTGTATAGATATATTTTTCAGCACTCATAATGTAAATATTAATATCATATTGACTGTGTGTCTCAATACATACGATCTATCCTATTCACATTCAGCAAGCACACATAAGATATATCCATATCATATTGATCGTACGCCTCAATGCGTACGATCTATTTACATGTAGAAGTTTATATACTCAAACATATATCCTAGTTTATCCCCAACTGGACCCTGTCTTTAAGTACATGTGAAGCCGACAAGTCTAGAGTGAACGTAGGTAAAAAGCTGTAAATATTTACAACACTTACAACTTTAAAATATGTACAACAAAATAAATCAAAATAACCAAAAGGAGTCCACCCACGCGAACAAGCGCGTAAGGATGGTCTGATGTCCGTATAACTGTCCGGACGTCGATGCCTGCCCGATCCCTATATCTGAAACATTGAAGCAGAGGGAGTGAGTCAAACAGACTCAGTGAGAAGCTTCCCATCCTCGGCGTAGCGGCGGGTACCACTACAGTGGGGGAAAGGGAAACACCCACAATCACATGTGCATGAAAGTCCAGTTTATCAAATGTTATATTACGATCAGGCAATATTAATATAACAGTAAAATCACAGATAAACCTACGGATCATGCTTTTCTATCATGCTTCTCGTAAACAAGCAATAACATTTTAACATATAATATTAAAACTGTAAATCACTTAACTGACCCTAGTGCCAGGCTAGGGCAATGGCCTCAACGGGCAAATTCTTTTAATTTTTAACTGACCCTAGTGCCAGGCTAGGGCAATGGCCTCAACGGGCAAATCTTTTAATATATAATTGATCCTAGTGCCAGGCTAGGGCAATGGCCTCAATGGGCAAATCTTTTCTGACTCGTTTCTCTCCCCGAGCTCTCAGTTGAGATTCTGACTCTATCTACCCATTTCTATCCTAAACTGACTTTACCTAGGTGGTGTGAACCTCCCTATGACTCACTAATCCATTTATGAGATCTTTTTAATCCTTATTTGATACCCAAACCTTTGATTAGATCATAACCTAGCTCTAAGGCCGTTCCCAAGTTCAATTACCATAAGATGTCGACGTTTACTAACAACTTCTTTATGATTTCTTTAATGAGTTTCTAATTAATAGGGTAAACCAAACCTTGGACTCAATCAACAACTTACCCTGTAATATCCGAGATATTTAGATTTGATTATTTTCATTATTATTAAATTTATTTTTCTTTCAGAAAGAAAAATAAATTAAATTAAAGATAAAATAAAATTAAAGGGAGAAAAAAATAGGAAATCTAAGTATTCTTTTTAGGACCTAAAAAAAGGGAAATATATATATATATATATAATAGAATTTATATGGGGGCCACGTGACCCCCCATCCCATTTACACACACACACATCCTCCCATTACACACACACTCACAAACAAATGAAAAAAAGAAAAGAAAAAGAGAATATGCAGGAGCAAAACGTGACCCCATACATTTCAATTAACACACAAATAAAATAAGAGTAAAACACTGTTTTGGTCCTCCACAGATGCCTCCTTTGTCAATTTGGTCCCCCATAGATCGGTGTTATCAATTTGGTCCCCCACAGATCAAACTGTTAGCAATTTGGTCATTCCGTTAATTAACTTGATGACATGTCAAGTTAAGTTGTAACTCAGTAATTTTTTCATCTGAGTAGGCATAAATTAATTTAGAGTCATTTATTTTTTATTTAAAAACCTTTTAAATTAAAAATAATTAAAAAAAAACTTTGACATATCTCCTTTTAACGCAAAGAAGCATATTTGTGTCATTTTTTTTATTTTTTTATTTAATTTAAAAAGTTTTTTAAATAAAAAAATAAATTACTCTAAATTAATTAATGCCTAGTCAGATAAAAAAATTGCCGAGTCACAACTTAACTTGACATGCCATCAAGTTAATTAACGGAAGGACCAAATTGCTAACAGTTTGATCTGTGGGGGACCAAATTGATAACACCGATCTATGGGGGACCAAATTGACAAAGGAGGCATCTGTGGAGGACCAAAACAGTTTTTTACTCAATAAAATAATATATATATATATATATATATATATATATATATATATAATATCTTAAGTTAAGGGCCAAAACGTCAAACAACAAACGCATAAAAAAAATTAGAATAGAAGCAGACTCACGCACACGGCCACGCACGAACCGAGAGCAGTAGCCAACGGACCGAGACGGAGAGGAAGCCACGGGAACCGGCCGAAAAAGGCACGCCGGTGCCGGAAAAGGTGACCGGACTTCGTCTTTCATCACCACCAAGCTCCCCATCCGATTGAAATCAAGTAAGAAAGACCCAAACTCCCAAAACCCCAATATCTCCAATTTTGGGTATTTTAGGAATTCTTCGAATACTTCCAATCGGGGCATTCTAGGGTTAAATTTGAACTTAGTGGATGTTATTGAAAGCTTGAGGAGGTAAATTGGGTTAGGAAATTGCTCTAAAATTTGAAATTGATAGTTTGATGCATGTTTAGGCTTAGATTGGTGTAGTATAAGTGTTATAAATGCTGGAAATAATTAAGGGAATAAAGCCCGAGTATTTACCGTCTCAACCGGAACCCAATCCGGTGAAAAAGAGGCGAAATACTAAGCCACAGTTCCATAAAGAGCTGTGCGGTGGGTTGGACACCTCGGTCTAAGTCCGTGGTGGACACCTAAGACCCGTTAAATTGGTCCCAAGGCTCTAAGTATACCCAATTATATTTTTATATATAATTAAAGAGGTAATATTTAAGCTTTTACTCGGCGAATAAGGGAGACGGTAGAATGAGTAAGTGTAGGAAAAGACCCGGATCCACATGACCCGACCCGACCCGACCCAAGGACCTAAAAGAAAAACCGAAAATAAATCTAGGCAAAAATATAAATTGCGGAAGCTACTAACCTGGACACCATCGCTAAAACCTCAGATCTTGCCAGTGCCTCTGCTCCACCAGGGCTGACCTCCAATCGATGAGCTCCGAAAAGGGCCGCACCAAACGGAGGACTCTACCTACGAGAGGTAGAGCCACATGTCCACGACAGATGTGCGGAATAGGACTCAAGAGAAAGAGAGAAATATTATACTGAGTGGGGTTTCCCAAACGGGACCCCTTTTCCAACACATGGAATGAGTAACTAGAAAGGTGTGGAGTCACTCCTATTTATAGGAGGATGAGAGAGCTCCCATCATTGACGCAAGCAATGTGGGACTTGGAATATGAACAAAATATCATGCTTCCATCATGATCACCTAGCCCACTTTGGGCCACGAGTGTAGACTCGTGTGACCTCCGATAAGTGTCATCTTGGTGTCGTTTTGTTCGTCTCTCAGCGAGCTTTCCAACGGATCCTCACTCAACCCGATCGGACTCCCACATGGGCGGATATTTAGTCCCGAAGACCCCAATATATCCAACATACTCCCACTCACACATGGTGGGAGGCCCATAACTATCCTTACCACAAAGGACTTCTCTATTTCTCTTTCTCTCGTTGTCTTCTTTCATACTCCGTGTCAGTCGTGACCGCTTGGCACGATATGTGGGAGCCTTATACTAGAAGCCTGCTAGGGCCCAGCTATAAGTGATGCTACAACCCAAGTGTCTGATGATGTGACCACGTGTCTCACCGAAAAATAGTGCAATGGGTTCCCTAGACGTGTTCATATACATGGCTAGTCCAATCCCTCTAAGTCTACAATAAGACTAGGACTTCAGCCACACTCAGTTGCGATAAGTATCCACATCCATGAGAACCTCAAAGGGATCACATAATGGGTCGACCTCAGGATACTATCACACATGCACATGTCAACAAAATCTTCCTTTCGACTCTTATCAGTTCAATCAAAGATAGCTACTTTCCTGACAGTCTTCCATCGGGCCGTATTTTTCCATAGCCTCTTGGAAAGATATCAAAGTAGCAAGCACTACCTTATCTCTTCATGACAGAGTCAAAGTGCATAAGGGTACCCTTTGAAAGGATTGATGCATCCTTTCAGGGACTCACACAGCATTGAAGCAGGGATTCATTCACATGCTTCCCTTGCGGTACTTAAAGCACATGCGGTATGAAACACACGTTGTGGTGTTCTCGAGCGTATGTCGGTTTTGATCCTCAATCACTTACACCACACAGACCTTAGTCCAGACTCACTTAGAATCTGACTTGAGTTTGCTACCACACTTCGCTCGCTTCACATAGTGCCAAGTGGAGCACTCATGTCTGGCTACAGGCATTATGAATAGCGGGGATTCATAATTTGATCATAAGACCTCATATCTTAGCGGATCTCATCCTAGTACACTTACTAGGGCGACTTATCAATTCTCAGTGGCGTTTTCCTGTCCAACACTTGGCGCTTTTCAGCTGCCTCTGGATATTCACACTATATCCCATTTTGATGTTCAAGGAAAAGCACCCAAGTCTCATCTTGGCCCACACCACTTGCGTGTCCAAGGCGGTTGCTCATGTGAGAGAGCCAACCTCCCAAGCCTGTACGACATACTTTATATATTGTGTAATAAGTACTTCTATTTCTTGATCCACACAAAATAAAGGTAAGCCTAGGCATCGCACTTTACTTATGATCAAGAAATAGAGCTCTCACAAAGTTTATCCTCATGACATAAATTATGTTAAATCACCCTGGTTCTAAGGAATCCTGTGTATCTAAAACACTAGTTTTACGGCTTGTATCTCTATACAGCCAACCCACCAATGCGGGTCCGTGAGGGTATAGAACCAATGCTCTATCACAGGTCATACTGTGAGAACCCTCTCTCCGGTCACTTGATGCTTAGACTATCACAATAGGGTAGTTAACTACTGTGTAATGATGTCTTATACAAAGTTGTGTTGCGTTCTCTTGTGGTACTTAGGCTTTCTTTGGTGTAAACCATAGCTGGTTTACTTGATCAGATCAATGTCACTAGGTCAACAGCTCTGTCTGTAATCTATAAGTGACTTTAGATCTTCCAATCCAAACTGCGCTGTACTGCTGATGATCATGCAATAAACTCCATCTCCCTAGTGGACAGAGAAATGCATAATCTTTTCTTGCCTCTTTGCAAGATTGTTCCAGTGCTTAGTAAAGCACACCAAGTCGTGGATGTCCTCTCATCCAAGTCTCTTACCCAATCGACATCAATGTGTGGCCCGCCGTTTACGAATTACTAATATGATGAAAATAACCGATTGTCAGCAACGCCCTACAAGTACCTCAGAACACTCTAAACAGTGTGTCTGACCTAGATTTGACTGATAATGGCTCATAAAGCCGACTACAAAGGGTACGTTGGAGCGAGTATAATCCTCATTATACTTCAAGCTACCAACTTCATGTATGAAAATTCTATCCAATGACTCCATCTCTGACTTAGTCTAAAGACATCTAGCAAGACTCAAATTCTTGCCTCTTGCTACTAGCACATAACTCAGGTTCAGGTCCCCTCAAATGGAATCCGCCAAGAATCTCTTCTTCATAGGATTCTTGTGACAAAGTGAGTCGATTCTTGGAGCATTCTCCATGAATCTTGACTCCCACTGTCTAAACCTATTCCTTTATCTTAAAATATGAAAGGATAGCCATCCTTAATTGGCTAAAGCAACCTCTGTGTTATTTCTAGCTGCCATATGTCTTCTACATATAGCGTGAGGTAATGAAATACTCTCAGCTTTCTTGAAATGGATTAAGTGGTCCATTACCACGAGTCTAGATGAATATGTGAGATCTTGATAAATCCCTGAAGACGACATACTCTGCGCTCTTGGCCTTTTGCCATGAGACCTATTTGCTTTTCCACATAGATCCTTTCACCTAGTTTGCCATACAAGAAAGCAGTCTTTGACATCCTAATTGACGTACCCCCAGACTTAAACTGGTGACCAAAGCTAGAATCAGACTCTTACCACACAATAAATGAGAAGGTTTCGTCACAGTCGATACCTTCTTGTTGTGTGTACTTCTTCACTGCTTAATGTGCCTAGTAGTGGTCGATTGACCCATCTGCCTCCCTTAACTTTTGAGAGCACACTTGTTCTCAAAATGCCTTGTGACGCGGGGCAGAGCCACCAAGTCTTATACTTGCTATGCCCTTATAGACTTTGTCTTTTCTTCTTCCATCATCTTAGTCCACCTTTTACTAGTAGGGCTGGAGAGAGCCTTTTAAACTATCTTAGGCTCTACTTGATAATTTTGGAACTCCTCTAGTACTCCTCTTGGATTGTGCTTCATGGAAGATATGCTCCTCGTAAGCATTACTCCCACTGGACTCAACAATTGGAGATGCGTCTATACGCTCCTCTCAACGTGTTGTAGGTCCACCTCCTTTCAATAAAGATGCACATCACAAAATCTGTCTCCCTTGCTCTATAAAAGTTTGTCTTAAGGACCATTACATCCTTAGACTCAAATTATGTGACAGGAGTGTCTTTATTCTCGCTAATGAAGACGTATCCTTTTGAGTGACCAAGCTATCTTACCAAGACACGCTTCTTGCCTCTAGGGTCAAGCTTCCCATACTCATAGGAAGGATCAAGTATGCTATATACCCTCATGGTCTCAGCATACTCTAATAAGGTCTTTCACCTAACTAGAACTCATAAGGAGTCACTCACATAATTTGAAAGGGCATATGGTTAAGTACGAAAGTGACTGTTGGCAAAGCATCTCCCTAATAGGAACGTTCACCTAAGTCATTATCAACTTAACCAACTCCAAGAGCAACTCATTTTGTTGTGGAGTGTGTGGAATAGTTAGTTGTTTAACTATCCCAATTTCATCACATAACTGTGAGAAAATACTAGGCCACTTACCTTGCCCTCACGCTTATTGGACCGCTGATGTCCGAGTGGACTAATTTGATGAAAGCGGGTTTTCTAATTTCATGACTGAATGGTTCTCAAGTTGCTTTGTCTGTAAGGCAACGTTTACAAACTAGCATTGGGAATTTTTTCTCACAAATTCTCCTTTGCTAATACGTAATTGCGTCCCACACGCACTTGCCAAATAGGTGTATCAACCCAGAGGAAGACACAACAACAGGTTGCTTTGTCTGTAAGGCAACGTTTACAAACTAGCATTGGGAATTTGTCCTCACAAATTCTCCTTTGCTAATACGTAATTGCGTCCCACACGCATTTGCCAAATAGGTTTATCAACCACAGAGGAAGGCATTGCAAAGCAACTAGTTGAATTACGGGAATGTAATTCAAAGTGTATCACAACACAACCATAGTCATAAAATCAGAACTAACACTAAGGAGTCATGATAAACATGTAGATCACATTATATCCTAAGTTCTCTCACGGAAAAACAGCTTATAATAAGTTTCATTTAGTATCTAGAACACAAAACATATATAAAGATCAAGAGTGGCCACTACGCAACTTTGTTTTGTAGCTGCCCAACCTCTTAACTTTAATCATGCTTTGTTCTCACAAGTATACTTCCACTCCCATTGGGCAGAGGACGGAACTCCATGAACCAATGTTCATGGGTGAGAGGAAAATGATTGTTGCAAACAATTTTTGCGCATAGTGCCTTATGGAATGGCACAAGCAACATTTGACCTTGGCCAAAATCTCTTTTCCTCTCTTGCTTTTCCTTTGAATTGAGGCTACTTACCTTACACTTACCCTTTCTCTTCCTAGCACCACATCTCTTAGACCCATTGTCCTTGTTCTTGGAGCCTAGAGCTCTAAGTAACTTTAGCCACTTAGGCTACGTGCTCGATAGATTTTGCGGCCTTATGCCACCAATCTTTCAGCACTAGGTGGTGTTTTAATATCATCAAGAAACTTGATGGTATTAGTGAAGGTCGAAATGACCTACATGCACTCCCAATAGGAGGGAAGAGATCTGACAACAGTTTGAACTCACTGTTTACCAGTAGGGAGTGTTCAGGCTTACTCACACTCCCAAATTATGTTTGATTTCTCCCTTAGATGCGTCTTCATTCTCTTGTTAGAGCGCATCTTGGAGGCATCAAAGTTGATTGTAAGCTGCCTCAGTTTGGTGGTCACAGTGTCACCAAAGCAATATCTCTAATGTGATCTACGTTTACAAGTTTTGTAGTTATACTATCAGTCAATCCTAAACGCTAACACTAATTACACAGCTTCTTATTACACAACACACAACTCTGGAAAATTGTAATCAACGCAAGACGAGTGTAGATATAGTCAGTCTCTGCATTCGAGAAGTAAGGTCAACCACCCTCATCAAACAGAGAGCCTATATATGTACACCTTTCTCTGCTTGACTCAACAATTTTCATAGAATAGTCACATACTATTCAAAATCCCTTTTGGATTCCCACTATGTAAGCGATCAAGAAGGACATCGAGTCGCCACAGGCGCGACCTCGAACTTCCTCTTGATTACAATGACTTACGATCATTTAAATAGTCACTTACTATTTAAATTCCCACGTGGATAAGAATTTACATTGAGTTATGGGTTTTCCACATGCTACCTCTAGCTCCCACTCGAGTAAAATGCTTAAGATAATTTAAACGATCACAAACCGCTTAAATCTTTTCTTTCATTGTGTATGTGAATGAGTCAAGAGATGGTCATAGCTGCTCTTTAGACTCCAATTCACCCCAATTTCTCCCCAAATTTGGATTCGACTCGCTAAAACGAGAAAAACGACTCAAAAATCGTAGTAATCAGAGCTAAAACGGACAAATTATGCGCAACAGAAAATTTCGCGACGCTGGTCAATGGTCAGCGTTGACCAGTTAACGGTCAACCATTGACCTCTGACGGTCAACGACCGCGCCGGCAAATTGCCGACCGACCACCGGCGGCGGCGGCGGTTGTCGGTCACCGAAACCGGCAATCCATGACGGCGAAGGTCAACGGTCCTCTGCCGGCATCGGCGGCCAACGGCGGCGCCGGTGTCGGTGCCGAAAAACCTCCGGCGGGTCACCGGACCTCCGTCGCTGGCGAACATCCCCAGCAGCAACATAGGTCGCTGGACCTTGGCCGTCACCGCCGGTCACCGTCCTCTGCCGGCGACCGAGCCGGTCGCCGGTAAACCACCGGCTGACCGCCGTCGTCGGCGGTCCACGACGAAGCCGGCGACGATATGCGGCGGCGCTGGCAGCCGATCGGCTCCCGGCAACGGCAACGGCAACTCCGTCAGCCTCCCGCCGGTCAACATACCTTAAATAATATATACATGCATGCAAATTAGGGTCTTTAATATTGAAAGGGGAACCTAAACATGTTTCTAGGTTTTATGGTAGGGTACACATACATTAAAAAATTAACACATATAATTTAAATTCAAAAATTATGGGACCCTACCCTACAATATTTGACTATCACATGTTTTAAATTAAAAAATTAAAACATTTAAATAAAACTGAAAAACCTAAGCATGTTCCTAAGTTTTAAATAAAAAATCATACAAGACCTAAACATGTTCCTAACCCTTTTCGGTTCATTAATCCCTGGAGAATAGAGCTCTAGCATAAACTGGCTCTGATACCAATGTAGGAAAAGGCCCGGATCCACATGACCCGACCCGACCTAGGGACCTAAAAGAAAAACCGAAAATAAATCTAGACAAAAATATAAATTGTGGAAGCTACTAACCTGGACGCCATCACTAAAACCTCGGATCTTGCCAGTGCCTCTGTTCCACCAGGACTGACCTCCAATCGATGAGCTCCGAAAAAGGCCATACCAAACGGAGGACTCTACCTACGAGAGGTAGAGCCACATGTCCACAACTGATGCGCGGAAGAGGACTCAAGAGAAAGAGAGAAATATTATAATGAGTGGGGTTTCCCAAACGGGACCCCCCTTTCCAACACATGGAATGAACAACTAGAAAGGTTTGGAGTCACTCCTATTTATAGGAGGATGAGAGAGCTCCCATCATTGACGCAAGCAATGTGGGACTTGGAATATGAACAAAATATCATGCTTCCATCATGATCACCTAGCCCACTTTGGGCCACGAGTGCAGACTTGTGTGACCTCCGATGAGTGTCATCTTGGTGTCGTTTTGTTCGTCTCTCAGCGAGCTTTCCAACGGATCCTCACTCAACCCGATCGGACTCCCACATGGGCGGATATTTAGTCCCGAAGACCCCAATATATCCAACAGTAAGTTAGAGCCTCTTTTGAACCGTGAATTTAATTCTTTTATTAGTTAAATACCCATATGAACACATGAAGGGAAATTTAGACAAGTGGGAATCTCTAACCTAATCAGTTAGAGGTTCTAAATGGCTCGAAAGTGTGAAAGTCGAATATGAGACATTCTGGACTTTCAGAAAGAGTAAATAAGACGACGTAACGAACTGAATAATTAGTTCTTAGAAATATTTAGAGGGTACATGAGCATTAGCATGACACACGCATTTTTAGATGCTTAGTTACACGTTCTAAATTTCCTAAATATATATGTGTATAGGGCACCACAGAGCGATTGGAGCTTCAGGCACTCCGAGGACTGAACAGGAGGGCCAACGAGGTGAGGGGCTCTCCCATCCCTACCCCACAGCGTTGGATGACTACGTGGAGAATGTAGTTTGCTCTATTTTGTGCAAATTGATTTATGGAATATATTTATATGAATAGATTTATGTTACGTGTATATGGTTAGTGAGTAAACAGTAGACGTGCAAACTGTTTATATGTTCGTTCTCAAGTGAATATGCGATATTGTGGCTCACCGAGTCTTATATGATACCGTGGGTAGGATTGAGTCGGAATTTCATATGTGAGGGTTCATTAATATTAGAAACCCATTTAAATTGATCATCGTTCAAAGGTTTTGACCGTATGATACATTGAGGAAAATGAACCTAGGTTGTTAAGTGTGAGTGAGAGTGATGCATAATTAAAAAGGGGGAAAATAGGCCTAACTAGTAATCACGTATAATATTCAACTAGTTCTCATAGGGCGTCTTTTAAGGTTAAATATGTTAGTTGAGTTTGTTTAGGTTGTCCGGGTAGATCGAGTCGGTTATCCTGGTCGGACAGACAGGATTCAGTTAACAGTAAGTATGTCACATAGTGGCCATTACCTTGGTTTAACCGGGCTCAGACAAGTTGCCGGCTATTACTCTAAGCGTGCCTTGGAGTCAGAAAGTTCCTAGTTTGATCAACTAGGTTCGAATAAGACATTGCCTTCGGGCCAGTATTTCTCTTAGCATAACGCGGGGGACAGAAAGTGAATGCCTTCGGGCCAATATTTCTCTTAGCATAATGCAGGAGACAGAAAGTGAATGCCTACGAGCATAACTATGTATGACTTATGAAAAGATTAATAAACATGTTAGGAGCATGAATTAGGATTTTTAATTGTGAATATGATATATTGATTGCCTGATCATATTAAAGGTCACAATATAAATATGTTTCATGCGCATGTGGTTGTGGTTGCTCCCTTCCCCCAGCTGTAGTGGTACCCGCTGCTACGCCAAGGATGGGGGAGCTTCTCACTGAGTTTGTTCGATTCACCCCCCTGTTTACATGTTTCAGATACAGGTGGTTCAGGAGTCGGGAACGCGTCCACTTCTTCTCAAGGAGGCGGACAACTCTGAAGACCGCACGCTTTGTTTGCGTCGGTAGTTATTTTGATTATGTATGTGTTGTGATGTATATATATATATATATGAATCCTTTTTGGGCGTTGCGTATGTACGTTTACACCTACTGTATATATATATGTCACACTTGAATTCTAGCATTGTCGGCTTCATACAGATTAAAGTTAGGTCTTGGTGATGGGAATATAGGCTATGATATAATATATATATATCATGTATATACGTATATGACTTCTGCATGCGACTATGATAGGTCACACGCATTGAGGCGTGTGATCAATACGTAAATTATATGTATGTGTGATTGAATATCTGTTTGTGTGAAAATATGGCTTTCGCATGTGAATAGGATAGATTACACGCATTGAGGTGTGTGATCAATATGTAAACTATATGTAAGCGTGGGATTGAATATATGTATGACTGTATAAGGACTTCTGCATGTGAATAGGATAGATCACCTGCCCTGAAGCGCGTGAACAATATGTATATTATATGTACTTGTGAATGAATATGTGTATATGTATAGACTGAAGCGGCGTTAAGCGAGTCGTGGATTGCAAACTGCTTAGGTCACCGGAAACGGATGACCATATATGTTATATATTGTTTGTATTATAAAAGGTTAGTTATAAACAGGTGGAAATCTCAATCAGGAGTTAGAGGCTTACGGGATATGAGAAATCCTACTTCCCGTGCCGGTCAGGGATGTCCGATAGGGGGTCGTGACATACCCCCTTGCTTGTACTGTTCGGCGTATCTCATGTTATCACATGGATACCCTCCAATACCTCTTTACCTGTAGTCAAACACACATATACAAATATTTTCACATATAACAGTTTAGGAACAACAATAGCATGTTAACCACTAAGTAATTCTTACAAATAAGCAAGTAGGCAAACCACATATCCACATCCTCAATCAACCCTGTAGGGCAAGGATGGGAAACCCCTCACCTGGACGGCTTCCTTGCGTTTGTCCTGGAGTAACTCCCGCTTCGGACGAATCGTGGTTTCCAAACAATTGCATTCACGTGGTTAACAATCTTAACTATATGCAACTCATATGCATATGATATGCTCATGCCCAAAAATGCACCTAGACGTCGCCAAGAACCGAGTTCTTGGTCTTATCCGTCTTCCCTCTCTTCCATGAGAGTCTCAAGTGCTTCACACTTGGTTTCGTACAATTATCGCTCACCTTGGATTGATTTTGGAGCCTGGGATTTGAGTTACTAAACCTCAATATACTTTTAAATTATCCTACTTAAGGTTTCCTAATAATTACGGAGAAATAAAGTTGTCACTTTAAAATTTGGACTTTATTGTTTCGCAAGTTTCCATCCTTGGGAAACAAGAAAGTACCTAAAATAATTCTTGATGCTTGATAACTTTTTTAGAATTATTCTAGGGTGTTTAAGATTGAAAAGAAGAGGTTTGGAGCCCTCAATATCACCCTTAAAGTGTAATTGGGCAATCCGAGCAGGGACCCGGCACGTTAACGTCAAGGTTCCACCTTAGTAACTTCGGGCTAGCTCTTCATGGGTCTTGTTCAGCTAATATCTTAACAATATAATTTCAATAATTCCAATCCAAGCCTATTTACTCAAATCCAAGCTTAATTCCTAATTATCAATAATTTCCTCAATTTATGAATAATTAAAATTTCAACCCCAAATCCTTCCAAATTCGAATTCGGCTAAACCCGAGGGTATAGCCTCGATCCTTACCCCAACTAAGTGTACAAGAGCACTTCTTAGGTCTCAATCTACCCTCGAGACAACCCAATCGAAGTTGGATCGAAGAAATCCCAAAAAATGAAGAAATTAAGGGTTTCGAATGAAATTGGGGTTACCGACCTTTGATTCGATTGGTGGAAGGTGTAGGAGACGTCGTACCCGAGCTCCGGTGACTTTTCCGGCATCGGCTAGCTCTCTCCGGTCACTTTTCCGGCGAACCCCAACCCTTCTTCTTCTTCTTCCTCACGCCTCTCCTCCTCTCTCTCTCTTCTTTCTCTCTCTTTCTTTCTTTCTTTCTTCCTCACACATCTCTCTCACTCTCTTTTTCCTTTCTTCTTCTTTTCCCCTTTTTATTTGTAAGTGACGGCACCCCCACCCCAATTTAATTAAATTAAATTAATAATTAATTAATTAATAAAAAGTAATATAATTAATTAATAAAAAGATTAATAATTAAATAATCAAAATAAATAGATAATAACTAAATAATAATAATTATTATTATCATAAAGAATAGGTGGAAAATATCCCCAATTAAATCCTCCTTTGTCCAATTAAAACTTTTATTTTTTTCTTTTATATCCCAAATTTAAATACCCTAAAATATTTCCTACTCCCTTCACCCTATTTAATTTAGGTATTCAATTTCTTAGGTCCTGAATTAAATCCTAAAAATTATTTCCTACTTCTTTTCTTCCTCTTTTTATTTTCTTTTATTTTTTAATATATAATAATAATAATAATAATAATAATATTATTATTATTAAATAAGTAAGGCTGAAAAATATTTCCAATTTAATCCCTCCTCCTACCAAATTTAAGTTTCTACTCCCCTAGGTCCCAATTTAAACACTGAAAATTTTCTACCCCTTTTCTTTCATTTTCTTTTTAAACTTCAAAAATCTCTCGGGTATTACATTTCTTTTTCTTAATCAGTTTTTGCCGATGAGTGTTTCGAAACGTGATATTCATTTTTCTTTAATTAATTAGTTTTCATCGATGAGTGTTTCGAAAACGTAATATTCATTTTTTTCTTTTTTTAAATAGTTTTCCCCGATGAGTGTTTCGAAAACATGATATTCATTTTTCTTTTTCTTAATCAGTTTTAGCCGATGAGTGTTTCGAAAACGTGATATTCATTTTTCTTTATTTAATTAGTTTTTCACCGATGAGTGTTTCGAAAACTTGATATTCATTTTTCTTTTTCTAAATCAGTTTTCGCCGATAAGAGTTTCGAAAACGTGATATTCATTTTTCTTTTTTTAATCAGTTTTTGCCGATGAGTGTTACGAAAACTTGATATTCATTTTTCTTCTTTTAATCAATTTTAGCCGATGAGTGTTTTCCAAAACATGATATTCATTTTTATTTTTTCAATCAATTTTTTCCGATCAGTGTTCTGAAAACTTGATATTCATTTTTCTTTTTTTAAAATAGTTTTCGCCGATGTGTGTTTCGAAAACTTGATATTCTTTTTTCTTTTTTTTTTAAATAGTTTTCCCCGATGAGTGTTTCGAAAACTTGATATTCATTTTTCTTTTTCTTAATCAGTTTTCGCCGATGAGCGTTTCGAAAACGTGGTATTCATTTTTCTTTATTTAATTAGTTTTCACCGATGGGAGTTTCGAAAACTTGATATTCATTTTTCTTTTTCTAAATCAATTTTCGCCGATGAGTGTTTCGAAAACGTGATATTCATTTTTCTTTTTTTAATCAGTTTTTGCCGATTAGTGTTTCGAAAACTTGATATTCAGTTTTATTTTTTTAATCAGTTTTGATCGAATAGTGTTTCGAAAACTGGATATTCATTTTTCTTTTTTTAGTAAGTTTTCGCTGATGAGTGTTTCGAAAACTTGATATTCATTTTTCTTTTTTTAATCAATTTTAGCCGATGAGTGTTTTCCAAAACATGATATTCATTTTTCTTTTTTTTAATCAATTTTCGCCGATGAGTGTTCTGATAACTTGATATTCATTTTTCTTTTTTTTAATCAGTTTTCGTCGATGAATGTTTCAAAAACTTGATATTTATTTTCTTTTTTTAATCAGTTTTTGTCGATGAGTGTTTCGAAAACTTGATATTTATTATTATTTTCTTTAATCAATTTTCGTAGATGAGTATTTCGAAAACTTGATATTCTTTTTTCTTTTTTTAATCAGTTTTCGCCGATGAGTGTTTCCAAAACTTGATATTCATTTTCCTTTCTTAATTAGTTTTCGACGTTGAGTGTTTCGAAAATTTATATTCAATTTTATTTGTTTAATTAGTTTTGGTCGAATAGTGTTTCGAAAACTAGATATTCATTTTTCTTTTTTTAAAGAGTTTTCACCGATGAGTGTTTCGAAAACTTGATATTCATTTTCCTTTCTTAATCAGTTTTCGACGATGAGTGTTTCGAAAATTTATATTCATTTTTATTTTTCTAATCAGTTTTGGTCGAATAGTGTTTCGAAAACTGGATATTTATTTTTCTTTTTTAAGTAAGTTTTCGCTGATGAGTGTTTCGAAAACTTGAAATTCATTTTTCTTTTTTTAATCAGTTTTTGCCGATGAGTGTTTCGAAAACTTGATATTCATTTTTCTTTTTTAAATCAGTTTTAGCCGATGAGTGTTTTCCAAAACATGATATTCATTTTTCTTTTTTTAATCAATTTTCGCCGATGAGTGTTCTGAAAACTTGAGATTCATTTTTCTCTTTTTTAATCCGTTTTCGCCGATGAGTGTTTCGAATACTTGATATTCATTTTTCTTTTTCTTAATCAGTTTTCGCCGATGAGTGTTTCGAAAATGTTATATTCATTTTTTTATTTAATTAGTTTTCATCGATGAGTGTTTCGAAAACGTAATATTCTTTTTTCTTTTTTATTTAAATAGTATTCCCCGATGAGTGTTTCGAAAACATGATATTCATTTTTCTTTTTCTTAAGCAATTTTAGCCGATGAGTGTTTCGAAAACGTGATATTCATTTTTCTTTATTTAATTAGTTTTTCACCGATGAATGTTTCGAAAACTTGATATTCATTTTTCTTTTTTAAATCAGTTTTTGCCGATGAGTGTTTCAAAAACTTGATATTTATTTATTTTTAATCAGTTTTCGTCGATGAGTGTTTCGAAAACTTGATATTCGTTTTTTATTTCTTTAATCAGTTTTCGTAGATGAGTGTTTCGAAAACTTGATATTCATTTCTCTTTTTTTAATAAGTTTTCGCCATGAGTGTTTCGGAAACTTGATAGTCATTTCTCTTTTTTTAATCAGTTTTCACCGATTAGTGTTTCGAAAATTTATATTCATTTTTATTTTTTAATCAATTTTGGTCGAATAGTGTTTCGAAAATTGGATATTCATTTTTTTTAGTAAGTTTTCGTTGATGAGTGTTTCGAAAACTTGGTAATTATTTTTCATTTTTAATCAGTTTTAGCCAATGAGTGTTTTCCAAAACATGATATTCATTTTTCTTTTTTTAATCAATTTTCGCCGATGAGTGTTCAAAAAACTTGATATTCATTTTCTGTTTTTTAATCAGTTTTCGCCGATAAGTGTTTCGAAAACTTAATATTTATTTTTCTTTTTTATATCAGTTTTTGCCGATGAGTTTTTCGAAAACTTGATATTCATTTTTCCTTTTTTCGTAAGTTTTCGCTAATGATTGTTTCGAAAACTTGATATTCATTTTTCTTTTTTTATGTAGTTTTTGCCGATGAGTGTTTCGAAAACTTGACATTCATTTTTCTTTTTTTAATCAGTTTTCGCCGATGAGTGGTTTCGAAAACTTGATATCCATTTTTATTTTCTTTAATCAGCTTTCGTAGATAACTGTTTCGAAAACTTGATATTCATTTTTCTTTTTTTAATCAGTTTTCGCCGATGAGTGTTTCTAAAACTTGATATTCATTTTTCTTTTTTTTTAATCAGTTTTCACCGATGTGTGTTTCGAAAACTTGATATTCATTTTCCTTTTTTAATCAGTTTTCGCCGATGTGTGTTTCGAAAATTTTATATTCATTTTTATTTTTTTAATCAGTTTTGGTCGATTAGTGTTTCGAAAACTGGATATTCATTTTTCTTTTTTAGTAAGTTTTCACTGATTAGTGTTTCGAAAACTTAATATTCATTTTTCTTATTTTAATCAGTTTTTACCGATTAGTGTTTCGAAAACTTGATATTCATTTTTATTTTTCTAATCAGTTTTAGTCGATGAGTGTTTTTGAAAACTTGATATTCATTTTTCTTTTTTTAATCAATTTTCGCCGATGAGTGTTTTGAAAACTTGATATTCATTTTTCTTTTTTAATCAGTTTTAGCCGATGAGTGTTTCGAAAACATGATATTCATTTTTCTTTTTCTTAATTAGTTTTCACCGATGGGCGTTTCAAAAACATGATATTCATTTTTCTTTATTTAATTAGTTTTCATCGATTAGTGTTTCGAAAACGTAATATTCATTTTTCTTTTTTTTTTAAACAGTTTTCCCCGATGAGTGTTTCGAAAACATGATATTCATTTTCTTTTAATTAATCAGTTTTAGCCGATGAGTGTTTCGAAAACGTGATATTCATTTTTCTTCATTTAATTAGTTTTTCACCGATGAGTGTTTCGAAAACTTGATATTCATTTTTCTTTTTTTAATTAGTTTTCACGGATGAGTGTTTCAAAAACTTGATATTTATTTTCTTTTTTTAATCAGTTTTCGCCGATGAGTGTTTCGAAAACTTGATATTCATTTTTCTTTTTTTAATCAGTTTTCGCCAATGAGTGTTTCAAAAACTTGATATTCATTTTCCATTTTTAATCAGTTTTCAACGATGAGTGTTTCGAAAATTTATATTTATTATTATTTTTTTAATCAGTTTTGGTCTAATAGTGTTTCGAAAACTGGATATTCATTTTTCATTTTTTAGTAAGTTTTCGCTGATGAGTTTTGGTCGAATAGTGTTTCGAATGTGGTGGCAGACGCTCTGAGCCGAAAGTCAATGGGTAGCTTAGCCCATATCAGTGAAGTACGAAGGCCGTTAATTCGGGAAATACATGGGCTGGAACAGTCTGGAACAGTCTGGAACTCAGTTTGAAATTGGAGACTTCGACTTGTTTCTAGCCCATGTCCAAGCCAAGTCAGCTCTAGTCGAAGAGGTTAAATCCAAGCAAGATCAAGACGCCGACCTCAAACAGATCAGAGATACAGTGGTTAAGGGGGAGAAGGACGACGTCCGATTCTCCATAGATGACAATGGCATACTCCGGTTGGAGGGACGACTATGTGTACCTATGGTGGATGGTTTGAAAGAAAGAATCCTTAATGAGGCACACAAGACTGCGTACACAATCCATCCGGATAGTAATAAGATTTATCAAGATCTGAGAGAATTGTACTGGTGGAATGATATGAAGAAAGACGTGGCAGACTACGTATCTAGATGTCTAGTGTGTTAGCAAGTTAAGGCTGAACACCAAAAGCCCGCCAGAACAATTTAACAGATGGAAATTCCTGAATGGAAGTGGGAGAGAATTACTATGGACTTTGTGATAGGATTGCCACGGTCACAGAGGCGATTCGATTCAGTTTGGGTAATCATTGATCGGATGACCAAGTCCGCATATTTCCTGCCAGTTAAGACCACTTACGGAGTGGATCAGTATGCCCAGTTGTACCTATCAGAGATAGTGAGGTTGCACGGAGTACCGGTGTCGATTATCTCTGACAGGGGGCCACAGTTTACCTCTCGATTCTGGAGAGCATTGCAGGAGGCATTGGGGACGAGGGTTGATCTGAGTACAACATTTCATCCCCAGACAGACGGGCAATCTGAAAGGGCCATTCAGATTTTAGAGGACATGCTTAGAGCATGTGTTATGGATTTCGGCGGAGGGTGGGAGAAATACCTGCCGTTAGCGGAGTTTGCCTATAACAACAGTTACCAAGCCAGTATTCAGATGGCACCATTCGAGGCTTTGTACGATCGGAAGTGCAGGTCCCTGATTGGGTGGTTCGAGGTCGGAGAGGCCAAATTGGTTGGTCCAGAACTTGTGCAGGATGCATTGGACAAGATAAAGTCCATTAGAGAAAGGCTTGCCACGGCTCAGAGTAGGCAGAAGTCGTATGCTGACAACCGGAGAAGAGAGTTGGAGTTTGCTGTGGGTGAGCAGGTTTTCTTAAAAATTTCACCAATGAAGGGCGTGATGAGATTTGGCAAGAAGGGCAAGCTAAGTCCAAGATACATCGGACCGTTTGAAATTCTAGAGCGTGTGGGAAATGTTGCCTACCGTATAGAATTACCAGCGGAGTTGGAAGGAGTTCATCCGGTGTTTCACGTGTCTATGCTTCGGAAGTACTTGCCAGACCCCTCTCATGTAATCCAACCCCAGGAAGTACAACTAGCTGAGAGTCTAACTTATGAGGAGATGCCAGTGGAAATCCTAGATCGCCAGTTGAAGAAGCTGAGGTCAAAGGAGATACCCTTGGTGAAAGTCCTGTGGCAAAACCATTCGGTTGAGGAAGCAACGTGGGAAGTTGAGGCGGATATGCGCAGGAAATATCCTCACCTATTTCAAGACTAAAGTTAGTATATCAATTGAAATTCGGGGACCGAATTTCTTAAGGGGGGAAGATTGTAATACCCAGAAAATTTTTTCGAAATTTAAAATGAAATGAAAAGGAAAGAAAAGAAGTAGAAAATAATTTTTGGACTTAATTCAGGACCTAAGGAATTGGAAACCTGAATTAAGTAGGGAAAAGGGATAAAATTGAAATTTATTTTTCAGCCTTACTTATTTAATATTATTATTTTTATATATTAGAAAATAAAAGAAAAAAAAATTAATTGGAAGGAGGAGAGATTAAATTGGGGATATTTTCAGCTTTTTTTTATATTATTATTATTAGTATTATTATTTAGTTATTTTATTAATTAATTATTGATTATTTTAGTTTATTTTATCTATTATAGTTATATAATTATTTAATTGTTTTATTTTAAGGGTGGGAGCCGTGGGTTAGAAAAGGAATAAGAAAGAAAAGAATTAGAGAAAGAGTAAGAAAGAGTCGAGAAAGAAAGAGAGAGATAGGAGACGAGAAGAAGAAGAAGGAGGGGGATCTTGCCGGAAAAGTGGCCGGAGGGAGCTAGCCGAAGCCGGAAAAAGTCATCGGAGCTCGGGTACGACATCTCCCACACCTTCCACCGATCGAATCAAAGGTTGGTAACCCCAATTTCATTCGAAACCCTCAATTTCTCCATTTTTAGGGATTTCTTCGATTCACCTTCGATTGAATTGTTTCGAGGGTAGATTGAGACCTAGAAAGTGTTCTTGAACACTTAGTTGGGGTAGGAATCGAGACTATATCCTCGGTTTTGACCGGATTCGAATTTGGAAGGATTTGGGGTTGAAATTATAGTTAACTCTAAATTGGAGAAATTATTGTTAGCTTAGGAATTGAGCTTGGGTTTGAGTAAATAGGTTTGGATTGGTATTATTGAAATTATATTATTGAAATATTAGCTGAATAAGACCCGTGAAGAGCTGGCCCGAGGTTACTAAGGTTGTACCATGACGTTAACGTGCCGGGTCCCTGCTCAGATTGCCCAAATATACTTTAAGGGTGACGTTGAGGGGTTCAAACCTCTTCTTTTCAATCTTAAACACCCTAGAATAATTCTAAGTATGCTACAAGGATCAAGAATTATTTTAGGTACTTTCTTGTTTCTCAAGTATGGAAACTTGTGGAACAATAAAGTCCAAAATTTAAAATGGCAATTTAATTCTTTCATAATTATTAGGAAACCTTAAGTAGGATAATTTAGAAGCATATCGAGGTTTAGTAACTCAAATCCAAGGCTCTAAAAATTCATTAAAGGTGAGCGATAATTAAACGAAACCAAGTATGTAGCACTTGAGACTCTCATGGAAGAGAGGGAAGACGGATAAGACTAAGAATTCGGTTCTTGGCGACTTCTAGATGCATTTTTAGGTACGAGCATGTCATATGCATATGAATTACATATAGTTTGAGATGTTAACCACATGAATGCATTCGTTAGGAAACCACGACTCGTCCGTAGCGGGAGTTACTCCAGGACTAGCACAGGGGAGCCGTCCAGGCGAGGGGTTTCCCATCCTTGCCCTACAGGGTTGATTGAGGATGTGGATATGTGGTTTGCCTACTTGCCTATTTGTAAGAATTATTTAGTGGTTAACATGCTATTGTTGTTCCTAAACTGTTATATATGAAAGTATTTGTATATGTGTGTTTGACTACAGGTAAAGAGGTACTGGAGGGTGTCCATGTGATGACATGAGATACGTCGAACAGTACAAGCAAGGGGGTAAGTTGTTGATTGAGTCCAAGGTTTGGTTTACCCTATTAATTAGAAACTCATTAAAGAAATCGTATAGAAGTTGTTAGTAAACGTCGATGTTTTATGGTAATTGAACTTAAGAACGACCTTAGAGGTAGGTTTTGATCTAATCAAGGGTTCGAGTATTAACTGAGGATTAAAAAACTGATTATAAAAAGAAAAATGAATATTAAGTTTTCGAAACACTCATCGGCAAAAAATGATTAAAAAAAGAAAAATGAATTTCAAGTTTTCGAAAACACTAATCGATGAAAACTAATTAAATAAAGAAAAATGAATTTCACATTTTTTAAACACTAATCGGCGAAAACTGATTAAGAAAAAGAAAAATGAATATCAAGTTTTCGAAACACTTATCGGCAAAAACTGATTAAAAAAAAGAAAAATGAATATCAAGTTTTCAGAACACTTATCGTCGAAGATTGATTAAAAAAAGAAAAATGAATATCAAGTTTTCGAAAACACTCCTCGGCTAAAACTGATTAAAAAAGAAAAATGAATATCAAGTTTTCGAAACACTCATCGGCAAAAAATGATTAAAAAAAGAAAAATGAATATCAAGTTTTTGAAACACTCATCGGCAAAAACCGATTAAAAATAAATAAATATTAAGTTTTCGAAACACTTCGGCGAAAACTGATTAAAAAACGAAAAATGAATATCAAGTTTTCAGAACACTCATCAGCGAAAATTGATTAAAAAAATTAAAATGAATATCAAGTTTTCAAAAACACTCATCGGCTAAAACTGATTAAAAAAAGAAAAATGAATATCAAGTTTTCGAAATACTCATCGGAAAAAACTGATTAAAAAAAAAGAAAAATAAATATTAAGTTTTCGAAACACTCATCGACGAAAACTGATTAAAAAAAAGAAAAATGAATATCAAGTTTTCAGAACACTTATCGGCGAAAATTTATTAAAAAAAGAAAAATGAATATCAAGTTTTCGAAAACACTCATCGGCGAAAACTCATTTAAAAAAAGAAAAATTAATATCAAGTTTTCAGAACGACATCGGCGAAAATTGATTAAAAAAAGAAAAATGAATATCATGTTTTGGAAAACACTCATCGGCTAAAATTGATTAAAAAAAGAAAAATGAATATCAAGTTTTCGAAACACTCATCTACGAAAACTGATTAAAGAAAATAAAAATGAATATCAAGTTTTTGAAACACTCATCGGCGAAAACTGATTAAAAAAAGAAACTAAATATCAAGTTTTTGAAACACTCATCGGTGAAAACTGATTAAAAAAAGAAAAAATGAATATCAAGTTTTCGAAACACTCATCGGTGAAAAATGTAATACCCCGAAAAATTTTGAGGATTAAAGAATGATTTATTTAAAATTTCAAGGATTTAAGAATGATTTATTCCGGGGCTAGGAATTAAAACCTTAGAAAAAATAAAATAAAATAAAATATATATGAAAGTTAAAAGAAACTGGAAAGATATTTTTTTGAAGTTTAAAACAAAATAAAAAGGGAAAGAAAAGGAGTAAAAAATAATTTTTAGGATTAATTTAGGACTTAAGAAATTGGGAACTTGAATTAATTATGGAAGAGGGATTAAAATATATATTAGTTATTATTTATTTAATTATTAGTTAATTTATTTTTAATTATATTTATTTATTTATTTATTAATTATTTAATTAATATATATATATTATTTTAATATATTAAAAAGGGATACGTAGGATATATATATATATAGAAAAAGAATGGAAGGAAGAATTAGAAAAAGAGAGAAAGAAGGAGAGAAAGACGAGAGAGAGAGAGAGGGGGGGATGGCGTGGAGAAGATGAAGGGAGAAGGGGAAGGAGGAAACTGCCGGAAATTCGTCGGAGAAGAGCTAGTTGACGCCGGGAAAAGTCACCGGAGCTCGGTTATAACATCTTCCACACCTCCCACCAATCGAATCAAGGTTGGTAACCCCAATTTCATTCTAAACCCTCAATTTCTCCATTTTTAGGGATTTCTTCGATTGACCTTTGATTAAGTTATTTCGAGGGTTGATTGAAACCTAGGAGAAGTGTTCTTGAACACTTAGTCGGGGTAGGAATCGAGATTATATCTTCGGATTTAGCCAAATTCGAATTTGGAAGGATTTGGGGTTGAAATTATAATTATTTCCAAATTGGAGAAATTTTTGATAAATTAGGATTGAGCTTGGATTTGAGTAAATAGGCTTGGATTGATATTATTGAAATTATAATTATTTCCAAATTGGGGAATATTGTTGATAATTAGGATTGAGCTTGGATTTGAGTAAATAAGCTTGGATAGATATTATTGAAATTATATAGTTGGAATATTAGCTGAACAAGACCCGTGAAGAGTTGGCCCGATGCTACTAAGGCCGGACCTTCGCTTTAACATGCCGAGTCCTTGCTCGATTTGCCCAAATATGCTTTAAGGGTGATGTTGGGAGTTTTAAACTTCATCTTTTCAATCTTAAACACCATAGAATAATTCTAAATATGCTATCAAGCATCAAGAATTAATTTAGGTACTTTCTTGTTCCCCAAGAGTGGAAGCTTGCGGAACAATGAAATCCAATTTCTAAAATTTCAACCTTCTTCCCTCATAAATATTTAGGAAACCTTAAATAGGAAAAATTGGAGGTATATTGAGGTTTAGATACTAGATTTCTTAGAACCCAAGTAGAAACACAAGTTGAATTAAAATGCTTAGACCTTCCTAGAATTAGGATTCCTTCCAACCAAGCTAGATAAGCTTCCTAAGATAAGAATACAAGTTAGATAGAGGTCTAGCACTCAAATCCAAGTATGTGCAACACTCAAGTAGAGTGTTATATGCGAGTAAGTCAAGCGTCCGAGGAAGGATACACATAAGTCAGAATAGAGAAGTCCAATAAGACCAAGAGCTTGACTCTATGGCAACCATGGACTACACGTGAGAGTAATGGAGAGATAAATAACAAGTTAAGCTAAGTAATGACCTTAATGAAATAAATGTTGTTCTTATAGGAACAACGGCACACGATTGAGTGCAACAGGAACTCCGAGGAGACTTAAGTTATAGGAGAGGATTACTTGGAAGGTTGGCCAAGGTGAGGGTTCTTCCATCTCTGCTCCTAGGGTTGTATGCTTATGTGGATCACATGAGTATGTATATTCTCTGCTTGTCTGGTATGTTTTAGCTAGAGGTATAGAATGTTAAAAGAATAAAGGAACTAGAAAATAGGTTGTGGAAAGTAGCTTAGATAGGAAGACATAGGAGTAGAGAGTAATCGTTTGCTATGATTGGTGTGTTACAAATCCAACTCATACACTCCGGAGGCATGATGAGTATTTTATTAAATCTTTTCCACGACGATGGCAAGAGTCCTTGTACGGAAGGGCTAAACTTTATTTTGAAAACTCGTCACGACGGTGACTTAAATTATAATCATGCAAAGGGAGTTATGGGTGGGTTTCGGATTTGGTTATGCTAGCGATGTGAGACATCAACTAGAAAAACGTCAGATGGCACTTGGGACCTCAGTTTTTATAATCACCATGACGATGGTCATTGCCCTATCCTGGCAATAGGGTCAGAAAGGTTTTATATTACTATGACGATAGCTTGAGGCTCAGAGAGTGCATCTGAATGGGTATATGAGTTATATCCTGTTGAGGAAACTTGTACATATTAATAAGGAGAAGAATTGTTGATCCTTCGGGAAAGATACAAAAAATCATATTAATATGTGAGACTAAGGTAAGGAGACATGGGAGGAACCTACGAGTGAACCGTGAGCCTAACCTAGTAAAAGAGAAATCATCCTGTAGAGTTGGTCCAGGGTGTTTCAGTGGCCATGCTTCGAGACGTCGTGTCGTGCCCACCATGTGGCCTGGTTGGGTAATGGATGAGTGGGCTTAAGCTATTGCCCCGCAGCAAGGGGTCAGGACGTGCCACGTAGTGGCTACGTATCTGTTGTTTGATAGATAGAAGTTGATTATGTTTGATTAATAGAATTGTCACGAGGTGACTAGTACCCAAGTGAATGAGTTAAGTATTGTTTGATTAACAGAATTGTCACGGGTGACCAGTACCCAAGTGAATGGGTTAAGTATGCTCTGCCACGTGGTGGCCAGTAACCCGAGTGCATGGGTTCGAAGTAGAAAAGCCACGTAGTGGCTAGTAGATACCCTAGAGTGGGGGAGATTAAGTAGATGTATGTTATAGTATATGTGTGTATATACAAATTGTCTGTGTTTGCATATAATTGCTGATTGTGCAGTGTAGTGGTGACGTACATGATGACATCACCACAACGTCTTGTTTGATTCAAACATGCTGAACGTGAGAAGACTGGTAAGTAAAAGCCGGCACTATATGTTATATGATTACTTGATGATTGATGATGTGGAACAAACTGCTGTATGCTTATATTTGTTAAATGCATGTGAGTGTTTGGGTGATATTTCTGTTGTTGTGTGATCACTAAGAATGTATGCTAATTAACAGTAACTAGTTTGTTTTTGCATGTGGTTGTGTATGACTCCCAAACCCAGCGCTATGGTACCCACCTTGTGCCGGGAATGGGAGAGTCCTCACTGAGTCGTGTGGTTAAGACTCACACCTCATTTTTACTACACAGAGACAGGTTAAGTACAGGTGGAAGAGGTCTCGGTAGAACGAGGGTTGAGCAACACTTTCCAAGACCCACAACTTGTTCATGTGGGTGAATAAAGTGTATTTGTAATTTAATTTACTTTATTATTGTATCATAAAGTAAAGGGTAGACGTACCCAATTAGATTGTATTACTAAATCTAGAACTGTCAGCTTCACACACCTTAAAGATCAGGATAAATTATTCTGCGATATAGGGACAATTTGTTTTCAAAAAAAAAAATATATATCTATATATACATATATCAGTTGCATGTGAATAGGATAGGCAGCATCTTCGGATGTGTAGCCAGTACACATGTTATATATATTATGTGTGTTTTCCTATATCTATATCCTGAAGCGGTACTAGCAGTGGATTTGCTTGCTTAGGATAGGCCACCATTTCGGTGTAGCCATGGTATTATAACGCATGTGAATGTATTTTGAATAATAGATATTCTGTCAATTAGGTGATAAGCTTACAGGCATGAGGGTATTCCCTGTGTCTGTGCCGGTCACGGTCCTCTAAACAGGGGTCGTGACAAAAAACTATTTAAATAAAGAAAAATAAATATCACGTTTTCAAAACACTCATTGACTAAAACTGATTAAGAAAAAGAAAAATGAATATCATGTTTTCGAAACACTCATCGGGGAAAACTATTAAAAAAAAAAAATGAATATTACGTTTTCGAAACACTAATCGATGAAAACTAATTAAAAAAAGAAAAATGAATATCACGTTTTCCAAACACTCATCCGCGAAAACTGATTAAGAAAAAGAAAAATGAATATCAAGTTTTCGAAACACTCATCGGCTAAAACTGATTAAAAAAAAGAAAAATGAATATCAAGTTTTCAGAACACTCATCGGCGAAAATTGATTAAAAAAAGAAAAATAAATATCAAGTTTTTGAAAACACTCATCGGCTAAAACTAATTAAAAAAAAGAAAAATGAATATCAAGTTTTCGAAACACTCATCGGCAAAAACTTATTAAAAAAAGAAAAATGAATATCAAGTTTTCGAAACACCATCGGCAAAAACCGATTCAAAAAAGAAAAATAAATATTAAGTTTTCGAAACACTCATCGGCAAAAACTGATTAAAAAAAGAAAAATGAATATCAAGTTTTCAGAACACCCATCGGCGAAAATTGATTAAAAAAAGAAAAATAAATATCAAGTTTTCGAAAACACTCATCGGCTAAAACTAATAAAAAAAAGAAAAATGAATATCATGTTTTTGAAACACTAATTAGCGAAAACTGATTTAGAAAAAGAAAAATGAATATTAAGTTTTCGTAACACTCATCGGTGAAAACTAATTAAATAAAGAAAAATGAATACCACGTTTTCGAAACACTCTTCGACGAAAACTGATTAAGAAAAAGAAAAATGAATATCAAGTTTTCGAAACACTCATCGGGGAAAACTATTTAAAAAAGAAAAAAGAAAAATAAATATCAAGTTTTCGAAACACTCATCGGCGAAAACTATTTAAAAAAAAGAAAAAGAAAAATGATATTACGTTTTCAAAACATTTATTGTCGAAAACTGATTAAGTAAAAGCAAAATGAATATCAAGTGTTTGAAACACTCATCGGCGAAAACTGGTTAAAAAAAAGAAAAATGAATATCAAGTTTTCAGAACACTCATCGGCGAAAATTGATTAAAAAAAGAAAAATGAATATCAAGTTTTCGAAAACACTCATCGGCTAAAACTGATTAAAAAAAGAAAAATGAATATCAAGTTTTCGAAACACTCATCAGCAAAAACTTACTAAAAAAAGAAAAATGAATATCCAGTTTTCAAAACACTAATCGACCAAAACTGATTAAAAAAATAAAAATGAATATCAAGTTTTCGAAACACTCATCGGCGAAAACTGATTAAAAAAGGGAAATGAATATCAAGTTTTCGAAACACTCATCGGTGAAAACTGATTAAAAAAAGAAAAATGAATATCAAGTTTTGGAAACACTCATTGGCGAAAATTGATTAAGAAAAAGAAAAATGAATATCAAATTTTCGAAACACTCATCTACAGAAAACTGATTAAAGAAAATAAAAATGAATATCAAGTTTTCGAAACACTCATCGGCGAAAACTGATTAAAAAAAGAAAAATAAATATCAAGTTTTCGAAACACTCATCGGTGAAAAACTAATTAAATAAAGAAAAAATGAATATCACGTTTTCAAAACACTGATCGGCTAAAACTGATTAAGAAAAAGAAAAATGAATATCATGTTTTCAAAACACTTGTTGGGGAAAACTTTTAAAAAAAAGAAAAAGAAAAATGAATATAACTTTCTCGAAACACTAATCGATGATAACTAATTAAATAAAGAAAAATGAACATCACGTTTTCGAAACACTCATCGGCGAAAATTGATTAAGAAAAAGAAAAATAAATATCAAGTTTTCGAAACACTAATCGGCAAAAACTGATTAAGAAAAGAAAAATGAATATCACGTTTTCGAAACACCTTTCGGCGAAAACTGATTTAGAAAAAGAAAAATGAATATCAAGTTTTCGAAAGACTAATCGGTGAAAACTAATTAAAAAAAGAAAAATGAATATCACGTTTTCGAAACACTCATCGGCGAAAACTGATTAAGAAAAAGAAGAATGAATATCAAGTTTTCGAAACACTCATCGGCTAAAACTCATTAAAAAAAGAAAAATGAATATCAAGTTTTCAAAACACTCATCGGAGAAAATTGATTTAAAAAAGAAAAATAAATATCAAGTTTTCGAAAACACTCATCGGCTAAAACTGATTAAAAAAAAAAGAAAAATGAATATCAAGTTTTCGAAACACTCATCGGCAAAAACTGATTAAAAAAAGAAAAATAAATATCAAGTTTTCGAAACACCATTGGCAAATGCCGATTAAAAAAGAAAAATAAATATTAAGTTTTCGAAACAATAATCAACAAAAACTTACTAAAAAAGAAAAATGAATATCCACTTTGCGAAACACTAATCGACCAAAACTGATTAAAAAAATAAAAATGAATATAAAGTTTTCGAAACACTCATCGGCGAAAACTGATTAAAAAAGGAAAATGAATATCAAGTTTTTGAAACACTCATCGGAAAAAACTATTTAAAAAAAGAAAAATGAATATCAAGTTTTCGAAACAATCATTAGCGAAAACTTACTAAAAAAAGAAAAATGAGTATCAAGTTTTGAGAACACTTATCGGCGAAAATTTATTAAAAAAAGAAAAATGAATATCAAATTTTCGAAAACACTCATCGGCAAAAACTCTTTAAGAAAAAGAAAAATGAATATCAAGTTTTCGAAACCCTCATCGGCGAAAACTGATTAAAAAAAAGAAAAATGAATATCAAGTTTTCAGAACACTCATCGGCGAAAATTGATTAGAAAAAGAAAAATTAATATCAGGTTTTTGAAAACACTCCTCGGCTAAAACTGATTAAAAAAATAAAATGAATATCATGTTTTCGAAACACTCATCGGCCAAAACTAATTAAAAAAAGAAAAATGAATATCAAGTTTTCGAAACACTCATCGGCAAAAACATATTAAAAAAAGAGAAATAAATATTAAGTTTTAGAAATATTTATCGGCGAAAACTGATTAAATAAAAAGAAAATGAATTTCATGTTTTCAGAACACTCATCGGCGAAAATTGATTAAAAAAAGAAATATGAATATCAAGTTTTCGAAAACACTTATCGGCTAAAACTGATTAAAAATAGAAAAATGAATATCAAGTTTTCGAAACACTCATCGGCAAAACTGATTAATAAAAGAAAAATGAATATTAAGTTTTCGAAACACTAATAGCGAAAACTTACCAAAAAAAGAAGAATGAATATCAAATTTTCGAAAAACTCATCGGCAAAAACAGATTAAAAAAAAAGAAAAATAAATATTAAGTTTTCGAAACACTCATCGGCAAAAACTGATTAAAAAAAAGAAAAATGAATATCAAGTTTTCAGAACACTCATCGGCGAAAATTTATTAAAAAAAGAAAAATAAATATCAAGTTTTCGAAAACACTCTTCGGCTAAAACTTATCAGAAAAAAGAAAAATGAATATCAAGTTTTCGAAATACTTATCGGCAAAAACTAATTAAAAAAAGAAAAATGAATATAACGTTTTCGAAACACTCATCGGCAAAAACTGATTTAGAAAAAGAAAAATGAATATCAAGTTTTCGAAACACTTATCGGTGAAAACTAATTAAATAAAGAAAAACGAATACCACGTTTTCGAAACACTCATCGGCGAAAACTGATTAAGAAAAAGAAAAATGAATATCAAGTTTTCCAAACACTCATCGGGGAAAACTATTTAAAAAAGAAAAAACAGAAATGAATATCAAGTTTTTGAAACATTTATTGTCGAAAACTGATTAAGAAAAAGAAAAATGAATATCAAGTTTTTGAAACACTCATCGGTGAAAACTAATTAAATAAAGAAAAATGAATACCACGTTTTCGAAACACTCATCGGCGAAAACTGATTAAGAAAAAGAAAAATGAATATCAAGTTTTTGTAATATCCGAGAATAATTTAACTAGCATCGTTACTTAAATTAAATCAATTAATTTAAAAGAGGAAAATGAGATGAAAAATACACTAGCCTATCACTTATTATGTTGTAAATATAAAATTTTTAAATCCTAATATTTCTATTTTTCTTTTTATTTATGAATAAATCAGACTTATTTTCTTTTGATATGTATATATATTAATTATATATATATATATATATATATATATATATATATATATATATATATATATATATATATTAGATAAGAAGAGGGTAAAGGAATAGAAAAGGAAAAAAAGAAAGCCGTGAGGTAGAAGCAGAGAAAGAGAAATCGTGAGAGAGGAAGAGAGGGAAAGAACGCACGGGAGAGAGACGGAGGAGCTAGGCGTCGCGCACGGAGGAGACGGTAGTGGCCGGACGTACGCGAGACGGAGGCCGGACTCGTGTCCGCCGGAGCTCGTTGCCGTCTTAGTGCTAGAGAGAGAGAGTGACGGTTTAGAGAGAGAAAGCAAAGGGAAAGAGCTTCCACGCCGGAAAACTCGTCGGAAAACGCCGTCTCTTCACCGGGGAAGGTAGCTGGGAGTCTCCTCTACTCCATATCGTCCTTCTAACCGGTTGAATAGAGGTGAGAAGTCCCGAAACTCTCAAACCCCAATTTTATCAATTTTAGGGATTTTTGGAAAGACCCCAATTGATTCAATCTGAGTATTTTGGGTCCTAAATTGAAGTATTTGTATGTTAGGAAGTGAGTTGGAAGCTTAGGAACCGGAACCAAATTGATGGAATTTATCCGGGTTGGAAAAATTGTAGGAAAATGTGGTTGTTAAGGTTTAAGGGTGTTGTGGAATGATTTGGGGTGCATTGAAAGGTTGAATGATAATTATATAATTGTTAAAAATTATTGGAATGTACGAGGGATTAAAAGCCAAGTAATTCCCGTCTCACCCGAAACCCCGTTCGGGGAAAAAGAGACAATTTTCTAATTTTACGCGTATTCGGGTATGTGTATTCATGTGTAGGTGAAGTGTTCAAGGTTAGTTGGATAAATGGAAAGCTTGGACAAGTAGGATTTATGATTCTCTTGAGCCATAAATTCAAGACTTGGGTAATGGAAGTTCATATGGACACATAGAGGTGGAATTGGGTAACCTTGCATTCCCAAGTCAAAGCTTCCGAATAGTGTGATTAAGAAAGGGTTGGACACGAATAGAAGCATGCTAGGTGTCCTAAAACTAGTTGAGGTCACTTCCAAGCTAACAACTAGTCTATAGAATTAATTAGAGAGCACATGAGCACTAGCGTTGCATGTACACGATAGTGGTTGAATTTTCAAGCTTCTGAATCTCTCAAATATATGTGTATAGGGCACCATACAGTGAGCGGACCTTCGGGCACACCGAGAGCCGATACGAGGGGCCAACCAGGTGAGGGGCTTTCCTATCCCTGTCCTATAGGGTTGACTGCGGATATGGATATATGGTTTGCCTTCTTGCCTATTTGTAGGAATTACATGTTAGATAACATGCTATTGTTGTTCCTAAATTACAGTATATGTGAAAACGTGCTATATGTGTGTTTGTGAATTGTAAAAGCGATGGTGGCTCAAGGAGCCTTATATGAAAAGAAGGTCCACGGGACCTATACGATATCGGGGGTAGGATCGAGTAAATATTATCTGAAGGGTGTGGTTTTATATGTAAGTCCTTAAAGAGAATAAACCTAGGTGACTTTGTTCTGAACCAAAAGTCCGAATTAGAAACCACTTGGAAATCTAGATTTGCCTAAGAAGAAGTAAAATGAACAAGTAGTGATCCATAGGGGTCATTTATGGTACAACGCGGGGACCGAGTCTATCACGGGTGGTTCGGGTAGATTGAGTCTGTTACCTTGAGTTAAACTCCCAGAAATACAAAGTGTATGAGTACACCACATTGTGGCTATTGCCTTGGGTAAACCGAGGTGAGATGAGTCGCCGGCTATGCTCCAAGTTAAGTCTTGGGGTCAGATTATTGTTCCAAGTAAAGTCTTGGGACCAGGGGTTCCTAGAATGATCAACTAGGTTCCCATATTGCTCACGCGAGATATTGCCTTCGGGCCAGATTCTCTCCTAATGGAGATATGCCTTCGGGCCAGTTTATGATTACGGTTAATTGAATACGGGTGACCACTTGGAATTATATGTTAAATCGTGATATGATGTATCTATGAATTTGAACGTATGTGAAACCATGCTTTAAATTCTATATTGTGAATATGATATATGTTAACTGCCTGACCACTTAATATATGGAAATTAAACCCGTTATATGCGTATTTGTTTGTAATTGACTCCTCTTCCCCAGTTGTAGTGGTACCCGCCACTACACCAGGGATGGGAAAGCCTCTCACTGAGTCTGTTTGACTCACCCCAATGTTACATGTTACAGACACAGGTGGTATAGGCATCGGGAGCGCTTCCACTTCATCTCAGGGAGGCGGACAGACTTAGAGACCGCACGCATTGTTCGCGTGGGTAGTATTGATATATGTATTTTGTTAGGATGTATATGTATATGATTCTTTTGGGTATAGCATTGTTTTGTACAGTTGCTATATGCATATATGTATATGTCACACTCTAGAACTGTCGGCTTCATACAGGTTAAAGATTGGTCTGGTTGTTGGGATCATAGGTTATGATATGATGAATATCATTTGTATATATATATATATATATATATATATATATATATGAATGTGACTTCCGCATGTGAATAGGATAGATCACACGCACTGAGCGTGTGGTCAATATGTAATTTATATATATGTGTGACTGAATACTTGATTGTGTGAAAATACGGCTTCCGCATGTGAATAGGATAGGTCACACGCATTGAGGCGTGTGATCAATATGTATATTTTATGCAGGTGTGTGATTGAATATATATGCTTGACTGTACATAGGGATTCTGCATGTGAATAGGATAGATCACCCGCCCTTAAACACGTGATCAATATGTATATTATATGTACGTGTGATTGATTATGTGTATATGTATAGACTGAAGCGGCATTGAGCGAGCCGTGGATTGCGTGTTACTTAGGTCACCGGATAGGGATGACCATATATACTATATATTGTTTGTAATAGAAATGGGTAGTTATGCATATATAAGAATGTCAATCAGGGATTAGAGGCTTACATGATAGGAGAAATCCTACCTCCCGTGCCGGTCACGGACGTCCGATAGGGGGTCGTGACAGTTTTCGAAACACTCCTCAGCGAAAACTATTTAAAAAAGAAAAAAGAAAAATGAATATTACGTTTTCAAAACATTTATCGTCGAAAACTGATTAAAAAAAAGAAAAATGAATATTAAGTTTCTGAAACACTCATTGGCGAAAACTGGGTAAAAAAAGAAAAATAAATATCAAGTTTTCAGAACACTCATCGGCGAAAATTGATTAAAAAAAGAGAAATGAATATCAAGTTCTCGAAAACACTCATTGGCTAAAACTGATTAAAAAAAGAAAAATGAATATCAAGTTTTCAAAACACTCATCAACGAAAACTTACTAAAAAATTGAATATCCAGTTTTCAAAACACTAATCGACCAATACTAATTAAAAAATTAAAAATGAATATCAAGTTTTCGAAACACTCATCGACGAAAACTGCTTAAAAAAGGAAAATGAATATCAAGTTTTTGAAGCACTCATCGGTGGAAACTGATTAAAAAACAAAAAATGAATATCAAGTTTTGGAAACACTCATCGGCGAAAACTGATTAAAAAAAGAAAAATGAATATCAAGTTTTCGAAACACTCATCTATGAAAAACTGATTAAAGAAAATAAAAACAAATATCAAGTTTTCGAAACACTCATCGTCGAAAACTGATTAAAAAAAAGAAAAATGAATATCAAGTTTTCGAAACGCTCATCGGTGAAAAACTAATTAAATAAAGAAAAATGAATATCACGTTTTCAAAACACACATCGGCTAAAACTGATTAAGAAAAAAAAATGAATATAATGTTTTTGAAACACTCATCGGAAAAAACTATTTAAAAAAAAGAAAAATTAATATTACGTTTTCGAAACACTAATCGATGAAAACTAATTAAATAAAGAAAAATGAATATCACGTTTTCGAAACACTCATCGGCGAAAACTGATTAAGAAAAAGAAAAATGAATATGAAGTTTTCGAAACACTCATCGGCAAAAACTGAGTAAAAAAGGAAAAATGAATATCACGTTTTCGAAACACTCATCGGCAAAAACTGATTTAGAAAAAGAAAATGAATATCAAGTTTTCGAAACACTAATCGGTGAAAACTAATTAAATATGGAAAAATGAATACCACGTTTTCGAAACACTCATCGGCGAAAACTGATTAAGAAAAAGAAAAATGAATATCAAGTTTTCGAAACACTCATCGGGGAAAACTATTTAAAAAAGAAAAGAAAAATGAATATCAATTTTTCGAAACACTCATCGGCGAAAACTATTTAAAAAACAAGAAAATGAATATTACGTTTTCCAAACACATCTCGGCGAAAACTGATTAAAAAAAAAGAAAAATGAATATCAAGTTTTCAGAACACTCATCGGCGAAAACTGATTAAAAAAGAAAAATGAATATCAAGTTTTCGAAACACTCATCGACGAAAACAATTTAAAAAAAAGAAAAATGAATATTACGTTTTCGAAACACTCAATGGCGAAAACTAATTAAAAAATGAAAAATTACTATCAAGTTTTCGAAACACTTATCGGCGAAAACTGATTAAAAAAAAGAAAAATAAATATTAAGTTTTTAAAACACTTATCGGCGAAAACTGATTAAAAAAAAGAAAAATGAATATCAAGTTTTCAAAACACTTATCGGCGAAACCTAATTAAAAAAAGAAAAATCAATATCAAGTTTTTAGAACACTCAATGGCAAAAACTAATTAAAAAATGAAAAATAATTATCAAGTTTTCGAAAACACTCATCGGCGAAAACTGATTAAAAAATAAAAATGAATATTAAGTTTTTGAAACATTCATCAGTGAAAACTAATTAAAAAAAGAAAATGAATATCAAGTTTTTGAAACACTCATCAGCGAAAACTTACTAAAAAAAGGAAAATGAATATCCAGTTTTCGAAATACTAATCGACGAAAACTTATTAAAAAAATAAAAATGAATATAAAGTTTTCGAAACACTTATCAGCGAAAACTGATTAAAAAAAATAAATAAATATCAAGTTTTCGAAACACTAATCAGCGAAAACTTACCTAAAAAAGAAAAATTTATATGATGTTTTTGAAACACTAATCGGCGAAAACTGATTAAGAAAAAGAAAAATGAATATCAAGTTTTCGAAACACTCATCGGCGAAAACTGATTAAGAAAAAGAAAAATGAATATCAAGTTTTCGAAACACTCATCGTCCAAAACTGAATGAATATCAAGTTTTCGAAACAATAATCAGCAAAAACTTACTAAAAAAGAAAAATGAATATCCAGTTTTCGAAACACTAATCGACCAAAACTGATTAAAAAAATAAAAATGAATATAAAGTTTTCGAAACACTCATCGGCGAAAATTGATTAAAAAAGGAAAATGAATATCAAGTTTTCGAAACACTCATCGGCAAAAACTATTTAAAAAAGAAAAATGAATATCGAGTTTTCGAAACAATCATTAGTGAAAACTTACTAAAAAAAGAAAAATGAATATCAAGTTTTCAGAACACTTATCGGCGAAAATTTATTAAAAAAAGAAAAATGAATATCAAGTTTTCGAAAACACTCATTAGCAAAAACTCTTTAAGAAAAAGAAAAATGAAAATCAAGTTTTCGAAACACTCATCGGAGAAAACTGATTAAAAAAAAGAAAAATGAATATCAAGTTTTCAGAACACTCCTCGGCTAAAACTGATTAATAAAAGAAAAATGAATATCATGTTTTAGAAAACACTCCTCGACTAAAAATTATTAAAAAAAGAAAAATGAATATCAAGTTTTCGGAACACTCATCGGCCAAAACTGATTAAAAAAAGAAAAATGAATATCAAGTTTTCGAAACACTCATCGGCAAAAACATATTAAAAAAAGAGAAAAATATTAAGTTTTCGAAATATTTATCGGCGAAAACTGATTAAATAAAAAGAAAATGAATTTCATGTTTTCAGAACAGTCATCGGCGAAAATTGATTACAAAAAGAAATATGAATATCAAGTTTTCGAAAACACTTATCGGCTAAAACTGATTAAAAAAAAGAAAAATGAATATCAAGTTTTCGAAACACTCATCGGCAAAAACTGATTAAAAAAAGAAAAATAAATATTAAGTTTTCGAAACACTAATCAGCGAAAACTTACCAAAAAAAGAAGAATGAATATCAAATTTTCGAAAATCTCATCGGCAAAAACTGATTGAAAAAAAGAAAAATAAATATTAAGTTTTGAAACACTTATCGGCTGAAACTGATTAAAAAAAGAAAAATGAATATCAAGTTTTCAGAACACTCATCGGCGAAAATTTAATAAAAAAAGAATAATAAATATCAAGTTTTTGAAAACACTCATCGGCTAAAACTGATAAAAAAGAAAAAGAAAAATTAATATCAAGTTTTCGAAACACTTATCGGCAAAAACTGATTTAGAAAACGAAAAACGAATATCAATGTCACGACCCCCTATTGGACGTCCGTGACCGGCACGGGAGGTAGGATTTCTCCTATCCTATAAGCCTCTAATCCCTGATTGACATTCTTATATATGCATAACTACCCATTTCTATTACAAACAGTATATAGAATATATCGTCATCCCTATCCGATGACCTAAGTAGCAGGCAATCCACGGCTCGCTCAACGCCGCTTCAGTCTATACATATACACATAGTCAATCACACATACATATAATATACATATTGATCACGCGCTTCAGGGCGGGTGATCTATCCTATTCACATGCAGAATCCCTATGTACAGTCAAGCATATATATTCAATCACACACCTGCATAGAATATACATATTGATCACACGCCTCAATGCGTGTGACCTATCCTATTCACATGCGGAAGCTGTATTTTCATACCATCAAGTATTCAGTCACACATATATATAAATTTATATATTGACCACACGCTCAGTGCGTGTGATCTATCCTACTCACATGCGGAAGTCACATTCATATATATATATATACACATGATATTCAGCATATCATAACCTATATTCCCAACCACAAGACCAATCTTTAATCTGTATGAAGCCGACAGTTCTAGAGTGTGACATATACATATATGCATATAGCAACTGTACAAAACAATGCTATACCAAAAGAATCATATACATATACATCCTGACAAAATACATATATCAATACTACCCACGCGGACAATGCGTGCGGTCTCTAAGTTTTTCCGCCTCCCTGAGATGAAGTGGAAGCGCTCCCGATGCCTATACCACCTGTGTCTGTAACATTTAAAATTGGGGTGAGTCAAACAAACTCAGTGAGAGGCTTTCCCATCCCTGGTGTAGTAGCGGGTACCACTACAACTGGGGAAGAGGAGCCAATCACAAACACATACGCATATAACAGATTTGAACTTCTATATATTTAGTGGTCAGGCAATTAACTTATATCATATTCACAATAAAGAATTTAAAGCATGGATTTACATACATTTAAATTCACACATACATCATATCATAGTTTAACATATAATTCCAAGTGGATGTCCATATTCAATTAACCGTAATCATAAATTGGCCCGAAGGCATATCTCCGTTAGGAGAGAATCTGGCCCGAAGGCATATCTCACGTGAGTGGTATGGGAACCTAGTTGATCATTCTAGGAACCCCTGGCCCCAAGACTTAACTTGGAACATTAGTCTGACCCCAAGACTTCACTTGGAGCATAGCCGGCGACACATCTGACCTCGGTTTACCCAAGGCAATAGCCACAAGGTGGTGTACTCATATACTCTGTATTTCTGTGGGTTAACTCAAGACAAGAGACTCGATCTACCCGGACAACCCGTGATAGACTCGTTTTCCACGTTGTACCATAAATGACCCCTATGGACCACTACTTGTTCATTTTACTTCTTCTTAGGCAAATTTAGATTTCCAAGTGGTTTCTAATTCGGAACCTTGGTTCAGAACAAGGTCACCTAGGTTTATTCTCTTTAAGGACTTACTTACAAAACCACACCATTCGGATACTATTTACTCGATCCTACCCCCGATATCGTATAGGTCCCGAGGACCTTCTTTCCATATAAGGCTCCTTGAGCCACCATTGCTTTTACAGTTCACATATACACATACAGCACGTCATCACATATATTGCAATTTAGGAACAACAATAGCATGTTATCTAATATGTAATTCCTACAATTAGGCAAGAAGGCAAACCATATATCCATATCCGCAGTCAACCCTATAGGACAAGGATAGGAAAGCCCCTCACCTGGTTGGCACCTCGGATAGGCTCTCGGTGTGCCCGAAGGTCCACTCACAGTATGGTTGTCACGACCCCGATTCCAGGAATCCGTGACCGGCACGGGAATAGAATTTAGCCTCTAAACCCGTAAGCCTTACTTGTAATCATAAATTATCTACCCTTATATACATTCATCATTCAATATTCACATAGTGTATATAGTGGCCACACCATCATTGGTGGCCTAGATAACCTGCAATCCACGGCGCTCAATGCCGCTTCAGCCCACTTCATGTATATATACATCCAAACACTCAGGACATTCACACATAATTATATATACATAGTGATCAAACCCCAAGGGATTGATCTATCCTATTCACACACAATATACATATAACCTGTCATAACCACACATGTACACCCACACTCACAGTTAAGTATACATAGTGATTACACGCCTCAATACGTGTAATCTATCCTATTCACATGCAGGGATTTATATCTTACATCCATCATGTACCAAATCACACCTATATATATATAAAGCATATACATATTGATCACACACCATCATGTGTGACCTATCCTATTCACATACACAGATATATATATATAATTATAACAGAACTTTCCCAACACCCAGAATCCTATCAGTAAGCACATGTGAAGCCGACATGTCTAGATATAGCATAATTCAAAAGCTGTAAATATTTACATCGCATTTACAACTTTAGAATATATACAACTCAAAATACTGAAAACTAAATAATCAAAAGATGTCCACCCACGCGAACAAATGCGGTGCAAGTGGATAGATGTCCGTATCACTGTCCGGACGTCGAAGCCTGCCCGATTCCTGTATCTGTAACATTTAAACAGAGGGTGTGAGTCCAACAGACTCAGTGAGAAGCTTCCCATCCTCGGCGTAGCGGCGGGTACCACTACAACTGGGGAAAGGGAACCACTCACAACCTCATGCGCACGAAATTCCAGTTTGTCATATGTTATATAATGATCAGGCAACATTAATATAACATCACATCACAGATAAACTTAGGAATCATGCTCCTCTATCATGCTACTCATAAGCAATCAATATCATGTAACATTTTATATTAAAAGCCTTAAATCATACAATCGACCCTAGTGCCACGCTAGGGCAATAGCCTCAACGGGCAAGTCTTTCAAATGCTATGCACCACCCTAGTGCCAGGCTAGGGCAATAGTCACAACGGGCAAGTCTTTCAAATGCTATGCACCACCCTAGTGCCAGGCTAGGGCAATAGCCACAACGGGCAATCATGAGAATAAAATGCACCACCCTAGTGCCAGGCTAGGGCAATAGCCACAACGGGCAATCATCTGACGTCATATTTCACTTCTCTTACTTTCAGTGGAATTTGTGACTCTATCTACCCATTTCTATTCTAAGGTATCTTTACCTCAGCAGTGCAAACATCCCTAAGAATTTCTAATCAATTTATGAGATTTACTACTCTTTACTTAGTACTCAACCCTTGATTAGATGATAACCTAGCTCTAAGGTATTTCCTAAGTTCATTTACCACAAATCACGTCGACGTGTATAAATAAGTCAATTTCATTTCCTTAGTGGGTTTCTAATTATTAGGACAATCCGAAACTTGAACTAAATCAACATCCTACCCCATCATTTGTACTGTTCGGCGTATCCCATGTCATCACATGGGCACCCTCCAGTACCACCTCAATGTCAATCAATCACATATTCACAGGTATATTCACATAAATTAGTTTATGAACAACATTAGCATGAAATTTCCTAATAATTCTTACAAATAAGCAAGTAAGCAAGCCACGGATTCACATCCTCATTCAACCCTGTAGGGCAAGGATGGGAAACCCCTCACCTGGACGGCTTCCTGTTTCTGGTCCTGGAGTTACTCCCGCTCCAGACGATTCGTGGTTACCTAACAAACATATTTACGTCATTATCATCTTTATTATATGCAAATTGTATGCATATGCCATGCTCATGTCTTTAAATACATTAAACTTTTGCCAAGAACCAAGTCCTTGGTCTTAACCCTCTTCCTCTCTTTAATACTATTTCCAAGTGTCTCACACTTATTCTCATCTCTTTATCCCTTTCTTCGAATACTTACTTGAGTCACAAAACCTCAAGACATTTGAGATTAGCCATTACTTTGTACATGTCAAATTTATGTCCACTTCCTCTAGTTAGTCCCTTAGGTTAGTTAATTAACTTAGAGTTCCATTAACTAGTGTTCAGGACATTCAACATACTTTTATTTGGGTCTAAATTCGTGTTATTTCCTTTATAACCCCATCGACTTAAAAAATCTCCAATTTACCCGTTTTCACCTACAAGTGTCCGTATGTGACTTTTCATAATTTCCATACCCAATTGATGGCCTATGATAGTCATAGTCTCAAATTCTCTATGGTTGCCAATTACCCAACCACTCTTTCAACTTATATTCACATACGAATACATGTGGCCTAATATACTTAAAAATTGGGATTCTACCCAATAAGAGCATTTTACTATTTAAATTGATTCCGGCGTCCATTACGGTCTAACCGAAACTTCTTACCCACCACTTAGCTCCATGTTCTAAATTGGATTGAAAAGTGTCTCTTTTCATACTAAATTGGTTTCCGGTTGAGACGGAATTACTCGGGCGTTAATCCCTCGCATATTCCAACAATCCCTACCATTCTATAACACCAATTCAGCACACCAATCAATCCCAATTCAATTTATACTACACTTTAATCCTCTTTAAATTCCATTATCCTATGGTTTTCAAAGTGGGTAACTTCCATCATCAATTTTCCAACACATACACTTCCAAATACCTCCAAACAATCCAATAGCTTCAAATTAGGACCAAAATAATCAATTCATACCAATTAGGAATTTTCCAAGAATCCCTAAAATAGATAAATTTGGGGTTTGAGGGATTCGGGACTTTTTACCTCGATTCAATCGGATAGGATGATGAAATGGGGTAGAAAGAACTCCTGGTCACCTTCCCCGACTTTGAAACGGCGGATTTCGGCGAAGATTCCGGCG
Organism: Senna tora; assembly: GCA_014851425.1. Classification (NCBI taxonomy): domain Eukaryota; kingdom Viridiplantae; phylum Streptophyta; class Magnoliopsida; order Fabales; family Fabaceae; genus Senna; species Senna tora. The sequence goes on along the minus strand of CM026263.1, from coordinate 14,966,979 downwards.
AAAAACACTATTCCCGTCACTTCCCTCTTCCCCTCCGTGAAGCCCGCGCCGGACCACCTTCCTCCGGCGTCCAGCGTCGCCGTCGACAGCTCCGGTCCCGGCGAACGGCGGCGTCGACCTCCGGCTGACTCACGCGCTCACGCTTTTCCCCTTCCCGCCGAAGCCCTTAGCGTCGTGGTCCTCAATTTTTCTGCTTCACAATTCTCGACTGCTCCCTCTCTCTGGATGCAAAAATTTGGGGCCTTTTTTGGTCCTTATTAATTTCACTTAAGGGGGGTCACGTGTGTGACCCCCTTCCAGCACATATATAATATATTATTTTTTTATAAAAATAAATTGTATATATATATATACACATATATTTAATATATTATTATTTATTGTTAAAATTAACTTTGGGGTTAATAGACTTACACCCAATATTTCCCGTTAGGTCCTAATTTTGGTCCAAATAAAATTTAATTTGTTTAAAATTTTCTCTTTTTCCTTCCAAATTTAAAATAAAAATTAAATTAGGACCTTAACGTTAATTGGAAAATTTCCGGGTATTACAATCTTCCCCCTTAAGAAATTCGGTCCCCGAATTTCAACCACATACTAACCTTAGTTTCCAAATAGGTGAGGATACGTCCTGCGCATTTCTCCCTCGACTTCCCACGTAGCTTCCTCGGTCGAGTGATTTCTCCACAGAACTTTCACCAATGGTATTTCTTTCGATCTCAACTTCTTCAATTGACGATCCAAGATTTCCACTGGTATCTCCTCATACGTCAAATCTTCGGTTAGTTGTATCTCCTGGGGTTGGATTACATGAGAAGGATCTGGCAAGTACTTGCGAAGCATTGACACATGAAACACCGGATGAACTCCTTCTAGTTCCGCCGGCAACTGAAGACGGTAGGCAACATTTCCTACACGCTCAAGTATCTCAAATGGTCCGATATATCTTGGACTTAGCTTGCCTTTCTTGCCAAACCTCATCACGCCTCTCATTGGTGAAACTTTCAAAAAGACTTGCTCACCCACAGCGAATTCTAACTCTCTTCTCCGATTGTCGGCATATGACTTCTGCCTACTCTGAGCCGTCACAAGCTTTTCTCTAATTACCTTTACCTTGTCCAACGCTTCTTGAATAAGTTCTGGACCAACTAACTTGGCCTCTCCGACTTCGAACCACCCAATCGGGGATCTACACCTTCGACCATATAAAGCTTCAAAAGGTGCCATCTGTATACTGGACTGGTAACTGTTATTGTAGGCAAACTCTGCTAATGGTAGATACTTTTCCCAACTCCCGCCGAAATCCATTACACATGCCCTTAGCATGTCCTCTAAAATCTGAATAGTCCTCTCAGATTGCCCATCAGTCTGGGGATGAAATGCTGTACTCAGATCAACCCTCGTCCCCAATGCCTCTTGCAATGCCCTCCAGAATCGAGAGGTAAACTGTGGCCCCCTGTCAGAGATAATCGACACCGGCACTCCATGTAACCTCACTATCTCTGATAGGTATAACTGGGCATACTGACCCACTCCGTAAGTGGTCTTAACTGGCAGGAAATGAGCGGACTTGGTCATCCGATCAACTATTACCCAAACTGAGTCGAAACCCCTCTGCGATCGTGGCAATCCTGACACAAAATCCATAGTAATCCTTTCCCACTTCCATTCAGGAATTTCTATCTGTTGAAGTGTTCCGGCAGGCTTTTGGTGTTCAGCCTTAACTTGCTGACACACTAGACATCTAGATACGTAGTCTGCGGCGTCTTTCTTCATACCATTCCACCAGTACAATTCTCTCAGATCTTGATACATTTTATTACTACCCGGATGGATTGTGTACGCTGTCTTGTGTGCCTCTTCAAGAATTCTTTCTTTCAAACCGTCCACCACAGGTACACACAATCGTCCTTCCAACTGGAGTATGCCACTGTCATCTATGGAGAATCGGACGTCGTCTTTCTCCCCCTTAACCACTGTATCTCTGATCTATTTGAGGTCGGCGTCTTGGTCTTGCTTGGACTTAACTTCTTCGACTAGAGCTGACTTGGCTTGGACATGGGCTAGAAACAAGTCGGAGTCTCCAATTTCAAACTGAGTTCCAGACTGTTCCAGCTCATGTATTTCCCGAATCAACGGCCTTTGTACTTCACTGATATGGGCTAAGCTACCCATTGATTTTCGGCTCAAAGCGTCTGCTACAACATTCGCTTTACCAGGATGGTAAAGAATTGTACAGTCATAATCTTTTATCAACTCCATCCACCTGTGTTGTCTCAGATTCAAGTCTTTCTGTTCAAAAATGTACTTGAGGCTTTTGTGGTCTGTGTATATCTCACACGATTCACCATAAAGGTACTGTCTCCAAATCTTCAAGGCAAACACCACCGCTGCCATTTCAAGGTCGTGAGTCGGGTAATTCTTCTCATGCTTCCGGAGTTGCCTAGATGCATAAGCAATTACTTTCCCATATTGCATAAGAACGCACCCTAACCCAATTCGCGAAGCATCACAGTAAACCACATGTCCTCCGGTGCCTTCAGGAAGTGCCAACACTGGTGCTGTAGTGAGACTTTCCTTCAGTTTCTGGAAACTTTCTTCACACTTGTTACTCCACTCAAACTTTACCCCTTTTTGAGTCAACTTTGTAAGAGGTGCAGCCATTTTCGAAAAGTCCTGCACAAACCTCCTGTAATACCCAGCCAAACCTAAGAAACTACGAATCTCTGTTACTGAGGTTGGTTGGGACCAATTCTTCACTGCTTCTACTTTGCTCGGGTCAACATGGATTCCCTCTGAAGACACCACGTGACCAAGGAATGCCACTCTATCAAGCCAAAATTCACACTTTGAAAACTTAGCATACAACTTTTCTTCTCTTAGCTTTTGTAATGCCAGTCTCAAGTGGGTTGCGTGCTCCTCCGCATTTTTGGAATAGATTAGAATGTCATCTATAAATACAATGACAAAACGGTCTAGAAATGGCTTGAAAACCGGTTCATCAAATCCATAAAAGCTGCTGGTGCATTTGTTAGACCGAATGACATAACTAGAAATTCATAATGGTCGTACCGGGTTCGAAAAGCAGTCTTGGGTACATCTTCATTTCTAATCTTCAACTGATGATACCCTGATCGCAAATCGATTTTTGAAAACCTCTTAGCGCCCTGCAGTTGATCAAACAGGTCATCGATCCTTGGAAGTGAATACTGATTGCGGACCGTCACCTTATTCAACTTTCGGTAACTGATACACAATCTTAAAGTTCCATCCTTCTTCTTCACGAACAACACCGGAACACCCCATGGTGAAAAACTGGGTCTGATAAAACCCTTATCAAGTAACTCCTGTAATTGAGCGTGTAGCTCCGTCAACTCTTTCAGAGCCATTCTATAGGGTGGTGTGGACATCGGCTGTGTTCCTGGTAACAGTTCAATCTCGAACTCAATTTCTCGATCAGGCGGCAATCCTGGCAGTTCATCAGGAAACACATCAAGGAACTCCCGAACCACCGGCACCTGATCTGCTGGAATTACATCTTTCGTCTTATCCCTCACAACTGCCAAATATCCCTTACACCCTTTCTCAAGTAGTTTGGAAGCTTCCATTGCCGAAATTAGGCTTGGATGTGAGGCACCACCATCACCCCATACTACAAATGGTTCCTCATCAGGCATATTGAACTTTAAACACTTTGCCCTGCAGTCAACCACCGCATGACAAGATGCCAACCAATCCATGCCTAAGATGACGTATAGGTCTACCATGTATAGTAGTCGTAGGTCTACAACCGTCTCATGACCCTCGACTATAACAACACATGACTCATAGACATACTTAACTTGAATCGAATCACCCATCGGAGTAGAGACCTTTTCTGTCTCCTTCAACCTGGTCGGGCGTTTCTCGACCTTCCGTGCAAATGCATGAGAGATGTAGGAATGAGTTGAACCGGAATCAAATAATACAAGAGCCTTGAGAGCGCATACTGTAAGTGTACCTGTCACAACTGTGTTTGAGGCATGTGCATCCTGCCGAGACAAAGCAAATACTCGTGCCTGTCCTCCTCCCGGCGCACCTGGACCTCTACCACCTGCTCCTGCTCCTCTACCTCTGCCCGCACCTGAAGTGTTAACCTGGGGTGGTACAGTTCTAACTGGTGGGGCTGCAATCGGAGTACTACCTGGAGTAGGGTTACTTCTGACACTTGTGCTGCTCCTCTTCTGTGGACATTCCCTAGCCATATGTCCAAATTGCCCACAATTGTAACAACTTCCTCTCTTGGCTTTGCATTCTCCAAAATGAAATCTTCCACATGTAGCACACTGCGGTCTCTGGCTACTGCTCTGACCACTACCATGAGATCTCTGCCCATCTTGCCTATTAGTCCTCCAAGTACCGGTGGCGGTAGTAGTAGTCCGTCCATCAGCTTGTCCCACAGAATTCAGGGCTAAACCTGAACCTCCTGTCACTTTCTGCTTCTTCTTCGATCCTTGGCCTTCACTGCTCATTAATAATTTATTCTTGGGATTCGCCGACGTTCCAAACTTCTTTCTATTTTCGATCACTCTTGCACAATCTGCAGCCTGTGCTAGAGTTTCAAATTGATTACACTGGGGTAGTAGCACTACGAACAACGGCTCTACCAGTCTGTGAATGAATCTCTTGATCAATTCCCTCTCATCAGGAACTAATTCAGAAGCATATTGGGCTAGCTTTGTGTACTGCAGTTCAAACTCGGTCACAGACATATTCGGCGTCATCCACAAGTCTTCGAACTGTTGACGCTCGGCATACTTCATTCCTTCAGATAGAAACTGACCCAGGAATTCCCTCTGAAAATCTTTCCAGGTCATAGGAGCAACTCTCCTTGCATATCTCTTCTGTACTGATTCAAACCAAACCCGTGCAGCGCCTCTTAACTGAAACGAGGCAAGTTCCACCATCTCTCCTCCTGGACACCTTAGTAACTGCCCAATTCTGATTATATCACAGAGGAAATGTTGAGGGTCCTCCTTGGTTTCGGTTCCGCAAAATGTAGGCGGATTCAACTTCAAGAATTTTGTAATTGGCAATTCCCTCGGGGCTCCCCTCGGTCTCCTAGGCACGTCCCTTAGTTGCCAATCCCTTCTAGGTTCTTCATTTCTTTCCTCTATCTCTTCTACTCCTTGTCCCTCAAGTATCATTTGTTCCTCCTCTTCGCCGACCACCAACCGACGAACTTCTTGTTGAATTTGGCGGGTGATTTCAGCTCTCAACTCCTGGAATCCCGCAGTCAACATCTCAGCCACCGACGGAGCACCCGTCTCAACCTGTGGCTCTGAAGGTTGTTCTCTATGTGTCTCTCTTCCTGGTGCTCTTCCACGACCGCGAGCACGACCTCTAGCTCGGCCTCTGGGAGGTATTCTCTCCTCCCTAACCGATTCCTCATCCGCTCTTGCAGGGACCCTACCACCCCTCCTACCTCGCCTAGTAGTTGGCGGCATCCCTATACTGCACAAGAACGTCATCTGATCGTTAGTTACTTATCTATGACAATTTATGGAGGAATGAATAAAAAGCTGACTCAAACTGTCCTGGGTATTCCCACAAGTGACTTTTTACACCCACTTTGTGCCCGGGTACACAAAGAAGGGTAAACCGACACCCGGTTATACCAATGGCTTCACATGACTTAAAGAAAAACCAGGCTCTGATACCAACTTTGTCACGACCCCGATTCCAGGAATCCGTGACCGGCACGGGAATAGAATTTAGCCTCTAAACCCGTAAGCCTTACTTGTAATCATAAATTATCTACCCTTATATACATTCATCATTCAATATTCACATAGTGTATATAGTGGCCACACCATCATTGGTGGCCTAGATAACCTGCAATCCACGGCGCTCAATGCCGCTTCAGCCCACTTCATGTATATATACATCCATACACTCAGGACATTCACACATAATTATATATACATAGTGATCAAACCCCAAGGGATTAATCTATCCTATTCACACACAATATACATATAACCTATCATAACCACACATGTACACCCACACTCACAGTTAAGTATACATAGTGATTACACGCCTCAATACGTGTAATCTATCCTATTCACATGCAGGGATTTATATCTTACATCCATCATGTACCAAATCACACCTATATATATAAAGCATATACATATTGATCACACACCATCATGTGTGACCTATCCTATTCACATACACAGATATATATATATATAATTATAACAAAACTTTCCCAACACCCAGAATCCTATCAGTAAGCACATGTGAAGCCGACATGTCTAGATATAGCATAATTCAAAAGTTGTAAATATTTACATCGCATTTACAACTTTAGAATATATACAACTCAAAATACTGAAAACTAAATAATCAAAAGATGTCCACCCACGCGAACAAATGCGGTGCAAGTGGATAGATGTCCGTATCACTGTCCGGACGTCGAAGCCTGCCCGATTCCTGTATCTGTAACATTTAAACAGAGGGTGTGAGTCCAACAGACTCAGTGAGAAGCTTTCCATCCTCGGCGTAGCGGCGGGTACCACTACAGCTGGGGAAAGGGAACCACTCACAACCACATGCGCACGAAATTCCAGTTTGTCATATGTTATATAATGATCAGGCAACATTAATATAACATCACATCACAGATAAACTTAGGAATCATGCTCCTCTATCATGCTACTCATAAGCAATCAATATCATGTAACATTTTATATTAAAAGCCTTAAATCATACAATCGACCCTAGTGCCACGCTAGGGCAATAGCCTCAACGGGCAAGTCTTTCAAATGCTATGCACCACCCTAGTGCCAGGCTAGGGCAATAGCCACAACGGGCAAGTCTTTCAAATGCTATGCACCACCCTAGTGCCAGGCTAGGGCAATAGCCACAACGGGCAATCATGAGAATAAAATGCACCACCCTAGTGCCAGGCTAGGGCAATAGCCACAACGGGCAATCATCTGACGTCATATTTCACTTCTCTTACTTTCAGTGGAATTTGTGACTCTATCTACCCATTTCTATTCTAAGGTATCTTTACCTCAGCAGTGCAAACATCCCTAAGAATTTCTAATCAATTTATGAGATTTACTACTCTTTACTTAGTACTCAACCCTTGATTAGATGATAACCTAGCTCTAAGGTATTTCCTAAGTTCATTTACCACAAATCACGTCGACGTGTATAAATAAGTCAATTTCATTTCCTTAGTGGGTTTCTAATTATTAGGACAATCCGAAACTTGAACTAAATCAACATCCTACCCCATCATTTGTACTGTTCGGCGTATCCCATGTCATCACATGGGCACCCTCCAGTACCACCTCAATATCAATCAATCACATATTCACAGGTATATTCACATAAATTAGTTTATGAACAACATTAGCATGAAATTTCCTAATAATTCTTACAAATAAGCAAGTAAGCAAGCCACGGATTCACATCCTCATTCAACCTTGTAGGGCAAGGATGGGAAACTCCTCACCTGGACGGCTTCCTATTTCTGGTCCTGGAGTTACTCCCGCTCCAGACGATTCGTGGTTACCTAACAAACATATTTACGTCATTATCATCTTTATTATATGCAAATTGTATGCATATGCCATGCTCATGTCTTTAAATACATTAAACTTTTGCCAAGAACCAAGTCCTTGGTCTTAACCCTCTTCCTCTCTTTAATACTATTTCAAGTGTCTCACACTTATTCTCATCTCTTTATCCCTTTCTTCGAATACTTACTTGAGTCACAAAACCTCAAGACATTTGAGATTAGCCATTACTTTGTACATGTCAAATTTATGTCCACTTCCTCTAGTTAGTCCCTTAGGTTAGTTAATCAACTTAGAGTTCCATTAACTAGTGTTCAGGACATTCAACATACTTTTATTTGGGTCTAAATTCGTGTTATTTCCTTTATAACCCCATCGACTTAAAAAATCTCCAATTTACCCGTTTTCACCTACAAGTGTCCGTATGTGACTTTTCATAATTTCCATACCCAATTGATGGCCTATGATAGTCATAGTCTCAAATTCTCTATGGTTGCCAATTACCCAACCACTCTTTCAACTTATATTCACATACGAATACATGTGGCCTAATATACTTAAAAATTGGGATTCTACCCAATAAGAGCATTTTACTATTTAAATTGATTCCGGCGTCCATTACGGTCTAACCGAAACTTCTTACCCACCACTTAGCTCCACGTTCTAAATTGGATTGAAAAGTGTCTCTTTTCATACTAAATTGGTTTCCGGTTGAGACGGAATTACTCGGGCATTAATCCCTCGCATATTCCAACAATCCCTACCATTCTATAACACCAATTCAACACACCAATCAATCCCAATTCAATTTATACTACACTTTAATCCTCTTTAAATTCCATTATCCTATGGTTTTCAAAGTGGGTAACTTCCATCATCAATTTTCCAACACATACACTTCCAAATACCTCCAAACAATCCAATAGCTTCAAATTAGGACCCAAAATAATCAATTCATACCAATTAGGAATTTTCCAAGAATCCCTAAAATAGATAAATTTGGGGTTTGAGGGATTCGGGACTTTTTACCTCGATTCAATCGGATAGGATGATGAAATGGGGTAGAAAGAACTCCTGGTCACCTTCCCCGACTTCGAAACGGCGGATTTCGGCGAAGATTCCGGCGAAAAACACTATTCCCGTCACTTCCCTCTTCCCCTCCGTGAAGCCCGCGCCGGACCACCTTCCTCCGGCGTCCAGCGTCGCCGTCGACAGCTCCGGTCCCGGCGAACGGCGGCGTCGACCTCCGGCTGACTCACGCGCTCACGCTTTTCCCCTTCCCGCCGAAGCCCTTAGCGTCGTGGTCCTCAATTTTTCTGCTTCACAATTCTCGACTGCTCCCTCTCTCTGGATGCAAAAATTTGGGGCCTTTTTTGGTCCTTATTAATTTCACTTAAGGGGGGTCACGTGTGTGACCCCCTTCCAGCACATATATAATATATTATTTTTTTATAAAAATAAATTGTATATATATATATATACACATATATTTAATATATTATTATTTATTGTTAAAATTAACTTTGGGGTTAATAGACTTACACCCAATATTTCCCGTTAGGTCCTAATTTTGGTCCAAATAAAATTTCATTTGTTTAAAATTTTCTCTTTTTCCTTCCAAATTTAAAATAAAAATTAAATTAGGACCTTAACGTTAATTGGAAATTTTCCGGGTATTACAATGGTGCCCTATACACATATATATTTAGGAAATTTAGAACGCGTAACTAAACATCTAAAAATGCGTGTGTCGTGCTAATGCTCATGTACCCTTTAGATATTTCTAAGAACTAATTATTTAGTTCGTTACGTCGTCTTATTTGCTCTTTCGGAAAGTCCAGAATGCCCCATATTTGACTTTCACACTTTCGAGTCATTTAGAACATCTAATTGCTTAGGTTAGAGATTTCCACTTGTCTAAATTCCCCTTCATGTGTTCATATGGGTATTTAATTAATAAAAGAATTAAATTCACGGTTCAAAAGAGGCTCTAGCTTACTCATTCCACCGTCTCCCTTATTCGCCGAGTAAAAGCTTAATTATTACCTCTTTAATTATATATAAAAATATAATTGGGTATAATTGGAGCCTTGGGACTAATTTAACGGGTCTTAGGTGTCCACCACGGACTTAGACTGAGGTGTTCGACCCACCGTATAGCTCCTTACTGAACAGTGGCCTATTATTTCGCCTCTTTTTCACCGGATTGGGTTCCGGTTGAGATGGTAAATACTCGGATTTTATTCCCTTGACTATTTCCAGCATTTATAACACTTATACTACTCCAATCCAAGCCTAAACATGCATCAAACCAGCAAAATTCAATTTATAGGAATTTTCTAACTAAATTTTCCTAATTTCCATACCCGGTCAAATTCCTACGGTTTAACTTCGATTCTGAACCTCACTAAGCTTTCAATAATATCCACTAAGCTCAATTTAACCTTAAAATACCCAAAATTGGAGAAATTAGGGTTTTGAGAGTTTTGGGGCTTTCTTACTTGACTTCAATCGGATAGAAGGCTTGGTGGTGTAGGGGATAGGTTCCGGTCAACGTTTCCGGCAAGAATCCGGCGAGAATCCGGCCGGTGCACGTCGTCCTCTTGCTTCCCGTGAGTTTCTCCTCTGGTTCACGCTGCTTCTGCTCTTCTTTCTTTTTTTTTTCTTTATTTGCTATGCTTATGCGTTATGTGTGTGTGTGTTAATATATATATATATATATATATATATATATATATATATATATATATTGTCTTATATGAGTTGCTTTATGTTTTGCTGATGGCGTGTTTTTTTTTTCATTTTTTTTTTGAAAAATTTATTTATTTATTACATTCTCTTTTTTTTTTCATTTAGGTCCTAAAAATGATACTTAGATTTCCTATTTTTTTCTCCCCTTAATTTTATTTTATCTTTAATTTAATTTATTTTTCTTTCTGAAAGAAAAATAAATTTAATAATAATGAAAATAATCTAATCTAAATATCTCGAATATTACAATCAAGTTTTCGAAACACTCATCGGTGAAAACTAATTAAATAAAGAAAAATGAATACCACGTTTTCGAAACACTCATCGGCGAAAACTGATTAAGAAAAAGAAAAATGAATATCAAGTTCTCGAAACACTCATCGGGGAAAACTATTTAAAAAAGAAAAAACAGAAATGAATATCAAGTTTTTGAAACATTTATCGTCGAAAACTGATTAAGAAAAAGAAAAATGAATATCAAGTTTTTGAAACACTCATCGGTGAAAACTAATTAAATAAAGAAAAATGAATACTACGTTTTCGAAACACTTATCGGCGAAAACTAATTAAGAAAAAGAAAAATGAATATCAAGTTTTCGAAACACTCATCAGGGAAAACTATTTAAAAAAGAAAAAATAAAAATGAATATTACGTTTTCAAAACATTTATCGTCGAAAACTGATTAAAAAAAAGAAACATGAATATCCAGTTTTCAAAACACTAATCGACCAATAATAATTAAAAAAAGAAAAATGAATATCAAGTTTTCGAAACACTCATCTACGAAAAACTGATTAAAGAAAATAAAAATGAATATCAAGTTTTCGAAACACTCATCGGCGAAAACTGACTAAAAAAGAAAAATGAATATCAAGTTTTCGAAACACTCATCGGTGAAAAACTAATTAAATAAAGAAAAATGAATATCACGTTTTCAAAACACACATCGGCTAAAACTGATTAAGAAAAAGAAAAATGAATATCATGTTTTCGAAACACTTATCGGAAAAAATTATTTGTAAAAAAAAGAAAAATTAATATTACGTTTTCGAAACACTAATCGATGAAAACTAATTAAATAAAGAAAAATGAATATCACGTTTTCGAAACACTCATCAGCGAAAACTGATTAAGAAAAAGAAAAATGAATATGAAGTTTTCGAAACACTCATCGGCAAAAACTGATTAAAAAAAAGGAAAATGAATATCACGTTTTCGAAACACTCATTGGCGAAAACTGATTTAGAAAAAGAAAAATGAATATCAAGTTTTCGAAACACTAATCGGTGAAAACTAATTAAATAAGGAAAAATGAATACCACATTTTCGAAACACTTATCGGCGAAAACTATTTAAAAAAGAAAAGAAAAATGATTATCAAGTTTTCGAAACACTCATCGGCGAAAACTATTTAAAAAACAAGAAAAATGAATATTACGTTTTCGCAACACTCATCGGCGAAAACTATTTAAAAAACAAGAAAAATGAATATTACGTTTTCCAAACACTTCTCGGCGAAAACTGATTAAAAAAAGAAAAATGAATATCAAGTTTTCGAAACACTTATCGGCGAAAACAATTTAAAAAAAAAAGAAAAATGAATATTACGTTTTCGAAACACTCAACGGCGAAAACTAATTAAAAAATGAAAAATTACTATCAAGTTTTCGAAACACTTATCGGCGAAAACTGATTAAAAAAAATAAAAATAAATATTATGTTTTGGAAACACTAATCGGCGAAAACTGATTAAAAAAAAAAAGAAAAATGAATATCAAGTTTTCAAAACACTCATTGGCAAAAACTAATTAAAAAATGAAAAATAATTATCAAGTTTTCGAAAACACTCATCGGCGAAAACTGATTATAAAAAGAAAAATGAATATTAAGTTTTCGAAACACTCATCGGTAAAAACTAATTAAAAAAAGAAAATGAATATCAAGTTTTCGAAACACTCATCAGCGAAAACTTACTAAAAAAAGGAAAATGAATATCCAGTTTTCGAAATACTAACCATCGAAAACTGATTAAAAAAATAAAAATGAATATAAATTTTTCGAAACACTTATCGGCGAAAAGTGATTAAAAAAATGAAAAATAAATATTAAGTTTTGAAAACACTCGTTAGCGAAATCTTACCTAAAAAAGAAAAATGAATATGACATTTTTGAAACACTAATCGGCGAAAACTGATTAAGAAAAAGAAAAATGAATATCAAGTTTTCGAAACAGTCATCGATGAAAACTATTTAAATAAAGAAAAATAAATATCAAGTTTTCGAAACACTCATCGGCGAAAACTGTTAAGAAAAAGAAAAATGAATATCAAGTTTTCAGAAAACTCATCGGCGAAAACTGATTAAAAAAATAAAAATGAATATCAAGTTTTCGAAACAATCATCGGCGAAAACTATTTAAAAAAAAGAAAAATGAATATTACGTTTTCGAAACACTCAACGGCGAAAACTGATTAAAAAATGAAAAATTACTATCAAGTTTTCGAAACACTCATCGGCGAAAACTGATTAAAAAAAAGAAAGATGGATATCAAGTTTTCGAAACACTTATCGGCAAAAACTAATTGAAAAAAGAAAAATGAATATCAAGTTTTCGAAACACTCATTAGCGAAAACATACTAAAAAAGAAAAATGAATATCATATTTTCGAAAAACTCATCGGCAAAAGCTGATTAAAAAAAAGAAAAATAATTATTAAGTTTTTGAAACACTCATCGGCGAAAACTGATTAAAAAAAGAAAAATGAATATCAAGTTTTCAGAACACTTATCGGCGAAAATTTATTAAAAAAATAAAAATGAATATCAACTTTTCGGAAACAAACGTTGGCAAAAACTGATTAAAAAAAAGAAAAATAAATATCAAGTTTTCAAAACATCCATCGGCGAAAACTGATTACAAAAAAGAAAAATGAATATCAAGTTTTCAGAACACTCATCGGCGAAAACTGATTAAAAAAATAAAAATGAATATCAAATTTTCGAAACACTCATCGGCGAAAACTATTTAAAAAAAAGAAAGATAAATATTAAGTTTTCGAAACACTCAACGGCGAAAACTGATAAAAAGAGGAAAAATTACTATCAAGTTTTCGAAACACTCATCGGCGAAAACTGATTAAAAAAAGAAAAATAAATATTAAGTTTTTGAAACACTCATCGGCGAAAAATGATTAAAAAAGAAAAATGAATATTAAGTTTTTAAAACAATCATCAGCGAAAAATAATTAAAAAAGAAAAATGAATATCAAGTTTTCGAAAACACTCATCGATGAAAACTAATTAAATAAAGAAAAATGAATATCACGTTTTTGAAACACTTATCGGCAAAAACTGATTAAGAAAAAGAAAAATGAATATCAAGTTTTCAGAACACTCATCGGCGAAAATTGATTAAAAAAAGAAAAATGAATATAAAGTTTTCGAAAACACTCATCGGCAAAAGCAGATTAAAAAAAAAGAAGAATAAATATTAAGTTTTCGAAACATTCATCGGCGAAAACTGATTAAAAAAAGAAAATGAATATCAGGTTTTCGAAACACTCATCAGCGAAAACTTACTAAAAAAAGAAAAATGAATATCCAGTTTTCGAAACACTAATCGACCAAAACTGATTAAAAAAATAAAAATAAATATCAAGTTTTCGAAACACTTATCGGCGAAAACTATTTAAAAAAAAGAAAAATGAATATTACGTTTTCAAAACACTTATCGACGAAAAGTGATTACAAAAATAAAAATGAATATCAAGTTTTCAAAACACTTATCGGCGAAAACTGATTAAAAAAAGAAACATGAATATCAAGTTTTCGAAACACTCATCGGCGAAAACTATTTTAAAAAAAAGAAAAATGAATATTACGTTTTCGAAACACTCAACGGCGTAAACTGATTAAAAAATGAAAAATTACTATTAAGTTTTCGAAACACTTATCGGCAAAAACTGATTAGAAAAAAGAAAAAGAAAAATTAAGTTTTTGAAACACTTATCGGCGAAAATAGATTAAAAAAAGGAAAAATGAATATCAAGTTTTCAAAACACTCATCGGCGGAACCTGATTAAAAAAAAGAAAAATGAATATCAAATTTTCAAAACACTCATCGGCGAAAACTAATTAAAAAAAGAAAAATAATTATCAAGTTTTCGAAAGCACTCATCGGCGAAAACTGATTAAAAAAAGAAAAATGAATATCAAGTTTTCGAAACACTCATCAGCGGAAACTTACCTAAAAAAGAAAAATGAATATCACGTTATTGAAATACTCATCGGCGAAAATTGATTAAGAAAAATAAAAACGAATATCAAGTTTTCAGAACATTCATCGGCGAAAACTGATTAAAAAAGTAAAAATGAATATCAAGATTTCGAAACACTCATTGGCGAAAACTATTTTAAAAAAAAGAAAAATGAATATTACGTTTTCGAAACACTCAACGACGAAAACTGTTAAAAAAATGAAAAATTACTATCAAGTTTTCGAAACACTCATCGGCAAAATTTGATTAAAAAAAAGAAAAATAAATATCAAGTTTTCGAAACACTCATCGGCAAAAACTGATTAAAAAAGAAAAATGAATATCAAGTTTTCGATACACTTATTAGTGAAAACTTACTAAAAAAGAAAAATGAATATCAAGTTTTCGAAACACTCATCGACGAAAACTGATTAAAAAAAATGAATATTAAGTTTTCGAAACACTCATCGGTGAAAAATGATTAAAAAAAGAAAAATGAATATCATGTTTCGAAAACACTCATCGATGAAAACTAATTAAATAAAGAAAAATGAATATCACTGTAATACTCGAGAATATTTTAACCGGCATCATTAATTAAATCAAATTAATTAAGTTAAAAGTGGAAGATGAGATAAAGAAAAAAATATATATAAATACTATCCTACTACTTTTTTTTTAGTAGTACAAAGTATCTTAAATCCTAGTGTTTCATAATTTTTTTATTTATTATTTTTATTTATTTTGTTATATCATACCTCTTTTTCTTTTTGTAATATATATATATATATATATATATATATATATATATATATATATATATTAATTTATTATATATATAGATATATGTAATATATAAGTAAAGAATAAAAGAAAAGAAGAGGGAAGAAGCGTGAGGAATAAAGAAAAAGGGGAAGCACGCTGGATAGAAGAAACGGGATGACGGAGGCACGCGAGAGAGAGGGGGAGGACCATCGTTGACGGAAGCAAGGAGGAGGAGCAAGCGTGGGTGGCCGGACGCACGGGCTGAGCACGGTGGTGGCCGGAGTCGCGTCCACCGGAGCCGTAGTCGCCTTCGTTGTGCTAGAGAGAGAGAGAGTTCGGGCTAGAGAGAGAAACAAGAGGGAGAAAGCTTTTGTATTACCCGGGAAAATTTTCAAAGCTTAAAATGAAATTAAAGGGAAAGATAAGAAGTAGAAAAAAAAATTTTTTGGACTTAATTCAGGACCTAAGGGATTGGAAACCTGAATCTAACAAGGAAAAGAGAGTAGAAAATATTTTTGGGTATTTAATTTGGGATATAAGAGAAAAATAAAAATTTAATTGGAAAGAGGAGGATTTAATTGGGAGTATTTTCCATCTTTTCTTGATTGGAATTATTACTATAATAATAATAATAATTATTATTAATGATTAATTATTTATTTATATATATATTTTAATTAATTATGTTATAGTGGGGTGGGGGTGCATGACATAAGGGATTAAAGGAGAAGGATGAATGGTTTAAAAGAAAAGGAAGAGAGGGTTACGGGAAGAAAGAATAGAAAGAAAGAAAAGAAGAGAAAGAGAGAGAGAGAAGAGAGAGAGAGAGGAGGAGAGGTGTGACGAAGAAGAAGAGGTTGGGGTTCGCTGGAAAAGTGATCGGGGAGAGCTAGCCGACGCCGGAGAAGTCACCGGAGCTCGGGTATGATGTCTCCTGCACCTTCCACCAATCGAATCAAAGGTTGGTAACCCCAATTTCATTCGAAAACCCCAAATTTCTTCATTTTAGGGATTTCTTCAATCCACCTTCGATTGGGTTATTTCGAGGGTAGATTGAGACCTAGGAAGTGTTCTTGAACACTTAGTTGGGGTAATAGTCGAGGCTATACCCTCGGGTTTAGCCGAATTCGAATCTGAAAGGGTTTGGGGTTTGAAATTCTAAATATTCCCAATTTGGGGATTCGTTGATAAATTTGGAATTGGGCTTGGATTTGAGTAGTTAGGGTTGGATTTATGTCGTTGGATTGTAGGGAAACAAAACCCGTGAAGTGCGGAATCGAAGCCGGGGTCGAAAGGGGGCCGGAGCGGGCTCAAACCGGCCCACAGCACAGCAAACAAATTGCTGTGCTGCGAACCGGCGTTATAGCGCCAATACCGGCGATATAGCGCCCTCTGGTTCACCACAGCCGCTTGGCGCTATAGCGCCGTGCCTCTGTCCAGCATACTCAAAATTCAATTTTCACTACAAGAAAAAACAAGATTAGCTAGGGAAAAATCCGTAGCTAATCCCTAGCTAATCGCCTTAGCTAGGGATTAGCTACGGCAACCGTCCCTAGCTAAAAAATGGACGCTAATTGCTAGGGATTTCTGCCGTAGCTAATCCCTAGCTAATCCCTAACTAATCCCTAGCTAATTTTGAATGAGAAATGAAGAAGTCCGTAGCTAATTCCTAGAGATATAGCCGTAGCTAATCCCTAGCTAAACCCTAGCTAATTTCCCTAGCTGAACCGTAGCTAATCCCTAGCTAATTTCCCTAGCTGAACCGTAGCTAATCCCTAGCTAATTTCCTTAGCTAAACCGTAGCTAATCCCTAGCTAATTTCCTTAGCTAAACCGTAGCTAATCCCTAGCTAATTTCCCTAGCTAAACCGTAGCTAATCCCTAGCTAATTTCCCTAGCTAAACCGTAGCTAATCCCTAGCTAAATTCCCTAGCTAAACCGTAGCTAATCCCTAGCTAATTTCCCTAGCTAAACCGTAGCTAATCCCTAGCTAAATTCCCTAGCTAATCCCTAGCTAATCCGTAGCTGATCCCTAGCTGAATTCCCTAGCTAATCCCTAGCTAATCCGTAGCTAATTTCCCTAACTAATTCTGAAACTATTTATAGCTAATTTTCGAAGCTCTTTTTTACTTGCCTGATATTCATTCAAACATATATCCTCTAATAAGT
Organism: Senna tora; assembly: GCA_014851425.1. Classification (NCBI taxonomy): domain Eukaryota; kingdom Viridiplantae; phylum Streptophyta; class Magnoliopsida; order Fabales; family Fabaceae; genus Senna; species Senna tora. Next base: position 14,949,461 of record CM026263.1, on the reverse strand, counting down.
ACAATATTATATACATATATTAGAATTATAACTGTCAAAAACATGAGTATCTCAAAAGTCAGGTATCTAACATAATGCAACATAATCTACTAGAGAAGTTTCTTATCATACTAAAATAGAGTTCAATAGACAATAAAGATTTCAAACTCCTAAATCAGCATCAGCATCAACATTATCATTATCATCATTAGCTGGAGTACTTTGACGCTCTTCACCTTGAGAGGATCGTGTTGGAGCTTGGTTAACCTGAGACATGAAGCTTTGCAACATTGGAGCCATTTGAGTACTCCACATTGTTGCCATTGCTCTACTTACGGCCTCATCTATTTGTGATTGTGGTATGATAGGAGTTGTGGTAGATGTAGTAGAGCAGACTGAGCTTGTCGAATTTGGGGATCCGGTTGAAAGTTGTAAACCTTGACCCAATCCATGAATTCGTCCCTTTTTGGAGTGAGGGGCAACATCTAACCACAAATTTGCATCAACCTCAGGATAAGAAGAAGATTCTTCACCGTATTTATCTAATAATGCTATATCAAGATTTTCCTGCATATATGTAACAAAGTTTTGCAAAATCTGTAATTAATTAGCAGCATATAAACAAGGATGCAAATTTGCAAAATCTGTAATTAATTAGCAGCATATAAACAAGGAGCAGCAAAATTTGTAAAACCCTACAATTGTCAAAAAGAAATCTAAGAAAAAAGCAAGCATCAGAAAAGAAATGGTTCTGCATATATACTCAACAACACCACAGACAGTAAGGAAATATATTTAGACACTAGAAAAACCAAAACAGAAAGTAAAGCAGCATATATACAAGGAGAAGCAAAATTTGTAAAACCCTACAACTGTCAAAAAGAAATTAAAGAAAAAAGCAAACATCAGAAATGAAATGGTTCTGCATATATACTCCACAACACCACAGACAGTAAGGAAATAAATACTTAGACACTAGAAAAACCAAAACAGAAAGTAAAACACTCTATCACAAGTTACTAATTGATAAAAACCAGCAAAATAATAAAGAAAATAGTACAAAAAGTATAAGACACGTACAGCAAAATGCTTGGAGCGCTCAGATACAAATTCACCATTTTTCTTCTTGTAGGTTTTATGGTATACATCTCGCCAAGAAACCTTTTGATTTTGCTCAGCCTCCTGAAATCAACATTCATTAGAATGAATATATATATATATATATATATATATATATATATATATATATATTAATGTAAGTATAATAATTACATAACGAAATTTGTTATACCATCTTCTTCTTGTGTGCACCGAAGCTTATAGAACCTCCTGTGTGCAACATTGCATCGGGTGCAGTAGCTCTACTCCTCTTAGCAGCTTCAGACTTCCTCTGCCACTCAGGGGTCAACCAAATGTCAACTAGTCCATCCCAAACTTCAGCTCTTATCCCCGCTGGCCCATGACCCTTTAACTTAGCCATGTCTCTAGTTTTTAACTCATCTAAGATTTTTACCCTGTGCTTTGTCAATATGTCTGAGTATCGATCACTGCAAGTCTTCTTCCATACGTCTCTAGCCATTTTGCGATCATTATCTGATTGAAATCGATACTTGTCCTACAAAAAAAAATTGGGTTTACATATATCAATTGTTTACAAGCATATAAGAAGAACCTAATTAAGGTATTACCATAAATTCTTTAAACAACTCTTCCTTCACTTCAATGGAATAGTCTCTCCAACGCTCAGCTGCGAAGGGCATCCTCCCATACACAGAAGACATAATGGACCGTGTCACAAATGTAGGGCCAAATCGTGTGCTACAATTATGCCAAATCATGTGAAATATAAGAAACTAAATAACAAGTTAGATTAATTAAAATTATAAAATTACTATTACTTACCCATTTTCCTCAACAGTTATGACCTTCCTCCTATCAACTCCTGCATGAGGCACAGTTGACTCTACAGAGTCTAGGATATGGCCGGTACTTGCACCCGGCAATTCTGGTGATGGAGAAGCGAAATCACGTGAGTTGTTAGCATCTATAGGGCTGGCACTAGCATATGGGGTTGTAACTAATGGGGATCCTGTCTCACCAAATGAAAATAGTTATTAAAAAGTAAAAGACATAATGCAATACATCAAACATAATGAAAATATTTGTTAATGGAGATCTTATCTCACCTCTACCTCCACCTTGGGATCTTTCTGGAACATCACCTCTACGTCTGCCTCGGGTACCCCTACCTCGTGTCACCATTATCTATATATAAAACACACAATACAACATAGGACACTTCATGTTAATAAAGATGACAAGCCACAATTAAATATATATATATATATATATATATATATATATATATACAAAACACTAATAATATACCATTTGCATGAAGAATAAAACACCATTCAAGAGTCACTACTTGAGTCTGAATCAAATAGTTCCTCATCTGAATCCAAGAACTCATTATGGTCAGTTTCTTCATCGTCATCAATAAACTGATCAGTATGTGGAGCATTCATAGGATTAGGTAGTTCATCTACATTCACTTCTTCCATGAGACCGTGTGCATCAAGTAAGTTAATCTCTTCCTCCTCTGAGGTTCTATCATGTATTGTTAGAGATTCATCGTCTTGGTAATAATCGAAAGTAGAAAACTCGTTAGATACTTCACCAACAGAGTTCAACGTCTCATCCTTGAAAAGTTTTGCTCTAACCTTACAAGCTGCCCACCATTCTCCATTAACTCTACTTCCACTTACTGGATATTTTGTGTAGTATACTTGTTGTGCTTGCTCTGCTAATATGAATGGTTCATTTGACTGAAGCTTTGATCTATAGTCAACATCAACCAATCCATATTTTCCATCAACCTTAACTCCATCTGTCGGATCAAACCAATGGCATTTAAAAAGGAAGAGTTTATGGGATCCTAAATATGATAACTCCAATACTTCTTCAAGGATTCCATAGTAGTCTAAGTCATTTTCACCATATATACTACCTTTAACACATACTCCACTATTAATGGTAGTTTTATTTTCTCCGTATTTTTTAGTATGAAATCTATATCCATTGACTATTAAGCCATTATAGGACATTACACTCTTAGAAGGACCATAACTCAACTGGCGAATCATTGGATCGTCGACCCTACCAGCTTGTACCTATGAATACAAGGCAATAAAAATTTCAATATAAACAAAATTATTGATGTCATAATAAAAATGACTTTATGAAGTACTCACAAGTTCTTTTAACCAACTATGGAACTTCTCATCCCGAACTTTCAAAATTTCATCATTGGTGATATTGGGATTTGTTTCCCTTAATGAGTCCTCAAATTGTCTAACAATTAAGAGTAATAGTTAGTTTTTATATATATAAATATAAAAAAAAACTAGTTAAAAACTAATAAATGAGAACTTACTGGAGATAAGGTTCCACTTCGGTGCAATTTACAAGCACATATGTCTCCGCAATTTTAAGTTCTTTATCAGTCAAGCATTTCTTATGACTTCTTCCAATGGGACGGCATGGATGTTGAAAAATAGAGAGACATTCATCCATTGATGCTTCCCCACCATCATCATTCCGTGGAACTTTAGTGCGCCTTGTTTCTAAGTGTGGATCAAAATACATGGAAGTGAAATTAGAAATTTCTTCTAATATATATGCTTCAGAAATAGATCCCTCAACCCTTGCCTTATTCCGCACCTTTCTTTTCAGGTACAACATGCATCTCTCAAATGGGTACATCCATCTATATTGTACAGGCCCTCCAACCTTAGCTTCATAAGGTAAGTGCATAACGAGATGTTCCATTACATCAAAGAACGATGGTGGAAAAATCTTCTCTAACTTGCAAATCATGTCAATGACAGAAACTTCAAGATTCTCCATAAGAGAAGCACAGATCTCAGTTGCACAAATCATTCTAAAGAAGTAGCTAAGTTCTGATATTGCTCCCCAAATAGGCCTCGGTAATACATCACGAAATGCTATAGGAATTAATCGTTGCATAAAAATATGGCAATCGTGACTCTTCATTCCATATATCTTCCCTTCAGCAATATTAACAGAACGCGTAATATTTGCTGCATAACCATCAGGAAATTTCAACTGTTTTATCCACTCACAGACCATTCTCTTCTGATTCGCATTCAATACATAGGTTGCCTTCGGTTTTATCACCTTACCATTATCATGTATCAGCTCTAATGAAGGGCGTTTACAGTACAATTTCAAATCATCTCTTGCAGCTGCATTATCTTTGGTCTTGCCTTTGATATCCATAACTGTGTTGAAAAGATTATCAAACACATTCTTCTCTACAAGCATGACATCCAGGTTATGTCGTATCAAATTAGTTGACCAATAAGGTAAATCCCAAAATATGCTCTTCTTCACCCAGTTGTGATCTTTAGCGAACCCAGTTTGATTTTGCTTACCTGACTTCAAGCCAAATTTTATAGGCTTAAGTCTTGCCACTCTGTTGAAGATATCCTCCCCACTTAATCGTTCTGAAGGCAACGACTTCTCAATTGTTGACTTCTTAAAAGAGTTCCGGTCGCGGCGAAATGGATGTTCTAATGGCAAATATTGACGGTGGCAATCAAACCAGCAACATTTACTTCCATTCGGCAATGAAAATGACTTGCTATGCTTCATGCAATATGGACAAGCAAGTTTACCGTGCGTGCTCTACCCACTCAACATTCCATAAGTGGGAAAATGACTTATTGTCCACAACAAAGCTGCTTTCATAATGAAATTCTGCTTTCTGGAGACATCAAAAGTGTTCACCCCGTCTTCCCATAACATCTTCAACTCATCTATGAGGGGTTCAAGGTAGACATCCAAGCTCTTACCAGGTGACTTTGGTCCTGGTATCACTAGACTGAGGAATATGACTTCTCTCCTCATACACATACTTGGGGGAAGATTATACGGAGTGACAAAAACAGGCCAACACGAGTATGGCGTGGTCGAACCATTTAATGGATTGAAACCATCTGTGCAAAGACCAAGCCTCACATTCCGAGGTTCTTGAACAAATGTTGGATGCACAGAGTTCAATTTTTTCCATGCTTCAGCATCAGATGGATGTGTAATTACAGATTCATCATGGCGCACTCCGTCTGCATGCCAACTCATAAATTTGGCAGTGTTCTTTGACATATACAAATGCTGGAGCCTTGGAGTGATGGGGAAATACCGTAGCATTGAGTATGGTACATCTTTCTTCCGTGAACGTCCATCCTTCGGCTTATACCGTTGATGTCCACAATTTGCGCAAACTCTCTTGTCACTATTTTCTTTATAATATAGCATGCAATGATTAGGGCAAGCGTCAATCTTCTCATATTTCAATCCTAGTTCATTAACCATTAACCTTGACCTATAAAAATTGTCAGGTAGTTTTTCTGACTCGGGAAGCATACTTTTAATAATGACAAGCATTCTGTCAAAGCAACTCTGACTCATGTTAAACTCAGACTTCAGATTAAGGAGTTGGCTAACAGCGGACAGTTTTGTGTGGTTATAACATCCATCCCATAAAGGTTCGTCGGCATCCTCCAACAACTGATAGAACTTTGAGGCTGATGGATTAGGATCTTCTTCCATACATTCAAAATTAGGATCTAATCGACCACTCGCAGCATCCACAACCATATCTACATAGGGGTTTCTAGTATCTTCTTCATCAGCAGCATCATTAAAAGCTGATCCTTCACCACCCCATGCATTCTCGCCATGAATTGTCCAATTTAAATAACCCTCCACAAATCCATTATAGTACAGATGTCTTTCTATCGTGTATTCATCTTTTCGAACACAATTCTTACATCTACCACATGGACAAATAATTCGACCTAATGAATCCTTGTTGATTGGGAATTCATTAACAAGTTTCAAAAACTCGTCAACTCCATCCATGAATTCTTCACTTACGCGGCCAGAGGGCTCCTTTCTTCTTAAAATCCAACTCCGATCGGGTCTCATTTTTACTGAAATTTTGTTTTTTTGCAAATGCTTATAGATTAGCAAAAAAAAAATACATAAGTAGGCTACGATGACCTTAATTTCTTAACAAGAGACATTGAACTAGTGATGTTTAAATCAATATTTAAATAAAGTTTTCAAAAAAAAAAATTTAACAAATGAAGAAACAATTATAGAACTTGTTCATTTCAATAACAAAAATTGAAAGGGAGTGAGAGAGAGATGGTGTACCTCAAGGATGAACTTTTTGGATGGTGCAAGAAGTCTCAAATTCTCTTCACTTTCTCCTAATATGGAAAAACAATAAATTATTACTAAATCCATTAGATGGTGCAAGAGATGGTTGGAAGTTAGAAGCAAGGGAGAAAGATTTGATAATTAACGTGCAAAACTAGTGTACTTTAGAGATTTGCACTTGTTTTGTACAAAACAAGTGCAAATCTTTCAAGAATAACATGATAATCTTTAGAGATTTGATAATCTATGTCTATGGTGCAAATCATTAATTACTAGATCTATCATCTATGTCTGTGTTTTATATACATACATCCCATATATATGGATGAATGCCATTTTAAAAAGACCTTATTCTTCATTAATATAATTAATTAATTAATTAATTATATATATATATATGCATTACTCTTCAGTTCAATCAATTTCCATCTTCCCTGATCTCCACGGTTCTCCAATTTAGCTCACGTGCCAAAAATTGGAAAAGAAGAAACATTATACACACACACACACACATATGAAAATTATAATAGTAATCAATCTCTAGTGTTTGGAATTATTACCAGAAGATTCCATTAATAGGCACTATTGACAAGATTTGAAAATAAAAAGACAAAAAAGAGATGCCCCAATTCGTATAGCTAGGAAATATCAATATTCAAATGATTTAATAATAATAATAATTAGTTAATTGAATGGTATATATATATGTAAGTTAGGCAATTTTGGACTTTCCCCATAGGTACTTATAAAGTTTACAAACCACGTGTATATGAAAAATTACAAAAACGACGACGTCGGGTATGGTATGTGATGTGACAAGTATATATATGTGCAAGCACATTATTAACCCTAATCGATGTACTCCCAGACTTAAACTGGTGACCAAAGCTAGAATCAAACTTTGGTCACACAACAGACGAGAAGGCTTCGTCACAGTCGATACCTTTTGTTGTGTGCACTTCTTCACTGCTTAATGTGCCTAGTAGTGGTTGATTAACCCATCTGCATCCCCTAACTTTTGAGAGCACACTTGTTCTCAAAATGCCTTGTGACGCGGGGCAGATGCACCAAGTCTTATACTTGGTATGTCCTTATAGACTTCGTCTTTTCTTCTTCCATCGTCTTAGTCCAACTTTTACTAGTAGGGCCGGAGAGAACCTTTTGAACTATCAAAGGCTCTACTTGATAATTTAGTACTCATCTAGTACTCCTCTTGGATTGTGCTTCGTGGAGATATGCTCCTCATAAGCATTACTCCCACTGGACTCAGCAACTGGAGATGCGTCTATACGCTCCTCTCAACGTGTTGTAGGTCCACCTTCTTTCAATAAAGATGCACATCCCAAAATTCGTCTCCCTTACTCTAGAAAAGTTTGTCTTAAAGACCACTACATCTTTAGACTCAAATTATGTGACCGGAGTGTCTTCATTCTCACTAATGAAGACACATCCTTTTGAGTGACCAAGCTATCTTACCAAGACACGCTACTTGCCTCTAGGGTCAAGCTTCCTATACTCACAGGAAGGATCAAGTTTGATGTATACCCTTATGGTCTCAGCATACTCTAATCAGGTCTTTTACTTAACTAAAACTCATCAGGAATCATTCACACAATTCGAAAGGGCATATGGTTAAGTACGAAAGTGATCGTTGGTAAAGCGTCTCCCCAATGGGAACGTTCACCTGAGTCATTATCAACTTAACCAACTCCAGGAGCAACTCATTTTGCTGTGGAGTTTGTGGAATAGTTAGTTGTCTAACAATTCCAATTTCATCACGTAACTGTGAGAAAATACTAGGCCACTTGCCTTGCCCCCCATGCTTATCAGACCACTGATGTCCGAGTGGACTAATTTGATGAAAGCGGATTTTCTGATTTCATGACTGAATGGTTCTCAGGTTGCTTTGTCTGTAAGGCAACATTTACAAACTAGCATTGGGAATTTGTCCTCACAAATTCTCCTTTGCTAATACGTAATTGCGTCCCACACGCACTTGCCAAATAGGTGTATCAACCACAGAGGAAGACACAGCAACATGTTGCTTTGTCTGTAAGGCAACGTTTACAAACTAGCATTGGGAATTTGTCCTCACAAATTCTCCTTTGCTAATACGTAATTGCGTCCCACACGCACTTGCCAAATAGGTGTATCAACCACAGAGGAAGACACAACAACAGGTTGCTTTGTCTGTAAGGCAACGTTTACAAACTAGCATTGGGAATTTGTCCTCACAAATTCTCCTTTGCTAATACGTAATTGCGTCCCACACGCACTTGCCAAATAGATGTATCAACCACATAGGAAGACACAGCAAAACAACTAGTTGAATTACGGGAATATAATTCAAAGTGTATCACAACACAACCATTGTCATAAAACAAGAACTAACACTACGAAGTCATGATAAACATGTAGATCATATTATATCTTAAGTTCTCTCACGGAAAAACATCTAATAATGAGTTCCGTTCAGTATCTAGAACATAAAACATTTATAAAGATAAAAAGTGGCCACTACGCAACTTCGTTTTGTAGTTGCCCAACCTCTTAACTTTAATAATTCTTTGTTCCCACGAGGATACTTCTGCTCCCATTGGGCAGATGACGGAACTCCATGAACCAATGTTCATGGGTGAGAGGAAAATGATTGCTGCAAACAATTTTTGCGCATAGTGCCTTATGGAATAACATAAGCAACATTTGACCTTGGCCAAAATCTCTTTTCCTCTCTTGCTTTTCCTTTGAACTAAGGCTACTTACCTTACACTCAACCTTTCTCTTCCTAGCACCACATCTCTTGGACCCATTGTCCTTGTTCTTGGAGACTAGAGTTCTAAGTAACTTTAGCCACTTAGGCTACGTGCTCGATAGATTTTGCAGCCTTATGCCACCAATCTTTGAGCACAAGGTGGTGTTTTAATATCATCAAGAAAATTGATGGTATAAGTGAAGGTCAGAATGACCTATATGCACTCCCAATAGGAGGGAAGAGATCTGGCAACAGTTTGAACTCACAGTTTACCAATGGGGAGTGTTCAGGCTTACTCACACTCCCAAATTATGTTTGATTTCTCCCTTAGATGCATCTTCATGCTCTTGACAGAGCGCATCTTGGAGGAATCAAACTTGATTGTAAGCTGCCTCAGTCTGGTGGCCACAATGTCACCAAAGTGATCTCTCTAATGTGATCTACATTCACAAGTTTTGTAGTTATACTATCAGTCAATCCTAAACGCTAACACTAATTACACAGTTCCTTATCACACAACACACAACTCTTGAAAATTGTAATCAATGCAAGACGAGTGTAGATATAGTCAGTCTCTGCATTCGAGAAGTAGGGTCAACCACCCTCATCACACAGAGAGCCTATATATGTACACTTTTCTCTGCTTGACTCAACAATTTTCATAGAATAGTCACATACTATTCAAAATCCCTTTTGGATTCCCACTATGTAAGCGATCAAGAAGAACATCGAGTCGTCACAGGCACGACTTCAAACTTCCACTTGATTACAACGCTTACAATCATTTAAACAGTCACTTACTATTTAAATTCCCACGTGGATAAGCATTTACATCGAGTTATGGGTTTGCCACATGCTACCCCTAGCTCCCACTCGAGTAAAACACTTAAGGTAATTTAAACGATCACAAATCGCTTAAATCTTCTCTCTCGTTGTGTATGTGAATGAGTCAAGAGATGGTCATATCCACTCTTTAGACTCTAATTCACCCTAATTTCTCCTCATATTTGGATTCGTCTCGCTAAAATGAGAAAAACGACTCAAAAATCGTTTAAATCGGAGCTAAAATGGAGAAATTATGCGTGACAGAAAATTTCGCGACGCTGGTCAACGGTCAGAGTTGACCAGTGGTCAACGGTCAGAGTTGACCAGTGGTCAACGGTCAGCAGACCACCACCGGCGACCACCGTTTCCGGTGGCGCCGGTCGCCGGAGTTGCTCTGGCCGGCGCTGTCTTCGGCGACCGTCGGCGGTCGCCGGACCCCCATCTCCGGCGACCCCCTAGCGGTGGCGGAGGTCGTCGGTCCTCCACCGGCGACCCACCGTCTCCGGCGGCGCCGGCGCCGGAGAACTACCGGTTGCCGGCCGCTGCCGTCGTCGGTGACCCGCGACGGCGGCGGTTGCCGGTGAACCGCCGACCGCGGCGGTCCATGGCGGCGCCGGCCGCCGGACGTCGGCCGGCCGCCACCACAGGCGGCTCCGTCAACCGTCGCCAGTCAAACCCCCATTCCTTTTCCTAAAATGGCAGCATATATCCACAGGTATATATCTATTTCGTAGGGTACACATACCTTAAATAATATATATATATATATATATATATATATATATATATGCATGCAAATTAGGGTCTTTAATTTTGAAAGGGGAACCTAAACATGTTTCTAGGTTTTAGGGTATAGGTTACCAGTTAATATTGAATTAAAAAAAATTAACTCATAATTTAAATTCAAAAATTATGGTACCCTACCCTACAATATATGATATAACACATGTTTTAAATTTAAATTCAAAACATTTAAATAAAACTGGGAACCTAAACATGTTCCTAAGTTTTAAATTAAAAACCATACAAGACCTAAACATGTTCCTAACCCTTTTCGGTTCATCAATCCCTGGAGAACAGAGCACTAGCATTAACCTGCCTCTGATACCAATGTAGGGAAAGGCCCGGATCCACATGATCCGACCCGACCCAGGGACCTAAATTAAAAACCGAAAATAAATCCAGGCAAAAATATAAATATTGTGAAAGCTACTAACCTGGACGCCAATGCTAAGACCTTGGACCTTGCCAGTGCCTCTGCTCCACCAGGGCTGACCTCCAAACGACGAACACCGAAAAGGGCCGCACCAAACGGAGGACTCTACCTACGAGAGGTAGAACCACATGTCCACGACTGATGCGCGGAAGAGGACTAAAGAGAAAGAGAAAACTTTATACTGAGTGGGGTTTCCCAAACGGGACCCCCCTTTCCAACACATGGAATGAGCAACTAGAAAGGGATGGAGTCACTCCTATTTATAGGAGGATGAGAGAGCTCCCATCATTGACGCAAGCAATGTGGGACTTGGAATGTGAACAAAATATTCACTTCCATCATGATCACCTAGCCCACTTTGGGCCACGAGTACGGGCTCGTGTGACCTCCGATGAGAGTCATTTTCGTTTCGTTCTCTTCGTCTCTCTGCAAGCTTTCCAACGGATCCTCACTCGACCCGATCGGACTCCTACATGGGCGGATATTTAGTCCCGAAGACCCCAATATATCCAACAGAAACACTCATCGATGAAAACTAATTAAATAAAGAAAAATGAATATCACGTTTTCAAAACACTAATCGGCGAAAACTGATTAAGAAAAAGAAAAATTAATATCAAGTTTTTGAAACACCCATCGGCGAAAACCGGTTAAAAAAAAAGAAAAATGAATATCAAGTTTTCAAAACACTTATCAACGAAAATTGATTAAAAAAAGAAAAAAGAATATCAAGTTTTCGAAAACACTCATCGGCTAAAACTGATTAAAAAAAGAAAAATGAATATCAAGTTTTCGAAACACTCATTGGCAAAAACTGATTAAAAAAAAGAAAAATAAATATTAAGTTTTGAAACACACATCGGCGAAAACTGATTAAAAAAAAGAAAAAAAGAATATCAAGTTTTCAGAACATTCATCGGCGAAAATTGACTAAAAAAAGAAAAAACAATATCAAGTTTTCGAAAACACTCATCGGCTAAAACTGATTAAAAAAGAAAAATGAATATCAAGTTTTCGAAACACTCATTGGCAAAAACTGATTAAAAAAAAAGAAAAATAAATATTAAGTTTTCGAAACACTCATCGGCGAAAACTGATTAAAAAAAAGAAAAATGAATATCAAGTTTTCAGAACATTCATCGGCGAAAATTGATTAATAAAAGAAAAATGAATATCAAGTTTATGAAAACACTTATCGGCTAACACTGATTAAAAAAAGAAAAATGAATATCAAGTTTTCGAAACACTCATCGGAAAAAACTGATCAAAAAAAGAAAAATGAATATCAAGTTTTCGAAACACTCATCAGCGAAAACTTACTAAGAAAAGAAAAATGAATATCCAGTTTTCGAAACACTAATCGACCAAAACTGATTACAAAAATTAAAATGAATATCAAGTTTTCGAAACACTCATCGGGGAGAACTGATTAAAAAAAGAAAAATGAATATCAAGTATTGGAAACACTTATCGGCGAAAACTGATTAAAAACAGAAAAATCAATATCAAGTTTTCGAAACACTCATCTACGAAAACTGATTAAAGAAAATAAAAATGAATATCAAGTTTTCAAAACACTCATCAGCGAAAATTGATTAAAAAAAGAAAATAAATATCAAGTTTTTGAAACACTCATCCGCGACAACTGATTAAAAAAAATTAATATCAAGTTTTCGAAACACTCATCGGTGAAAACTAATTAAATAAAGAAAAATGAATATCACGTTTTCGAAACACTAACCGGCGAAAACTGATTAAAAAAAAGAAAAATGAATATCAAGTTTTCAAAACACCCATCGGCGAAAACTGATTAAAAAAAAAAGAAAAATGAATATCAAGTTTTCAAAACACTCATCGGCGAAAACTGATTAAAAAAATAAAAATGAATATCAAGTTTTCGAAACACTCATCGGGGAAAACTATTTTAAAAAAAGAAAAATGAATATTACGTTTTCGAAACACTCATATGCGAAAACTGATTAAAAAAATGAATATCATGTTTTCAAAACACCCATCGGCGAAAACTGATTAAAAAAAATCAATATCAAGTTTTCAGAACACTCATTGGCGAAAACTGAATAAAAAAATAAAAATGAATATCAAGTTTTTGAAACACTCATCGGCGAAAACTATTTAAAAAAAGAAAAATGAATATTACGTTTTCGAAACACTCAACGGCGAAAACTGATTAAAAAAAGAAAAATGAATATCAAGTTTCAAAACACCCATCGGCGAAAACTGATTAAAAAAACAAAAATGAATATCAAGTTTTCAAAACACTCATCGGCGAAAACTGATTAAAAATTAAAATGAATATCAAGTTTTCGAAACACTCATCGGCGAAAACTATTTAAAAAAGAAAAAGAAAAATGTATATTACGTTTTCGAAACATTCAACGGCGAAAACTGATTAAAAAATGAAAAATTACTATCAAGTTTTCGAAACACTCATCGGCGAAAACTGATTATAAAAAGAAAAATCAATATCAAGTTTTTGAAACACTCTGTCACGACCCCAAATCGGGAGTACGTGACCGTCACGGGAATAAATTTTTACCTCTAAACCTGTAAGCCTTATCCTGTAAAGATGACTATAACTACCCTGCTATACAATCAATATATATATATATATATATATATATATATATATATATATATATATATCATACTTGTGGCCACGCCTCACTCGTGGCCTAATTAACCTGCAATCCGCGGTTCACTCAATACCGCTTCAGCTCAATCCAGTGTATAGATATATTTATCAACACTCATAATGTAAATATTAATATCATATTGACCGTACGTCTCAATACGTACGATCTATCCTATTCACATGCAGCAAGCACACATAATATATATCCATATCATATTGACCGTACGCTTCAATGCGTACAATCTATCCTATTCACATGCAGAAGTTTATATACTCAAACATATATTCTAGTTTACCCCCATCTGGACCCTGTCTTTAAGTACATGTGAAGCCGACAATTCTAGAGTAGATACATATCAAAAGCTGTAAATATATATATATATATATATATACACAACTCTTACAACTTTAAAATATAAACAACAAGAGAAATCAAAATAACTAAAGGAGTCCACCCACACGAACAAGAGCGTAAGGATGGTCTGATGTCCGTATCACTGTTCGGACGTCGATGCCTGCCCGATCCCTGTATCTGAAACATTGAAGCAGAAGGAGTGAGTCAAACAGACTCAGTGAGAAGCTTCCCATCCTCGGCGTAGCGGCGGATACCATTACAGCTGGGGAAAGGGAAACTCCCACAATCACATGCGCATGAAAATTTAATTTATCAAATGTTATATTACGGTCAGGCAATATTAATATAACATAAAATCATGGATAAACCTACGGATCATATTCCTCTATCATGCTTTTCATAAACAAGTAAACACTTTTAACATATCATTTGGAAACTGTAAATCACACAACTGACCCTAGTACCAGGCTAGGGCAATGGCCTCAACAGGCAATTTCTTTTAAACCTTTAACTGATCCTAGTGCTAGGCTAGGGCAATGGCCTCAACGGGCAAATCTTTTAGTCTTTTACTGACCCTAGTACCAGGCTAGGGCAATGGCCTCAACAGGCAAATCTTTTAGTCTTTTACTGACCCTAGTACTAGGCTAGGGCAATGGCCTCAACGGGCAAATCTTTTAGTCTTTTACTGACCCTAGTGCCAGGCTAGGGCAATGGCCTCAACGGGCAAATACTTTAACTTGTTTCTCTTCCCAAGCTTTCAGCTGGGATCCTGACTCTATCTACCCATTTCTATCCTAAACTGACTTTACCTAGGTAGTGTGAACATCCCTACGACTCACTAATCAATTAAGAGATCGTATTAATCCTCATTTAAAACCCGAACCCTTGATTAGATCAAAACCTACCTCTAACGTCGTTCCTAAGTTCAATTACCATAAAACGTCGACGTTTACTAACAACTTCTATACGATTTCTTTAATGAGTTTCTAATTAATAGGTAAACCAAACCTTGGACTCAATCAACAACTTACCCCCTTGCTTGTACTGTTCGGCCATCTCATGTCATCACATGGATACCCTCCAGTACCTCTTTACCTGTAGTCAAACACACATATACAAATACTTTCATATATAACAGTTTAGGAAACAACAATAGCATGTTAACCACTAAATAATTCTTACAAATAGGCTAGTAGGCAAACCACATATCCACATCCTCAATCAACCCTGTAGGGCAAGGATGGGAAACCCCTCACCTGGACGGCTTCCCTGTGCTAGTCCTGTAGTAACTCCCGCTCCGGACGAGTCGTGGTTTCCTAACGAATGCATTCATGTGGTTAACATCTCAAACTATATGTAATTCAAATGCATATGACATGCTCGTACCTAAAACTGCATCTAGACATCGCCAAGAACCGAATTCTTGGTCTTATCCGTCTTCCGTCTCTTCCATGAGAGTCTCAAGTGCTACATACTTGGTTTCGTATAATTATCGCTCACCTTTAATGAATTTTTAGAGCCTTAGATTTGAGTTACTAAACCTCGATATGCTTCTAAATTATCCTACTTAAGGTTTCCTAATAATTACGAAGGAATTAAATTGCCATTTTAAATTTTGGAATTTATTGTTCCACAAGTTTCCATCCTTGAGAAACAAGAAAGCACCTAAAATAATTCTTGATCCTTGATAGCATACTTAGAATTATTCTAGGGTGTTTAAGATTGAAAAGAAGAGGTTTGAAGCCCTCAACGTCACCCTTAAAGTGTATTTGGGCAATCTGAGCAGGGACCCGGCACGTTAACGTCAAGGTACAACCTTAGTAACCTCGGGCCAGCTCTTCACGGGTCTTATTCAGCTAATATTTCAATAATATAATTTCAATAATACCAATCCAAACCTATTTACTCAAACCCAAGCTCAATTCCTAAGCTAACAATAATTTCTCCAATTTAGAGTTAAATATAATTTCAACCCCAAATCCTTCCAAATTCGAATCCGGTCAAAACTGAGGATATAGTCTCGATTCCTACCCCAACTAAGTGTTCAAGAACACTTTCTAGGTCTCAATCTACTCTCGAAACAATTCAATCGAAGGTGAATCAAAGAAATCCCTAAAAATGGAGAAATTGAGGGTTTCGAATGAAATTACGGTTACCAACCTTTGATTCGATCGGTGGAAGGTGTGGGAGACGTCGTACCCGAGCTCCGGTGACTTTTTTCGGCTTCGGCTAGCTCCCTCCGGCCACTTTTCCGGCAAGATCCCCCTCCTTCCCCTTCTTCTTCTTCTTCTTCTCGTCTCCTCTCTCTCTCTTTCTTTCTCGACTCTTTCTCTCTCTATCCTTTCTTACTCTTTCTCTAATTCTTTTCTTTCTTATTCCTTTGCTAACCCACGGCTCCCACCCTTAAAATAAAACAAGTAAATAATTATATAACTATAATAATTAAAATAAACTAAAATAATCAATAATTAATTAATAAAATAACTAAATAATAATACTAATAATAATAATATAAAAAAAGCTGAAAATATCCCCAATTTAATCTCTCCTCCTTCCAATTAAATTTTTTTTCTTTTATTTTCTAATATATAAAAATAATAATATTAAATAAGTAAGGCTGAAAAAATAAATTTCAATTTTATCCCTTTTCCCTACTTAATTCAGGTTTCCAATTCCTTAGGTCCTGAATTAAGTCCAAAAATTATTTTCTACTTCTTTTCTTTCCCTTTCATTTCATTTTAAATTTGGAAAAAAATTTCCGGGTATTACAATCTTCCCCCCTTAAGAAATTCGGTCCCCGAATTTCAATTAATATACTAACCTTAGTCTTGAAATAGGTGAGGATATTTCCTGCGCATCTCCACCTCAACTTCCCACGTTGCTTCCTCAACCGAATGGTTTTGCCACAGGACTTTCACCAAGGGTATCTCCTTTGACCTCAGCTTCTTCAACTGGCGATCTAGGATTTCCACTGGCATCTCCTCATAAGTTAAACTCTCAGCTAGTTGTACTTCTTGGGGTTGGATTACATGAGAGGGGTCTGGCAGGTACTTCCGAAGCATAGACACGTGAAACATCGGATGAACTCCTTCCAACTCCGCTGGTAATTCTAGACGGTAGGCAACATTTCCCACGCGCTCTAGAATTTCAAACGGTCCGATGTACCTTGAACTTAGCTTGCCCTTCTTGCCAAATCTCATCACGCCCTTCATTGGTGAAATTTTTAAGAAAACCTACTCACCCACAGCAAACTCCAACTCTCTTCTCCGGTTGTCGGCATACGACTTCTGCCTACTCTGAGCCGTGGCAAGCCTTTCTCTAATGGACTTTATCTTGTCCAATGCATCCTGCACAAGTTCTGGACCAACCAACTTGGCCTCTACGACCTCGAACCACCCAATCGGGGACCTGCACTTCCGACCGTACAAAGCCTCGAAGGGTGTCATCTGAATACTAGCTTGGTAACTGTTGTTATAGGCAAACTCCGCTAACAGGTATTTCTCCCACCCTTCGCCGAAATCCATAACACATGCTCTAAGCATGTCCTCTAAAATCTGAATGGTCCTCTCAGATTGCCCGTCTGTCTGGGGATGAAATGTTGTACTCAGATCAACCCTTGTCCCCAATGCCTCCTGCAATGCTCTCCAGAATCGAGAGGTAAACTGTGGCCCCCTGTCAGAGATAATCAACATCGGTACTCCGTGCAACCTCACTATCTCTGATAAGTACAACTGGGCATACTGACCCACTCCATAAGTGGTCTAAACTGGCAGGAAATGTGCGGACTTGGTCATCCGATCAACGATTACCCAAACTGAATCGAATCGCCTCTTTGACCGCGACAATCCTGTCACAAAGTCCATAATAATTCTCTCCCACTTCCATTCAGGAATTTCCATCTGTTGAAGTGTTCCAGAGGGCTTTTGGTGTTCAACCTTAACTTGCTAACACACTAGATATCTAGATACCTAGTCTGCCACGTCTTTCTTCATACCATTCCACCAGTACAATTCTCTCAAATCTTGATACATCTTATTACTACCCGGATGGATTGTGTACGTTGTCTTGTGTGCCTCATTAAGGATTCTTTCTTTCAAACCATCCACCATAGGTACACACAGTCGTCCCTCCAACCGAAGTATGCCATTGTCATCTATGGAGAATCGGACGTCGTCTTTCTCCCCCTTAACCACTGTATCTCTGATCTGTTTGAGGTTGGCATCTTGATCTTGCTTGGATTTAACCTCTTCGACTAGAGCTGACTTGGCTTGGACATGGGCTAGAAACAAGTCGAAGTCTCCAATTTCAAACTGAGTTCCAGACTGTTCCAGCTCATTTATTTCCCGAATTAACGGCCTTCGTACTTCACTAATATGGGCTAAGCTACCCATTGACTTTCGGCTCAGAGCATCTGCCACCACATTCGCCTTACCAGGATAGTACAAGATCGTGCAATCATAGTCTTTCAACAATTCCATCCACCTGCGTTGTCTCAGATTTAGATCTTTCTGCTTGAAAATGTAGTTAAGACTCTTGTGGTCTGTATATACCTCACATGTTTCACCATAAAGGTAATGCCTCCAAATCTTCAAGTCAAATACCACCGCTGCCATTTCAAGATTGTGAGTTGGGTAGTTCTTTTCGTGCTTTCGGAGTTGCCTAGACGCATAAGCAATCACCTTGCCATGCTGCATAAGAACACACCCTAACCCAACTCGTGAGGCGTCAAAGTAAACCACATACCCTCCGGTGCCTTCAGGAAGATCCAACACCGGTGCTGTGGTAAGACTTTCCTTCAGCTTCTGAAAACTCTCTTCACACTTGTCATCCCATACAAACTTTACCCCTTTCTGAGTTAACTTTGTAAGAGGTGCAGCAACCTTCGAAAAGTCCTGCACAAACCTTCTATAGTATCCAGTCAAACCTAGAAAACTGCGAATCTCCGTGACTGAGGTAGGCTGGGACCAATTCTTCACTGCTTCTACTTTATTCGGGTCAACATGGATTCCCTCTGAAGATACCACGTGACTGAGAAATGCAACTTTATCAAGCCAAAACTCACATTTTGAAAACTTAGCATACAATTTCTCTTCCCTTAGCATCTGTTATACTAGTCTCATATGCTCTGCATGCTCCTCAGCATTCTTGGAATAGACTAGAATGTCATCAATAAATACAATGACAAACCGATCTAGAAATGGCTTGAAAACCCAATTCGTCATATCCATAAAAGTTGCTGGTGCATTAGTTAGCCCGAACGACATGACTAGAAACTCATAATGGCCGTATCGGGTTCGAAAAGCAGTCTTGGGCACATCTTCTTTTCTAATCTTCAGCTAATGATACCCTGATCGTAGATCGATCTTTGAAAACCTCTTAGCACCCTGCAACTGATCGAACAGATCATCGATTGTTGGAAGTGGATATTGATTGTGGACCATTACCTTATTCAACTTTCGGTAATCGATACACAATCTTAAAGTTCCATCCTTCTTCACGAATAGAATCGGTGCACCCCAAGGTGAAAAACTGGGTCTGATGAAACCCTTATCAAGTAATTCCTGTAACTGCGTGTGTAGCTCCTTCAACTCCGTCGGGGCTATTCTATAGGGTGGTGTGGAAATCGGCTGAGTACTTGGTAAAAGCTCGATCTCAAATTCAATCTCTCGATCAGGCGGCAAACCAGGCAAATCGTCAGGAAATACATCAAGAAATTCCCGAACCACTGGTACCTGATTCACAGGAAGTACTTCTTTCGTAGTATCCGTCACAAAAGCCAGATATCCTTTACACCCTTTCTCAAGTAGCTTGGAAGCTTTCATTGCTGAAATTAGACTCGGATATGGTGCAGCACCATCACCCTGCACCACAAATGGCTCTTCATCCGGCATGTTGAATTTCAAACACTTCGCCCTGCAGTCAACTACTGCATGGCAAGATGCCAACCAATTCATACCTAAAATGAAATCCAAGTCCACCATATAGAGTAGTCGTAGGTCCACAACTGTTTCATGACCCTTGACCACAAACACACACGATTCATAGACGTACTTTACTTGTACTGACTCACCCATCGGAGTAAAGACCATTTCCGTCCCCTTCAACCTAGTTGTGCTTTTCTCAACTTTTCGTGCAAATGCATGTGAGATGTAGGAATGTGTTGAACCAGAATCAAATAATACAAGAGCCTGGAGAGAGCATACTGAAAGTGTACCTGTCACTACTGCATTTGAGGCATGTGCATCCTGTCGAGACAAAATAAACACCCGTGCCTGTCCTCCCCCTGGTGCACCTGGTCCTCTACCTCCTGTTCCTGCTCCTCTACCTCTGCCCGCTCCTGAAGTGTTGACTTGGGGTGGTACAATTCTAACTGGTGGGGCTGCAATTGGAGTACTACCCGGAGTAGGATTGCTCTTGACACTCGTATTACTCTTCCTTTGTGGACATTCCTTAGCCATATGCTCGAACTGACCACAGTTGTAACAACCTGCCTTTGTGACTCTACACTCTCCAAAATGGAATCTCCCACATGTTCCACACTGTGGTTTCTGGTTACCGCCCTGACTACTGCCTTGGAACCTCTGCCCACCTTGTGTGTTACTCCTCCCAGAACTTGTGGTGGTAATTGCAGACTGCCCACCAACTTGCCCTGCATAATTTCGAATTGCACTAGAACCACCTGTTGTCCTTTGCTTCTTCTTCCACCCCTGTCCATCATTGCCTGTCAGTAACTTATTCTTGGGATTTGCCGACGTCCCAAATTTCTTTCTATTTTCAATTACCCTAGCACAATTAGCAGCCTGTGCTAGAGTTTCAAACTGACCACATTGCGGTAGTAAAACTACGAACAATGGCTCTACCAACCTGTGGATAAACCTCTTGATCAACTCCCTCTCATCGGGAACCAATTCAGGAGCATATTGAGCTAGCTCTGTGAACTGCAGCTCAAACTTAGTCACTAACATATTCGGTGTCATCCACAAGTCCTCAAACTGTTGACGCTTGGCATACCTCGTTCCTTCAGATAGAAACCGACCCAGGAATTCCCTCTGAAAATCTTCCCAGGTCATAGGAGCAACTCTCCTTGCATATCTCTTCTGTACTGACTCAAACCAAACTCGTGCATCGCCTCTTAACTGAAATGAGGCAAGTTCCACCATTTCTCCTCCTGGACACCTCAGTAACTGCCCAATTCTGATTATATCACGGAGGAAATGTTGAGGGTCCTCCTTGGTTTCAGTTCCGCAAAAGGTAGGCGGATTCAGCTTCAGGAATTTAGTAATCGGTAATTCCCTCAGAACTCCCCTCGGTCGCCGGGGCACGTCCCTTTGTTGCCATTCCCTTCTTGGTTCTTCCTCTATTTCCTCAACCATTTCAGTTTCCTGTTCAGCCGATATCACTTGCTCCTCTTCCTCACCGACAACTAAACGGCGGACTTCTTGTTGAATTTGGCGGGTCATTTCAGCTCTCAACTCCTGAAATCCCACAGTCAGCATCTCAGCCACTGACGGAGCACCCGTCTCAACCTGTGGCTCTGGGGTTTGTTGCCTATGCACTCCTCTTTCTTGTGTCCTACCACGACCGCGAGCACGGCCTCTAGCTCGACCCTTGGGAGGCATTCTCTCCTCCCGAACGGATTCCTCATCAGTACGTGCAGGGACTCTACCGCCCCTCCTAACCTGCCTAGTAGTCGGCGGCATCCCTGTACTGCACAAAAATGTCACCTGATAAGCATTTGCATAATTTATCATAGATTAAGAAGGAATGAAAGAAAGGCTGACTCAAATTATCCTGGGTACTCCCACAAGTGCCTGTTTAATGCAAAGTTGTGCCAGGGTTTCACAACGAAGCTTAAACCGACACCCGGTTATACCAATGGCCTCACATGACTTAAAGAAAAACCAGGCTCTGATACCAAGTTTGTCACGATCCCAAATCAGGAGTACGTGACCGGCACGAGAATAAATTTTTACCTCTAAACCCGTAAGCCTTATCCTGTAAACATGACTATAACTACCCTGCTATACAATCAATATATATATATATATATATATATATATATATATATATATATATATATATCATACTAGTGGCCACGCCTCACTGGTGGCCTAATTAACCTGCAATCCGCGGTTCGCTCAATACCGTTTCACCTCAATCCAGTGTATAGAGATATTTATCAGCACTCATAATGTAAATATTAATATCATATTGACCGTACGTCTCAATACGTACGATCTATCCTATTCACATGCAGCAAGCACACATAATATATATCCATATCATATTGACCGTACGCCTCAATGCGTACGATCTATCCTATTCACATGCAGAAGTTTATATACTCAAACATATATTCTAGTTTACCCCCAACTGGACCCTGTTTTTAAGTACATGTGAAGCCGACAATTCTAGAGTAGGTACATATCAAAAGCTGTAAATATATATATATAACTCTTACAACATTAAAATATGTACAACAAGAGAAATCAAAATAACCAAAGGAGTCCACCCAAGCGAACAAGAGCGTAAGGATGGTCTGATGTCCGTATCACTGTCCGGACGTCGATGTCTGCCCGATCCCTGTATATGAAACATTGAAGCAGAAGGAGTGAGTCAAACAGACTCAGTGAGAAGCTTCCCATCCTCGGCGTAGCGGCGAGTACCACTACAGCTGGGGAAAGGGAAACACCCACAATCACATGCGCATGAAAATCCAGTTTATCAAATGTTATATTACGGTCAGGAAATATTAATATAACATAAAATCATGGATAAACCTACGGATCATGCTCCTCTATCATGCTTTTCATAAAGAAGTAAACACTTTTAACATATCATTTGGAAACTGTAAATCACACAACTGACCCTAGTACCAGGCTAGGGCAATGGCCTCAACGGGTAATTTCTTTTAAACCTTTAAGTAACCCTAGTGCCAGGATAGGGCAATGGCCTCAACGGGCAAATCTTTTAGTCTTTTACTGACCCTAGAACCAGGCTAGGGCAATGGCCTCAATGGGCAAATCTTTTAGTCTTTTACTGACCCTAGTACCAGGCTAGGACAATGGCCTCAACAGACAAATCTTTTAGTCTTTTACTGACCCTAGTGCCAGGCTAGGGCAATGGCCTCAACGGGCAAATACTTTAACTTGTTTCTCTTCCCCAGCTTTCAACTGGGATCCTGACTCTATCTACCTATTTCTATCTTAAACTGACTTTACCTAGGTAGTGTGAACATCCCTACGACTCACTGTTTCGAAAACTTGATATTCATTTTTCTTTTTTTAGTAAGATTTCACTAATAAGTGTTTTGAAAACTTGATATACATTTTTCTTTTTTTTAATCAGTTTTCGCCGATGAGTGTTTCAAAAACTTCATATTGATTTTTTCTTTTTTTAATCAATTTTCGCCGATGAGTATTTCGAAAACTTGATAGTAATTTTTCATTTTTTAATCAGTTTTCGCTGTTGAGTGTTTCGAAAATGTAAGATTCATTTTTTGTTTTTGTTAAATAGTTTTCACCGATGAGTGTTTCGGAAACTTGATATTCATTTTTATTTTTTTAATCAGTTTTCGCCGATGAGTGTCCTGAAAACTTGATATTCATTTTTCTTTTTTTTAATCAGTTTTCGCCGATGGGTGTTTTGAAAACTTGATATTCATTTTCTTTTTTTTAATCAGTTTTCGCAGATGATTGTTTCGAAAACGTAATATTCATTTTTCTTTTTTTTAAAATAGTTTTTCCTGATGAGTGTTTCGAAAACTTGATATTCATTTTTCTTTTTCATAATCAGTTTTCGCCGATGAATGTTTCAAAAACGTGATATTCATTTTTCTTTATTTAAAGTTTTCACCGATGAGTGTTTCAAAAACTTGATATTCATTTTTTTTAATCAGTTTTCGCCGATGAGTGTTTCAAAAACTTGATATTTATTTTCTTTTTTAATCAGTTTTCGCCGATGAGTGTTTTGAAAACTTGATTTTCATTTTTATTTTCTTTAATCAGTTTTCGTAGATGAGTGTTTTGAAAACTTGATATTCATTTTCTTTTTTTAATCAATTTTCGCCGATGAGTGTTTCCAAAACTTGATATTCATTTTTCTTTTCTTAATCAGTTTTCGCCGATGAGTGTTTCTAAAACTTGATATTCATTTTTCTTTTTTTAATCAGTTTTCACCGATGAGTGTTTCGAAAACTTGATATTCATTTTCGTTTTTTAATCAGTTTTCGCCGATGAGTGTTTCGAAAACTTGATATTCATTTTTATTTTTTTAATCAGTTTTGGTCGATTAGTGTTTCGAAAACTGGATATTCATTTTCTTTTTTTAGTAAGTTTTCGCTTATGAGTGTTTCGAAAACTTGATATTCATTTTTCTTTTTTTAATCAGTTTTAGCCGATGAGTGTTTTCGAAAACTTGATATTCATTTTTCTTTTTTTAATCAATTTGCGCCGATGAGTGTTCTAAAAACTTGATATTCATTTTTCTTTTTTTTTAACCAGTTTTCGCCGATGAGTGTTTCAAAAACTTGATATTTATTTTTGTTTTTCTTAATTAGTTTTCGACGATAAATGTTTTGACAACGTAATATTCAATTTTCTTTTTTTCCTTTTTAAATAGTTTTCGCCGATGAGTGTTTCGAAAACTTAATGTTCATTTTACTTTTTTCTTTTTTAAATAGTTTTCCTCGTTAAGTGTTTCGAAAACTTGATATTCATTTTTGTTTTTCTTAATCAGTTTTCGCCGATAAGTGTTTCAAAAACGTGGTATTCATTTTTCTTTATTTCATTAGTTTTCACCGATGAGTGTTAGATAACTTGATATTCATTTTTCTTTTTCTAAATCAGTTTTCGCCGATGAGTGTTTCGAAAATTAGATATTCATTCTTCTTTTTCTTAATCAGTTTTAGCCGAGGAGTGTTTTCGAAAACTTGATATTCATTTTTCTTTTTTCTAATCAATTTTCGCCGATAAGTGTTCTGAAAACTTGATATTCCTTTTTCTTTTTTTTAATTAGTTTTCGCCGATGAGTTTTTCGAAAACTTAATATTTATTTTTCTTTTTTTAATCGGTTTTTGCCGATGGTGTTTCGAAAACTTGATATTCATTTTTCTTTTTTTAAATAATTTTCGCCGATAAGTGTTCTGAAAACTTGATATTCATTTTTCTTTTATTTAAATCATTTTTCGCCGATGAGTGTTTCGAAAACTTAATATTTATTTTTCTTTTTTAATCGGTTTTTGCCGATGGTGTTTCGAAAACTTGATATTCATTTTTCTTTTTTTAAATCAGTTTTCGCTGATGAGTGTTTCGAAAATTTGATATTCATTTTTCTTTTTTTTTTATCAGTTTTAGCCGATGAGTGTTTTCGAAAACTTGATATTTATTTTTCTTTTTTATTCAATTTTCGCCGATGAGTGTTCTGAAAACTTGATATTCATTTTTCTTTTCTTTTAATCAGTTTTCGCCGATGAGTGTTTCGAAAACTTAATGTCACGACCCCCTGTCGGACGTCCGTGACCGGCACGGGAGGTAGGATTTCTCCTATCCTGCAAGTCTCTAATTCCTGATTGACATTCTTATATATGCATAACTACCCATTTCTAATACAAACAATATAGTATTTATATGGCCATCCCTATCCGATGACCTAAGTAGCACACAATCCACGGCTTGCTCAACGCCGCTTCAGTCTATACATATACACATAATCAATCACACGTACATATAATATACATATTGAACAAGCGCTTAAGGGCGGGTGATCTATCCTATTCACATGCAAAATCCCTGTGTACAGTCAAGCATATATATTCAATCACCCACCTGCATAAAATATACATATTGATCACACGCCTCAATGCGTGTGACCTATCCTATTCACATGCGGAAGCCGTATTTTCACACAATCAAGTATTCAGTCACACATATATATAAGTTTACATATTGACCACACGCTCAGTGCGTGTGATCTATCCTATTCACATGCAGGAGTCACATCCATATATATATATATATACACATGATATTCATCATATCACAACCTATATTCCCCACAACAAGACCAATCTTTAATCTGTATGAAGCCGACAATTCTAGAGTGTGACATATACATATATGCATATAGCAACTGCACCAAACAATGCTATACCAAAATGAATCATATACATATATATCCTGTCAAAATACATATAACAGTACTACCCACGCGAACAATGCGTGCGGTCTCTAAGTCTGTTCGCCTCCCTGAGATGATGTGGAAGCGCTCCCGATGCCTATACCACCTGTATCTGTAACATTTAAAATTGGGGTGAGTCAAACAGACTCAGTGAGAGGCTTTTCCATTCCTGGTGTAGTAGCGGGTACCACTACAACTGGGGAAGAGGAGCCAATCACAAACACATACGCATATAACGGGTTTAAATTTTCATATATTAGGTGGTCAGGCAATTAACAGATATCATATTCACAATAAAGAATTTAAAGCATGGATTTACATACATTTAAATTCACACATACATCATATCATGATTTAACATATAATTCCACGTGGTCACCCGTATTTAATTAACCGTAATCATAAACTGGCTCGAAGGCAATATCTCCGTTAGGAGAGAATCTGGCCCGAAGGCAATATCTCACGTGAGCAATATGGGAACCTAGTTGATCATTCTAGGAACCCCTGGTCCCAAGACTATACTTGGAACAATAGTCTGACCCCAAGACTTCACTTGGAGCAATAGCTGGCGACTCATCTGACCTCGGTTTACCCAAAGCAATAGCCACAATGTGGTGAACTCATATACTTTATATTTCTGTGGTTTGACTCAAGACAAGAGACTCAATCTACCCGGACCACCAGTGATAGACTTGGTTTCCGCGTTGTGCCATCAATGACCCCTATGGACCACTACTTGATCATTTTACTTCTTCCTAGGCAAATCTAGATTTCCAAGTGGTTTCTAATTCGGACTCTTGGTTCTGAACAAAGTCACCTAGGTCTATCCTCTTTAAGGACTTACATACAAAACCACACTTCATATAAGGCTCCTTGAGCCACAATTGCTTTTACAATTCACAAACACACATATAGCACGTTTTCACAAATACTGTAATTTAGGAACAACAATAGCATGTTATCTAACATGAAATTCCTACAAATAGGCAAGAAGGCAAACCATGTATCTGTATCCGCAGTCAACCCTATAGGGCAAGGATAGGAAAGCCCCTCACCTGGTTGGCCCCTCTGATTGGCTCTCGGTGCGCCCGAAAGTCCACTCACAGTATAATGCCCTATACACATACTTGAGGGATTCAGAAACTTGCAATTTCAACCACTATCGTGTACATGTAACGCTAATGATCATGTTCTTTCTAATTTATCCCATAGACTAGTTGTTGGCTTGGAATGCCCTCAACTAGTTTTTGGAACACCTAGCATGCTCCTATTCGTGTTCAACCCTTTCTTAATCACACTATTCGGAAGCTTTGACTTGGGAATGCAAGGTTACCCAATTTCATCTCTATGTGTCCATATGAAATTCCCATTACCCAAGTCTTGGATTTATGACTCAAGAGAATCATAAATCCTACTTGTCCAAGCTTTGCATTTATCAAACTAACCTTGAACACTTCACCTACACATGAATACACATACCCGAATACGCGTAAAATTAGAAGATTGTCTCTTTTTCCCCGAACGGGGTTCCGGGTGAGATGGGAATTACTCGGGTTTTAATCCCTCATACATTCCAATAATTTTTAACAATTATATAATTATCATTCAACCTTTCAAAGCACCCCAAATCATTCCACAACACCCTTAAACCTTAACAACCACATTTTCCTACACTTTTTCGAACCCGGATAAATTCCATCAATTTGGTTCCGGTTCCTAAGCTTCCAACTCACTCCCTAACATGCATATACTTCAATTTAGGACACAGAACACTCAGGTTGAATCAATTGGGGTCTTTCCAAAAATCCCTAAAATTGATAAAATTGGGGTTTGAGAGTTTCGGGACTTCTCACCTCGATTCAACCAGTTAGAAGGACGATATGGAGTAGAGGAGACTCCCAGCTACCTTCCCCGGTGAAGAGACGGCGTTTTCCGGCGAGAAGCTCTCTTCCTCTTGTTTCTCTCTCTAACCCGAGCTCTCTCTCTCTAGCCACAAAGACCGTGACGGACGGCGAACTCCGGCCACCACGGACGTCCGGCCAACTCTCCTCACGGCTTGCTCCTCCTCCCTCTCGTTTTTTTCTTTCCATTTTGTGCGTTCTCACACGGCTCTCTCTCTGCTCTCTTTCTTTTCTCTTTTATCCGTTTTTCTTTCCTCTTTTCTCTTATAATATATATATATATATATATATATATATATATATATATATATATATATAATTTACATATGCACTTATCATCAAAATAAAATCTGACAAGTAATAAAATAATAAAAAAAAACAAATAGGTAGAATTATTAGGTTGCAAATTAATTTGTATATATTTCTTTCTTTTTCTTTTTTGTTAATCAGTTTTCGCCGATGGGTGTTTTGAAAACTTGATAATTATTTTTCTTTTTTTAATTAGTTTTTGCCGATGATTGTTTTCGAAAACTTGATATTTATTTTTCTTTTTTTATTAAATTTTTGCCGATGAGTGTTCTGAAAACTTGATATTCATTTTTCTTTTTTTTAATCACTTTTCGCCGATGAGTGTTTTGAAAACTTAATATTTATTTTTCTTTTTTTGAATCAGTTTTTGCCGATGAGTTTTTCGAAAACTTGATATTCATTTTTCTTTTTTTAGTAAGTTTTTACTGATTAGTGTTTCGAAAACTTAATATTCTTTTTTTTAATCAGTTTTTGCCGATGAGTGTTTCGAAAACTTAATATTCATATTTCTTTTTTTAATCAATTTTCGTCGATGAATGTTCAGAAAACTTGATATTCATTTTCTTTTTTTTAATCAGCTTTCGTCGATGAGTGTTTCGAATGTTTGATATTCATTTTTCTTTTTTCAGTAAGTTTTCGCTAATGAGTGTTTTGAAAACTTGATATACATTTTTTTAATCAGTTTTCGCCGATGAGTGTTTCGAAAACTTGATAGTAATTTTTCATTTTTTAATCTGTTTTCGCCGTTGAGTGTTTCGAAAACATAGTATTTATTTTTCTTTTTTTTAAATAGTTTTCGCCGATGAGTTTCCGAAAACTTGATATTCATTTTTATTTTTTTAATCAGTTTTCGCCGATGAGCATTCTGAAAACTTGATACTCATTTTTCTTTTTTTTAATCAGTGTTCACCAATGGGTGTTTTGAAAACTTAATATTTATTTTTCTTTTTTTTTAATTAGTTTTTGCCAATGATTGTTTTCGAAAACTGGATATTTATTTTTCTTTTTTTAATAAATTTTCACCAATTAGTGTTCTGAAAACTTGATATTCATTTTTCTTTGTTTTAATCAGTTTTCGCCGATATGTGTTTCGAAAACTTAATATTTATTTTTCTTTTTTTTTTTTTTAATTAGTTTTTGCCGATGAGTTTTTCGAAAATTTGATATTCAGTTTTCTTTTTTTTAGTAAGTTTTCGCTAATGAGTGTTTCGAAAACTTGATATTCATTTTTCTTTTTTAATTACTTTTTGCCGATGAGTGTTTCGAAAACTTAATATTCTTTTTTCTTTTTTTTTAATCAGTTTTCGCCGATGAGTGTTTCGAAAACTTGATAGTAATTTTTCATTTTTTAATCAGTTTTCGCCGTTGAGTGTTTCGAAAATGTAATATTCATTTTCTTTTTTTAAATAGTTTTCGCCGATGAGTGTTTCGAAAACTTGATATTCATTGTCACGACCCCAATTACAGGGATCCGTGACCGGCACGGGGATAGAATTTAGCCTCTAAACCCGTAAGCCTTACCTATAATCATAAATTATCTACCCTTATACACAATCATCATACAATATTCACATAGTGTATATAGTGGTCACACCATCATTGGTGGCCTACATAACCTGCAATCCACGGCGCTCAATGCCGCTTCAGCCCATTTCACGTATATATATCTACATCCAAACACTCAAGACATTCACACATAAATATATATATACATAGTGATCAAACCCCAAAGGAATGATCTATCCTATTCACACACAATATATATATAACCTGTCATAATCACACATGTACACTCACACGCACAGTTAAGTATACATAGTGATTACACGTCTCAATACGTGTAATCTATCCTATTCACATGCAGATATTTATATTTTTCATCCAACATATACCAATTCACATGTATATATAGCATATACATATTGATCACACACCATTATGTGTGATCTATCCTATCCACATACGCAGATATATATATATATAAGTATATCAAGACTTTCCCAACACCCAGAATCCTATCAGTAAGCACATGTGAAGCCGACATGTCTAGATATAGCATAATTCAAAAGCTGCAAATATTTACATCGCCTTTACAACTTTAGAATATATACAACTCAAAATAATGAAGGCTAAATAATCAAAAGATGTCCACCCACGCGAACAAATGCGGTGCAAGTGGATAGATGCCCGTATCACTGTCCGGACGTCGAAGCCTGCCCGATTCCTGTATCTGTAACATTTAAACAGAGGGTGTGAGTCCAACAGACTCAGTGTGTAGCGGCGGGTACCACTACAGCTGGGGAAAGGGAACCACTCACAACCACATGCGCACGAAATACCAGTTTATCATATATTATATGATGATCAGGCAACATTAATATAACGTTACGTCACAGATAAGCCTAGGAATCATGCCTCTCAAACATGCTACTCATAAGCAACCAATAACATGAAACATTTCATATTAAAAACTATAAATCGTACAATCGACCCTAGTGCCACGCTAGGGCAATAGCCTCAACGACAAATCCTTTAAATGCTATGCACCACCCTAGTGCCAGGCTAGGGCAATAGCCACAACGGGCAACCAGGAATATGTAATGCACCACCCTAGTGCCAAGCTAGGGCAATAGCCACAACGGGCAACCATGAATATGTAATGTACCACCCTAGTGCCAGGCTAGGGCCATAGCCACAACGGGCAACCATGAATATGTAATGCACCACCCTAGTGCCAAGCTAGGGCCATATCCACAACGGGCAAATGTCTGACGTCATATTTCACTCTCTTACCTTCAGTGGGGTTTGCAACACGAACTACCCATTTCTATTCTAAAGTGTCTTTACCTCAGCAGTGTGAACTCCACTAAGAATTCCTAATCAATTATGAGATTTTCTACTCTTTGTTTAGTACCCAACCCTTGATTAGATGATAACCTAGCTCTAAGGTATTTCCTAAGTTCATTTACCACAAATCACGTCGACGTGTATAAATAAGTCAGTTTCATTTCCTTAGTGGGTTTCTAATTATTAGGACAAACTAAAGATTGAACGAAATCAATATCCTACCCCTTTTCACTTGTACTGTTTGGCGTATCCCATGTCATCACATGGATACCCTCCAGTACTACTTCAACTTTAATCAATCACATATATACAAATATTTTCACAATTAACAGTTTAGGAACAACAATAGCATGTTATTACCTAACAATTCTTACAAACAAGCAAGTAAGCAAACCACGTATTCACACCCTCATTCAACCCTGTAGGGCAAGGATGGGAAACCCCTCACCTGGACGGCTTCCTGTTTCTGGTCCTGGAGTCACTCCTGCTCCAGACGATTCGTGGTTACCTAACAAACATATTTACATTATTATTGTCTTAATTATATGCAAATCATATGCACATGCTATGCTCATGCCTTATAGATACGTTAAACATTGCCAAGAACCAAGTCCTTGGTCTTAACCTTCTTCCTCTCTCTTAATACTCATTTTCACCTGCAAGTGTTCGTATGTGACCTTTCACAACCAACCTTTCAACTCATATCCACATACAACATATGTGGCCGGATATCCTTTAAAATTGATAATTCACCTAATAAAAGCATTTCACTATTTAAATCAATCCCGAGCATCCACCACGGTCTAATCTAAATTCCTACTCATATCTTAGCTCCATATTCTAGATTGGATTGAGAGGTGTCTCTTTTATTACCGAATTAGTTTCCGGTTGAGACGGAATTACTCGGCTTCAATCCCTCGTATATTCCAACAATTCCTACTATTATATGACACCAATCCAACACACCAATCAATCCCAAATTAATTTATACTACACTTTATCTCACTTTAAATTCCATACTTCTATAGTTTTCAAATTGGGTAACCTCCATAATCAATTTTCCATCACACTCACTTCCAAATACCTCTAAACAACCCAATATCTTCAAATTAGGTCCCAAAGTAATTTATTCATACCAATTAGGAATTTTCCAAAAATCCCTAAAATAGATAAATTTGGGGTTTGAGAGATTCGGGACTTTTTACCTCGATTCAATCGGATAGGATGATGGAATGGGGTAGAAAGAACTCCCGGTCACCTTCCCCAGCTTCGAAACGGCAGATTCCGGCGACATTTCCGGCGAGAACACTCTCCCCCTTTGTTTTCTCTCTCTAACCGAGCTCTCTCTCTCTCCTCCGTGAAGGCCGGCGCCGGCCCACCTTCCTCCGGCGTCATAGTCGCCGTCGACGGCCCTCGTCCCACACGTCCGGTTGCTTCCCGTCTCCCGCGCGCGTGATCTTCTCCTTTCCTGTCGCAGCTCGCGTCGTTTTGGTGTGGTCCTCACTTCACTCTTTCTCTGCTTCAATTCTCGGCTTTAGCTTTTGGAGACAAAAGCATTGGGACCAATTTTTAATTAAGGGGGGGTCACGTGTGTGACCCCCCCCTTCCAGCCAATATTATATATATATATTTTTTTAATTGTATTTTTATATATATACCTATATATATATATATATATATATATATCTATATATATATATATATATATATTTAATACATTATTATTTATAATTAAAATAAATTTTGGGGTCAATAGACTTACACCCAATATTTCCCGTTAGGTCCTAATTTTGGTCCAAATAAAATTTCATTTATTTCCAATTCTCTCCTTTTTCTTCCAAATTAAAATAAAAAAATTAAATTAGGACCTTAACGTTGATTGGAAAATTTTCGGGTATTACATTCATTTTTATTTTTTTAATCTGTTTTCGCCGATGAGTGTTCTGAAAACTTGATATTCATTTTTCTTTTTCTTAATCAGTTTTCGCCTATGAGTGTTTCAAAAACATGATATTCATTTTTCTTTTTTAGGTAAGTTTTCGCTAATAAGTGTTTCGAAAACTTGATATTTATTTTTCTTTTTTTAATCAGTTTTTGCCGATGAGAGTTTCGAAAACTGGATATTCATTTTCCCTTTTTTAGTAAGTTTTCGCTGATGAGTGTTTCGAAAACTTGATATTCATTTTTCTTTTTTTAATTAGTTTTACTGATGACTGTTTCAAAAAATTAATATAAATTTTTCTTTTTTTAATCAGTTTTCGCCGATGAGTGTTTTTGAAAACCTGATAATTATTTTTCTTTTTTTAATTAGTTTTCGCCGATGAGTGTTCTGAAAACTTGATATTCATTTTTCTTTTTCTTTTTTAAATGAGGTTTTGCCGATGAGTCTTTTGAAAACTTGATATTCATTTTTCCTTTTTTAATTAGTTTTCGCCGATAACTGTTTCAAAAACTTAATATTTATTTTTCTTTTTTTAATCAGTTTTCGCCGATAAGTGTTTCGAGAACTTGATAGTAATTTTTCATTTTTAATCAGTTTTCGCCGTTGAGTGTTTCGAAAACGTAATATTCATTTTTCTTTTCTTTTTTTTTTAAATAATTTTCGCCGATGAGTGTTTTGAAAACTTGATATTCATTTTTCTTTTTTTAATCAGTTTTCGCCGATGAGTGTTCTGAAAACTTGATATTCATTTTTCTTGTTTTTAATCAGTTTTCGCCGATAAGTGTTTGGAAAACGTAATATTCATTTTTCTTTTTCTTTTTTAAATAGTTTTCGCCGATGAGTGTTTCGAAAACTTGATATTCAATTTTCTTTTTTTTTTAATAGTTTTCCCTGATGAGTGTTTTGAAAACTTGATTTTCATTTTTCTTTTTCTTTTTTAAATAGTTTTCCCCGATAAGTGTTTCGAAAACTTGATATTTATTTTTCTTTTTCTTAATCAGTTTTCGCCGATGAGTGTTTCGAAAACGTGGTATTCATTTTTCCTTATTTAATTAGTTTTCACCGATTAGTGTTTCGAAAACTTGATATTCATTTTTCTTTTTCTAAATCAGTTTTCACTGATGAGTGTTTCGAAAACATGATATTCATTTTTCTTTTTTGAGTAAAATATCATGTTGGTCCTTTTTAGATGCCATCTTTCTCAATTTGGTCCTTATTAGACGCGCCTTCTCAATTTAATCCTTTTTAGATGATTCTGTTATCAATTTAGTCCTTATCGTTAAAATGACTAACTGTGGGCTAACATGGTCATTTTTAAACATTAATGGGGTCTTTTAGTGTAATTATTTGGGGGTAATTTTATAATTTTTATAAATTGAAATAATAAACATGGTGCTCCAAGCCGTCTCTTCCTCTTCCTCTTCCTCTTGCTCGGCCGAAACACGTTCACAGTGGAGAAAGGTGGAGAAAGGAGCAGCAATAATAGGAGGAGCAATAGAGTTTGTGAGGGAGTTGGAGCAGTTGCTACAATGCTTGGAGTCACAGAAGAGGAGGAGGCTAGTTGGAGTTGGAGTCGGTGGAGATTCTTCTTCTTCTTCATGTCTAGTTAAAATGCAGCAGCAGCAGCAGGCTCCGATGTTTATGGCATTAGGAGGAAATATGAATATTGATGAAGAGGAAATCATTCATATTGATCAGAATAATAATAATAAGTCTTTTTAATCAATTTTCGCCGATGAGTGTTATGAAAATATGATATTCATTTTCTTTTTTTAATCAGTTTTCGTCGATGTGTTTCGAAAACTTAATATTTATTTTTCTTTTTTTTAATCTGTTTTCGCCGATGAGTGTTTCGAAAACTTGATATTCATTTTTCTTTTTTTAATCAGTTTTAGCCGATGAGTGTATCGAAAACTTGATATTCATTTTTCTTTTTTTAATCAGTTTTAGCGAGGAGTGTTTTCGAAAACTTGATATTAATTTTTTTTAATCAATTTTCGCTGATGAGTGTTTTGAAAACTTGATATTCATTTTTCTTTTTTTTAATCAATTTTCGCCGATGAGTGTTTCGAAAACTTGATATTCATTTTTCTTTTTCTTAAACAGTTTTTGCCGATGAGTGTTTTCGAAAACTTGGTATAAATTTTTCTTTTCTTAATAAATTTTCGCCGATAAGTGTTCTGAAAACTTGATATTCATTTTTCTTTTTTTTAATCAGTTTTCGCCAATGAGTGTTTCGAAAACTTAATA
This sequence comes from Senna tora, assembly GCA_014851425.1. NCBI lineage: Eukaryota > Viridiplantae > Streptophyta > Magnoliopsida > Fabales > Fabaceae > Senna > Senna tora. Next base: position 14,914,006 of record CM026263.1, on the reverse strand, counting down.
TTTATTTTTCTTTTGTTTAATCAATTTTTGTCGATAAGTTTTTCGAAAACTTGATATTCATTTTTCTTTTTTTAGTAAGTTTTTGCTAATGATTGTTTCGAAAACTTGATTATTATTTTCCTTTTTTTACTTAGTTTTTGCCGATGAGTGTTTCAAAACCTTGATATTCATTTTCCTTTCTTAATCAATTTTCGCCGATGAGTGTTTCGAAAACTTTATATTCATTTTTATTTTTTTAATCATTTTTGGTCGATTAGTGTTTCGAAAACTGGATATTCATTTTTCTTTTTTTAGTAAGTTTTCGCTGATTAGTGTTTCGAAAACTTAATATTTATTTTTCTTTTTTTAATCGGTTTTTGCCGATGGTGTTTCGAAAACTTGATATTCATTTTTCTTTTTTTAATCAATTTTTGCCGATAAGTGTTTCGAAAACTTGATATTCATTTTCTTTTTTTTTAATCAGTTTTAGCCGATCAGTATTTTCGAAAACTTGATATTTATTTTTCTTTTTTAATCAATTTTCGCTGATGAGTGTTCTGAAAACTTGATATTCATTTTTCTTTTTTTTAATCAGTTTCAGCGATGATTGTTTTGAAAACTTGATATTCATTTTTCTTTTTTTTAATCAGTTTTCGCCGATGAGTGTTTCGAAAACGTGATATTCATTTTTCTTTATTTAATTAGTTTTCGTCGATTAGTGTTTCCAAAACGTAATATTCATTTTTCTTTTTCTTTTTTTAAATAGTTTTTCCCGATGAGTGTTTCGAAAACATGATATTCATTTTTCTTTTTTTAGTAAGTTTTCGCTGATTAGTGTTTCGAAAACTTAATATTAATTTTTCTTTTTTTAATCAGTTTTTGCCGATGAGTGTTTTGAAAACTTGATATTCATTTTTCTTTTTTTAATTAGTTTTAGCCGATTAGTGTTTTCGAAAACTTGATATTCATTTTTCTTTTTTTAATCAACTTTCGCCGATGAGTGTTCTAAAAACTTGATATTCATTTTTCGTTTTTTTAATCAATTCTCGCCGATGAGTGTTTCGGAAATTAATATTTATTTATTTTTAATCAATTTTTGCCGATGAGTGTTTCGAAAACTTGATATTCATTTTTCTTTTTTTAATCAGTTTTTGCCGATGAGTGTTTCGAAAACTTGATATTCATTTTTCTTTTTTTTAATCAGTTTTAGCCGAGGAGTGTTTTCGAAAACTTGATATTCATTTTTCTTTTTTTAATCAATTTTCGCCGATAAGTGTTCTGAAGACTTGATATCGATTTTTCTTTTTTTAATCAGTTTCTGCTAATAAGTGTTTCCAAAACTTGATATTCATTTTTTCTTTTTCTTAATCAGTTTTTGCCGACTAGTGTTTCAAAAACGTGAAATTCATTTTTCTTTATTTAATTAGTTTTCATCGATGAGTGTTTTTGAAAATTTGATATTCGTTTTTTTTAATCATTTTTCGCCGATGAGTGTTTCGAAAACTTAATATTTATTTTTCTTTTTTTAATCAGTTTTCGTCGATGAGTGTTTCGAAAACTTGATATTCATTTTTCATTTTTTAGTAAGTTTTCGCTAATGAGTGTTTTGAAAACTTGATATTATTTTTTCTTTTTTTGATCAGTTTTCGCAGATAAGTGTTTCGAAAAGGTAATATTCATTTTTCTTGTTTTTTTAAAAATAGTTTTTCCCGATGAGTGTTTCAAAAATTTGATATTCATTTTTCTTTTTCTTAATTAGTTTTTGCCGATGAGTGTTTCGAAAACGTGATATTCATTTTTCTTTATTTAATTCGTTTTCACCGATGAGTAATTCGAAAACTTAATATTCATTTTTTTTAATCAGTTTTCGCCGATGAGTGTTTTAAAAACTTAATATTTATTTTCTTTTTTTAATCAGTTTTCACCGATGAGTGTTTCGAAAACTTGATATTCATTTTTATTTTCTTTAATTAGTTTTCTTGATGAGTGTTTCGAAAACTTGATATTTATTTTTCTTTTTTTAATCAGTTTTCGCCGATGAGTGTTTCCAAAACTTTATATTCATTTTTCTTTTTTTAATCAGTTTTCACCAATGAGTGTTTCGAAAACTTGATATTCATTTTCCTTTTTTAATCAGTTTTCGCCGATGAGTGTTTCGGAAACTTGATATTCATTTTTATTTTTTTAATCAGTTTTGGTCGATTAGTGTTTCGAAAATTGGATACTCATTTTTCTTTTTTTAGTAAGTTTTCGCTGATGAATGTTTCGAAAACTTGATATTCATTTTTCTTTTTTTAATCAGTTTTTGCCGATGAGTGTTTTCGAAAACTTGATATTCATTTTTCTATTTTAATAAATTTTCGCCGTTGAGTGTTCTGAAAACTTGATATTCATTTTTCTTTTTTTAATCAGTTTTTGTCGATGAGTGTTTCAAAAACTTGATATTAATTTTTCTTTTTCTCAATCAGTTTTCGCAGATGAGTGTTTCGAAAACGTGATATTCATTTTTCTTTATTTAATTAGTTTTCATCGATGAGTGCTTCGAAAACTTGATATTCATTTTTCTTTTTCTAATCATTTTTCTTTTATCGGTACGGACAGAGGGAATATCCCTATGCTTGCAAGCCTTATCACCTGATTGACAGAATATCTAGTATTGAAAATACATCCACATGCAGTATAATACCATGGCTTCACCGAAATGGTGGCCTATCCTAGACAAGCAAATTCATGGCCAGTGCCGCTTCAGGATATAGATATAGGAAAACACACATAATATATATATAACCTGTATACTGGCTACACATCCGAAGATGCTGCCTATCCTATTCACATGCAACAGATTTGTGAAGCTGACAGTTCTAGATTTAGTAATACAATCTAATTAGGTACGTCTACCCTTTACTTTATGATACAATAATAAAGTAAATTAAATTACAGTTACAATTTATTCACCCACATGAACAAGTTGTGGGTCTTGGAAAGTTTTGCTTGTCCCTCGTTCCACCGAGACTTCTTCCACCTGTACTTAACCTGTCTCTGTGTAGTAAAAATGAGGTGTGAGTCTTAACCACGCGACTCAGTGAGGACTCTCTCATCCCCTGCGCAAGGTGAGTACTAGACCTCTATCTAACTTGTATTCGCATCTAAGAAAGTTTATCTAGCTTGGTTGGATGGAATCCTAATTTTAGGAAGGTCTAAGCATTTTAAATCAACTTGTGTTCCTACTCGGGTTCTAAGAAATCTAGTTTCTAAACACCAATATACCTCCAATTTATCCCACTTAAGGTTGCCTAAAGGTTGTGACAGTTTAAGGTTGAAATTCAAGAAGTTAGACTTAGTTTACTCCGTAAGTTTCTATTCTTGAGGGACAAGAAGACATTTGGTTGGTGGTGTTCTAAGAAGTTTAGGATTGAAAGTAGAAGGTTCGGACGCCCCGGATTTGCAAAAAAATGAATTTTGGGCATTCTGGGCAGAGGCCTGGCGCTATAGCGCTGAGCTGCTGCCCAGCAGCTCTTGGTACACCAGAGAGCTAGCGCTATAGCGTCGGTTCGTTTGTTGTGCTGTGGGCTGGTTTGGGCCCGTTCCGGCCCCCTTCCGCCCCCGGCTTCGACTCTGCACCCCATGGGTTTTGTTCACCTACATATATACTACATTTAGGAAGTCCTACAACTCAAATCCAACTCTGATTCGTCGCCGAATCGTTGATCGTTCGAGATTGGGAAAAATGGGTTTTATAAACCCCAAACTCTTCCAACTTCGAATCCGGCCAAATCCAACGATCTAGCCTCGAATCCTAACCCCAATGAGTGTTCAAGAACACTTTAGAAACATTATTCTACCCTTGAATCCACCCAAACTCGGATTCTCAACTCAATTCCAAAAATGAAGAAAAATGAAGAAAATGGGAACTTGGAGAGAATCGGGCATTATACCAACCTTAACTCGAGAGATTGAGACGAGGAAGATGACGAGGATGATCTCCGGCTCCTCCTCCAACTCCGGCTCGCCGGACTCTGGCGAGATTCCCGCCGGATTTGCTCTCCCATGCAAGCCCTAGCTCCCTCTCTCTCCTTTCCTTCTGTTTCATTCTTCTCTACCTCTCCTTCTTCCCCGTGACTCCATCCCTCTCTCTTTTTCCCTTTTTATTTTCTTTCTTTTCTTTTATTTAATTAAAATTAACATATAATAATAATAATAATAATAAAATCTGAAAATAATAATAAATAATTAAATAAATAACTAACATGTGTTTTTAACTTAATCTCTTTCCCTATTTAATTCAGGTTTCTAATTTCTTAGGTCCCGAATTAAATCCCAAAAATTATTTTCTACTTCTTTTCTTTCTCTTTTTATTTTAAACCTCGAAAAAAATTTTCGGGTATTACAATCCTCGAAAAAAAAATTCCTTTCCGGTTTCTTTTAACTTTCATAATTTTCCTATATTCTTTTTAAGGTTTTAATTCCTAGCCCCGGAATAAATCCTTCTTTAACCTCAAAATTTTTAAATAAATCATTCTCTAATCCTCAAAATTTTCCGGGGTATTACACTGATAATTATTTTTCTTTTTTTAATTAGTTTTCGCCGATGAATGTTCTGAAAACTTGATATTCATTTTTCTTTTTATAATCAGGTTTGGCCGATAAGTGCTTTGAAAACTTTATATTTATTTTTCTTTTTTTCAATCAGTTTTCGCCGATAAGTGTTTCAAAAACTTAATATTTATTTTTCTTTTTTTAATCAGTTTTCGCCGATAAGTGTTTCGAAAACTTGATAGTAATTTTTCATTTTTTAATCAGTTTTCGCCGTTGAGTGTTTCGAAAGTGTAGTATTCATTTTTCTTGTTTTTTAAATAGTTTTTGCCGATGAGTGTTTCGAAAACTTGATATTCATTTTTCTTTTTTTAATCAGTTTTTGCCGATCAGTGTTCTGAAAACTTAATATTCATTTTTCTTTTTTTTAATCAGTTTTCGACGATAAGTGTTTTGAAAACGTAATATTTTTTTTCTTTTTAAATAGTTTTCGCCGATGAGTGTTTCGAAAACTTGATATTCATTTTTCTTTTAAATAGTTTTCCCCGATGAGTGTTTCGAAAACTTGATATTCATTTTTCTTTTAAATAGTTTTCCCCGATGAGTGTTTCGAAAACTTGATATTCATTTTTCTTTTTCTTAATCAGTTTTCGCCGATGAGTGTTTCGAAAACTTGATATTCTTTTTTCTTTTTTTTTTAAATAGTTTTCCCCGATGAGTCTTTCGAAAACTGGATATTCATTTTTCTTTTCTTAATCAGTTTTCGCCGATAAGTGTTTCGAAAACCTGGTATTCATTTTTCTTTATTTAATTAGTTTTACCGATGAGTGTTTCGAAAACTTGATATTCATTTTTCTTTTTGTAAATCAGTTTTTGCCGATGAGTGTTTCGAAAACGTTATATTCATTTTTCTTTTTTTAATCAGTTTTTGCTGACAAGTGTTTCGAAAACATGATATTCATTTTTCTATTTTTGATCAGTTTTATCCGATGAGTGTTTTCGAAAACTTGATATTTATTTTTCTTTTTTTAATCAATTTTCGCCGATGAGTGTTCTGAAAACTTGATATTCATTTTTCTTTTTTTAATCAGTTTTAGCCGATGAGTGTTTCGAAAACTTGATATTCATTTTTGTTTTTCTTAATCAGTTTTCGCCGATGAGTGTTTCGAAAACGTGATATTCATTTTTCTTTATTTAATTAGTTTTCATCGATTAGTGTTTTGAAAACGTAATATTCATTTTTCTTTTTTAATAAGTTTTCGCCGATGAGTGTTTCGAAAACTTGATATTCATTTTTATTTTCTTTCATCAGTTTTCGTAGATGAGTGTTTTGAAAACTTGATATTTATTTTTCTTTTTTTAATCAATTTTCGCCAATTAGTGTTCTGAAAACTTGATATTCATTTTTTTTAATCAGTTTTCGCCGATGGGTGTTTTGAAAATTTGATATTTTTTTCTTTTTTTTTAATCAGTTTTGGCCGATGATTGTTTTCGAACACTTGATATTTATTTTTCTTTTTTTAATAAATTTTCGCCGATGAGTGTTCTGAAAACTTGATATTCATTTTTCTTTTTTTAATCAATTTTCGCCGATGAGTATTTCAAAAAATTAATATTTATTTTTTTAATCAGTTTTTGCCGATGAGTTTTTCGAAAGCTTGATATTCATTTTTCTTTTTTTTTTGTAAGTTTTCGTTGATTAGTGTTTCGAAAACTTAATATTAATTTTTCTTTTTTTAATCAGTTTTTGCCGATGAGTGTTTCGAAAACTTGATATTTATTTTTATTTTCTTTATTCAGTTTTCATAGATGAGTGTTCTGAAAACTTGATATTAATTTTTTTAATCAGTTTTCGCCGATGAGTGTTTCGAAAATTAATTTTTATTTTTCTTTTTTTAATCAGTTTTTGCCGATGAGTGTTTTCGAAAACTTGATATTCATTTTTCTTTTTTTTAATCAGATTTCGCCGATGAGTGTTTCGAAAACTTAATATTTATTTTTCTTTTTTTAATAAGTTTTCGCTGATTAGTGTTTCGAAAACTTAATATTCTTTTTTCTTTTTTTTAATCAATTTTCGTCGATGGGTGTTTTGAAAACTAGATATTCATTTTTATTTTCTTTAATCAGTTTTCGTAGATAAGTGTTTCGAATATTTGATATTCATTTTTCTTTTTTTGATCAGTTTTAGCCGATGAGTGTTTTTCCAAAACATGATATTCATTTTTCTTTTTTTAATCAATTTTCCCCTATGAGTGTTCTGAAAACTTGATATTGATTTTTCTTTTTTTAATCAGTTTTCGCCGATGAGTGTTTCAAAAATTAATATTTATTTCTTTTTTAATCAGTTTTTGCCGATGAGTGTTTTCGAAAACCTGATATTCATTTTTCTTTTTTAATAAATTTTCGGCGATGAGTGTCTGTAAACTTGATATTCATTTTTCTTTTTTTTCATCAGTTTTCGCCGATGAGTATTTAGAAAACTTAATATTTATTTTTTTTAATCGGTTTTTTCCGATGAGTGTTTCGAAAACTTGATATTCATTTTTCTTTTTTTAATCAGTTTTAGCCGAGGAGTGTTTTTAGAAAACTTGATATTCATTTTTTTTTAATCAATTTTTGGTGATAAGTGTTCTAAAAACTTGATATTCATTTTTCTTTTCTTTTTTTATCAGTTTTCGCCGATGAGTATTTCAAAAACTTGATATTCCTTTATCTTTTTCTTAATCAGTTTTCGCCGATTAGTGTTTCAAAAACGTGAAATTCATTTTTCTTTATTTAATTAGTTTTCATGGATGAGTGTTTTCGAAAACTTGATATTTATTTTTCTTTTTTTAATCATTTTTCGCCGATTAGTGTTTCGAAAACTTAATATTCTTTTTTCTTTTTTTAATCAGTTTTCGTCGATGAGTGTTTCAAAAACTTGTTATTCATTTATCCTTTTTTAGTAAGTTTTCGTTATTGAGTGTTTTGAAAACTTGATATTCATTTTTCTTTTCTTAATTAGTTTTTGCCGATGAGTGTTTCGAAAACTTGATATTCATTTTTCCTTTTTTAGTAAGTTTTCGCTATTGAGTGTTTTGAAAATTTGATATTCATTTTTCTTTTTTTTAATTAGTTTTTGCCGATGAGTGTTTCGCAAACTTGATATTTATTTTTCATTGTTTTAATCAATATTCGCCGATGAGAGTTTTGAAAACTTGATAGTAATTTTTCATTTTATAATCAGTTTTCGCAGTTGAGAGTTTCGAAAATGTAATATTCATTTTTCTTTTTTTTAATCAGTTTTCGCCGATTAGTGTTTCAAAAACGTGAAATTCATTTTTCTTATTTAATTAGTTTTTATGGATGAGTGTTTTCGAAAACTTGATATTAATTTTTCTTTTTTTAATCAGTTTTCGCCGATGAGTGTTTCTAAAACTTGATATTCATTTTTCTTTTTTTAATCAGTTTTCGCCGATGAGTGTTTCGAAAACTTGATATTCATTTTTCCTTTTTTAGTAAGTTTTCGCTAATGAGGGTTTCGAAAACTTGATATTCATTTTTCTTTTTTTAATCACTTTTCGCCGATGAGTGTTTCGAAAACTTGATCTTCATTTTTCTTTTTTTAATTAGTTTTCGCCGATGAGCGTTATTTCGAAAACTTGATATTTATTTTCTATTTTTAATCAGTTTTCGCCGATGAGTATTTCGAAAACTTGATATTCATTTTTCTTTTTTTAATCAGTTTTAGCCGAGGAGTGTTTTCGAAAACTTGATATTCATTTTTTTTTCAATTTTCGCCGATAAGTGTATTGAAAACTTGATATTCATTTTTCTTTTTTTTAATCAGTTTTCGCCGATGAGTGTTTCAAAAACTTGATATTCATTTTTCTTTTTCTTAATCAGTTTTCACCGATTAGTGTTTCAAAAACGTGAAATTCATTTTTCTTTATTTAATTAGTTTTCGTGGATGAGTGTTTTCGAAAACTTGATATTCATTTTTCTTTTTCTTAATCCGTTTTCACCGATTAGTGTTTCAAAAACGTGAAATTCATTTTTCTTTATTTAATTAGTTTTCGTGGATGAGTGTTTTCGAAAACTTGATATTCATTTTTCTTTTTTTAATCATTTTTCGCTGATGAGTGTTTCGAAAACTTAATATTCATTTTTCTTTTTTTAATCAGTTTTCGTCGATGAGTGTTTCGAAAACTTGATATTCATTTTTCCTTTTTCAGTAAGTTTTCGCTAATGAGTGTTTTGAAAACTTGATATTAACTTTTCTTTTTTTAATTAGTTTTTACCGATGAGTGTTTCGAAAACTTGATATTTATTTTTCATTGTTTTAATCAGTATTCGCCGATGAGAGTTTTGAAAACTTGATAGTAATTTTTCATTTTTTAATCAGTTTTCGCAGTTGATAGTTTCAAAAATGTAATATTCATTTTTCTTTTTTTTTTTAAATAGTTTTCGCCGATTAGTGTTTCGAAATCTTGATATTCGTTTTTCTATTTTTAATAAATTTTCGCCGATGAGTGTTCTGAAAACTTGATATTCAGTTTTCTTTTTTTAATCAGTTTTCGCCGATGAGTGATTTGAAAACTTGATATTCATTTTTCTTTTTTTAATCAGTTTTCTCCGATGAGTGTTTTGAAAACGTAATATTCATTTTTCTTTTTTTTAATAGTTTTCCCCGATGAGTGTTTCGAAAATGTGATATTCATTTTTCTTTATTTAATTAGTTTTCACTGATGAGTGTTTCGAAAACTTGATATTCATTTTTCTTTTTCTTAATCAGTTTTCGCCGATGAGTGTTTCGAAAATGTAACATTCATTTTTCTTTATTTAATTAGTTTTCAACGATTAGTGTTTCGAAAATGTAATATTAATTTTTCTTTTCTTTAAATAGTTTTCCCCCATGAGTGTTTCGAAAACTTGATATTCATTTTTCTTTTTTTAATCAGTTTTCTCCGATGAGTGTTTTGAAAACGTAATATTCATTTTTCTTTTTTTTAATAGTTTTCCCCGATGAATGTTTCGAAAATATGATATTCATTTTTCTTTATTTAATTAGTTTTCACTGATGAGTGTTTCGAAAACTTGATATTCGTTTTTCTTTTTCTTAATCAATTTTCGCCGATGAGTGTTTCGAAAATGTAACATTCATTTTTCTTTATTTAATTAGTTTTCAACGATTAGTGTTTCGAAAATGTAATATTAATTTTTCTTTTTTTTTTAAATAGTTTTCCCCCATGAGTGTTTCGAAAACTTGATATTCATTTTTCTTTTTTTAATCAGTTTTCGCCAATGAGTGTTTCGAAAACTTGATATTTATTTTCTTTTTTAATCAGTTTTCGATGATGAGTGTTTCGAAAACTTGATATTCATTTTTATTTGTTTTAATCATTTTTCGTAGATAAGTCTTTCGAAAACTTGATATTCATTTTTCTTTTTTTAATCTGTTTTCGCCGATGAGTATTTCTAAAACTTGATATTCCTTTTTCTTTTTTTAGTCAGTTTTCGCCGATGAGTGTTTCGAAAACTTGATATTCATTTTTCTTTTTTCTTTAATCAGTTTTCGTCGATGAGTGTTTTGAAAACTTGATATTCATTTTGCTTTTTTAATTACTTTTGGTCGATGAGTGTTTCGAAAACTTGGTATTTATCTTTCTTTTTTTATTAAGTTTTTCACCCATGAGTGTTTCGAAAACTTGATATTCATTTTTCTTTTTTTAATCAGTTTTCACCGATGAGTGTTTCGAAAACTTGATCTTCATTTTTATTTTTTTAATCATCTTTCGCCGATGAGTGTTTTCGAAAACTTGATATTCATTTTTCTTTTTTTAATCAATTTTCGCCGATGAGTGTTTCGAAAACTTGATATTTATTTTCCTTTTTTAATTAGTTTTCGCCGATGAGTGTTTCGAAAACTTGATATTCTTTTTTCTTTTTTTAATCAATATTCGTAGATAAGTGTTTCGAAAACTTGATATTCATTTTTCTTTTTTAAATCAGTTTTCACCGTTGAGTATTTCGAGAACTTTATATTCATTTTCCTTTTTTAATTAGTTTTCGCCGATGAGTGTTCCGAAAACTTTATATTCATTTTTATTTTTTTAATCAGTTTTTGTCAATTAGTGTTTCAAAAGCTGGATATTCATTTTTCTTTTTTTAGTAAGTTTTCGCTGATGAGTGTTTCGAAAACTTGATATTCATTTTTCATTTTTTAATCAGTTTTCGCCGATGAGAGTTTTGAAAACATGATGGTAATATTTTATTTTTTAATCAGCTTTCGCCGTTGAGTGTTTCGAAAATGTAATATCCATTTACCTTTTTTTTAAATAGTTTTCGCCGATTAGTGTTTTAAATACTTGATATTCATTTTTCTTTTTTAAATCAGTTTTCGCCGATGAGTGTTTTGAAAACTTGATATTCATTTTTCTTTTTTTTAATCAGTTTTCTCCGATGAGTGTTTCGAAAACGTAATATTCATTTTTCTTTTTTTAATAGTTTTCCCCGATGAGTGTTTCGAAAACGTACTTTTCGTTTTTTTAATAGTTTTCCCCGATTAGTGTTTCGAAAACTAGATATTCATTTTTCCTTTTCTTAATCAGTTTTCGCCGATGAGTGTTTCGAAAACGTGATATTCATTTTTCTTTATTTAATTAGTTTTCACCGATGAGTGTTTCGAAAACTTGATATTCATTTTTCTTTTTTTAATCAGTTTTCGCCGATGAGTGTTTCGAAAACGTGATATTTATTTTCCTTTTTTAATTAGTTTTCGCCGATGAGTGTTTCGAAAACTTGATATTATTTTTTCTTTTTTTAATCAGTTTTCGTAGATAAGTGTTTCGAAAACTTGATATTTATTTTTCTTTTTTTAATCAGTTTTTGCCAATGAGTATTTCCAAAACTTGATATTCCTTTTTCTTTTTTTAATCAGTTTTCGTTGATGAGTGTATCGAAAACGTGATATTCATTTGTCTTTATTTAATTAGTTTTCTCCGATGAGTGTTTTGAAAACTTGATATTCATTTTCCTTTTTTAATAAGTTTTCGCCGATGAGTGTTTCGAAAACTTTATATTCATTTTTATTTTTTTAATCAGTTTTCGTTGATTAGTGTTTCAAAAACTGGATATTCATTTTTCTTTTCTTAGTAAGTTTTCGCTGATGAGTGTTTCGAAAACTTGATATTCATTTTTGTTTTTTTAATCAGTTTTGGCCGATGAGTGTTTCGAAAACTTGATATTCATTTTTCTTTTCTTAATCAGTTTTAGCTGATTAGTGTTTCGAAAACTTGATATTCATTTTTCTTTTTTTTTAATCAGTTTTCGCAGATGAGTGTTTCGAAAACTTGATATTTATTTTTCTTTTTTTAATCAGTTTCCCCGATTAGTGTTTCGAAAACTTGATAGTAATTTTTCATTTTTTAATCAGTTTTCGCCGTTGAGTGTTTCGAAAACGTAATATTCATTTTTGTTTTTTTTAAAAAGTTTTCGCCTATGAGTGTTTCGAAACTTGTTATTCATTTTTCTTTTTTTAATCAGTTTTCGAAACTGCGGATCCTCTTTCTCACTAGTTCCGCAGAAAGTGGGTGGATGAAGCTTCATAAATTTTGAAATTGGCAGCTCTCTTGGTGCTACCCGCGGCTCACGAGGCACTTCCTGTGGTTGTTGTCATTCTCTGTCCTCTTCCTCAACAACCTCCATCTCTTGATTGCTCGAAACCCTCTCTTCTTCTTCCTTGCCGACTACTAACCGGCGTACTTCTCTCTGAATTTGTCTCGTCATCTCTTCTCTTAATTCTTGAAATCCTGCCGTGAGCATTTCTGCCACAGAAGGTGCATCTGTCTCTGTTTGAGGTTTCGGTGACTGTCTCATCTGTTCCCCTCTCACTTGTGCTCTCCCTCGACCTCGAGCACGACCTCTACCTCGGCCTTGGGTACGGCCTCTACCTCGGCCTCTGGTGGGCATTCCCTCATCCCGAACTGATTCTCGATCAATTTCAGCAGGAGTTCTCCCTCCACCCCTAGTCTGTCTCGTGATCGGTGGCATCCCTATACTGCACGAGGACCACACCTAATGAGTACACGTATATCAATGATATTTCATATCAAAGAGAGTAGAAAGAAAGGGCTGACTCAATTTCCTAGGTACTTGCACAAGTGCCTTTTTACTCCCACGTTGTGCCCGGGTTCACAACGAGGCGTAAACTGACACCCGGTCATACCTATGGCTTCATATAGTTTAAAGTAAACCTGGCTCTGATACCAAGTTTGTCACGACTTCCTATTGGACGTCCGTGACCGGCACAGGAAGTAGGATTTCTCCTATCCCGTAAGCCTCTAATCACTGATTGACATTTTCACATGTTTATAACTACCCATTTCTAATACAAACAATATATATATATATATATATATATTTATGGCCATCCATATCCGGTGACCTAACTAGCGTGCAATCCACGGCTCGCTCAACGCCGCTTTAGTCTATACATATACACATAATCACTCACACGTACATATAGTATACATATTGATCACGCGCTTCAGTGCGGGTGATCTAAATCCTATTCACATGTAGAACTCCTGTATACAGTCATACATATATTCAATCACACACTTGCATATAGTTTACATATTGACCACACGCCTCAATGCGTGTGATCTATCCTATTCACATGCGGAAGCCATATTCTCATACAATCAGGTATTCAGTCACACATATTTATAATTTACATATTGATCACACCCCTCAAGGCGTGTGATCTATCCTAGACCCATGCGGAAGTCATATATACATATACATGATATATGCTATATCATAGCCTAAAGTCCCAATACCCAGACCTAACTTTAATCTGTATGAAGTCGACAATGCTAGAATTCAAGTGTGAGTGTGTGACATATATATAAACACAGCAGATGTAAACGTACATACGCCACGCCCATAAAGGATTCATATATAGATATATATATATACATCACAACATATATACATAATCAAAATAACTACCGACGCGAACAAAGCGTGCGGTCTTCAGAGTTGTCCACCTCCTTGAGAAGAACTGGACGCGTTCCCGACACCTGAACCACCTGTATCTAAAACATGTAAACAAGGGGGGTAGGTCGAAACCTAGGTTCATTTTCCTCAATGTACCATACGGTCAAAACCTTTGCACGATGATCAATTTAAATGGATTTCTAATATTAATAAAGCCTCACATGTGAAATTCCGACTCAATCCTACCCACGGTATCATATAAGGCTCGGTGAGCCACAATATCGCATATTCACTTGAGAATGTACATATAAACATATAAACAGCTTGCATGCTCATTGTTTACCCACTAATCATATACGCGTAACATAAATACATTCAGATAGACATATTTCATAAATCAACTTGCACAAAATAGAGCAAACCACATTTCCACGTAGTCATCCAACCCTGTTGGGCAGGGATGGGAGAGCCCCTCACCTCGTTGGCCCTCCTGATCAGTTCTCGGAGTGCCTGAAGCTCCAATTACCCTGTGGTGCCCTATACACATATAATTAAGAAACTTAGAAACATGTAGCCAAGCATCTAACATGCACGTGTCATGCTAATGCTTATGCACCCTCTAACTATTTCCAAGAACCTCTAATTGCTTAGGTTAGAGATTCCCACTTGTCTAAATTTCACTTCATGTGTTCATATAGATATTTAACTAATAAAAGAATTAAATTCACGGCTCAAAAGAGGCTTTAGCTTACTCATTCCACCGTCTCCCTTATTCGCCGAGTAAAAGTTTAATTACTACCTCTTTAATTAGATATATAAAAATATAATTGGGTATAATTAGAGCCTTGGAACCAATCTAACGGGTCTTAGGTGTCCACTACGGACTAGACCAAAGTGTCCAACCCACCGCACAGCTCTTTACTGTACGGTGGTTTAGTATTTCGCCTCTTTTTCACCGGATTGAGTTCCGGTTGAGACGGTAAATACTTGGGCTTTATTCCCTAGTATATTTCCCACAACTACAACACTTATACTACTCAAATCCAAGTCTAATCATGCATCAAACTATCAATTTCGATTTTTAGACCAATTTCCTAACCCAATTTTCCTAATTTCCATACCCGGTCAAATCCTATGGTTTCACTTCGATTTTGAACCTCACTAGGCTTCCAATAACACCCAATAAGCTCGAATTTAACCCTAGAATGTCCCGATTGGAAGAGATTGAAGAATTCCTAAAATACCCAAAATTGGAGAAATTGGAGTTTTGAAAGATTGGGGCTTCCATACCTTGATTCAATCGGATGGGGAGCTTGTGGGTGTTGAAAGACGAGATCCGGTCACCTTCTCCGGCCAGAAATCGCCGTCCGTGCGTCTCCTTCTCCTTCTCGGTTTGCTTCTTGCGTTTTGTGTGTGTGCGTTTTGGCTTCTGCTTGCTTCACGTTTTGCTGCTGCTTTCCCTTATTTTTTTTTATATATGTGTTAAATGAATAGGGATGGGGGGTCACGGTTTGCCCCCCCCCCATTATCCTAATATATATTATTTTTATTATTTGTGTGTGTGAGTAATGGGAGGGGGTAACAGTTGCCCCCCCTCCCCCCAATATATTTTATTATATATATGTATTTTTTTTTCTCTTAGTAATTTAATTCGAAAGGGGGTCACGGTTTGGCCCCCCTTTAAATTAATAATTAATAATGATAATAAAAATATATATTTTTTATTTAGTTATTTAATCCTCTTTTCCTTCATCTTCTTTTTTTTTAAATCTCCACTTCTTTTAGGTCCTAAAATTTTTTTATATACTCCCTATTTTTCCCTTCTACATTTTTATTTCAACTTTGTAATAATTCAATTTAATTTATTTTTCTTTTTGAATGAAAAATAAATTATATAATAATGACAGTAATTAAATTTAAATATCTTGCATATTACAATGAGTGTTTTGAAAACTTGATATTCATTTTTCTTTTTTTTAATCAGTTTTTGCCGATGAATGTTTCGAAAATGTAATATTCATTTTTCTTTTTTTTTCTAATAATTTTCGCCGATGAGTGTTTCGAAAACTTGATATTCATTTAACTTTTTCTTAATCAGTTTTTGCCGATTAGAGTTTCGAAAACGTGATATTTTTTTCTTTATTTAATTAGTTTTCATCGATGAGTGTTTCGAAAACTTTATATTCATTTTTCTTTTTCTTAATCAGTTTTTGTCGATGAGTGTTTCGAAAATTTGATATTCATTTTTTCTAATCAGTTTTCGCCGATGAGTGTTCTAAAAAATTGATATTCATTTTTCTTTTTTTTTAATCAGTTTTCGCCGATGAGTGTTTTGAAAACTTGATATTCATTTTTCTTTTTTTAATCAGTTTTCGCAGATTAGTGTTTCGAAAACGTAATATTCAATTTTCTTTTCTTTTTTTTTAAATAGTTTTCCCTGATGAGTGTTTCGAAAACTTGATATTCATTTTTCTTTTTCTTAATCAGTTTACGCTGATGAGTGTTTCGAAAACGTGATATTCATTTTTCTTTATTTAATTAGTTTTCACCGATGAGTGTTTCTAAAACTTGATATTCATTTTTCTTTTTCTTAATCAGTTTTCGCCGATGAGTGTTTCGAAAACGTGATATTCATTTTTCTTTATTTAATTAGTTTTCACCGATGAGTCTTTCGAAAACTTGATATTCATTTTTCTTTTTTTTAATCAGTTTTTACCGATGAGTGTTTCGAAAACTTTATATTCATTTTTATAATCAATTTTAGCCGATGAGTGTTTTGGAAAACTTGATATTCATTTTTCTCCTTTTAATCAATTTTCGCCGATGAGTGTTCTGAAAACTTGATATTCATTTTTCTTTTTCTTAATAAGTTTTTGCCGATGATGTAATACCCGAGAATATTTTAACTGGCATCGAAAATTAAATTAAATTAATTAATGTAAGAGTGGAAAATATTATTATTTTTATTTTATTATGACATCAGATTTTCTTTTGTGATAGGAATACACATATATTTTAATTATATAAATATACATATATATATAAAAAAAAAGAAAGAAAAGGAACCAGATTGTTTTTTAAGTGATATATATACATATGTAATAAGAAAGAAAGAAAACAAAAGAAAAAGGAAGAGAGGTGTGAGTGGCGAGATCAAAGACGCACGAGAGGGGAAGAGCGTTGACGAGAGAGAGAGAGCAAACTGTGAGGGGCTTTGAACGGACGGAAAATGCACGGCTGAGCGCGTGGTGGCCGGACTTTCGAACAGTGGCCGGAGTCGCCGTCCACCGGGCTGGTTGCCATTTTGGGGCTGGAGGAGAGAGAGAGCACAGGCTAGAGAGAGAATCAAGAGGGAGAGAGCTTTCTCGCCGGAAAACTCGTCGGAAAACGCCGTCTCTTCACCGGGGAAGGTAGCTGGGAGTCTCCTCTACTCCATATCGTCCTTCTAACCGGTTGAATCGAGGTGAGAAGTCCTGAAACTCTCAAACCCCAAATTTTATCAATTTTAGGGATTTTTGGAAAGACCCCAATTGATTCAATCTGAGTATTCTGGGTCCTAACTTGAAGTATTTGCATGTTAGGAAGTGAGTTGGAAGCTTAGGAACCGGAACCAAATTGATGGAATTTATCCGGGTTGGAAAAAGTGTAGGAAAATGTGGTTGTTAAGGTTTAAGGGTGTTGTGGAATGATTTGGGGTGCATTGAAAGGTTGAATGATAATTATATAATTGTTAAAAATTATTGGAATGTACGAGGGATTAAAACCCGAGTAATTCCCGTCTTACCCGGAACCCCGTTCGGGGAAAAAGAGACAATTTTCTAATTTTACGCGTATTCGGGTATGTGTATTCATGTGTAGGTGAAGTGTTCAAGGTTAGTTGGATAAATGGAAAGCTTGGACAAGTAGGAGTTATGATTCTCTTGAGCCATAAATTCAAGACTTGGGTAATGGAAGTTCATATGGACACATAGAGGTGGAATTGGGTAACCTTGCATTCCCAAGTCAAAGCTTCCGAATAGTGTGATTAAGAAAGGGTTGGACACGAATAGAAGCATGCTTGGTGTCCTAAAACTAGTTGGGGGAATTTCCAAGCCAACAACTAGTCTATGGAATTAATTAGAGAGAACATGAGCACTAGCATTGCATGTACACGATAGTGGTTGAATTTTCAAGCTTCTGAATCTCTCAAGTATATGTATATAGCGCACCATACAGTGAGTGGACCTTCGGGCACACCGGGAGCCGATACAAGGGGCCAACCAGGTGAGGGGCTTTCCTATCTCTGTCCTATAGGGTTGACTGCGGATATGGATATATGGTTTGCCTTCTTGCCTATTTGTAGGAATTACATGTTAGATAACATGCTATTGTTGTCCTAAATTACAGTATATGTGAAAACGTGCTATATGTGTGTTTGTGAATTGTAAAGACGATGGTGGCTCAAGGAGCCTTATATGAAAAGAAGGTCCACGAGACCTATACGATATCAGGGGTAGGATCGAGTAAATATTATCTGAAGGGTGTGGTTTTGCATGTAAGTCCTTAAAGAGAATAAACCTAGGTGACTTTGTTCTGAACCAAGAGTCCGAATTAGAACCACTTGGAAATCTAGATTTGCCTAAGAAGAAGTAAAATGAACAAGTAGTGGTCCATAGGGGTCATTTATGGTACAACGCGGGAACTGAGTCTATCACGGGTAGTCCGGGTAGATTGAGTCTCTTGTCTTGAGTCAACCCACAGAAATACAGAGTATATGAGTTCACCACATTGTGGCTATTGCCTTGGGTAAACCGAGGTCAGATGAGTCGCCGGCTATGCTCCAAGTGAAGTCTTGGGGTCAGATTATTGTTCCAAGTATAGTCTTGGGACCAGGGGTTCCTAGAATGATCAACTAGGTTCCCATATTGCTCACGTGAGATATTGCCTTCGGGCCAGATTCTCTCCTAACGGAGATATTGCCTTCGGGCCAGTTTATGATTACGGTTGATTGAATACGGGTGACCACTTAGAATTATATGTTAAACCATGATATGATGTATGTGTGAATTTAAATGTATGTAAATCCATGCTTTAAATTCTTTATTGTGAATATGATAGAAGCTAATTGCCTGACCACTTAATAAATGGAAACTCAAATCTGTTATATGCGTATGTGTTTGTGATTGGCTCTTCCTCCCCAGTTGTAGTGGTACCCGCTACTACACCAGGGATGGGAAAGCCTCTAACTGAGTTCGTTTGACTCACCCCAATGTTAAATGTTACCGACACAGGTGGTCTAGGCATTGGGAGCGCTTCCACTTCATCTCAGGGAGGCGGACAAACTTAGAGGCCGCACGCATTGTTCGCGTGGGTAGTATTGATATATGTATTTTATGCTTGGTTTATTTTCGGTTTTTTCTTTTTGGTCCCTGGGTTGGGTCGGATCATGTGGATCCGGGCCTTTCCCTACATTCGTATCAGAGCCTGGTTATGCTAGGACTCTATTCTCCAGGGATTGATGAACCGAAAAGGGTTAGGAACATGTTTAGGTCTTGTATGAATTTTTAATTTAAAACTTAGGAACATGACTAGGTTCCCTGTTTTAATTATATGTTTTAATTTTAATTTAAAACATGTGAAAATCATATATTGTAGGGTAGGGTCCTATGATATTTTGAATTTAAATTATGTGTTAATTTATTAATTCAATATTGATTGTTAATCCATACCCTAAAACCGAGAAACATGTTTAGGTTCTCCTTTCAAAATTAAAGACCCTAATTTGCATGCATGTATATACTATATAAGGTATGTGTACCCTACGAATTAGAGATATACCTGTGGATGTATGCTACTGCTTTGGGGAAGGAGAACGTTGACTAATGAGGATAAAGTTGACTGGCCGGGAGGTTGACAGAGTCGCCGCTGCCGGTGGCCGACTGGCTGTCGGCGCCGTCGCATACCTTTGCCGATGGTGGCCGGCGGCGAAGGTCCGGCGACCTCCACCGCTGCCGGGGGCGGTCGCCAGCGACGGGGTCTGGTGACCGCCGCCGGAGGTACTCCGATGACCGGCGCCGTCGCCGCCAGAGACGGTGGCCGACCGGCAGTGGTCCGGTGCCGGCGACCACCAAAATTTTCTGGTCAACGCTCAGCATCGCAAAATTTTCTGTCGCGCATGATTTCTCCGGTTTAGCTCCGATTTCGACGATTTTTGAGTCGTTTTTCTCGTTTTAGTGAGACGAATCCAAATATGGGGAGAAATTAGGGTGAATTGGAGTCTAAAGAGTGGATATGACCATCTCTTGACTCATTCACATACACAATGAGAGAAAAGATTTAAGCGATTTGTGATCGTTTAAATTACCTTAAGTGTTTTACTCGAGTGGGAGCTAGGGGCAGCATGTGGCAAACCCATAACTCGATGTAAATGCTTATCCACGTGGTAATTTAAATATTAAGTGACTAATTAAATGATCGTAAGCGTTGTAATCAAGTGGAAGTTCGAGGTCGTGCCTATGGCGACTCGATGTTCTTCTTGATCGCTTACATAGTGGGAATCCAAAAGGGATTTTGAATAGTATGTGACTATTCTATAAAAATTGTTGAGTCAAGTAGAGAAAGGTGTACATATATAGGCTCTCTGTGTGATGAGAGTGGTTGACCTCACTTCTCGAATGTAGAGACTGACTATATCTACACTCGTCTTGCGTTGATTACAATTTTCAAGAGTTGTGTGTTGTGTAAAAAGGAGCTGTGTAATTAGTGTTAGCGTTTAGGATTGACTGATAATATAACTACAAAACTTGTAAGCGTAGATCACATTAGAGAGACCGGTTTGGTGACACTGTGGCCACCAAACTGAGGCAGCTTACAGTCAAGTTTGATGCTTCCAAAATGCGCTCTGACAAGAGCATGATGATGCATTTATGGGAAAAATCAAACATGATTTGAGAGTATGAGAAAGCTTGAAGACTCCCCACTGGTAAACTGTGAGTTCAAACTGTTGCCAGATCTCTTCCCTCCCATTGGGAGTGCATATAGGTCATTCCGACCTTCACTAATACCATCAAGTTTCTGGATGATATTAAACACCACTTAGTGCTCAAAAATTGGTGGCATAAGGCTGCAAAATCTATCGAGCACGTAGCCTAAGTGGCTAAAGTTACTTAGAGCTCTAGGCTCCAAAAACAAGGACAATGGGTCCAAGAGACGTGGTGCTAGGAAGAGAAAGGGTAAGTGTAAGGTAAGTAGCCTCAGTTCAAAGGAAAACCAAGAGAGGAAAAGAGATTTTGGCCAAGGTCAAATGTTGCTTGTGTCATTCCATAAGGCACTTTGCGCAAAAATTGTTTGCAACAATCATTTTCCTCTCACCCATGAACATTGGTTCATGGAGTTCTGTCCTCTGCCCAATGGGAGCAGAAGTATCCTCGTGGGAACAAAGAATTATTAAAGTTAAGAGGTTGGACAACTACAAAAACGAAGTTGCGTAGTGGCCACTCTCTATCTGTATAAATGTTTTGTGTTCTAGATACTGAATGGAACTCATTATTAGATATTTTTCCGTGAGAGAACTTAAGATATAATATGATCTACATGTTTATCATGACTCCGTAGTGTTAATTCTGATTTTATGACAATGGTTGTGTTGTGATACACTTTGAATTACATTCCCGTAATTCAACTAGTTGCTTTGCTGTGTCTTCCTATGTGGTTGATACATCTATTTGGCAAGTGCGTGTGGGACGCAATTACGTATTAGCAAAGGAGAATTTGTGAGGACAAATTCCCAATGCTAGTTTGTAAACGTTGCCTTACAGACAAAGCAACCTGTTGCTGTGTCTTCCTCTGTGGTTGATACACCTATTTGGCAAGTGCGTGTGTGACGCAATTACGTATTAGCAAATGAGAATTTGTGAGGACAAATTCCCAATGCTAGTTTGTAAATGTTGCCTTACAGACAAAGCAACCTGAGAACCATTCAGTCATGAAATCAGAAAACCCGCTTTCATCAAATTAGTCCACTCGGACATCAGTGGTCCGATAAGCATGGGGGCAAGGCAAGTGGCCTAGTATTTTCTCACAGTTACGTGATGAAATTAGGATAGTTAAACAACTAACTATTCTCCACAGCAAAATGAGTTGCTCCTGGAGTTGGTTAAGTTGATAATGACTCAGGTGAATGTTCCCATTGGGGAGATGCTTTGCCAACAGTCTCTTTCGTACTTAACCATATGCCCTCTTCAAATTATGTGAATGATTCCTGATGAGTTCTAGTTAGGTAAAAGACCTGATTAGAGTATGCTGAGACCATGAGGGTATATGGCATACTTGATCCTTCCTATGAGTATGAGAAGCTTGACCCTAGAGGCAAGTAGCGTGTCTTGGTAAGATAGCTTGATCACTCAAAAGGATACGTCTTCATTAGCGAGAATGAAGACACTTCGGTCACATAATTTGAGTTTAAGGATGTAATGATCCTCAAGACTAACTTTTCTAGGGTAAGGGAGACGGATTTTAGGATGTGCACCTTTATTGAAAGAAGGTGGACCTACAACACGTTGAGAGGAGCGTATAGACGCATCTCCAGTTGCTGAGTCCAGTGGGAGTAATGCTTATGAGGAGCATATCTCCACGAAGCACACTCCAAGAGGAGTACTAGATGAGTACTAAATTATCAAGTAGAGCCTTTGATAGTTCAAAATGCTCTCTCCGGCCCTACTAGTAAAAGTTGGACTAAGACAATGGAAGAAGAAAAGACGAAGTCTATAAGGACATACCAAGTATAAGACTTGGTGCATCTGCCCCGCGTCACAAGGCATTTTGAGAACAAGTGTGCTCTCAAAAGTTAAGGGAGGCAGATGGGTTAATCAACCACTACTAGGCACATTAAGCAGTGAAGAAGTACACACAACAAAAAGGTATCGACTGTGACGAAGCCGTCTGTTGTGTGATCAAAGTTTGATTCTAGCTTTGGTCACCAGTTTAAGTCTGGGAGTACATCGATTAGGATGTAATGACCACTTTATTGTATGGCAAACTAGGTGAAGGGATCTATATGCACAAGCACATAGGTTTCATGGCAAAAGGCCAGGAACGCAGAGTATGCTGACTCCGAGGATCTGTCAACATCTCACATATTCATCTAGACTCGTGGTAATTGACCACTTAGTCCATTTCAAGAAAGTTGAGTGTATTTCATTACCCTCATGCTATATGTAGAAGACATATAGCTAGCTAGAAATAACACAGAGGCTGCTTTAGCCACTTAAGCATGGCTATCCTTTCATCTTTTAAGATAAAGGAAATGGTTTAGACAGTGGGAGTCAAGATTCATGGAGAATTCTCCAAGAATTGACTCACTCTGTCATAAGAATCCTATGAAGAAGAGATTCTTGGTGGATTCCAATTGAGGGGACCTGAAACCCAAGTGATGTGCTAGTAGCAAGAGGCAAGAGTTTGAGTCTTGCTACACGTCTTTAGACTAAGTCAGAGATGGAGTCATTGGATAGTATTTTGATACACGTGGTTGGTAACTTGAAGTACAATTAGGATTGTACTCGCTCCAACGTGCTTTTTGTAGTCGGCTTTGTGAGCCGTTATTAGTCAAACCTTGGTCAGACACACTATTTAGAGTGTTCTGTGGTACTTGAAGGGCGATGCTGAAGGGCGCTGCTGAAAATCGATTGTTTTCATCATATTGGTGATCTGCAAACGGCGGGCCACACATTGATGTCGATTGGGTACGAGACTTGGATGAGAGGACATCCACGTCTTGGTGTGCTTTGCTAAGCACTTGAACCATCTTGCAGAGAAGCAAGTAAGGATTATGCATTTCTCTGTCCACTAGGGACATAGAGTTCATTGCATTATCATCAATAGTACAAGGCAGTTTGGATTCGAAGATCTAAAGTCACTTATAGATCACAGACAGAGCTGTTGACCTAGTGACAATGATCTCATCAAGTCAAACTGCTATGGTTTACACCAAAGAAAGCCCAAGTACCACAAGAGAACGCAACATTACTTTGTATGAGACATTGTTACACAATAGTTAACTACCCTGTTTTATCAGTCTAAGCATCAAGTGACCGGAGAGAGGGTCCTCACAGTATGACCTATGATAGAGCATTGGCTCTATATCCTCTCGGACCCACATTGGTGGGTTGGCTGTATAGAGATGCAAGCCATAAAACAAGTGTTTTAGATACACTGGATTGCTTAGAACTAGGCTGATTTAACATAATTTATGTCATGAGGACAAACTTTGTGAGAGCTCTATTCCTTGATCATAAGTAAAGTGTGATGCCTAGGCTTACCTTTATTTTGTGTGGATCAAGAAATAGTAGTATTTATTACACAATATATAAAATATGTCGTACAGGCTTGGGAGGTTGGCTCTCTCACACGAGCAACCGCCTTGGACACGCAAGTGGTGTGGGCCAAGATGAGACTTGGGTGCTTTTTCCTTGAACACCAAAATGGGATATAGTGTGATTATCCAGAGGCAGCTGAAAA
Organism: Senna tora; assembly: GCA_014851425.1. Classification (NCBI taxonomy): domain Eukaryota; kingdom Viridiplantae; phylum Streptophyta; class Magnoliopsida; order Fabales; family Fabaceae; genus Senna; species Senna tora. Next base: position 14,890,018 of record CM026263.1, on the reverse strand, counting down.
GCGCCGAGTGTTGGACAGGAAAACGCCACTGAGAATTGATAAGTCGCCCTAGTAAGAGTACTAGGATGAGATCCGCTAAGATGACGAGGTCTTCTGATCGAATTATGAATTCCCGCTATTCATAATGCCTGTAGCCAGACGTGAGTGCTCCACTTGGCGCAATGTGAAGCGAGCGAAGTGTGGTAGCAAACTCAAGTCAGATTCTAAGTGAGTCTGGACTAAGGTCTGTGTGGTGTAAGTGATTGAGGATCAAAATCGACATACGCTCGAGAACACCACAACGTGCGTTTCATACCGCATGTGCTTTAAGAACTGCAAGGGAAGCATGTGAAAGAATCCATGCTTCAATGCTGTGTGAGTCCCTGAAAGGATGCATCAATCCTTTCAAAGGGTACCCTTATGCACTTTGACTCTGTCATGAAGGGATGAGGTAGTGCATGCTACTTTGATAACTTTCCAAGAGGCTATGGAAAAATACGGCCCGATGGAAGACTGTTAGGAAAGCAGCTATCTTTGATTGAACTGATAAGAGGTCGAAAGGAAGATTGTGTTGACATATGCATGTGTGATAGTATCCTGAGGTCGACCCATTATGTGATCCCTTTGAGGTTCTCATGGATGTGGATACCTATCGCAACTGAGTGTGGCTGAAGTCCTAGTCTTATTGTAGACTTAGAGGGAGTGGACTAGCCATGTATATGAACACGTCTAGGGAACCCATGGCACTATTTTTAGGTGAGACATGTGGTCACATCATCAAACACTTGGGTTATAGCATCACTTATAGCTGGGCCCTAACAGGCTTCTAGTATAAGGCTCCCACATATCGTGCCAAGAGGTCACGACTGACACGGAGTATAAAGAAGACGACGAGAGAAAGAGAAATAGAGAAGTCCTTTGTAATAAGGATAGTCATGGGCCTCCCACCTTGTGCGAGTGGGAGTATGATGGATATATGGGGGACTTCGGGACTAAATATCCGCCCATGTTGGAGTCCGATCGGGTCAAGTGAGGATCCGTTGGAAAGCTTGCAGAGAGATGAAGAGAACGAAACGAAAATGTCTCTCATCGGAGGTCACACGAGCCCGTACTCGTGGCCCAAAGTGGGCTAGGTGATCATGATGGAAGTGAATATTTTGTTCACATTCCAAGTCCCACATTGCTTGCGTCAATGATGAGAGCTCTCTCATCCTCCTATAAATAGGAGTGACTCCACACCTTTCTAGTTGCTCATTCCATGTGTTGGAAAGGGGGGTCCCGTTTGGGAAACCCCACTTAGTATAAATTTTCTCTTTCTCTTGAGTCCTTTCCTGCGCATCAGTCGTGAACATGTGGCTCTACCTCTCGTAGGTAGAGTCCTCCGTTTGGTGCGGCCCTTTTCGGTGTTTGTCGATTGGAGGTCAGCCCTGTGGAGTAGAGGCACTGGCAAGATCCAAGGTCTTAGCATTGGCGTTCAGGTTAGTAGCTTCCGCAATATTTATATTTTACGCTTGGTTTATTTTCGGTTTTTTCTTTTTGGTCACTAGGTTGGGTCGGATCATGTGGATCCGGGCCTTTCCCTACACTTGTGATTCATTTTTCTTTTTTTAATCAGATTTCGCTGATGAGTGTTCTGAAAACTTGATATTCATTTTTCTTTTTTTTAATCAGTTTTTGCTGATGAGTGTTTCGAAAACTTGATATTCATTTTTTAAATAGTTTTCACCGATCAGTGTTTCGAAAACTCGATATTCATTTTTCTTTTTCTTAATCATTTCTCGTCGATGAGTGTTTCGAAAACTTGTTATTCATTTTTTCTTTTTTAATCAGTTTTCGCCAATGAGTATTCTGAAAACTTGATATTCGTTTTTCTTTTTTTTTAATCAGTTTTCGCCGATGAGTGTTTGAAAACTTGATATCCATTTTTCTTTTTTTTAATCAATTTTCGGCAATTAGTGTTTCGAAAACGTAATATTCATTTTTCTTTTTTTTAAATAGTTTTCGCCGATGAGTGTTTCGAAAACTTGATATTCATTTATCTTTTTCTTATTCAGTTTTTGCCAATTAGTTTTTCGAAAACGTGATATTCATTTTTCTTTTTTTAATTAGTTTTCACCGATGAGTGTTTCGAAAACTTGATATTCATTTTTCTTTTTCTTAATCAGTTTTCGCCGATTAATGTTTCGAAAACGTGATATTCATTTTTCTTTATTTAATTAGTTTTCACCGATTAGTGTTTTGAAAAGTTGATATTCATTTTTCTTTTTTTAATTAGTTTTCGCCGATGAGTGTTTCGAAAACTTGATATTCATTTTTATTTTTTTTTAATCAGTTTTCGTAGATGAGTGTTTTGAAAACTTGATATTCATTTTTCTTTTTTTAGTAAGTTTTTGCTAATGAGTGTTTCGAAAACTTGATATTCATTTTTCATTTTTTTTCATCAGTTTTCGCCGATTAGTGTTTCGAAAACTTGATATTCATATTTCTTTTTTAATTAGTTTTTGTAATACCCAAGAAATTTTTTTGAAGTTAAAAATGAAATGAAAGGGAAAGAAAAGAAATAGAAAATAATTTTTAGAATTTAATTCAGGACCTAAGACATTGGAAACCTGAATTAAATAGGTAAAGAGAATAAATTTAAAATACATATTAGTTATTATTTATTTAATTATTAATTAATTTAAATTTAAATTATTTATTTATTATTTAAGTATTTAATTATTATAATTATTTTATTAATTTGTAATATTTATTATTTTAATTGCGTGGGGGTTGCCGTGGGTTTAGGAGTAAATAAAAGAAAGAAAAGAAAAGGAATAAGAAAGGAAAGAAGAAGAGAAAGAGAAAGAAAGGATAGAGAGAGAAAGAGTCGAGAAAGAAAGAGAGAGATAGGAGACGAGAAGAAGAAGAAGAAGGGGAAGGAGGGGGATCTTGCCAGAAAAGTGGCCGGAGGGAGCTAGCTGAAGCCGGAAAAAGTCACCGGAGCTCGCTTACGATGTCTCCCACACCTTCCACTGATCGAATCAAAGGTTGGTAACCCCAATTTCATTCGAAGCCCTCAATTTCTCCATTTTTAGGGATTTCTTCGATTCACCTTCGATTGAATTGTTTCGAGGGTAGATTGAGACCTAGAAAGTGTTCTTGAAGATAGGAATCGATACTATATCCTCGGTTTTGACCGGATTCGAATTTGGAAGGATTTGGGGTTGAAATTATAATTAACTCTAAATTGCATAAATTATTGTTAGCTTAGGAATAGAGCTTGGGTTTGAGTAAATAGGTTTGGATTAGTATTATTGAAATTATATTATTGAAATATTAGCTGAATAAGACCCGTGAATAGCTGGCCCGAGGTTACTAATGTGGAACCTTGACATTAACGTGCTGGGTCCCTGCTCGGATTGCCCAATTACACTTTAAGGGTGATATTGAGGGCTCCAAACTTCTTCTTTTCAATCTTAAACACCCTAGAATAATTCTAAATATGCAATCAAGCATCAAGAATTAAGAATTATTTTAGGTACTTTCTTGTTTCCCAAGGATGGAAACTTGCGGAACAATAAAGTTCAAAATTTAAAATGGCAATTTAATTCCTTCGTAATTATTAGGAAACCTTAAGTAGGATAATTTGGAAGCATATCGAGGTTTAGTAACTCAAATCCAAGGCTCCAAAATTAATTCAAGGTGAGCGATAATTATACGAAACCAAGTATGTAGCACTTGAGACTCTCATGGAAGAGAGGGAAAACGGATAAGACCAAGAACTCAGTTCTTGGCGACGTATAGATGTATTTTTAGGCACGAGCATGTCATATGCATATGAATTGCATATAGTTTGAGATGTTAACCACATTAATGCATTCATTAGGAAACCACAACTCGTCTAGAGCGGGAATTACTCCAGGACTAGTGCATGGAAGCCGTCTAGGTGAGGGGTTTCCCATCCTTGCCCTACAGGGTTGATTGAGGATGTGGATATGTGGTTTGCCTACTTGCCTACTTGTAAGAATTGTTTAGTGGTTAACAAGCTATTGTTGTTCCTAATTTGTTATCCATGAAAGTATTTCTATATGTATGTTTGACTACAGGTAAAGAGGTACTGGAGGGTATCCATGTGATGACATGAGGTACGCCGAATAGTACAAGCAAGGGGGTAAGTTGTTGATTGAGTCCAATGTTTGATTTACCCTATTAATTAGAATCTCATTAAAGAAATCGTAAAGAAGTTGTTAGTAAACGTCGACGTTTTATGATAATTGAGGCCATTGCCCTAGCCTGGCACTAGGGTCAGTTAAACATTAAAATTTGCTCGTTGAGGCCATTACCCTAGCTTGGTACTAGGATCAGTTAAGTGATTTACAGTTTTCATATTATATGTTAAAAAAATGTGATTGCTTGTTTACGAGAAGCATGATAGAAAAGCATGATCCGTAGGTTTATCTGTGATTTTAATGTTATATTAATATTGCCTGTTCGTAATATAACATTTGATAAACTAGACTTTCATGCGCATGTGATTGTGGGTGTTTTCCTTTCCCCAGCTGTAGTGGTACCCGCCACTATGCCGAGGATGGGAAGCTCCTCACTGAGTCTGTTTGACTCACTCCCTTTGCTTCGATGTTTCAGATACAGGGATCGGGCAGGCATCGGCGTTCGGACAGTGAAACGAACATCAAACCATCCTTACGCTCTTGTTCGCGTTGGTGGACTCCTTTGGTTATTTTGATTTCTCTTGTTCTACATATTTTAAAGTTGTAAGAGTTGTATATATATATTTACAGCTTTTGATATGTACCTACTCTAGAATTGTCGGCTTCACATGTATTTAAAGACAGGGTCCAGTTGGGGATAAACTAGGATATATGTTTGAGTATATGAACTTCTGCATGTGAATAGGATAGATCGTACGCATTGAGGCGTACGGTCAATATGATATGGATATATATATTATGTGTGCTTGCTGCATGTGAATAGGATAGATCGTACGTATTGAAAAGTACGGTCAATATGATATTAATATTTACCTTATGAGTGCTGATATATATATCTATACACTGGCTGAGCTGAAGTGGTATTGAGCGAACCGCGGATTGCAAGTTAATTAGGCCACTAGTATGATATAAATATATTGATTGTATAGCAGGGTAGTTATAGTCATGTTTACAGGATAAGGCTTACGGGTTTAGAGGTAAAAATCTATTCCCGTGCCGGTCACTTACTCCCGATTTGGGGTCCTGTCAAACTTGGTATCAGAGCCTGGTTATTCTTTAAGTCATGTGAAGCCATTGGTATAACCGGGTGTCGGTTTAAGCTTCGTTGTGAATCCCGGGCACAACGTTGCATTAAACAGGCACTATTGGGAGTACCCAGGATAATTTGAGTTAACCTTTCTTTCATTCCTTCTTAATCTATGATAGATTATGCAAATGCTTATCAGGTGACATTTTTGTGCAGTATAGGGATGCCGCCGATGACTAGGCAGGCTAGGAGGGGCGGTAGAGTCCTTGCACGTACTGATGAGGAATCTGTTCGGGAGAAGAGAATGCCTCCCAGGGGTCGAGCTAGAGGCCGTGCTAGAGGTCGTGCTCGCGGTCGTGGTAGGACACAAGAAAGAGGAGTGCATAGGCAATAAACCCCATAGCCACAGGTTGAGACGGGTGCTCCGTCAGTGGCTGAGATGCCGACTGCGGGATTTCAGGAGTTGAGAGTTGAAATGACCCGCCAAATTCAACAAGAAGTCCGCCGTTTAGTTGTCGGCGAGGAAGAGGAGCAAGTGATATCGGCTGAACAAGAAACTGAAATGGTTGAGGAAAGAGAGGAAGAAGCAAGAAGGGAATGGCAAGAAAGGGACATGGCCCGGGGACCGAGGGGAGTTCCGAGGGAATTACCGATTACTAAATTCCTAAAGCTGAATCCGCCTACCTTTTCCGAAACTGAAACCAAGGAGGACCCTCAACATTTCCTCCGTGATATAATCAGAATTGGACAGTTACTGAGGTGTCCAGGAGGAGAGATGGTGGAACTTGCCTCATTTCAGTTAAGAGGCGCTGTGCGAGTTTGGTTTGAGTCAGTACAGAAGAGATATGCAAGGAGAGTTGCTCCTATGACCTGAGAAGATTTTTTGAGGGAATTCCTGGGTCAGTTTCTATCTGAAGGAACGAGGTATGCCAAGCGTCAACAATTTGAGGACTTGTGGATGACGCCGAATATGTTAGTGACTGAGTTTGAGCTGCAGTTCACGAAGCTAGCTCAATATGCTCCTGAATTGTGCTAAGGTAATTGAAAATAGAAAGAAATTTGGGACGTCGGCAAATCCCAAGAATAAGTTACTGACAGGCAATGATGGACATGGGTGGAAGAAGAAGCAAAGGACAACAGGTGGTTCTAGTGCAATTGGAAATTATGCAGGGCAAGTTGGTGGGCAGTCTGCCATTACCACCACAAGTTCTGAGAGGAGTAACACACAAGGTGGGCAGAGGTTCCAAGGTAGTAGTCAGGGCGGTAACCAGAAACCGCAGTGTGGAACATGTGGGAGATTCCATTTTGGAGAGTGTAGAGTCACAAAGGCAGGTTGTTACAACTGTGTTCAGTTCGGGCATATGGCTAAGGAATGTCCACAGAGGAAGAGTAATAAGAGTGTCAAGAGCAATCCTACTCCGGGTAGTACTCCAATTGCAGCCCCACCAGTTAGAATTGTACCACCCCAAGTCAACACTTCAGGAGCGGGCAGAGGTAGAGGAGCAGGAGCAAAAGGTAGAGGACCAGGTGCACCAGGGGGAGGACAGGCACGGGTGTTTGCTTTGTCTCGACAGGATGCACATGCCTCAAAAGCAGTAGTGACAGGTACACTTTCAGTATGCTCTCTCTAGGGTCTTGTATTATTTGATTCTGGTTCAACACATTCCTACATCTCACATGCATTTGCACGGAAAGTTGAGAAAAGCTCGACTAGGTTGAAGGAGACAGAAATGGTCTCTACTCCGATGGGTGAATCGATACAAGTCAAGTATGTCTATGAATCGTGTATGGTTGTGGTCGAGGGTCATGAAACAGTTGTGGACCTACGACTACTCTATATGGTTGACTTGGATGTCATTCTTGGTATGGATTGGTTGGCATCATGTCATGCGGTAGTTGACTGCAGGGCGAAGTGTTTGAAATTCAATATGCCGAATGAAGAGCCATTCGTGGTGCGGGGTGATGGTGCTACACCATATCCGAGTCTAATCTCAGCAATGAAAGCTTCCAAGCTACTCGAGAAAAGGTGTAAAGGATATCTAGCTTTTGTAAGGGATACTACGAAAGAAGTACTTCTTGCGAATCAGGTACCGGTGGTTCGGGAGTTTCTTGATGTATTTCCTGACGACTTACCTAGTTTGACGCCTGATTGAGAGATTGAATTTGAGATCGAGCTTTTACCAGGTACTCAGCCGATTTCCACACCACCCTACAGAATGGCTCCGAAGGAGTTGAAGGACCTACACACGTAGTTACAGGAGTTACTTGATAAGGGTTTTATCAGACCCAGTTTTTCACCTTGGGGTGCACTAGTTCTATTCGTGAAGAAGAAGGATGGGACTTTAAGATTGTGTGTCGATTATCGAAAGTTAAATAAGGTAACGATCCACAATCAGTATCCACTTCCAAGAATCGATGATCTGTTTGATCAGTTGCAGGGTGCTAAGAGGTTTTCAAAGATCGATCTGTGATCAAGGTATCATCAGTTGAAGATTAGAAAAGAAGATGTGCCCAAGACTTCTTTTCGAACCCGATACGGCCATTATGAGTTTCTAGTCATGTCGTTCGGGCTAACTAATGCACCAGCAGCTTTTATGGATATGATGAATCGGGTTTTCAAGCCATTTCTAGACCGATTTGTCATTGTATTTATTGATGACATTCTAGTCTATTCCAAGAATGCTGAGGAGCATGCAGAGCATTTGAGACTAACATTACAGAAGCTAAGGGAAGAGAAATTGTATGCTAAGTTTTCAAAATGTGAGTTTTGGCTTGATAAAGTTGCATTTCTCGGTCACGTGGTATCTTCAGAGGGAATCCATGTTGACCCGAGTAAAGTAGAAGCAGTGAAGAATTGGTCTCAGCCTACCTCAGTCACGGAGATTCATAGTTTTCTAGGTTTGGCTGGATACTATAGAAGGTTTGTGCAGGACTTTTCGAAGGTTGCTGCGCCTCTTACAAAGCTAACTCAGAAAGGGGTAAAGTTTGTGTGGGATAACAAGTGTGAAGAGAGTTTTCAGAAACTGAAGGAAAGTCTCACCACAACACCGGTGTTGGCTCTTCCTGAGGGCACCGGAGGCTATGTGGTGTACTGTGATGCTTCACGAGTTGGGTTAGGGTGTGTTCTTATGCAGCATGGCAAGGTGATTGCTTATGCGTTTAGGCAACTCCGGAAGCACGAAAAGAACTACCCAACTCACGACCTTGAAATGGCAGCGGTGGTATTTGCCTTGAAGATTTGGAGGCATTACCTTTATGGCGAAACATGTGAGGTATATACAGACCACAAGAGCCTCAAGTACATTTTCGAGCAAAAAGATCTAAATCTGAGACAACGCAGGTGGATGGAGTTGTCGAAAGACTATGACTGCACGATCTTGTACCATCCCAGTAAGGCGAATGTGGTGGCAGACGCTCTGAGCTGAAAGTCAATGGGTAGCTTAGCCCATATCAGTGAAGTACGAAGGCCGTTAATCCGGGAAATACATGAGCTGGAACAGTCTGGAACTCAGTTCGAAATTGGAGATCCCAACCTGTTTCTAGCCTACATTCAAGCTAAGTCAGCTCTAATCGAAGAAGTTAAATCCAAACAAGATCAAGACGCCGACCTCAAACAGATCAGAGATACAGTGGTTAAGGGTGAGAAGGACAACGTCCGGTTCTCCATAGATGACAGTGGCATACTCCAGTTGGAGGGATGACTGTGTGTACCTATGGTGGATGGTTTGAAAGAAAGAATTCTTGATGAGGGACATCGTACACTATCCATCCGGGTAGTAATAAGATGTATCAGGATCTGAAAGAATTATACTGGTGGAATGGTATTAAGAAGGATGTGGCAGACTACATATCTAGATGTTTAGTGTGTCTGCAGGTTAAGGCTGAACACCAAAAGCCCGCCGGAACACTTCAACAGATAGAAATTCCTGAATGGAAGTGGGAGAGAATTACTATGGATTTTGTGATAGAATTGCCGCGATCACAGAGGGGATTCGATTCAGTTTGGGTAATCGTTGATCGGATGACCAAGTCCGCCCATTTCCTGCCAGTTAAGACCACTTACGGAGTGGGTCAGTATGCACAGTTGTACCTATCAGAGATAGTGAGGTTACACAGAGTAACGGTGTCGATTATCTCTGACAGGGGGCCACAATTTACCTCTCGATTCTGGAGATTATTGCAGGAGGCATTGGGGACGAGGGTTGATCTGAGTACACCAATTCATCCCCAGACAGACGAGCAATCTGAGAGGACCATTCAGATTTTAGAGGACATGCTTAGGGCATGTGTTATGGATTTCGGCGGAGGATGGGAGAAATACCTATCGTTAGCGAAGTTTGCCTACAATAACAGTTACCAATCCAGTATTCAGATGGCACCCTTTGAGGCTTTGTATGGTCGGAAGTGTAGATCCTCGATTGGCTGGTTCGAGGTCGGAGAGGCCAAGTTGGTTGGTCTAGAACTTGTGCAGGATGCTTTGGACAAGATAAAGTCCATTAGAGAAAGGCTTGCCACGGCTCAGAGTAGGCAAAAGTCGTATGCCGACAACTGGAGAAGAGAGTTAGAGTTTGCTGTGGGTGAGCATATTTTCTTAAAGATTTCACCGAATGAGGGGCGTGATGAGATTTGGCAAGAAAGGTAAGCTAAGTCCAAGATACATCGGACCGTTTGAGATTCTAGAGCGCGTGGGAAATGTTGCCTACCGTCTAGAATTCCCAGCGGAGTTGGAAGGAGTTCATCCGGTGTTTCATGTGTACATGCTTCGAAACTACCTGCCAGATCCCTCACATGTAATCCAACCTCAAGAAGTACAGCTAGCCGAAAGTCTGACTTATGAGGAGATGCCAGAGGAAATCTTAGATCGCCAGTTGAAGAAGCTGAGGTCGAAAGAAATACCATTGGTGAAAGTCCTGTGGCGAATCCATTCAGTCGAAGAAGCTACGTGGGAAGTTGAGGCTGAGATGCGCAGGACATATCCTCACCTATTTCAAGACTAAGGTTAGTATGTTAATTGAAATTCGGGGACCGAATTTCTTAAGGGGGGAAGATTGTAATACCCAAGAAATTTTTTCGAAGTTTAAAATGAAATGAAAGGGAAAGAAAAGAAATAGAAAATAATTTTTAGGATTTAATTCAAGACCTAAGAAATTGAAAACCTGAATTAAATAGGGAAAGGGATTAAATTAAAAATACATATTAGTTATTATTTATTTAATTATTAATTTAAATTTAAATTATATTTATTTATTATTTATGTATTTAATTATTATAATTATTTTATTAATTTGTAATATTTATTATTTTAATTGGGTGGGGGTTGTCGTGGGTTTAGGTGTAAATAAAAGAAAGAAAAGAAAAGGAATAAGAAAGGAAAGAAGAAGAGAAAGAGAAAGAAAGGATAGAGAGAGAAAGAGTCGAGAAAGAAAGAGAGAGATAGGAGACGAGAATAAGAAGAAGGGGAAGGAGGGGGATCTTGCCGAAAAAGTGGCTGGAGGGAGCTAGCTGAAGCCGGAAAAAGTCACCGGAGCTCGGGTACGACGTCTCCCACACCTTCCACCGGTCGAATCAAAGGTTGGTAACCCCAATTTCATTCGAAGACCTTCGATTGAATTTTTTTGAGGGTAGATTGAGACCTAGAAAGTGTTCTTGAACACTTAGTTGGGGTAGGAATCGAGACTATATCCTCGGTTTTGACCGGATTTGAATTTGGAAGGATTTGGGGTTGAAATTATAATTAACTCTAAATTGGAGAAATTATTGTTAGCTTAGGAATTGAGCTTGGGTTTGAGTAAATAGGTTTGGATAAGTATTATTGAAATATTAGCTGAATCAGACTCGTGAAGAGCTGGCCCGAGGTTACTAATGTGGAACCTTGACATTAACGTGCCGGGTCCCTGCTCGGATTGCCCAATTACACTTTAAGGGTGATATTGAGGGCTCCAAACCTCTTCTTTTCAATCTTAAACACCCTAGAATAATTCTAAATATGCTATCAAGCATCAAGAATTATTTTAGGTACTTTCTTGTTTCTCAAGGATGGAAACTTGCGAAACAATAAAGTCCAAAATTTGAAATGGCAATTTAATTCCTTCGTAATTATTAGGAAACCTTAAGTAGCATAATTTAGAAGCATATCGAGATTTAGTAACTCAAATCCAAGGCTCCAAAATTAATTCAAGGTGAGCGATAATTATACGAAACCAAGTATGTAGCACTTGAGACTCTCATGGAAGAGAGGGAAGACGGATAAGACCAAGAACTCGGTTCTTGGCGACGTCTAGATGCATTTTTAGGCACGAGCATGTCATATGAATATGAATTGCATATAGTTTGAGATGTTAACCACATGAATGCATTCGTTAGGAAACCACGACTCGTCTGGAGCGGGAATTACTCCAGGACTAGCGCAAGGAAGCCGTCCAGGTGAGGGGTTTCCCATCCTTGCCCTACAGGGTTGATTGAGGATGTGGATATGTGGTTTGCCTACTTGCCTACTTGTAAGAATTGTTTAGTGGTTAACATGCTATTGTTGTTCCTAAATTGTTATCCATGAAATTTTTTCTATATGTGTGTTTGACTACAGGTAAAGAGGTACTGGAGGGTATCCATGTGACGACATGAGGTACGCCGAACAGTACAAGCAAGGGGGTAAGTTGTTGATTGAGTCCAAGGTTTGATTTACCCTATTAATTAGAAACTCATTAAACAAATCATAAAGAAGTTGTTAGTAAACGTCAACGTTTTATGGTAATTGAACTTAGGAAATGCCTTAGAGCTAGATTATGATCTAATCAAGGATTTGGGTATTACATAAGGATTAAAATGATCTCAAAAATTGATTAGTGAGTCATAGGGAGGTTCACACTACCTAGGTAAAGTTAGTCTAGGATAGTAATGCGTAGATAGAGTCAGAATCCCAGCTGAAGGCTCGGGAAGAGAAACAAATCAGAAAAGATTGCCCGTTGAGGCCATTGCCCTAGCCTGACACCAGGGTCAGTTAAAGATTAAAATAATTGCCCGTTGAGGCCATTGCCCTAGCCTGGTACTATGGTCAGTTAAAGAGTAAAGCATTTGCCCGTTGAGGCCATTGCCCTAGCATGGCACTAGGGTCAGTAAAAGACTAAAAGATTTGCCCGTTGAGGCCATTGTCCTAGCCTGGCACTAGGGTTAGTAAAAGATTAAAAGATTTACCCGTTGAGGCCATTGCCTTAGCCTAGCACTAGGGTCAGTTAAACATTAAAAGAATTTGCCCGTTGAGGCCATTACCCTCGCATGGTACTAGGGTCAGTTAAGTGATTTACAGTTTTCATATTATATGCTAAAAAAATGTGATTGCTTGTTTACGAGAAGCATGATAGAAAAGCATGATCCGTAGGTTTATCTGTGATTTTAATGTTATATTAATATTGCCTGATCGTAATATAACATTTGATAAACTGGAGTTTCATTCGCATGTGATTGTGGGTGTTTCCCTTTCCCCAGTTGTAGTGTTACCCGCCGCTACGCCGAGGATGGGAAGCTCCTCACTGAGTCTGTTTGACTCACTCCCTCTGCTTCAATGTTTCAGATACAGGGATCGAGCAGGCATCAACGTCCGAACAGTGAAATGGACATCAGACCATCCTTACGCTCTTGTTCGCGTTGGTGGACTCCTTTGGTTATTTTGATTTCTTTTCTTGTACATATTTTAAAGTTGTAAGAGTTGTATATATATATTTACAGCTTTTGATATGTACCTACTCTAGAATTGTCGGCTTCACATGTATTTAAAGACAGGGTCCAGTTGGGGATAAACTAGGATATATGTTTGAGTATATGAACTTCTGCATGTGAATAGGATAGATCGTACGCATTGAGGCGTACGGTCAATATGATATGGATATATATATATTATGTGTGCTTGCTGCATGTGAATAGGATAGATCGTACGTATTAAGACGTACGGTCAAAATGATATTAATATTTACCTTATGAGTGCTGATATATATATCTATACAATGGCTGTGCTGAAGCGGTATTGAGCGAACCGCGGATTGCAGGTTAATTAGGCCACCAGTGAGGTGTGGCCACTAGTATGATATAAATATATTGATTGTATAGCAGGGTAGTTATAGTCATGTTTACAGGATAAGGCTTACGGGTTTAGAGGTAAAAATATATTCCCGTGCCGGTCACGTACTCCCGATTTGGGGTCGTGACAGTTTTGGTCGATGAGTGTTTTGAAAACTTGATATTCATTTTTCTTTTTTTAATAAGTTTTCACCGATGAGTGTTTCGAAAACTTGATATTTATTTTTCTTTTTCTTAATCAGTTTTCGTTGATGAGTGTTTCGAAAACGTAATATTCATTTTTCTTTTTTTAAAAAATTGTTTTCACCGATTAGTGTTTCTAAAACGTGATATTCGTTTTTCTTTAATTAATTAGTTTTCACCAATGAGTGTTTCGAAAACTTGCTATTCATTTTTCTTTTTTTAATCAGTTTTCGTCGATGAGTGTTTCAAAAACTAGATATTTATTTTCCTTTTTTAATCAGCTTTGTAGATGAGTGTTTCAAAAACTTGATAATCATTTTTCTTTTTTTAGTAAGTTTTCGCTAATGATTGTTTCAAAAACTTGATATTCATTTTTCATTTTTTTAATCAGTTTTCGCCGATGAGTGTTTTGAAAACTTGATATTCATTTTTCTTTTTTAATTAGTTTTGGTCGATAAATGTTTCGAAAACATTATATTTATTTTTGTTTTTTTAATAAGTTTTCACCGATGAGTGTTTCGAAAACTTGATATTCATTTTTCTTTTTTTAATAAGTTTTCACCAATGAGTGTTTCAAAAACTTTGATATTTATTTTTCTTTTTTTAATCAGTTTTCGCCGATGAGTGTTTCGAAAAAATAATATTCATTATTCTTTTTTTTTTTTTAAAAAAAAATAGTTTTCGCCGATTAGTGTTTCAAAAACTTGATATTCATTTTTCTTTTTGTTAATCAGTTTTCGCAGATGAGTGTTTCTAAAACGTGATATTCATTTTGCTTTAATTACTTAGTTTTCACCGATGAGTGTTTCGAAAACTTGACATTCATTTTTCTTTTTTTAATCAGTTTTCGCCGATGAGTGTTTCGAAAACGTAATGTTCATTTTTCTTTTTTTAAATAGTTTTCGCCGATCAGTGTTTTGAAAACTAGATATTCATTTTTTCTTTTTCTTAATCAGTTTTCGTCGATGAATGTTTCGAAAACTTGATATTCTTTTTTCTTTTTTTTTTTTAATTTGTTTTTGCCGATGAGTGTTTCGAAAACTTGATATTCATTTTTCATTTTTAATCAGTTTTTGCCGTTGAGTGTTTCGAAAACGTAATATTCATTTTTGTCATGACCCCCGTTTAGAGGACCGTGACTGGCACAGACACAGGGAATACCCCTATGCCTGTAAGCCTTATCACCTAATTGACAGAATATCTATTATTGAAAATACATTCACATGCATTATAATACCATGGCTACACCGAAATGGTGGCCTATCCCAGGCAAGCAAATTCACGGCCAGTGCCTCTTCAGGATATAGATATAGGAAAGCACACATAATATATAACCTATACTGGCTACACAACCGAAGATGCTGCCTATCCTATACACATGCAACAGATATATGTATATATATATATTTTGAAAACAAGTTTTCCCTGTATAGCAGTAAAATAAATCCAGATCTTTAAGGTGTGGGAAGCTGACAGTTCTAGATTTAGTGGCACAATCTAATTGGGTACTTCTACCCTTTACTTTATGATACAATAATAAAGTAAATTCAATTAAAATGACAATTTATTCACCCACATGAACAAGTTGTGGGTCTTGTAAAGTTTTGTTCGTTCCTCACTCCACCGAGACTTCTTCCACCTGTACTTAACCTGTCTTTGTGTAGTAAAATGAGGTGTGAGTCTTAACCACGCGACTCAGTGAGGACTCTCCCATCCCCGGCGCAAGGTGGGTACCATAGCGCTGGGTTTGGGAGTCATACACAACCACATGCATAAACAACTAGTTACTATTAATTAGCATACATTCTTGGTGATCACACAACGACAGAAATTTCACCCAAACACTCAGATGCATTTAACAGATATAAGCATACAGTAGTTTGTTCCACATCATCAATCATCAAGTAATCATATAACATATAGTTCCGGCTTTTACTTACCGGTCTTCTCACGTTCAGCATGTTTAAATCAAACAAGACATTGTGGTGATGAAATCTTGTACGTCACCACTACACTGCACAATCAACAATTTTATACAAACACAGACAATTTATATATACACACAGATACTATAACATACATCTACTTAATCTCCCCCACTCTAGGGTATTTATTAGCCACTACGTGCCTTTTCTACTTCGAATCCGTGCACTCGGGTTACTGGCCACCACGTGGCAAAGCATACTTAACCCATTCATTTGGGTACTGGTCACCTCGTGACAATCTTGTTAATCAAACAATACTTAACACCTTCACTTGGGTACTAGTCACCTCCTGACAATTCTGTTAATCTAATACAATCAACTTCTATCTATCAAACAACTGATACGTAGCCACCACGTGGCAAAGCATACTTAACCCATTCACTTGGGCACTGGTCACCTCGTGACATTCCTGTTAATCAAACAATACTTAACCCCTTCACTTGGGTACTAGTCACCTCGTAACAATTCTATTAATCAAACACAATCAACTTCTATCTATCAAACAACTTATACGTAGCCACCACGTGGCACGTCTTGACCCCTTGCTGCAGGGCAATAGCTTGAGCCCACTCGTCCATTACCCAACCAGGCCACGTGGCGGGCACGGCACGACGTCTCGAAGCATGGCCACTGACACATTCTCGACCAACTCCACAGGATGATTTCTCTTTTACTAGGTTAGGCTCAAGGTTCACCCATAGGTTCCTCCCGTGTCTCCTTACCTTAGTCTCACATATTAATAGGATTCTTTGTATCTTTCCCGAAGGATCAACAATTCTTCTCCTTATTAATATGTACAAGTATCCTCAACAGGATATAACTCATATACCCGTCCAGATGCACTCTCTGACTCTCAAGCTATCGTCACAGCAATATAAATCCTTTCTGACCCTATTGCCAGGATAGGGCAATGACCATCGTAATGGTGATTATAAAACTGAGGTCTCAAGTGCCATCTGACGTTGTTCTAGTCGATGTCTCACATCGCTAGCATAACCAAATCCGAAACCCACCAATAACTCCCTTTGCATGATTTTAATTGAAGTCACCGTCATGACGTGTTTTCAAAATAAAGTTTAGCCCTTCCGTACAAGGACTCTTGCCACCGTCGTGGAAAAGATTTAATAAAATACTCATCATGCCTCCGGAGTGTATGAGTTGGATTTGTAACGCACCAATTATAACAACACAATTATACTCTACTCCTATGTCTTCCTATCCAAGCTACTTTCCACAACCTATTTTCTAGTTCTTTCATTCTTTTAGCATTCTATATCTCTAGCTAACACATACCAGACAAGCAGAGAATATACATACTCATGTAATCCACATAAGCATGCAACCCTAGGAGCAGAGATGGAAGAACCCTCACCTTGGCCAACCTTCCATGCAATCCTCTCCTGTAACTTTAGTCTCCTCGGAGTTCCTGTTGCACTCAATCGTGTGCCGTTGTTCCTATAAGAACAACATTTACTTCATTAAGGTTATTACTTAGCTTAACTTGTTATTAATCTCTCCATTACTCTCACGTGTAGTCCCTGGTTGCCACAGAGTCAAGCTCTTGGTCTTATCGGACTTCTCTATCCCGACTTATGCGTATCCTTCCTCGGACACTTGACTTACTCGCATATAACACTCTACTTGAGTGTTTCACATGCTTGGATTTGAGTATTAGACCTCTATCTAACTTGTATTCGCATCTAAGGAAGCTTATCTAGCTTGGTTGGAAGGAATCCTAATTTTTTAGGAAGGTCTAAACATTTTGTTTCAACTTGTATTCCTACTTGGGTTCCAAAAATCTAGTTTCTAAACCTCAATACACCTCCAATTCATCCTACTTAAGGCTTCCTAATAATTATGAAGGAATAAAATTACCATTTTAGAATTTGGGCTTCATTGCTCCCCAAGTTTCCCTCCTTGAGAAAGAAGAAGGTACCTAAATTAATTCTTGATGTTTGATAGCATATTTAGAATTATTCTAGGGTGTTTAAGATTGAAAAGAAGAGGTTTGGAGCCCTTAACATCACCCTTAAGTGTATTTGGGCAAATTGAGCAGGGACCCGGCACGTTCACGTCCAAGTTCAACCTTAATAATTTCGGGCCAGCTCTTCACGGGTCTTGTTCAGCTAATATTTCCACAATATAATTTCAATAGGACCAATCCAAGCCTATTTACTCAAATCCAAGGTCAATTCCTAAGCTATCAACAATTTTCCCCATTTTAAAATAATTATAATTTCAATAATATCAATCTAAGCCTATTTACTCAAATCCAAGCTCAATCCTAATTATCAACAATTTTCCCCAATTTGGAAATAATTATAATTTCAACCCCAAATTCGAATTTGGGCAAATCCGAGAATATAATCTTGACTCCTACCCCAACTAAGTGTTCAAGAACACTTTCTAGGTCTCAATCTACCCTCGAAATAATTCAATCGAAGGTCAATCGAAGAAATCCCTAAAAATGGAGAAATTGAGGGTTTCGAATGAAATTGGGGTTACCAACCTTTGATTCGATTGGTGGAAGGTGTAGGAGACGTCGTACCCGAGCTCCGGTGACTTTTTTCGGCGTCGGCTAGCTCTCCCCGGTCACCTTTCCGGCGAATCCACCTCTTCTCCTTCTTCTTCCTCCGTCCGTCTCCACCCTCTCTCTCTCTCTACGTTTTCTTTCCCTCTATCTTCTTCCTTTCTTTCTTTCTTTTCTTTCTTTCCTTCTTTTCTTTCTTTTATCTACCTACCCCACGTCCACCTCCCCTTTTTAAAATAATAATAATAATCATAAGTAATTATAATTAAAATAATTATAAAATACATAAATAAATAAATAAATAAATAAATGTAATTAAATAAATTAATTAATAATTAAATAAATAATAACTAATATGTGTTTTTAATTACTCCTTTTCCCTATTTAATTCAGGTTTCCAATTTCTTAGGTCTCGAATTAAATCCCCAAAACTATTTTCTACTTCTTTCCTTCATCTTTTATTTTATTTTAAACCTCGAAAAAAATTTTTGGGTATTACAATCTTCGAAAAAAAAAATTCCTTTCCGGTTCCTTTTAACTTTCATAATTTATTTTATATTCTTTTTAAAGTTTTAAATTCCTAGCCCCGAAATAAATCATTCTTTAACCCTCGAAATTTTTAAATAAATCATTCTTTAATCCTCGAAATTTTCCGGGGTATTACAATTTTTTTTAAATAGATTTCGCCGATGAGTGTTTCGAAAACTTGTTATTCATATTTCTTATTTTAACCAGTTTTCGCCGATGAGTGTTTTGAAAACTTGATATTCATTTTTCTTTTTTTAATCATTTTTTGCCGATGAGTATTTTGAAAAATTGATATTCATTTTTCTTTTTTTTAATCAGTTTTCCCCGATGAGTGTTTCGAAAACGTAATATTCATTTTTTTTAAAACAGTTTTCGCCGATGAGTGTTTCGAAAACTTGATATTCATTTATATTTTTCTTAATCAGTTTTCGCTGATGAGTTTTTCGAAAACGTGATATTCATTTTTCTTTATTTAATTAGTTTTCACCGATGAGTGTTTCGAAAACTTGATATTCATTTTTCTTTTTCTTAATCAGTTTTCGCCGATAGGTATTTCGAAAACGTGATATTCATTTTTCTTTATTTAATTAGTTTTCACCGATGAGTGTTTCGAAAACTTGATATTCATTTTTCTTTTTCTTAATCAGTTTTCGCCGATGAGTGTTTCAAAAACTTGATATTCATTTTTCTTTATTTAATTAGTTTTCACCGATGAGTGTTTCGAAAACTTGATATTCATTTTTCTTTTTTTAATCAATTTTCGCCGATGAGTGTTTCAAAAACTTGATATTCATTTTTCTTTTTTTAGTATGTTTTCGCTAATGAGTTTCGAAAACTTGATATTCATTTCTCATTTTTTTAATCAGTTTTTGCCGATGAGTGTTTTGAAAACTTGATATTCATTTATCTTTTTTAATTAGTTTTGGTCGATGAATGTTTCGAAAACATGATATTTGTTTTTCTTTTTTAATCAGTTTTTGCCGTTGAGTGTTTCGAAAACGTAATATTCATTTTTCTTTTTTTAAATAGATTCCGTCGATGAGTGTTTCGAAAACTTGTTATTCATATTTCTTTTTTTAACTAGTTTTCGCCGATGAGTGTTTTGAAAACTTGATATTCATTTTTCTTTTTTTAATTAGTTTTCGCCGATGAGTGTTTTGAAAAATTGATATTCATTTTTCTTTTTTTAATCAGTTTTCCCCGATGAGTGTTTCGAAAACGTAATATTCATTTTTCTTTTTTTTAAACAGTTTTCGCCGATGAGTGTTTCGAAAACTTGATATTCATTTATATTTTTCTTAATCAGTTTTCGCCGATTAGTGTTTCGAAAATGTAATATTCATTTTTCTTTTTTCTTTTAATTGTTTTCGTCAATGAGTGTTTCGAAAACTTGATATTCATTTATATTTTTCTTAATTAGTTTTCGCCGATGAGTATTTCGAAAACATTATATTCATTTTTATTTATTTAATTAGTTTAAACTGATGAGTATTTCGAAAACTTGATATTCATTTTTCTTTTTCTTAATCAGTTTTCGCCGATGAGTGTTTCGAAAACGTGATATTCATTTTTCTTTATTTAATTAGTTTTCATCGTTGAGTGTTTCGAAAACTTGATATTCATTTTTCTTTTTTTAATCAGTTTTCGCCGATGCGTGTGTCACGACCCCCGTTTAGAGGACCGTGACCGGCACAGACACAGGGAATATCCCTATGCCTGTAAGCCTTCACCTAATTGACATAATAGCTATTATTTAAAAAAATACATTCACATGCATTATTATATCATGGCTACACCGAAATAGTGGCCTATCCTATGCAAGCAAAATCACGGCCAGTGCCGCTTCAGGATATAGATATAGGAAAACACACAAAATATATAACCTGTGTACTGGCTACACATCCGAAGATGCTGCCTATCCTATTCACATGCAACAGATATGTGTATACATATTATGAAAACAAGTTTTTCCTGCATCGTAATCTAACGGATCCTGATCTTTAAGGTGTGTGAAGCTGACAGTTCTAGATTTAGTAATACAGTCTAATTGGGTACGTCTACCCTTTACTTTATGATACAATGATAAAGTAAATTAAATTACAATTACACTTTATTCACCCACATGAACAAGTTGTGGGTCTTGGAAAATGTTGCTCAACCCTCGTTCCACTGAGACTCCTTTCACCTGTACTTAACCTGTCTCTGTGTAGTAAAAATGAGGTGTGAGTCTTAACCACGCGACTCAGTGAGGACTCTCCTATCCCCGATGCAAGGCGGGTACCTTACCGCTGGGACTGGGAGTCATACACAACCACATGCACAAACAACTAGTTACTGTGAGTTAGCATGCATTCTTGGTGATCACACAATAACGGAAATTTCACCCAAACACTCACATGCATTTAACATATATAACCATGCAGCAGTTTATTCCACGTCATCAATCAGCAAGTAACATGTAACACATAGTGCCGGCTTTTACCTCGGTCCTCTCACGTTCAACACGTTTTAATCAACAAAACGTGTGGTGACGTAGTCCTGTACGTTACCACTACGCCGCACAATCAACAGTTATATGCAACCACAGACAATTTATACATACACACAGATGCTAAACATACATCTACTTAATCTCCCCAACTCTGGGGTATCTACTAGCCACTACGTGGCTTTCCCACTTCGAACCCATGCACTCGGGTTGCTGGCCACCAAGTGACAAAACATACTTAACTCATTCACTTGGGTACTGGTCACATCGTGACAATTCTGTTAATCAAACAATACTTAACCCATTCACTTAGGTACTGGTCACCTCGTGAAAATTCTATTAATCAAACACAATCAATCTCTATCTATCAAACAACTGACACATAGACACCAAGTGGCACGTCCTGACCCCTAACTGCGGGGCAATAGCTTGAGCCCACTCGTCCATTACCCAACTAGGCCACATGGCAGGCACGACACGACGTCTCGAAGCATGGCCACTGACACACCCTGGACTAACTCCACAAGATGGTTTCTCTTTTACTAGGTTAGGCTCACGGTTCACCCGTAGGTTCCTCCCGTGCCTCCTTACCTTAGTCTCACATATTAATAGGATTCTTTGTATCTTTCCCGAAGGATCAACAATTCTTCTTATTAATATGTACAAGTATCCTCAACAGGATATAACTCATATACCCGTTCAGATGCACTCTCTGAGCCTCAAGCTATCGTCATAGCAATATAAAACTTTTCTGACCCTATTGCCAGGATAGGGCAATGACCATCGTCATGGTGATTATAAAACTGAGGTCTCAAGTGCCATCTGACGTTGTTCTAGTCGATGTCTCACATCGCTAGCATAATCAAATCTGAAACCCACCAATAACTCCCTTTGCATGATTATAATTCAAGTCACCGTCGTGACGAGTTTTCAAAATAAAAGCTTAGTCCTTCCGTACAAGGACTCTTGCCACCGTCGTGGAAAAAGATTTAATAAAAATGCTTATCATGCCTCTGGAGTGTATGAGTTGGATTTGTAACACACCAATCATAGAAAACAATTATACTCTACTCCTATGTTTTCCTATCCAAGCTACATTCCACAACCTATTTCTAGTTCTTTCATTCTTTTAGCATCCTATACCTCTAGTTAACACATACCAGACAAGCAGAGAATATACATACTCATGTAATCCACACAAGCATACAACCCTAGGAGCAGAGATGGAAGAATCCTCACCTTGGCCAACCTTCCATGCAATTCTCTCCTGTAACTTAAGTCTCCTCGGAGTTCCTGTTGCACTCAATCGTGTGCCGTTGTTCCTTAACTCGAGAGATTGAGACGAGGAAGATGACAAGGATGATCTCCAGCTCCTCCTCCAACTCCGGCTCGCCGGGTTCCGACGAGATTCCCGCCGGATCTCCTCCCACCTCTAAGCCCTAGTTCTCCCTCTCTCTCTCCTTTCCTTCTCTTTTTCTTCCTTCCCTGCTTCTTTCCCCGTAACACTCCCCCTCTCTTTTTCTCTTTTTATTTTCTTTCCTTTATTTTATTTAATAACTAATAATATTAATAAAAATAATAAAATCTGAAAATTGTATAAAATAAATAAATAGATTAATTGAAAATTAAATAAACAATAACTAATAATATTTTAATTTAGTTCCCCCTCCAATTTATTTTAGGTTTCTAATTTCTTAGGTCCCGAATTAATTCAAAAAAATATTTTACTTCTTTCTTTCATCTTTTATTTTAGGCTAAAGTACTATTTTGGTCCTCAATGTTTACATGAAGTTTAATGTTGGTCCTCAATGTTTCAAAAGTTTAATGTTGGTCCTCAAAGTTTTTTTTGGGTCGATTTTGGTCCTCGAGCGTAACACCGTTAACTTTTGCCGTTAAATGATGACGTGGCATGCTTATATGGCATACCCTCTCTCCTATATGTCATATTTTAATGACGTGGCATGACAAATCATTGCCACGTCACCTCAGATGATGATGATAATGATGATGACAAAGGAGAGAAGATGATGATGCGGCAATATGGGGTGACGTGGCAGTGATCTGTCATGCCACGTCATTAAAATATGACACTTAGGAGAGAGAGTGTGCCATAGAAGCATGCCACGTCATCATTTAACGACAAAAAGTTAAAGGTGTTACGCTCGAGGACCAAAATCGACCAAAAAAAAAACTTTGAGGACCAACATTAAACTTCATGTAAACATTGAGGACCAAAATAGTACTTTAGCCTTTATTTTATTTTAACCCTCGAAAAATCTTCTCGGTATTATAAACTTTGAAAAAAAATTCCCTTTCCGGTTTCTTTTAACTTTCATACTTTTTTTTCTATATTCTTTCTGGGGTTTTAATTCCTAGCCCCGGAATAAATCATTCTTAAATCCCCAAAATTTTTAAATAAATCATTTTTTAATCCTCGAAATTTTTCCGGGGTATTACAATCTTCCCTCCTTAAGAAATTCGGTCCCCGAATTTCATCTCCTTCGTGGGGTCGTTGGCTTGCTACCATCCCTTGGCTCAATTTCCTCTATGGTTTCCCTCAATGTGGAAGTTTTACCGTTTTACCCTACGGTTCATCTTTCTTTCCTAGCGTCGCAAGGTCTTTATCTGGTTTCTACATATTCTTTCTGTGATCGTTGGTATTTCTAGTTTTGTAGTTAACCACCCCTCAGCGAGGTGTTAACCGACAGACTCTATCTGTTGTCGTATCCTTCCCCGAGGATACCTAACTTTCCTAGTTTCAATTTACTTTGTGCTACTAATTTTTGCAATGGAGTGTCTGGCACGTACCATATGCCATGCTCCAATATAGTTCTCCGAGGATTTAACTATTGCCTTCTCTAGTGAGGCTTACCTTGACTCAATTTGCTTGTCCGACTAGCTACCTTTGTAGTGACTCCTTATATCCGTCTTGGAACACACCAAGACACTAGCTATTTGCATAGCACACTAGGTTTCATTTCTATAAACCCAACTGACGAAGTACTCCCTTACATCGGAGTCCCGTACTTAAGTATCCTCTACTACCAAGCAGCTACCCTTCTGCCGGTATTCCCTGATATATTCTTTGTAAACGACTTCTCCAGAAAAAGTCCGTTTACATCTTACTACACCCTCTACTCTACATTTAGACTTACCGCTTACACGGCATACACCCTACATAGGTGTTTATACTTTATGCCATCAGTGTACCCAACCCTTCCGAGGTTGTTACACTCACTACCGACTCGGTTTACTCTACTCGTGTCTTAACGAAGCTAAATGCCATGACACTAGCACAACTATGTGTTACGCTTACCATTTCTCCACCAAACGGTAAAGGATCTTACATTTATGACTCGTGTTTCCCTTTCCTTTCCGGACTTCTGCACTTACCCTTAGTGGTTTCCATAACCACTTCAGGTTACTCCCTGTCAACATCCTATGTCTGACTGACTTAGACTCTTCCCTGACTACTACTTGTAGTCATTTCTGTTTATTATGGAAACTCATCAGTCTCCTCTTTACCATCATACTCATTACTCTGTCTCAGGCTCGGTTCGGTCTTCACATCCGAAGACCTTGCTTAACACGACTATGATTGTGGATTTATACCATCCTCAGGTTAGTCCACTTAGAGTTGCACACCATATGCTAACTCTACTCGTTGGGTTTCTGTAGGCTTTTACCGTAACTTGGCCCACTCGGACTCCTCATCTCACTCAGATCCTGTATTCCTACTTGGAATACTTGATCCGTTAACAACAGCACGAACCTTTCCGGACATGCTCTACTCCCCTTGACCAAACAGGATCCACTCTCACGGTTTGATTCTTTCCTTTCTTACGGTGTGGCATATGTTCACGAACATACACCGCCTTTTGCAAGTGTGTTAGCCGTTGGGTTCCAATCGCCCCCAACGGTAGCATACCCTATTTTATCATATTGGATTGCATCCCCAGATGCTTACCCAACTCTGTTCCCGTATTCATTCTCTTCTTTTCAATTTCGTACCTACGTGGTACTCTTCCTTCGAGTATTTCTCAATACTTGTAATTCACTAAATTCTCCTTCTCGATTAACCGTCCTTACGGTTAATTTTCGCTTTATGGCACCCACATGGCCATTTATACGTTTGGTTTATCCACTCAGTCTCCACCCATACAAGGGTCTCAGACTAACGGATTTACGGTTCACCAACCTGTGGAACTAGCTTACCTAGCTATGTCCACTATAATCTGTGTACTATACATGCACTTACGGTAGTAGTTGGTTCTCCACCTCCTACTTGACTCTTATCCTTTAGGGTCCTCTAGGCTTCCGCTCTTCCCCCGACCCCTTATGGGACTACTTATCCCTGTCTACTTTCTCTCCCCTCGGGCCTTCACGAGTCCCTTTGGGGTTTATCTCGTTCGAGAGTTTTCTACCTCAATAGCACCCAATTTCTTATCTTTGGACGGTACCCGAAGGTCTAGGTCCATTTCCACTTTTAGACCTACTCCGACCTAATGCTTTCGGGTCCATAATCACCCTATGGCCCCTTATTTGGTAACCTTTAGGCTTACTTGTATACTCCCTTGACACTTTATCACTCTGTAGTGCTCTTCGATGTCTACTTAACTTTAGTCACTCCAAACGAGTGGTTTCTCAACTACGTCTACCATCCTTATACAACTTACCTGTAAAAGGACTATATTTTTTTTTGATAGGGTATTGGTCACATGAGTTAGTTTTCTTAGGCACCCTAGGGTTTTAAAAAAAATATATTAATTCAAGTTCATTTCATAGAAAATGACACCTAAGATATTCGTAAATGGTTAGGGTTTAACCAATTGGAATGACACAAATTGAGAAAGCGTTTTCATGAAAATTTGCCTTCCAATGGTTATCCCTAATATTTTCAAGAAAATCTTGAGGGTCTTTCAGAATCTCTCATCCGGAAAGACCAAAAAGATTTTTTTTTACAAAAATTTCTCATGTGATCAATATCCCATTCTTTATGCTCTTCCTTAAGCAACCCAAGAGAGTTTGGTTGGGCTTAATCCCTTCTTTTCCCCCTTGTTTGCTTAAGGAACTAGCAGTTCATGGACCGAGCACAGGGTTGGACTAGGCTCCTTCCTTGTGCCTTACCATTTACTCTGTTTCCTGCTCGGCATATGGTCACGCTCTACATGTTTACATATGCCTTTACTTCTTAACATCTATCTCTACGGCATATGGTTCGGCCACTTTGCCCTTCCATATACCGTATCCTAATTTTCTAGTCCGTAGACTTGTACTTCTATACTGTGGCATACACCACCTTTTTTCTGTTTACTTTCTAGGAAGGACCACTCACTTCCTTCAGCCATAGCATACCGCACAGTCGTGACCCATTCTCGTGGTCATCTTCCTGTCGGTCTCATGCCCCATGGCCCTGTTTATTCTTGTCTGTAAACTTTCCATTTCAACCGCCCCATGGGCTTACTTTCTTTTCTACACGCCGAGCGTGTCTTTTCTTTCACTTTACAAATCATTCCTAGCCTAAACTACCTTTCACTGCATATTTCTATTCTATTTGCATTCAATATTATAATCAAACAACTTGTGCCTATACCATATCACACAACGCGCCGCTAACAGAGCAGACGCATCGTCTCATTTGACACCTACAACAATCACACATTGTAGCGCATTCCTGCCTACAATTCAACCAAATATGTCTGTGTCTAGATAGCATCCTCCATGGATGTCTCCTTTCCCTATTATGGCGTCCTAAGGTTCCCGGGGTCACTGCCACCCCCCTTACGACTTAGTGCTCATCGGCACTTGTGTACTGTACAGGTTATATGCTTTGCATAGAATTTCACATACAAATTCTATGCCTAAAGCGATGACTCGAAAGAATTTATGACTCGACATCCTGAGCAACCTCACAAGTGTCTGTCGGATCCACCGTTACGTCCAGATTCGTAATGGATAGCCCGACTGACACTCAAGACTACTAGTTAGCTTCACACCCTTAAAGAAGAACCTGGCTCTGATACCAAGTTTGTCACGACCCCTGTTTAGAGGACCATGACCGGCACAGACACAGGGAATATCCCTATGCTTGTAACCCTTCACCTAATTGACAGAATAGCTATTATTTAAAAAAATACATTCACATGCATTATAATACCATGGCTACACCGAAATGGTGGCCTATCCTAGACAAGCAAAACCACGGCCAGTGCCGCTTCAGGATATAGATATAGGAAAACACACATAATATATAACCTGTGTGCTGGCTACACATCCGAAGATGCTGCCTATCCTACTCACATGCAACAGATATGTGTATATATATATTTTGAAAACAAGTTTTTCCTGCATCGTAATCTAACGGATCCTGATCCTTAAGGTGTGTGAAGCTGACAGTTCTAGATTTAGTAATACAGTCTAATTGGGTACGTCTACCATTTACTTTATGATACAATGATAAAGTAAATTAAATGACAATTACACTTTATTCACCCACATGAACAAGTTGTGGGTCTTGGAAAATGTTGCTCAACCCTCGTTCCACCGAGACTCCTTTCACCTGTACTTAACCTGTCTCTGTGTAGTAAAAATGAGGTGTGAATCTTAACCACGCGACTCAGTGAGGACTCTCCCATCCCCGGCGCAAGGCGGGTACCTTACCGCTGGGACTGGGAGTCATACACAACCACATGCACAAACAACTAGTTACTGTGAGTTAGCATGCATTCTTGGTGATCACATAATAACGGAAATTTCACCCAAACACTCACCTGCATTTAACAGATATAAGCATGCAGCAGTTTATTCCACGTCATCAATCAGCAAGTAACATGTAACACATAGTGCCGGCTTTTACCTACCGGTCCTCTCACGTTCAACACGTTTGAATCAACAAAACGTGTGGTGACGTAGTCCTGTACGTTACCACTACGCTGCACAATCAACAATTATATGCAACCACAGACAATTTATACAAACACACAGATGCTAAACATACATCTACTTAATCTCCCCAACTCTAGGGTATCTACTAGCCACTACGTGGCTTTCCTACTTCGGACCCATGCACTCGGGTTGCTGGCCACCAAGTGGCAAAACATACTTAACCCATTCACTTGGGTACTGGTCACCTCATGACAATTCTATTAATCAAACAATACTTAACCCATTCACTTGGGTACTGGTCACCTCGTGAAAATTCTATTAATCAAACACAATCAATCTCTATCTATCAAACAACTGACGTATAGCCACCAAGTGGCACGTCCTGACCCCGAACTGCGGGGCAATAGCTTGAGCCCACTCGTCCATTACCCAACTAGGCCACATGGCGGGCACGGCACGACATCTCGAAGCATGGCCACTGACACACCCTGGACCAACTCCACAGGATGGTTTCTCTTTTACTAGGTTAGGCTCACGGTTCACCCGTAGGTTCCTCCCGTGCCTCCTTACCTTAGTCTCACATATTAATAGGATTCTTTGTATCTTTCCCGAAGGATCAACAATTCTTCTTCTTATTAATATGTACAAGTATCCTCAACAGGATATAACTCATATACCCGTCCAGATGCACTCTCTGAGCCTCAAGCTAACGTCATAGCAATATAAAACCTTTCTGACCCTATTTAAAGGATAGGGCAATGACCATTGTCATGGTGATTATAAAACTGAGGTCTCAAGTGTCATCTGACGTTTTTCTAGTCGATGTCTCACATCGCTAGCATAATCAAATCCGAAACCCACCAATAACTCCCTTTGCATGATTATAATTCAAGTCACCGTCGTGATGAGTTTTCAAAATAAAAGCTTAGTCCTTCCGTACAAGGACTCTTGCCACCGTCGTGGAAAAAAGATTTAATAAAAATGCTTATCAGGCCTCTGGAGTGTATGAGTTGGATTTGTAAAACACCAATCATAGCAAACAATTATACTCTACTCCTATGTTTTCCTATCCAAGCTACATTCCACAACCTATTTCTAGTTCTTACATTCTTTTATCATCCTATACCTCTAGCTAACACATACCAGACAAGTAGAGAATATACATACTCATGTAATCCACACAAGCATAAAACCCTAGGAGCAGAGATGGAAGAACCCTCACCTTGGCCAACCTTCCATGCAATCCTCTCCTGTAACTTAAGTCTCCTCGGAGTTCCTGTTGCACTCAATTGTGTGCCGTTGTTCCTTAACTCGAGAGATTGAGAAGAGGAAGATGACAAGGATGATCTTTGGCTCCTCCTCCAACTCCGGCTCGCCGGGTTCCGACGAGATTCCCGTCGAATCTCCTCCCACCTCCAAGCCCTAGTTCTCCCTCTCTCTCCTTTCCTTCTCTTTTTCTTCCTTCCCTGCTTCTTTCCCCGTAACACTCCCCCTCTCTTTTTCACTTTTTATTTTATTTAATAACTATTATATATTAATAAAAATAATAAAATCTGAACATTGTATAAAATAAATAAATAGATTAATTAAAATTAAATAAACAATAACTAATAATATTTTAATTTAGTTTCCCCTCCAATTTATTTTAGGTTTCTAATTTCTTAGGTTCCGAATTAATTCAAAAAAATATTTTACTTCTTTTTTTCATCTTTTATTTTATTTTAACCCTCGAAAAATCTTCTCGGTATTTTAATCTTTGAAAAAAATTCCCTTTCCGGTTTCTTTTAACTCTCATACTTTTTTTTCTATATTCTTTTTGGGGTTTTAATTCCTAGCCCCGGAATAAATCATTCTTAAATCCCCAAAATTTCTAAATAAATCATTTTTTAATCCTCGAAATTTTTCCGGGGTATTACAGATTGTTTCGAAAACTTGATATTCATTTTTTTTTAGTATGTTTTCGCTAATGAGTGTTTCGAAAACTTGATATTCGTTTCTCATTTTTTTAATCAGTTTTCGTCCATAAGTGTTTTGAAAACTTGATATTCATTTTTCTTTTTTAATTAGTTTTGGTCGATGAATGTTTCGAAAACCTGATATTTATTTATTTTTATTAAGTTTTCACTGATGAGTGTTTCGAAAACCTGATATTCATTTTTCTTTTTTTAATAAGTTTTCACCGATGAGTGTTTCGAAAACTTGATATTTCCTTTTCTTTTTTTAATCAGTTTTCGCCGATGAGTGTTTCAAAAACGCAATATTCATTTTTCTTTTTATTTTTAAAATAGTTTGCACCGATTAGTATTTCGAAAACTTGATATTCATTTTTCTTTTTCTTAATTAGTTTTCGCCGATGAGTGTTTATAAAACGTGATATTCATTTTTCTTTAATTCATTAGTTTTCACCGATTAGTGTTTCGAAAACGTGATATTCATTTTTCTTTTTGGAATCTGTTTTCGCCGAAGAATGTTTCGAAAACTTTATATTTATTTTTTATTTTTTAAATAAGTTTTCGTCGATGAGTGTTTCGAAAACTTGATATTCATTTCTCTTTTTTTAGTAAGTTTTTGCTGATGAGTGTTTCGAAAACTTCATATTCAGTTTTCTTTTTTTAATTAGTTTTTACCAATGAGTGTTTCGAAAACTTGATAGTAATTTTTCATATTTTTAATCAGTTTTCGCCGTTGAGTGTTTCAAAAACATAATATTCATTTTTCTTTTTTTTTAAAATAGTTTCCACCGATGAGTGTTTCGTAAAATTGATATTCATTTTTCTTTTTTTAATCAGTTTTCGCCGATGAGTGTTCTGAAAACATGATATTCATTTTTCTTTTTTTAATCAGTTTACGTCATTGAGTGTTTTGAAAACTTGATATACTTTTTTCTTTTTTTTAATTAGTTTTCGCCGATGAGTGTTTCGAAAACATAATATTCATTTTTCTTCTTTTTTTTAAATAGTTTTCCCCGATGAGTGTTTTGAAAACTTGATATTCATTTTTCTTTTTCTTAATCAGTTTTCTTCGATGAGTGTTTCGAAAACTTGTTATTCATTTTTCTTTTTTTAACCAGTTTTTGCCGATGAGTGTTTTGAAAACTTGATATTCATTTTTCTTGTTTTAATCAGTTTTCGCCAATCAGTGTTTCGAAAACTTGACATTCATTTATATTTTTCTTAATCAGTTTTCGCCGATTAGTGTTTCGAAAACGTGATAATCATTTTTCTTTATTTAATTAGTTTTCACCGATGAGTGTTTCGAAAACTTGATATTCATTTTTATTTTTCTTAATCAGTTTTCGCCGATGAGTGTTTCGAAAACATGATATTCATTTTTCTTTATTTAATTAGTTTTAACCGATGAGTGTTTCAAAAACTTGATATTCATTTTTCTTTTTTAATTAGTTTTCGTAGATGAGTTTTTTGAAAACTTGATATTCATTTTTTTAATCAGTTTTCACCGATGAGTGTTTTGAAAACTTGATATTCATTTTTTCTTTTTTAATTAGTTTTGGTCGATGAATGTTTCAAAAACATGATATTTATTTTGCTTTTTTTAATAAGTTTCCACCGATGAGTGTTTTTGAAAACTTGATATTCATATTTCTTTTTTAATTAGTTTTGGTCGACGAGTGTTTCAAAACTTAATATTCATTTTTCTTTTTTTAATAAGTTTTCACCAATGAGTGTTTTGAAAACTTGATATTTATTTATTTATTTTTTTAATCAGTTTTCGCCAATTAGTGTTTCGAAAACGTAATATTAATTTTTCTTTTTATTTTTAAAATAGTTTTCGCAGATTATTGTTTCTTAATCAGTTTTGGCCGATGAGTGTTTCGAAAATGTGATATTCATTTTTCTTTATTCAATTAGTTTTCACCGATTAGTGTTTCGAAAACTTGATATTCATTTTTGTTTTTTTAATCAGTTTTCGCCGATGAGTGTTTTGAAAACTTGATATTCATTTTTCCTTTTTAATTAGTTTTGGTCGATGAATGTTTCGAAAACATGATATTTATTTTTCTTTTTTTAATAAGTTTTCACCGATGAGTGTTTCGAAAACTTGATATTCATATTTCTTTTTTAATTAGTTTTGGTCGATGAGTGTTTCGAAAACTTGATATTCATTTTTCTTTTTTTAATAAGTTTTCACCGATTAGTGTTTCAAAAACATGATATTTATTTTTCTTTTTTTAATCAGTTTTCGCCGATGAGTGTTTCAAAAACGCAATATTCATTTTTCTTTTTCTTTTTAAAATAGTTTGCGCCGATTAGTATTTCGAAAACTTGATATTCATTTTTCTTTTTCTTATTTAGTTTTCGCCGATGAGTGTTTATAAAACGTGATATTCATTTTTCTTTAATTAATTAGTTTTCACCGATTAGTGTTTCGAAAACTTGATATTCATTTTTCTTTTTTCAATCAGTTTTCGCCGATGAATGTTTCGAAAACTTTATATTCATTTTTATTTTTTAAATAAGTTTTCGTCGATGAGTGTTTCGAAAACTTGATATTCATTTTTCTTTTTTTAGTAAATTTTCGCTGATGAGTGTTTCGAAAACTTCATATTCAGATTTTGTCACGACCCTCGTTTAGAGGACCGTGACCGGCACATACACAGGGAATACCCCTATGCTTGTAAGCCTTATCACCTAATTGACAGAATATCTATTATTGAAAATACATTCACATGCATTATAATATCATGGCTACACCGAAATGGTGGCCTATCCTAGGCAAGCAAATTCACGGCCAGTGCCGCTTCAGGATATAGATATGGGAAAACACACATAATATATATTACCTGTGTACTGGCTACACATCCGAAGATGCTGCCTATCCTATTCACATTCGACAGATATATGTATATATATATATTGAAGACAAATTTTCCCTGTATCGCAGGAAAATAAATCCTGATCTTTAAGGTGTGTGGAGCTGACAGTTCTAGATTTAGTGATACAATATAGTTTGGTACGTCTACCCTTTACTTTATGATACATGATAAAGTAAATTAAATTACAATTACAATGCTTTCACCCACATGAAGAAGTTGTGGGTCTTGGAAAGTTTTGTTCGTTCCCCGCTCCACCGAGACTTCTTCCACCTATACTTAACCTGTCTCTGTGTAGTAAAAATGAGGTGTGAGTCTTAACCACGCGGCTCAGTGAGGACTCTCCCATCCCCGGCGCAATGTGGGTACCATAGCGCTGGGTTTGGGAGTCATACACAACCACATGCAAAAACAACTAGTTAATGTTGTTAGCATACATTCTTGGTGATCACACAACAATAGAAATTTCACCCAAACACTCACATGCATTTAATAACTGTAAACATGCAGCAGTTTATTCCACGTCATCAATCAGCAATTAAACATGTAACATATAGTGCCGACTTTTACTTACCGGTCCTCTCACGTTCAGCATATCTGAATCAAACAAGACGTTGTGATGACGTAATCATGTACGTCACCACTCCGCTGCACAATCAGCAATAATATGGAAACACAGACAATTTTTTAAGTACACGCAGAAACTATAACATACATCTACTTAACTTCCCCCACTCTGTGGTATTTACTAGCCACTACATGGCTTTTCTACCTCGAACCCGTGCACTCGGGTTGCTGGCCACCACGTGGCAAAGCATACTTAACCCATTCACTTGGGTACTGGTCACCTCATGAAAATTCTATTAATCAAACACAATCAATCTCTATCCATCAAACAACTGACACATAGACACCAAGTGGCACATCCTGACCCCTAATTGCGGGGCAATAGCTTGAGCCCACTCGTCCATTACCCAACCAGGCCACATGGCGGGCACGACACGACGTCTTGAAGCATGGCCACTGCCACACCCTGGACCAACTCCATAGGATGGTTTCTGTTTTACTAGGTTAGGCTCACGGTTCACCCATAGGTTCCTCCCGTGCCTCCTTACCTTAGTCTCACATATTAATAGGATTATTTGTATCTTTCCCAAAGGATCAACAATTCTTCTTATTAATATGTACAAGTATCCTCAACATGATATAACTCATATACCCGTCCAGATACACTCTCTTGTAATATCCGAGATATTTAGATTGGATTATTTTCATTATTATTAAATTATTTTTCTTTCAAAAAGAAAAATAAATTAAATTAAAGATAAAATAAAATTTAGGGGAAAAAAATAGGAAATCTAAGTATTCTTTTAGGACCTAAAACAAAAAGAGGATATAACAAATAAATTAATTTTTCAAAAAATATATATATATATATATTAAAATATATGGAGGGGGGCAACGTGACCCCCACTCATAAAGTACACCCATCCAATTCACTTAAGACAGAATATATATATATATATATATATATATAATAAAGCAACACACTCACACAGAACAAAAAATAATAAGGAGGAGCTGCAGCGTGAAACAGAACCAAAAAACGCACAAAGCCGAGAAAATCGAGAAGGAGAGGGAGAAGGTGGAGCACGGCGGTTTTTGACCGGATTTTTTCCGGAGAAGACATTCCGGTGCCGGAGAAGGTGACCGGACCTCATCTTTCATCACCACCAAGCTTTCTATCCAATTGAATCAAGGTATGGAAGCCCCAATCTTTCAAAACCCAAATTTCTTCAATTTTCGGTGTTTTAGGAATTCATCAAATACTTCCAATCGGGGCATTCCGGAGCTAAATTTGAGCTTAGTGGGTGTTATTGAAAGCTTAGTGAGGTTCAGAATCGAAGCTAAACCGTAGGAATTGACCGGGTATGGAAATTAGAAAAATTTAGCTAGAAAATTGCTATAATATTCGAAATTAATAATTCGATGCATGTTTAGGCTTGGATTGGAGTATTATAAGTGTTATAAGTGCTGGAAATAGTCAAGGGAATAAAGCCCGAGTATTTACCGTCTCAACCGGAACCCAATCCGGTGAAAAAGAGGCGAAATACTAAGTCACAGTACCGTAAAGAGCTGTGCGGTGGGTTGAACACCTCGGTCTAGTCCGTGGTGGACACCTAAGACACACTAAATTGGTTCCAAGGCTCTAATTATACCCAATTATATTCTTATATATAATTAAAGAGGTAATAATTAAGCTTTTACTCGGCGAATAAGGGAGACGGTGGAATGAGTAAGCTAGAGCCTCTTTTGAACCGTGAATTTAATTCTTTTAATAGTTAAATACTCATATGAATACATGAAGGGAAATTTAGACAAGTGGGAATCTCTAACTTAAGCAATTAGAGGTTCTAAATGGCTCAGAAGTGTGAAAGTCGAATATGAGACATTTTGGACTTTCAAAAAGAGTAAATAAGACGACTTAACGAACTAAATAATTAGTTCTTAGAAATATCTAGAGGGTACATGAGCATTAGCATGACACGCGCATTTTTAGATGCTTAGTTACACGTTCTAAATTTCCTAAATATATATGTGTATAGGGCACCACAGAGCGATTGGAGCTTCAGGCACTCCGAGGACTGAACAGGAGGGCCAACGAGGTGAGGGGCTCTCCCATCCCTGCCCCACAGGGTTAGATGACTACGTGGAAGATGTGGTTTGCTCTATTTTGTGCAAATTGATATATGAAATATATTTATATGAATAAAATTGTGTTACGCGTGTATGATTTGCAAGTAAGTAGTCAACGTGCAATAGTATATGTGTGCTTATATGATTAACCACAAGGTGTATATGTGCTATTGCGGCTCACCGAGCCTTATATGATACCGTATGATACATTGAGGAAAATGTACCTAGGTTGTTAAGTGTGAGTGAGAGTGATGCATAATTGAAAAGGGGGAAACTAGGCCTAGCTACTTCACGTGTAATATCCAGTTAGTTATTAATAGGGCGTTTTTCAAGGTCGAATAGGTTATTTGAACTTGTTCAAGTTAGTTCGGGTAGATCGAGTCGGTTATCCTGGTCGGACAGACAGGATTCAGTTAACAGTAAGTATGCCACATAGTGGCCATTACCTTGGTTTAACCAGGGTCAGACAAGTTGCCGACTATTACTCTAAGCGTGCCTTGGAGTCAGAAAGTTCCTAGTTTGATCAACTAGGTTCGAATAAGACATTGCCTTCGGGCCAGTATTTCTCTTAGCGTAACGCGGGAGACAGAAAGTGAATGCCTTGGGGCCAGTATTTCTCTTAGCGTAATGCAGGAGACATAAATTGAATGCCTACGAGCATAACTATGTATGACTTGTGAAAAGATATGATATATGTTTATGATTGGTTTACATGCGGATTAATAAACATGTTAGGAGCATGAATTAGGATTTTTAATTGTGAAAATGATATATTGATTGCCTGATCATATTAAAGGTCACAATATAAATCTATTTCATGCGCATGTGGTTGTGGTTGCTCCCTTCCCCCAGTTGTAGTGGTACCCGCTGCTACGCCAGGGATGGGGGAGCTTCTCACTGAGTCTGTTCGACTCACCCCCTGTTTACATGTTTCAGATACAGGTGGTTCAGGAGTGAGAAACACGTCCACTTCTTCTCAGGGAGGCGGACAGATCTGAGGACCGTACGCTTAGTCCGCGTCGGTAGTTATTTTGATTACGTACACATGTTGTGATGTATATGTATATGAATCCTTTTTGGGTGTAGCGTTTGTACTGATACAGCTGCAGTATATATATACGTCCTATTCTAGCATTGTCGGCTTCATACAGATTAAAGTTAGGTCTTGGTGTTGGGAATATAGGCATTGATATGATATATATCATGTGTATTTATATATATGACTTCTGCATGCGACTAGGATGATCATACGCCTTGAGGTGTGTGATCAATATGTAAATTATATATATATGTGTGACTGAAACCTGATTGTATGAAAATATGGCTTCCGCATGTGAATAGGATAGATCACACGCATTGAGGCGTGTGACCAATATGTAAACTATATGCAGGTGTGTGATTGAATATATATTTGACTGTATACAGGAATTCTGCATGTGAACAGGATAGATCACCCACCCTGAAGCGCGTGATCAATATGTATATTATATGTACGTGTGACTGATTATGTGTATATGTATAGACTGAAGCGGCGTTGAGCGAGCCGTGGATTGCACGCTACTTAGGTCACCGGATATGGATGGCTATAAATACTATATGTTGTTTGTATTAGAAATGGGTAGTTATAAACATGTGAAATTGTCAATCAGGGATTAGAGGCTTATGGGATAGGAGAAATCCTACTTCCGTGCCGGTCACGGACATCCGATAGGGGGTCGTGACAAACTTAGTATCAGAGCCAGGTTATCTTTAAACTGTATCAAGCTATAGGTATGACCGGGTGTCAGT
Source organism: Senna tora (assembly GCA_014851425.1). Classification (NCBI taxonomy): domain Eukaryota; kingdom Viridiplantae; phylum Streptophyta; class Magnoliopsida; order Fabales; family Fabaceae; genus Senna; species Senna tora. The sequence continues at coordinate 14,852,816 of CM026263.1, read as the reverse complement.
TTACGCCTCGTTGTGAACCCGGGCGCAACGTGGGAGTAAAAAGGCACTTGTGGAAGTACCCAGGAAATTGAGTTAGCCATTTCTTTCTACTCTCTTTGATATGAAATATCATTGATATACGTGTACTCATTAGGTGTGGTCCTTGTGCAGCATAGGGATGCCACCGATTACGAGACGGACTAGGGGTGGAGGGAGAACTCCTGCTGAAATTGATCAAGAGTCAGTTCGGGAGGAGGTAATGCCCACCCGAGGTCGACGTAGAGGCCGTACCCGAGGCCGAGGTAGAGGTTGTGCTCGTGGTCGAGGGAGAGCACAAGTGAGAGGGGTAGAGAGGAGACAGTCACCGGAACCTCAACCTCAAGTAGAGACAGGTGCACCTTCTGTGGCGGAAATGCTCACGGTAGGATTTCAGGAACTAAGAGAAGAGATGACAAGACAAATACAGAGGGAAGTACGCCGGTTAGTAGTCGGTGAGGAAGAACAAGAGAGAGTTCCTAGCAATCAAGAGATGGAGGTTGTTGAGGAAGAGGATAAGGAATGGCAACAACCACAGGAAATGCCTCGTGAGCCACAGGTAGCACCCAGAGAGCTGCTAATTTCAAAATTTCTGAAGCTTCATCCACCCACTTTCTGCAGAACTAGTGAGAAAGAGGATCCGCAGTACTTTGTGAGAGACATAGTCAGAATTGGGCACATGCTGAGGTGCTCAGGACATGAGTTAGTGGAATTAGCTTCATTCCAGCTGAGGGGAGCCGCTAGAGTATGGATAGAGTCCGTACAGACAAGGTATTCAAGGAGGGTGGCACCGATGACCTGGGAAGATTTTCATAGGGAATTCTTGGGTCGGTTTCTATCTGAAGGCACCAAATATGTGAAGCGTCAGCAATTCGAGGAGTTGTGGATGAAGCCTAACATGACCGTGACGGAGTATGAATTACTTTTTACAGAACTGGCTCAATTCTCACCTGAGTTGGCTCCTGATGAAGAGGCGAGGATCAAGAGATTCATACACCGTCTCACGGAGCCGTTATTTACTGCTTTTTTACCTCAGAGGAGACAGTTTGAGACTTTAGCTCAAGCACCAGACTGTGCCAGAATCATTGAAACCAGGAAGAGGTACGGGACTTCTATTGATCCCAAAATCAAGTTAATTACAGGCAGTGACAACCAAGGAGGTGGAAGTAAGAAAAGGAAGACAACAGGTGGAAGTGCAGGATATTCAGGATGCGCAGGAGGACAATCCTCAACTACCACCCATGAAACAGGTACAAGAAGTAATTTTCAAGGGGGACAGAGAGCGCAAGGGGGTGGAAATGCCGGTAAGACAAGGCCCCAGCGTGCGACTTGTGGCAGATTTCATTTTGGAATATGTCGGAGACTGACAGGTGGGTGTTACAACTGCGGTCAGGTGGGCCATATGGCTTGAGAGTGTCCTAAGAGAAAAGAGGGTACAAGTGTGAGAAGCAATCCGACGCCGAGGAGTACACCTATTCCAGCCCCACCAGTGAGAACCTACCACCACAGACAGCAAGTACAGGTGCAGCTAGAGGTCGTGGTGCAGGATCTAGTGGCAGAGGGCCAGGGGCAGTAGGTGGAGGACAAGCGCGGGTATTTGCACTTTCTCAGCAGGACGCTCATGCATCAAATGCAGTTGTGACAGGTACCCTTATTGTTTGCTCTCTTGAAGCACGAGTCTTATTTGATTCCAGCTCCACTCATTCCTATGTGTCGCATGCATTTGCCTCTAAATTCAACAAAAGTCCATCTAGAATGGAAGAAACAATACTGGTCTCTACTCCAATGGGAGAATCGTTACAAGTAGAGTATGTGCACAAGTCTTGCATTGTGGAGGTCGATGGTCATGAGACTGTGGTAGACCTTCGGTTGTTGTGTATGGTTGATCTTGATGTGATCCTCGGAATGGATTGGTTGTCGTCTTGCCATGCGGTTGTGGACTGTAGCGCTGAATGCTTGAAATTTAATATGCCAAACGAGGAGCCTTTTGTGATGCGGGGTGACGGAGCTGCACCGTATCCAAGCTTGATCTCGGCTTTGAAGGCATCCAAGTTACTTGCATAGGGATGCAAAGGTATTTGGCCTTGGTCCAAGATACCACGACAGCAGTACTTTCATCGACTCAATTACTGGTAGTGCGAGAGTTCTTGGATGTATTTCCAGAAGAATTGACGGGGTTGCCGCTCGATCGTGAGATTGAATTTGATATTGAGCTGCAACCTGGCACCCAACCTATCTCCACACCACCTTATCGGATGGCTCCGAAAGAATTAAAGGAGCTACATACACAATTGCAAGAATTGCTGGACAAGGGTTTTATAAGACCCAGCTTCTCTCCTTGGGGTGCACCGGTCCTTTTTGTGAAGAAGAAGGACGGATCTTTGCGGTTGTGTATCGATTACCGAAAGTTAAACAAAGTAACGATCCGCAATCAATACCCACTGCCGAGGATAGATGACCTATTTGATCAGTTGCAGGGCGCAAAGCGGTTTTCCAAGATTGATTTGAGATCAGGGTATCACCAATTAAAGATTCGAGAATCAGATATACCTAAGACCGCATTCCGGACCCGATACGGACATTAAGAGTTCTTGGTGATGTCTTTCGGATTAACTAATGCTCCTGCAGCATTCATGTACTTGATGAACAGGGTCTTTAAACCATTTCTGGACCGATTTGTCATTGTCTTCATTGACGACATCTTGGTTTATTCTAAGAACTCTGAAGAACATGCAGAACACTTGAGATTATCATTGCAGAAGTTGAGAGAGGAGAAACTGTATGCCAAGTTCTCTAAGTGTGAATTTTGGCTTGATAGAGTTGCCTTTTTGGGTCACGTGTTATCATCAGAGGGAATCCACGTTGATCCAAGTAAGGTAGAATCAGTGAAGAATTGGTCCCAGCCTAGCTCAGTTACTGAAATTCACAGTTTCTTGGGCTTGGCTGGATATTATAGAAGATTTGTGCAAGACTTCTCTAAGGTTGCTGCCCATATGACTAAGTTGACTCAGAAGGGAGTGAAGTTCGTATGGGATGACAAGTGTGAGCAGAGTTTTTAGAAATTGAAAGACAGCCTCACTACCGCTCCGGTGCTGGCATTACCTGAAGGCACAGGAGGGCACGTGGTATACTGTGATGCGTCGAGGATCGGGTTAGGGTGTGTCTTGATGCAGCACGGCAAGGTGATTGCGTATGCATCGCGAAAATTGAGGAAACATGAGAAGAATTACCCGACTCACGACCTTGAGATGGCTGCTGTAGTGTTCGCCTTGAAAATATGGAGACATTACCTGTACGGTGAGACGTGTGAAATTTATACATACCACAAAAGCCTTAAATACATTTTCGAGCAGAAAAATTTGAACTTGAGACAACGTCGATGGTTAGAGTTGTTGAAAGACTACGACTGCACGGTCTTGTATCATCCAGGAAAGGCTAATGTGGTAGCCGATGCTCTGAGTCGGAAATCTATGGGCAGTCTTGCTCATATAAGTGAAGAAAGAAGACCGTTGATTAGAGATTTGCACGAGCTAGAACAAACGGGAAATCAGTTTGAGATTGGGGATTCTCACTTACTTCTAGCTCACTTGTAAGCTAAGTCCTCTCTGGTAGAAGAGGTGAAGGCTAGACAAGATGAAGATACCGACCTCAAGCAAATCAGGGATACGGTAACTAAAGAGAAAGGGGACGACATCCGATTCTCTATTGATGATTTCGGAGTACTTCGGTTGGAGGGACGATTGTGTGTTCCCATGGTTGATAACTTGAAAGAAAGAATTCTTGAAGAAGCACACCAGACAGCTTATACAATCCATCCGGGAGCTAATAAAATGTATCATGACCTGAAACAACTGTATTGGTGGAATGGCATGAAGAAGGACGTTGCAAACTATGTAGCCAGGTGTTTAGTGTGTCAGCAAGTCAAGGCTGAACACCAGAAGCCCGCCGGAACATTACAACAGATAGAAATACCTGAGTGGAAATGGGAGAGGATAACGATGGATTTTATAACAGGGTTGCCAAAATCTCAACGTGGATATGATTCGGTTTGGGTGATAGTGGATCGCATGACTAAGTCCGCGCACTTTCTGCCATTTAAGACCACTTACGGAGTGAGTCAATATGCACAGATTTATCTATCAGAAATCGTTAGATTGCACGGTGTGCCATTGTCCATAATATCTGATAGAGGGCCACAGTTCACTTCCAGGTTTTGGAAGTCATTGCAGGAAGTGTTGGGAACTAGAGTTGATTTGAGTACTGCGTTCCACCCACAGACTAACGGGCAATCAGAAAGAACCATTCAGATCCTTAAAGACATGCTTCGGGCGTGTATTATGGATTTCGGCGGAAGTTGGGAAAGGTATTTACCCTTGGCTGAATTTGCATACAATAACAGTTATCAAGCGAGTATCCAAATGGAACCTTTCGAGGCTCTGTACGGTCGTAGGTGCAGATCCCCGATTGGGTGGTTCGAGGTCGAAGAGGCTAGTCTAATCGGCCCAGAATTGTTACAAGATGCCTTGCAGAAGGTGAAGTGCATAAGAGAGAGATTGCTAACGGCTCAGAGTAGACAAAAGTCCTATGCAGACAATCGAAGGAGAGAACTCGAATTCGCCATTGGTGAACAAGTGTTTCTGAGGATATCACCGATGAGAGGCGTGATGCGGTTCGGTAAAAAGGGGAAGTTAAGTCCTCGGTATATCGGACCATTTGAAATCCTGGAACGGATTGGGAATGTGGCGTACCGGTTGGAATTCCCTACGGAATTGGAGGGAGTACATCTTGTCTTTCATGTATCAATGCTTCGGAAATATCTTCCCGATCCCTCGCACGTGATTCAATCGCAGGACGTGCAACTAACTGAAAATCTGACATACGAAGAGGAGCCAGTGGAAATCTTAGATCGGCAGTTGAAGAGACTCAGAACGAAGAAGATTCCATTGGTTAAAGTCATGTGGAGAAACCACTCGACTGAAGAAGCTACAAGAGAGGTCAAGGGTGAAATGCGCAAGACGTATCCTCATATGTTTCAAGATTAAGGTTAGTAGTTTATTTGAAATTCAGGGACCGAATTTCTTAAGGGTGGAAGATTGTAATATCCGAGATATTTAGATTGGATGATTTTCATTATTATTAAATTTATTTTTCTTTCAAAAAGAAAAATAAATTAAATTAAAGATAAAATAAAATTTAGGGGAAAAAATAGGAAATCTAAGTATTATTTTAGGACCTAAAAGAAAAAGAGGATATAATAATTAAATAATTTTTTCAAAAAAAAATAAAAATAAATATATATATATATATATATATATATATATATATATATATATATATATATATATATATATATATATATATATATATATATTAAAATATATGGAGGGGGGCAACGTGACCCCCACTCATAAATCACACCCATCCAATTCACTTAAGACAATATATATATATATATATATATATATATATATATATATATATATATATATATATATATATATATATATATAATAAAGCAACACTCTCACACACAACAAAAAATAATAAGGAGGAGCTGCAGCGTGAAACAGAACCAAAAAATGCACAAAGCCGAGAAAACCGAGAAGGAGAGGGAGAAGGTGGAGCACGGCGGTTTTTGACCGAATTTTCGCCGGAGAAGACATTCCGGTGCCGGAGAAGGTGACCGGACCTCATCTTTCATCACCACCAAGCTTTCTATCCGATTGAATCAAGGTATGGAAGCCCCAATCTTTCAAAACCCAAATTTCTTCAATTTTGGGTGTTTTAGGAATTCATCAAATACTTCCAATCGGGGCATTCCGGGGTTAAATTTGAGCTTAGTGGGTGTTATTGAAAGCTTAGTGAGGTTCAGAATCGAAGCTAAACCGTAGGAATTGACCGGGTATGAAAATTAGAAAAATTTAGCTAGAAAATTGCTATAAAATTCGAAATTAATAATTCGATGCATGTTTAGGCTTGGATTGGAGTAGTATAAGGTTTATAAGTGCTGGAAATAGTCAAGGGAATAAAGCCCGAGTATTTACCGTCTCAACCGGAACCCAATCCGGTGAAAAAGAGGCGAAATACTAAGCCATAGTACCGTAAAGAGCTGTGCGGTGGGTTGAACACCTCGGTCTAGTCCGTGGTGGACACCTAAGACACACTAAATTGGTTCCAAGGCTCTAATTATACCCAATTATATTTTTATATATAATTAAAGAGGTAATAATTAAGCTTTTACTCAACGAATAAGGGAGACGGTGGAATGAGTAAGCTAGAGCCTCTTTTGAACCGTGAATTTAATTCTTTTAATAGTTAAATACTCGTATGAATACATTAAGGGAAATTTAGACAAGTGGGAATCTCTAACTTAAGCAATTAGAGGTTCTAAATGGCTCGGAAGTGTGAAAGTCGAATATGAGACATTTCGGACTTTCGGAAAGAGTAAATAAGACGACGTAACGAACTAAATAATTAGTTCTTAGAAATATCTAGAGGGTACATGAGCATTAGCATGACACGCGCATTTTTAGATGCTTAGTTACACGTTCTAAATTTCCTAAATATATATGTGTATAGGGCACCACAGAGCGATTGGAGCTTCAGGCACTCCGAGGACTAAACAGGAGGGCCAACGAGGTGAGGGGCTCTCCCATCCCTGCCCCACAGGATTGGATGACTACGTGGAAGATGTGGTTTGCTCTATTTTGTGCAAATTGATATATGAAATATATTTATATGAATAAAATTGTGTTACGCGTGTATGATTTGCAAGTAAGTAGTCAACGTGCAATAGTATATGTGTGCTTATATGATTAACCACAAGGTGTATATGTGCTATTGCGGCTCACCGAGCCTTATATGATACCGTGGGTAGGATTGAGTCAAAATTTCATATGTGAGGGTTCATTAATATTAGAAACCCATTTAAATTGATCATCGTGCAAAGATTTTGACCGTATGATACATTGAGGAAAATGAACCTAGGTTGTTAAGTGTGAGTGAGAGTGATGCATAATTGAAAAGGGGGAAACTAGGCCTAGCTAATTCACACGTGTAATATCCAGTTAGTTATTAATGGGGCGTCTTTCAAGGTCGAATAGGTTATTTGAACTTGTTCAAGTTAGTTCGGGTAGATCGAGTCGGTTATCCTGGTCGGACGGACAGGATTCAGTAACAGTAAGTATGCCACATAGTGGCCATTACCTTGGTTTAACCGGGGTCAGACAAGTTGCCGGCTATTACTCTAAGCGTGCCTTGGAGTCAGAAAGTTTCTAGTTTGATCAACTAGGTTCGAATAAGACATTGCCTTCGGGCCAGTATTTCTCTTAGCGTAACGCGGGAGACAGAAAGTGAATGCCTTCGGGCCAGTATTTCTCTTAGCGTAATGCAGGAGACATAAATTGAATGCCTACGAGCATAACTATGTATGACTTATGAAAAGATATGATATATGTTTATGATTGGTTTACATGCGGATTAATAAACATGTTTGGAGCATGAATTAGGATTTTTAATTGTGAAAATGATATATTGATTGCCTGATCATATTAAAGGTCACAATATAAATCTATTTCATGCTTATGTGGTTGTGGTTGCTCCCTTCCCCCAGCTGTAGTGGTACCCGCTGCTACGCCAGGGATGGGGGAGCTTCTCACTGAGTCTGTTCGACTCACCCCCTGTTTACATGTTTCAGATACAGGTGGTTCAGGAGTCAGAAACGCGTCCACTTCTTCTCAGGAAGGCGGACAGATCTGAGGATCGTACGCTTAGTCCGCGTCGGTAGTTATTTTGATTACGTACACATGTTGTGATGTATATGTATATGAATCCTTTTTGGGTGTAGCGTTTGTACTGATACAGCTGCAGTATATACATACGTCCTATTCTAGCATTGTCGGCTTCATACAGATTAAAGTTAGGTCATGGTGTTGGGAATATAGGAATTGATATGATATATATCATGTGTATTTATATATATGACTTCTGCATACGACTAGGATAGATCATACGCCTTGAGGTGTGTGATCAATATGTAAATTATATATATGTGTGTGACTGAATACCTGATTGTATGAAAATATGGCTTCCGCATGTGAATAGGATAGATCACACGCATTGAGGCGTGTGATCAATATGTAAACTATATGCAGGTGTGTGATTGAATATATACTTGACTGTATACAGGAATTCTGCATGTGAATAGGATAGATCACCCGCCCTGAAGCGCGTGATTAATATGTATATTATATGTACGTGTGACTGATTATGTGTATATGTATAGACTGAAGCGGCGTTGAGCGAGCCATGGATTGCACGCTACTTAGGTCACCGGATATGGATGGCTATAAATACTATATGTTGTTTGTATTAGAAATGGGTAGTTATAAACATGTGAAATTGTCAATCAGGGATTAGAGGCTTACGGGATAGGAGAAATCCTACTTCCCGTGCCGGTCACGGACGTCCGATAGAGGGTCGTGACACTCTGAGCCTCAAGCTATCGTCATAGCAATATAAATCCTTTCTGACCCTATTACCAGGATAGGGCAATGACCATCGTCATGGTGATTATATAACCGAGGTCTCAAGTGCCATATGACGTTGTTCTAGCCGATGTCTCACATCGCTAGCATAACCAAATCCGAAACCCACCATTAACTCCCTTTGCATGATTATAATTTAAGTCGCCGTCGTGACGGGTTTTCAAAATAAAAGCTTAGTCCTTCCGTACAAGGACTCTTGCCATCGTCATGGGAAAAGATTTAATAAATTACTCATCATGCCTCTGGAGTGTGTGAGTTGGATTTGTAACACAACAATCATAGCAAACAATTATACTCTATTCCTATGTCTTCCTATTTTCTAATTCTTTCGTTCTTTTAGCATTCTATATCTCTAGCTAACACATACCAGACAAGCAGAGAATATACATACTCATGTAATCCACATAAGCATACAACCCTAGGAGCATAGATGAAAGAGCCCTCACCTTGGCCAACCTTCCATGCAATCCTCTCTTGTAAGTTTAGTCTCCTCAGAGTTCCTATTGCACTCTATCGTGTGCCGTTGTTCCTATAAGAACAACATTTACTTCATTAAGGTTATCACTTAGCTTAACTTGTTATTTATCTCTCCATTACTCTCACGTGTAGTCCATGGTTGCCACAGAGTCAAGCTCTTGGTCTTATTGGACTTCTTTATCCCGACCTATGCATATCTTTCCTCAGACACTTGACTTACTCGAATATAACACTCTACTTGAGTGTTTCACATACTTGGATTTGAGTACTATACCTCTATCTAACTTCTATTCGCATATAAGGAAGCTTATCTAGCATGGTTGGAAGGAATCCTAATTTTAGGAAAGTCTAAGCATTTTAATTCAACTTGTGTTTCTACTTGGGTTCTATGAAATCTAGTTTCTAAACCTCAATATACCTCCAATTTATCCTAGTTAAGGTTTCCTAAAGGTTGTGAAAGGATAAGATTGAAATTCACGAAGTTAGACTTAATTTGTTCCGCAAGTTTCCATCCCTGAGAAACAAGAAGGTACCTAAAATAATTCTTAATAAATATTCATAATTATCCTCGGGTGTTTAAGATCGAAGAGAGGAGCTTTAAAACTCTCAACGTCACCCTTAAGTGTATTTGGGCAATTCGAGCAGGGACCCGGCACGTTAACGTCAAAGTTCAACCCTAATAACCTCGGGTCAGCTCTTCACGGGTCTTGTTCAGCTAATATTTACACAATACAATTTTAATAATATCAATCCAAGCATATTTACTCCAATCCAAGCTCAATCCTAATTATCAACAATTTTCCACAATTTGGAAATAATTATAATTTCAAAAATAACAACCCAAGCCTATTTACTCAAATCTAAGCTCAATCCTAATTATCAACAATTTTCCACAATTTGGAAATAATTATAATTTCAATAATAACAACCCAAGCCTATTTACTCAAATCCAAGCTCAATCCTAATTATCAACAATTTTCCCCAATTTGGAAATAATTATAATTTCAACCTCAAATTCTTCTAAATTCGAATTTTGGCAAATCCGAGAATATAATCTTGATTCTTACCCCAACTAAGTGTTCAAAAACACTTTCTAGGTCTCAATCTATCGTCAAAATAATTCAATCGAAGGTGAATCGAAGAAATCCCTAAAAATGGAGAAATTGAGAGTTTAAATGAAATTGGGGTTACCAACCTTGATTCGATTGGTGGGAGGTGTGGAAGATGTTGGGGTCGAGCTCCGGTGGTCGTGGCGGGCGTCAGACGACTCTCTCCGACGAGTTTTCCGGCGAACCTCCTCCTTCCCCCTCTCCTTTCTCCTCTCCACGCACCCCCTCTCTCTCTCTTCTTTCTCTTTCTCGTTTTTTTTTCTTCTCGGCTCTCTCACTTTCTCTTATTTCTTTCCTTTCTTTTAACTCTTCTCCTTTCCTCTTTTACTTTTTAAACCCACGGCCCCAACCCTAATTAAATAACAATAATAATAAAATAATTATAATAAATAAATAAATATAATTAAAATAAAATAATTAATAATTAAATAATTAAATAATAAATAAATAAATATTTTAAAAATAAATTAATTAATAATTAAATAAATAATAACAAATTTGTATTTTTAATTTAATCCCTTTCCCTATTTAATTCAGGTTTCAAAGTTCTTAGGTCCCGAATTAAATCCAAAAAATTATTTTCTACTTCTTTTCTTTCCCTTTTATTTTATGGAAAAAACTTAGGTCCTTTTCCTTATGTCCATTTCATCCAATTCCTTAATATAATTATGACACGTGGCAAAAAGTGTTTAAATGACCAATCACAGCAGAGAGAGAATATAGAAGATCACCTTTTATATGACTAATCATAGAAGAAAGAGAGTGTAAATACAATATATGATTGGTGGAATTGGATGAAATGGACATAAGGAAATGGACCTAAGTTTTTTCCTTATTTTATTTTAATTTAGTTCTCACTCCTATTTATTTTAGGTTTCTAATTTCGTAGGTCCTGAATTAATTTCGAAAAAGTATTTTACTCCTTTCTTTCACCTTTTATTTTACTTGAAATTTCGAAGAATTCTCGGTTCCTTTCTGGTTTCCCTTAACCTTCATACTTTTCCTATATTCTTATTAAAGTTTTAATTCCTAGCCCCGGAATAAATCATCCTTAAATTCTCGAAATTTTAAATAAATCATTCTTTAATCCTCGAAATTTTTTTGGGGTATTACAGTTTTCTTTTTTTAATCAGTTTTCACCGATGACTGTTTCGAAAACTTGATAGTAATTTTTCATTTTTTAATCAGTTTTCGCCGTTGAGTGTTTCGAAAATGTAATATTCATTTTTCTTTTTTTTAAAATAGTTTTCACCGATGAGTGTTTCGAAAAATTGATATTCTTTTTTCTTTTTTTAATCAGTTTTCGCCGATGAGTGTTCTGAAAACCTGATATTCATTTTTCTTTTTTTTAATGAGTTTTCGTCGATGAGTGTTTTGAAAACTTGATATTCATTTTTCTTTTTCTTTAATCAGTTTTCGCCGATGAGTGTTTCGAAAACGTAATATTCATTTTTCTTTTTTTTAAAAAAAAATAGTTTTTCCCGATGAGTGTTTCGAAAACTTGATATTCATTTTTCTTTTTCTTAATCAGTTTTCGTCGATGAGTGTTTCGAAAACTTGTTATTCATTTTTCTTTTTTTAACCAGTTTTCGTCGATGAGTGTTTTGAAAACTTGATATTAATTTTTCTTTTTTTAATCAGTTTTCGCCGATGAGTGTTTTGAAAATTTGATATTCATTTTTCTTTGTTTTAATCAGATTTCGCCAATGAGTGTTTCGAAAACGTAATATTCATTTTTCTTTTTTTTTAAAATAGTTTTCGTCGATTAATGTTTCGAAAACGTGATATTCATTTTTCTTTATTTAATTAGTTTTCACTGATGAGTGTTTCGAAAACTTGATATTCATTTTTCTTTTTCTTAATCAGTTTTCGCCGATGAGTGTTTCGAAAAAGTGATATTCATTTTTCTTTATTTAATTAGTTTTCACCGATGAGTGTTTCGAAAACTTGATATTCATTTTTCTTTTTTTAATTAGTTTTCGCCGATGAGCGTTATTTCGAAAACTTGATATTTATTTTCTATTTTTAATCAGTTTTCGCCGATGAGTATTTCGAAAACTTGATATTCATTTTTATTTTTTTTAATCAGTTTTCGTAGATGAGTTTTTCGAAAACTTGATATTGATTTTTCTTTTTTAGTATGTTTTCGCTAATAAGTGTTTCGAAAACTTGATATTCATTTCTCATTTTTTTAATCAGTTTTCGCCGATAAGTGTTTTGAAAACTTGATATTTATTTTTCCTTTTTAATTAGTTTTGGTCGATGAATGTTTCGAAAACATGATATTTATTTTTCTTTTTTTAATAAGTTTTCACCGATGAGTGTTTCGAAAACTTGATATTCATATTTCTTTTTTAATTAGTTTTGGACGACGAGTGTTTCGAAAACTTGGTATTCATTTTTCTTTTTTTAAATAAGTTTTCACCAATGAGTGTTTCGAAAACTTGATATTTATTTTTCTTTTTTTTAATCAGTTTACGCCGATGAGTGTTTCAAAAACGTAATATTTATTTTTCTTTTTATTTTTAAAATAGTTATCGCCGATTAGTGTTTCGAAAACTTGATATTCATTTTAATTTTTTTAATCAGTTTTCGTAGATGAGTGTTTCGAAAACTTGATATTCATTTTTCTTTTTCTTAATCAATTTTCGCCAATGAGTGTTTCGAAAATGTGATATTCATTTTTCTTTATTTAATTAGTTTTCACCGATTAGTGTTTCGAAAACTTGATATTCTTTTTTCTTTTTTTAATCAGTTTTCGCCGATGAGTGTTTCGAAAACTTGATATTTATTTTCCTTTTTTAATCAGTTTTCGCCGATGAGTGTTTCGAAAACTTGATATTCATTTTTATTTTTTTTAATCAGTTTTCTTAGATGAGTGTTTCGAAAACTTGATATTCATTTTTCTTCTTTTAGTATGTTTTCACTAATGAATGTTTCGAAAACTTGATATTCATTTTTAATTTTTTTAATCAGTTTTCGCCGATAAGTGTTTTGAAAACTTGATAGTCATTTTTCTTTTTTTAATTAGTTTTCGCCGATATGTGTTTCGAAAACGTAATATTCATTTTTCTTTTTTAAAAAAATTGTTTTCGCCGATGAGTGTTTCGAAAACTTGATATTCATTTATATATTTCTTAATCAGTTTTCGCCGATTAGTGTTTTGAAAAAGTGATATTTATTTTTCTTTATTTAACTAGTTTTCACCGATGAGTCTTTCGAAAATTTGATATTCATTTTTCTTTTTCTTAATCAGTTTTCACGGATAAGTGTTTCGAAAAAGTGATATTTATTTTTCTTTATTTAATTAGTTTTCACCGATGAGTTTTTCGAAAACTTGATATTCATTTCTCAGTTTTTTAATCAGTTTTCGCCGTTAAGTGTTTTGAAAACTTGATATTCATTTTTCTTTTTTAATTAGTTTTGGTCGATGAATGTTTCGAAAACATGATTTTTATTTTTCTTTTTTTAATAAGTTTTCACCGATGAGTGTTTCGGAAACCTAAAATTCATAGTTCTTTTTTAATTAGTTTTGGTCGATGAGTTTTTCGAAAACTTGATATTCATTTTTCTTTTTTTTAATAAGTTTTCACCGATGAGTGTTTCGAAAACTTGATATTTATTTATTTTTTTAATCAATTTTCGCCAATGAGTGTTTCCAAAATATAATATTCATTTTTCTTTTTCTTTTTAAAATAGTTTTCGCCGATTAGTGTTTCGAAAACTTGATATTCATTTTTCTTTTTCTTATTTAGTTTTCGCCGATGATTGTTTCTAAAACGTGATATTCATTTTTCTTTAATTAATTAGTTTTCACCATGGTTTTTAAAACCGGACCGGGCATCGAACCGGTCAAAGGACTGATTCACGGTTTACTGGTTCCACCGTGGTCGAACCGGTGGTAATTAAATATATATATATATATATATATATATATATATATATATTTTAATTTAATATACTAAAATATATCATATTAAACATTTGTTACATACTTTGTATGTGTCCATCTTCACCTAAATATAATTAACTACAACATTATACCATAAGTAAAATACTAGAACCACAATATCATATCAAGCTCATCTAAGAAGTCCAATAATCAACATACCTACTACATAGTACTCAACAATCAACACAAGCAAAACTAGAATCAATATGTTCACATACTAAATCACAAATAAGACAAATTGACAATAAAATTCAATCATAATATTCGTTGACGTTAATTCCATCAAATGACACCGAGTTATGATCCAATGAACGATAATCGGCAATAGTGTCCTTCTGAGATCTAGGTTCATCATCCACTTTCAATTTGCTCTTCTCTCACGTGTGGCTGCTCTTGTGCGATTACAATTTGCTCTTGCACGTATGCTTGTGCGATTACATGGCAAGGGATTTTCAAAATGTTTTTGAATTTTAAATATTTTTTAAAAAATATATATCTATAATTCTAAACAAACATATATCCATAAAAAAAAAATATGAAACGGCGTCATTTTAAGTCAAAGAAAATTTTTATAAAAAAAAAAAGTTAGAACCGGGTGAACCGAGCAAACTGTCGATTTTTACCGGTTTGCCCGGTTCATCACCAGTTTAACCGGTTTCTTACCGGTTTATTCAAAGAGTGGTTTTATGGTTGTTCCAGACCGGTGTACCAACCGGTTCCCGATTCGACCGGTTGAACCGGCCGGTCCGGTCCGGTTTTAACAACCATCGTAATACCCGAGAAATTTTCTTTTCTTTTTGAAGTTTAAAATAAAATAAAAGGGAAAGAAGAGAAGTAGAAAATAATTTTTAAGATTTAATTCAGGACCAAAGAAATTGGAAACATGAATTAAATAGGGAAAGGGATTAAATTAGAAATATTTTCCAGCCTTACTTATTTAATATTATTATTATTGTATATTAGTAAATAAAATAAAATAAAAAGAGAGAGAAAAGAAGTAGGAAATTAAATTAAAAATATATTTTAATTATTTTAGTTTAATTATTAATTATTTTATTATTTAATTAATTATTTATTATTATTATTATTATTATTATTATTATTATATATATATATATATATATATATTATTTTAATTAATTTTTTGGGGGTGCCGTGGGTTGTCTTTAAAATAAGAAAAGAATTGAAAAGAATAAGAGAAAGAAGGAGAGAAGCACGCGTGAAAGGAAAGAACAAAAAAGAAAGAGAGAGAGACGATGGTGACGGGAAGGAGAAGAAGAAGGAGAGGTGGATTTCGCCGGAAAGGTGGCTGAAGGGAGCTAGCCGACGCCGGAAAAAGTCACCGGAACTTGGTTACAACGTCTCACACACCTTCCACCAATCGAATCAAAGGTTGGTAACCCCAATTTCATTCGAAAACCCTAATTTCTTCAATTTTAGGGATTTCTTCGATTCACCTTCGATTGAGTTGTTTCGAGGGTAGATTGAGACCTAGAAAGTGTTCTTGAACACTTAGTTGGGGTAGGAATCGAGACTATACCTGTCGGGTTTAGCCGAATTCAAATTTTGAAGGGTTTGGGGTTGAAATTCTAAATATTCATAAATTGGAGAAATTGTTGATAATTAGGATTGAGCTTGGATTTAAGTAAATAGGCTTGGATTGGAATTATAGAAATTTTATTGTTGAAATATTAGCTGAACAACACCCGTGAAGAGCTGGCCCGAGGTTACTAAGGGTGAACCTTGACGTTAACATGTCGGTTCCCTGCTCGGATTGCCCAATTACATTTTAAGGGTGATATTGACGGCTCCAAACCTCTTCTTTTCAATCTTAAACACCCTAGAATAATTCTAAAAATGTTATCAAGCATCAAGAATTATTTTAGGAACTTTCTTGTTTCTCAAGGATGGAAACTTGCAGAACAATAAAGTCCAAATTTTAAAATGGCAATTTAATTCCTTCATAATTATTAGGAAACCTTAAGTAAGATAATTTAAAAGTATATTGAGGTTTAGTAACTCAAATCTAAGGCTCTATAATCACTTCAGATAAGTGATAATTGTTATGAAACCAATTGTGAAGCACTTGAGACTCTCATGGAAGAGAGGGAAGACGGATAAGACCAAGAACTCGGTTCTTGGCGACATCTAGTAGGTGCATTTTTAGGCAGGAGCATGTCACACGCATATGAGCTGCATATAGTGTAAGATCTTAACCACGTGAATGCAATTGTTAGGAGACCACGATTCGTCTGGAGTGGGAGTTACTCCAGGACAAACGCAAGGAAGCCGTCCAGGTGAGGGGTTTCCCATCCTTGCCCTACAGGGTTGATTGAGGATGTGGATATGTGGTTTGCCTACTTGCCTATTTGTAAGAATTATTGAGTGGTTAACATGCTATTGTTGTTCCTAAACTGTTATATATGGAAGTATTTGTATATGTGTGTTTGACTACAGGTAAACAGGTACTGAAGGGTATCCATGTGATGACATGAGATACGCTGAACAATACAAGAAAGGGGGTAAGTTGTTAATTGAGTCCAAGGTTTGGTTTACCCTATTAATTAGAAACTCATTAAAGAAATCGAATCGAAGTTGTTAGTAAATGTCGACGTTTTATGGTAATTGAACTTAGGAAAGACCTTAGAGCTAGGTTACGATCTAATCAAGGGTTTGGGTATTACATAAGGATTAAAACGATATCATAAATTGATTAGTGAGTTATAGGGAGGTTCACACTACCTAGGTAAAGTCAGTCAATAATAGTAATGGGTAGATAGAGTCAGAATCCCAGCTGAAGGCTCGGGAAGAGAAACAAGTAAGAAAGATTGCCCGTTGAGGCCATTGCCCTAGCCTGGCACTAGGGTCAGTTAAAGTGTAAAGTATTTGCCCGTTGAGGCCATTGCCCTAGCATGGTACTAGGATCAGTAAAAGGCATAAAAGATTTGACCGTTGAGGCCATTGCCCTAGCCTGGTACTAGGGTCAGTAAAAGACATAACAGATTTGCTCGTTGAGGCCATTGCCCTAGCCTAGCACTAGGGTCAGTTGAAAAGTAAAGTATTTACCCGTTGAGGCCATTGCCCTAGCCTGGTACTAGGGTCAGTAAAAGACATAAAAGATTTACCCGTTGAGGCCATTGCCCTAGCCTGGCACTAGGGTCAGTTAAAGATTAAAAAGAAATTGTCCGTTGAGGCCATTGCCCTTGCCTGGTACTAGGGTCAGTTGAGTGATTTACAGTTTTCATGATTATATGTTAAAATGAGATTGCTTGTTTATGAGAAGCATGATAGAAAAGCATGATCCGTAGGTTTATCTATGATTTTAATGTTATATTAATATTGCCTGATCGTAATATAACATTTGATAAACTGGATTTCCATGCGCATGTGATTGTGGGTGTTTTCCTTTCCCCAGCTGTAGTGGTACCCGCCGCTACACCGAGGATGGGAAGCTTCTCACTGAGTCTGTTTGACTCACTCCCTCTGCTTCAATGTTTCAAATACAGGTATCGGGCAAGCATCGACGTCCGGACAGTGATACGGACATCAGACCATCCTTTACGCACTAGTTTGCGTAGGTGGACACTTTTTGTCATTTTGACTCTTTTGGTTGTACATATTCTAAGTTGTAAGAGTTGTGTATATATATTTACAGCTTTTAATATGTACCTACTCTAGAATTTTCGGCTTCACATGTATTTAAAGATAGGGTCCAGTTTGGGGATAAACTAGGATATATGTATGTATATATATAAAAAAAAAGGCGCCTAATGAATGAAAGTGTAGCGCCAAAATGAATATATTTTTTTACTTTTTTTTTTTGCCCATTTATATTTGTTATTTTAGCCACAGTTAACATCATTAATAAATAACCGTGGCTAAAAAAAATTCCAATTGTATCTAACCACGGTTGGACACAACCGTGGTTAAATGGCTATTTTTTTGTAGTGTAAACACTTATGCGGAACCCCAAGGTTATAAAGAACCCGAAACCCCGAACACACAATATGGACAGAACAAGAAGGCGGAAACAAATCCCCAACCTATTGAACCCCCAATTGACAACGCAAATGGAAACACAAATAATCAGTTGATTTAAAAACAAGAATGAATTCGCCACAAAGTGATTACCTTGATAAGAATTAATTCTTGATGCAATAGAAGAAGATAAGCACTTCTCCTACGGATTCTTCTTTCAGCCAAGAAGATGAAGAAAAGCTCAAAGCTTTCTATTCAAATTCCAAATCAAAATCTCCCTTACAAAAGAGTTAAAGGAGTATTTATACTCCAAGAAAGAAAACCCTAGAATCTTAAAGCAAGTAAAACCCTAATTAACTAATGGGCTAACCTAACAAAACATAAGCTAAAGCCCAAACACAAAAGATAATGTTTAAAATAAAACTATTGGGTCTTTCTAACTATCATACTTAAGCCCAATCTAATTAAACCATTAAATCTGAAATAAGTGTCTTGAATAACTAATGGACATTAAATAATTGGGCCTAAATATAATGATTTTCGCACAAATAATTAACCCAAATTATAATAAGTCTTTGAAGCCCAAAATTAGAAGATTTAGGCTTAAATAAGGCTCCACATGTATAGTACTTGGTCCAAGCTCTCCAAATTAATGTTTCCAAGCCCAATACATGTTGTGAAGCTCCATTTTCAGCCCCCTTGGTGCAAATGACGTTTTCAGAAATTATTGAAGGCACAATTACAGTTTGATTTGTCCATGTCTCTTTCATAAGCTCCTTCAATGATTCCATGATTATACTAGCTCTAGTTGCACCTCTAATAGACCACGGTGTCGTATCAACCTCTTCTGCTCGTATCATTCCCTCCTTCCTCGAATCTGAAACCATGTAAAAAGTAGAATTAGAAACTTCAAAAATTTGAAGCTTATGATACTCACCTTGAAGGCTAATCTTGTAGGCATCAGTTCTATTTCTTTTTGGCCTTTGGAAAGGATAATCTTCCTTAGCATCAACTTTCTGGTTCCAATAGTGTGAAGATTTCAACCCTTTCAATTGCTCCCAAACCCAATCTTTAGGTTCAAACACTAGACATTTCCATCTTTCAATTTGTTGCCAATGAGGGAAGTCTATAATTTGTTCCTGCTTTAAAATAACATCAAAAGCCACCACAAAAGCATCAAATCCAATATAAATTGATTTATAAAATTTAAATAAACAAGGTATAGGTGCAAAACATAGGTTTTCTTTTGAAGCATTAAATGTAATTGCTGGACTATATTCCCCATTAATACCAATCTCTCCATTTATTTGGAATTGATGTCTTAGCTCCTTTGTCTCCTTGAGATTAAGTGTTTCTCCAAACACAAAATCAATATGATCATCATTTTTCTCACTAAGAACTAAAGGTATTAATTCTTTTGTTGTTTCATCTTCAAAGTCATCTTTATGTACCTGTAACAAAGAAACATCACTACACAAATATGGATCAGTGTAAGCCCAAATCAATGAATTTTCTTGAAGTTGGATCATTGTAGGTGATTCTGTTTCTAAGCATGCTCCCTTAGCATCTTCTTTTTCATCAAAGAATCCCCTCTCTTCACTCTGTTTTTCACTCTCCATTGGGCCATTAATTTGTTTCTTTTCTTTATTGGCCTCTTTTATCTCCATTTTTTCAACTTCCTCACATCTTACAATATTTTCTCTCTTTTCAAGTACTAACTTCTTCTCTCTTGCACATATCTCTTTCTTTCCTCACTTGTGCAATCACTCATCATTGGGCCTTTTTCTTTATTTTTTTCACTCTTGGCCTCTTTTCTCTCCTTCTTAGGATAGTCCTCTAAAATACAACACTCCTGTGAAAATGAAAACTTTTGTTTAACTTTCTATAGTAAGATTGAGCATATCTCTTCCTCATCACTCTTTTCATCTCATCCCAAGTGTCAATGGGATACTCTCCATTTCTCCTTCTAGACTTCAACAACTCATTCCACCATACTAGTGCTTAATCTGTGAATTCCACTGCAGCCAACCTAACTTTCTTGCCTTCAGAATAGTTATGACAAGCAAATATCATCTCAACCTTGCTTTCCCATTTAAGGTATGCTTCAGCATCATTCCTTCCCTTAAACGGTGGTATTGTCATCTTGATAACATTAATGTTGCTATCCCTTCTCTCACCTCTTCCCTCTCTTCTCCTACCAACACTTCCAATACCTTCATCATCCTCTTCATCATTAAATCTTTCATGATCAACCATTCTTCTCCTCTCCTTATTTCTCCTTGATTCTCTAGAATGACTTCTAGATTGTTTACAAATTTGTTCCCTCATATCTATCATTTCAGTCCTCAATCTTTGAAACTCATTCATCATCTCCTTGTAAAACAACTTTGGATATATAGGCACATCACCACCTCCTACTTCACTTTCAGAATTTATACCATCCCTATGAGCCATGTTGCAATAGCTGCAAGAAAAATGTTAGTAGAAAATTTTTCTCACAATCTTATTTTCCTCATGTGTTTCACTCTAAGATAGCTCTCCACTCGTGTTTCACACAAGTAATGGCTTTTTCCCTCTTTTAAGCTCACAACACTCTAGCCTTTTACCACTCAAGCCCTCTGTCCTCAATTGCACTTTAGAATCAATTCTCAAATAAGATAAAAAACACTTGAGCAAATAGAAAATCAATGAAAACCTAAACAAAGAAAGCAAACTTCAAGTCTAGAGGCAAATAGATCGAAACAAATAAATAGAAATTGAGCACACACGAAGAAGAAAAGTATGTCACTCAGATTAAAAAAAAATTAACAAGAAGCAAATTGTTAATTATAATGTAATAGAGGCAAAAGCATAGCATTCAAAAATTAGAAACTAAGAGTAGAAAGAAAGACAAAACCAATGCGAAAATGCAGAATTGGAAAACTCTCAAAGAGAAACCCCAATTTGATGATAGGCAACCAAACAAAAAAAACAAACAACCAATGAAAACAAGTTCCCTTCCCAATTCAGAATATAACTCACCTATTTTGAATCAATTCCTTGCAAGCAATATGGATAATTCAAGAACTTTGCAATTCACAATTTGGGACTTTGTCCTCTTTTCTTTTCTTTTTTTTTTCACTACTACATTTTTTTTACTTTCTTTTCAGAATTTTTTCTCTCTCTCTCTCTTTTTTTTTCTTTTCCAGAACTTCCAGAACCCAACAAAAAAAACGAAATGAAAAAATCTCAATCCAGAAAACGTTCTCTCTAAAAATTGTATAACTTCACGTAGAGAACTCGGAATTGTGCGATTCCAAATCGAAATGAAAGATGAGCTTCTGAAACATAAAAATGACCTACTACATGTCGAATAACTCAATCAGAAAGTGGTCGAACAACACTAATTAAAAACGACGTTCAGAATTTCAGGACACAAACCGAAAAGAAACAAGAACACAAACTGAGATATAATTTTTTTTTTTAATTTTTTTTGGAATAAAAACACAAGAATAGAATAAAATAAACGAGATAAATAAGAATTTATCCCAATCCACGGCTCTGGTACCAAATGATGCGGAACCCCAAGGTTATAAAGAACCCGAAACCCCGAACACACAATAAGGTCAGAACAAGAAGACAGAAACAAACCCCCAACCTATTGAACCCCCAATTGACAACGCAAATGGAAACGCAAATAATCGGTTGATTTAAAAACAAGAATGAATTCGCCACAAAGTGATTACCTTGATAAGAATTAATCCTTGATGCAATAGAAGAAGATAAGCACCTCTCCTACGGATTCTTCTTTCAGCCATGAAGATGAAGAAAAGCTCAAAGCTTTCTATTCAAATTCCAAATCAAAATCTCCCTTACAAAAGAGTTAAAGGAGTATTTATACTCCAAGAAAGAAAACCCTAGAATCTTAAAGCAAGTAAAACCTTAATTAACTAATGGGCTAACCTAACAAAACATAAGCTAAAGCCCAAACACAAAAGATAATGTTTAAAATAAAACTATTGGGTCTTTCTAACAATCAAACTTAAGCCCAATCTAATTAAAACATTAAATCTGAAATAAGTGTCTTGATTAACTAATGGACATTAAATAATTGGGCCTAAATATAGTGATTTTCGCACAAATAATTAACCCATATTATAATAAGTCTTTGAAGCCCAATATAACAAGATTTAGGCGTAAATAAGGCTACACATGTATAGTACTTGGTCCAAGCTCTCCAAATAAATGTTTCCAAGCCCAATACATGTTGTGAAGCTCCATTTTCAGCCCCCTTGGTGCAAATAACGTTTTCAGAAATTATTGAAGGCACAATTACTGTTTGATTTGTCAATGTCTCTTCCATAAGCTCTTTCAATGATTCCATGATTATACTAGCTCTAGTTGCACCTCTTCTGCTCGTATCAAACACTTACATGCATTTAACAGATATAGGCATGCAGCAGTTTGTTCCACGTAATCAATCAGCAAGTAACATGTAACATATAGTGTCGGCTTTTACTTACCGGTCTTCTAACGTTCAGCATGTTTGAATCAAACAAGACGTTGTGGTGATGTAATCCTGTACGTCACCACTACACTGCACAATCAACAATTATATGCAAACACAGACAAGTTATACCTACACATAGATATTATAGCATACATCTACTTAATCTCCCCCACTCTGGGGTATCTACTAGCCACTACGTGGCTTTTCTACTTCGAACTCGTGCACTAGGGTTGCTGGCCACTTCGTGGCAAAATATACTTAACCCATTCACTTGGGTACTGGTCACCTCGTGACAATTCTGTTAATCAAACACAACCAGCATCTATTTATCAAACAACTGATTCATAGCCGCCAAGTGGCACATTTTGACCCCTTACTGCGGGGCAATAGCTTGAGCTCACTCGTCCATTACCCAACCAGGCCACAATGGCGGGCACGGCACGACGTCTCGAAGCATTGCCTCAAACACACCCAGAACCAACTCAACATGATGATTTCTCTTTTACTAGGTCAGGCTCATGGTTTACCCGTAGGTTCCTCCCGTGTCTCCTTACCTTAATCTCACATATTAATAGGATTCTTTGTATCTTTCCCGAAGGATCAACAATTCCTCTCCTTGTTAATATGGACGAGCATCCTCAACAGGATATAACTCTTATACCCGTCCAGATGCACTCTCTGAGCCTCAAGCTATCGTCATAGCAATATAAATCCTTTCTGACCCTATTGCCAAGATAGGGCAATGACCATCGTCATGGTGATTATAAAACTGAGGTCTCAAGTGCCACCTAACGTTCTAGTCGATGTCTCACATCGTTAGCATAATCAAATCCGAAACCCACCAATAACTCCCTTTGCATGAATATAATCTAAATCACCGTCGTGACGAGTTTTCAAAATAAAAGCTTAGTCCTTCCGTACAAGGACTCTTGCCACCGTCGTGGGAAAAGATTTAATAAAATACTCATCATGCCTCCGGAGTGTATGAGTTGGATTTGTAAGACACCAATCATAGCAAACATTTACACTCTACTCCTATGTCTTCCTATTCAAGCTACTTTCCACAACCTATTCTCTAGTTCTTTTATTTTTTTAGCATTTTATACCTCTAGCTAACACATACCAGACAAGCAGAGAATATACATACTCATGTAATCCACATAAGCATACAACCCTAGGAGCAGAGATGGAAGAACCCTCACCTTGGCCAACCTTCCATGTAATCCTCTCCTGTAACTTTAGTCTCCTCGGAGTTCCTGTTGCGCTCTATTACATTCCATTGTTCCTATAAGAACAACATTTACTTCATTAAGGTTATTACTTAGCTTAACTTGTTATTTATCTCTCCATTACTCTCACATGTAGTCCATGGTTGCCACAGAGTCAAGCTCTTGGTCTTATTGGACTTCTCTATCCCAACTTATGCGTATCCTTCCTTAGACACTTGACTTGCTCGAATATAACACTCTACTTGAGTGTTTAACATACTTGGATTTGAGTATTAGACCTCTATCTAACTTGTATTCGCATCTAAGGATGCTTATCTAGCTTGGTTGGATGAAATCCTAATTTTAGGAAGGTCTAAGCATTTTGAATCAACTTGTGTTCCTACTTGGGTTCTAAGAAATCTAGTTTCTAAACCTCAATATACCTCCAATTTATCCTACTTAAGGTTTCCTAAAGGTTATGAAGGAATAAGATTGAAATTCACGAAGTTAGACTTAATTTGTTCCGCAAGTTTCTATCCTTGAGAAACAAGAAGGTACTTGGAGTGATTTAAATCCTCAAAAACATGTTTAGGAGTGTTCTACGGTGTTTAAGATTGGAAAGAAGAGGTTTGGAGCCCTCAACATCACCCTTAAAGTGTATTTGGGCAACCTGAGCAAAGACCTGACACGTTAACGTCAAGGTTCAACCTTAGTAACCTCGGGCCACCTCTTCACGGGTCTTGTTCATCTAATATTCCAACCATATAATTTTAATAACACCAATCCAAGCCTATTTACTCAAATCCAAGCTCAATCCGAATTATCAACAATTTCCCCAATTTATAAAAAATTAGAATTTTAACCCCAAATCCTTCCAAATTCGAATTTGGGCAAATCCGAGAATATAATCTCGATTCCTACCCCAAGTAAGTGTTCAAGAACACTTTCTAGGTCTCAATCTACCCTCGAAACAACTCAATCAAACGTGAATCGAAGAAATCCCTAAAAATGGAGAAATTGAGAGCTTAGAATAAAATTCGTGTTACCAACCTTGAATCGATTGGTGGGAGGTGTGGAAGATGTTGGAGTCGAGCTCCGGTGGTCGTGGCCGACATCGGACGGCTCTCCCCGGTGAGTTTTCCGGCGAACCTCCTACTTCCCCCTCTTTTTTCTCTTCTCCACGCATCCCCCTCTCTCTCTCTTCTACCTTTCGTCTTCCCTCTCTCTCTTTCTCTTCTCTCTTTTTCTTTCTTTTCTATTCTCAAACCCACGCCCCCAACCCTTTTAAAATAAACTAGTCTTTGTACCCGTGCCCTGCACGAGTTATGTCTACAGGGACGAACATATTGGTATGAAAATACTGTTTACAAAGAAAGACGATAAGTTTTTGTGAGAATCCCGAAGCTTTGACTCCTTTGTACGCCATTTCTTTAAGATTTTGCCATGTGTATCCCCTACTCTCTTAATTAGGGATGATCATGGGCAGGGTTTGGATAGAATACTATATTCATCATCCTCGAACCCGATTTGAGCAGGTATCAAAGTCAATCCTCATCCTCGGACCCTACGAATAGTCGAATCCCCATATTCGAACCCAGACCCATAAAATTTTTTAAATTAATTATCATTTTATTAATATAAAACTTATTCATACTACAATATGCACAAATCAAAACGGTGAAATTACATCATCATTTTTTTTATTGTTTCGGTTAACAAAATGTACAAATACTCAATTATTTAACAGGAAAATGTAAACTTTATATGAAATTCTCTACAATTTTAGTTCTAAGGCCTTAAAAAGTCCTTGGAATTGAACAACATAGTATATTTCCCAAGCTAATTCAACCATTCTTCCCAGGCATCCCCTGGAATTGTTGCTTGTGCAACTCCATTGGTCCCTGCACATCTCTAAATTCTATTTTACCCTGGAGATAAAAACAAAATTAAAAATAAAAAAACTTAAGAATGTCAAATTGCAAAAAAAAAATGCCACTTTTCCTGATCAAGATAAACATTGAGAATTCTCGAACCATTAAAAAAAGATAGAAAATTTATCCCAATAATTAGTATAAATGAAGAGTTAAATCATTGAGTCTAGGTGTAGTAGATGCCTAATACCATATACTCTTAGAAACGTATGCTTAATAACTTCAATACAAATGACAATGATTTCAACAGTACAAAATTCTAAAATAGCACCAAATAAGTATTATGGACTCCCATGAAGATAAATACTTTCAACAACTTTATATTTTGACGGCCACTATTAGTTGTTCATAAAAGATATGGTTGTCAACAATTAAATTTTAGCTTTTGAAATACGTATCTAGGTAATCCTAGAGAAATTGAAGTGTATATTTAATAATACATTAAATTGTGAAAAATCATATTACTAAATTTTGTAATTCATAATAAATTTGATTATATGCCCATTTATTATTGAATTTTGTAATTATTTTTTAAGGTAGTTAGTTTTCATAATTTTGATAATTAACATATATTTCAATTAAGTTTTGAATAATATGAAATATATAGAGCTCGATATTTTAGGTTAAAATCATAATTCATAAATTTTGTTGGTTTCTGTAATACCCCGGAAAATTTCAAGGATTAAAGAATGATTTATTTAAAAATTTCGAGGATTTAAGAATGATTTATTCCGGGGCTAGGAATTAAAACCTTAGAAAAAAATAAAATATATGTGAAAGTTAAAAGAAACCAGAAAGAAATTTTTTCGAGGTTTAAAATAAAATGAAATGGAAAGAAAAGAAGTAGAAAATAATTTTCAGGATTTGATTCAGGACCTAAGAAATTGGGACTTAATTGAAAAGAAATTTCTGAAAGTGGCAAAAACTATATTTTTTCCAAAAAGATAATAAACACACTCATAAACCCCCATCCAGCCACCATTCACGAATAACACATCCATTTTTCACATTTTAGAGAGAGGAAGTGAGGGTTAGGGTTTTGGAGAGAAGGGAGAGCAATTGGGAGGAAGCTTGAAGGTTGAAGGTGAAGGGTGGCCGGAATCCGGTGGCCGGTGACCGGAGCAACACTCAAGTGACCTTTTCAAGCTTCATCTTCATCTATATTCATCCATCAAAGGATTCAAGTACTTCCTTGGAGACAAGTGTGCTCAAAGGGAATGTTAAGTAAAGTGACCAAGGTGAGGGCTCTTTCATCTCTGCTCCTAGGGTTGTATGCTTATGTGGATTACATGAGTATGCATATTCTCTGCTTATCTGGTATGTGTTAGCTAGAGATATAGAATGCTAAAAGAATGAAAGAACTAGAAAATAGGTTGTGGAAGATAGCTTGGATAGGAAGACATATGAGTAGAGTATAATTGTTTGCTATGATTGGTGTGTTACAAATCCAACTCATACACTCCGGAGGCATGATGAGTATTTTATTAAATCTTTTCCACGATGGTGGCAAGAGTCCTTGTACTGAAGGGCTAAACTTTATTTTGAAAAATCGTCACGACAGTGACTTAAATTAAAATCATGCAAAGGGAGTTATTGGTGGGTTTCGGATTTGGTTATGCTAGCGATGTGAGACATCGACCAGAACAACGTCAGATGGCACTTGAGACCTCAGTTTTTATAATCACCATGACGATGGTCATTGCCCTATCCTGGCAATAGTGGTTAACATGCTATTGTTGTTCCTAAACTGTTATATATGAAATTATTTGTATATGTGTGTTTGACTACAGGCAAAGAGGTACTGGAGGGTATCCATGTGATGACATGAGATACGCCGAACAGTACAAGCCAGGGGGTAAGTTTTTGATTGAGTCCAAGGTTTGGTTTACCCTATTAATTAGAAACTCATTAAAGAAATCATAAAGAATTGGTTGTAAACGTCAACATTTTATGGTAATTGAACTTAGGGAAGACCTTAGAGCTAAGTTATGATCTAGCCAAGGGTTTGGGTAAAATATGAGGATTAATAAGATCTCCTAATTGATTAGTGAGTCGTAGGGATGTTCACACTGGGAAAGCTTGGGAAGAGAAACAAGATTAAAAGATTTGCCCGTTGAGGCCGTTGCCCTAGCCTGACACTAGGGTCTGTTAAAGATTAAAAGATTTTTCCCGTTGAGGCCATTGCCCTAGCCTGGCACTAGGGTCAGTTAAAGATTAAAAGATTTGCCCGTTGAGGCCATTGCCCTAGCCTGGTACTAGGGTCAGTTAAAGACTTAAAAGATTTGCCCGTTGAGGCCATTGTCCATTGTCAGATACATGAACCAGTTGAATGATTTATAGTTTTCAGATGATATGTTAAAGGTGATTGCTTGTTTATGAGAAGCATGATAGAGGACCATGATCCGTAGGTTTATCTTTGATTTTATGTTATATTAAAATTGCCTTATCGTAATATAACATTTGATAAACTAGATTTTCATGCGCATGTGATTGTGGGTGTTTCCTTTTCCCCAGTTGTAGTGGTACCCGCCGCTACACCGAGGATAGGAAGCTTCTCACTGAGTCTGTTTGACTCACTCCCTCTGCTTCAATGTTTCAGATTCAGGTATCGGGTAGGCATCGATGTCTGGACAGTGATACGGACATCATACCATCCTTTACGCACTAGTTCGCGTGGGTGGACACTTTTTGTTATTTTGACTCTTTTGGTTGTACATATTATATGTTGTAAGAGTTGTGTATATATATTTACAGCTTTGATATGTACTTACTCTAGACTTGTCGGCTTCACATGTACTTAAAGACAGGGTCCAGTTTGGGAAAAACTAGAATATATATGTATGAGTATATAATCTTCTGCATGTGAATAGGATAGATCATACGCATTGAGGCGTATGGTCAATATGATATGGATATACATATTATGTGTGCTTGCTACATGTGAATAGGATAGATCATACGTATTGAGATGTACGGTCAATATGATATGAGTATTTATTTTATGAGTGTTGATATATATATATATATATATATATATATCTATACACTGGGTTGAGTTGAATCGGTATTGTAATACCGGAGGATATTTAATTAGCATCATTGGTCTAATTTAACTAATTAATTTAAAATGTGGAAAATGAGATAAAAATACACACTATCCTACTGCATATTTTTTTTAAATACAAATTAGTTAAATCCTAATTTATATATATATATATATATTCTTTTTTTTCTTTATTTATTAAACCATATTTGTTTTTTTTAAAGAGTATGTATATATATTAAGTTATATATATATATATATATATATATATGTAATATAAGGAGGGAATAAGAAAAGAGGAATAAAATAGAAAAGAAAGGGAAAAGAAAGCAGATTTGTTTTTAGTGATATATATATATATATATATATATATATATATATATATATATTAATTGATTATATATATATTAATATAAGGAAAGAAAAGAAAAGAAAGCAGAGTGTGAAGAAAAGGGAGGGGTCGACGGGAAGAAAAAAAAACGAGAGGGAAGAGGGAAGAACGAGAAACGCGAGAGAGAGGGGGAAGGAGCTCACGGACGGGAAACGCACGCGTGGTGGCCGGACGTGCGGGAGAGGCCGGAGTCACCGTCCACCGGAGCAGAAAACGCCGTCTTGTGGCTGAAGGAGAGAGAGAGCTCGGGTTAGAGAGAGAAAGCAAAGGGAGAGAGCTTTCTCGCCGAAAAACGCCGTCTCTTCACCGGGGAAGGTAGCTGGGAGTCTCCTCTACTCCATATCGTCCTTCTAACCGGTTGAATCGAGGTGAGAAGTCCCGAAACTCTCAAACCCCAATTTTATCAATTTTAGGGATTTTTAGAAAGACCCCAATTGATTCAATCTGAGTATTCTGGGTCCTATATTGAAGTATATGCATGTTAGGAAGTGAGTTGAAAGCTTAGGAACCGGAACCAAATTGATGGAATTTATCCGGGTTGGAAAAATTGTAGGAAAATGTGGTTGTTAAGGTTTAAGGGTGTTGTGGACTGATTTGGGGTGCATTGAAAGGTTGAAGGATAATTATAAAATTGTTAAAAATTATTGGAACGTACGAGGGATTAAAACCCGAGTACTCACCATCTCACCGGAACCCAATTCGGGGAAAAAGAGACACTTTTCCAATTTTAAGCGTGTCCGGATATGTGTATGCATATGCAGGTAAGGTGTTGAAAGTTAATTCGGTAAATGGAAATTTTAGACAAGTAGAATTTATGACTCTCTTGAGTCATAAATTCAAGACTTGGGTAATGGGAATTTCATATGGACACATAGAGATGAAATTGGGTAACCTTGCATTCCCAACTCAAGGCTTCCGAATAGTGTGATTAAGCAAGGGTTGAATACGAATAGAAGCATGATAGGTGTTCTGAAAACTAGTTGAGGGCATTCCAAGCCAACAACTAGTTTATGGAATTAATTAGAGAGGACATGAGCATTAACATGACATGTATATGATAGTGGCTGAATTCTAAGTTTCTAAATTGCTCTAATACATGTGTATAGGGCATCATACAGTGAGTGGACCTTCGGGCACACCGAGAGCCGATACGAGGGACCAACCAGGTGAGGGGCTTTCCTATCCCTGTCCTATAGGGTTGACTGCGGATATGGATATATGGTTTGCCTTCTTGCCTATTTGTAGGAATTACATGTTAGATAACATGCTATTGTTGTTCCTAAATTACAGTATGTGTGAAAACGTGCTATATGTGTGTTTGTGAATTGTAAAGGCGATGGTGGCTCAAGGAGCCTTATATGAAAAGAAGGTCCACGGGACCTATACGATATTGGGGGTAGGATCAAGTAAATATTATCTGAAGGGTGTGGTTTTGTATGTAAGTCCTTAAAGAGAATAAACCTAGGTGACTTTGTTCTGAACCAAAAGTCCGAATTAGAAACCACTTGGAAATCTAGATTTGCCTAAGAAGAAGTAAAATGAACAAGTAGTGGTCCATAGAGGTCATTTATGGTACAACGCGGGAACCGAGTCTATCACGGGTGGTCCGGGTAGATTGAGTCTCTTGTGTTGAGTCAAACTCACATAAATACAAAGTATATGAGTACACCACATTGTGGCTATTGCCTTGGGTAAACCGAGGTCAGATGAGTCGCCGGCTATGCTCCAAGGGAAGTCTTGGGATCAGATTGTTGTTCCAAGTATAGTCTTGGGACCAGGGGTTCCTAGAATGATCAACTAGGTTCCCATATTGCTCACGTGAGATATTGCCTTCGGGCCAGACTCTCTCCTAACGGAGATATTGCCTTCGGGCCAGTTTATGATTACGGTTAATTGAATACGGATGACCACATGGAATTATATGTTAAATCGTGATATGATGTATCTATGAATTTTAACGTATGTGAAACCCTGCTTTAAATTCTATATTGTGAATGTAATATATGCTAATTGCCTGACCACTTAATATATGGAAATTTAAACCCGTTATATGCGTATGTGCTTGTGATTGGCTCCTCTTCCCCAGTTGTAGTGGTACCCGCTACTACACCAGGGATGGGAAAGCCTCTCACTGAGTCTGTTTGACTCACCCCAATGTTACATGTTACAGACACAGGTGGTATAGGCATCGGGAGCACTTCCACTTCATCTCAGGGAGGCGGACAGATTTAGAGACCGCACGCATTTTTCACGTGGGTAGTATTGATATATTTATTTTTTCAGGATGTATATGTATATGATTCTTTTGGTATAACATTGTTTTGTACAGTTGCTATATACATATATGTATATGTCACACTCTAGAACTGTCGGCTTCGTACAGATTAAAGATTGGTCTTGTTGTTGGGGATATAGGTTGTGATATGATGAATATCCTGTGTATATATATATATATATGGATGTGACTTCTGCATGTGCATAGGATAGATCACACGCACTGAGCGTGTGGTCAATATGTAAATTTACATGTATGTGTGACTGAATACTTGATTGTGTGAAAATACGGCTTCCGCATGTGAATATGATAGGTCACACGCATTGAGGCGTGTGATCAATATGTATATTATATGCAGGTGTGTGATTGAATATATATACTTGATTGTACACAGGGATTCTGCATGTGAATAGGATAGATCACCCGCCCTTAAGCGCGTGATCAATATGTATATTATATGTATGTGTGATTGACTATGTGTATATGTATAGACTGAAGCGGCGTTGAGCGAGCCGTGGATTGTGTGCTACTTAGGTCACCGGATAGGGATGACCATATATACTATATATTGTTTGTAATAGAAATGGGTAGTTATGCATATATAAGAATGTCAATCAGGAATTAGAGGCTTACGGGAGAGGAGAAATCCTACCTCCCGTGCCGGTCACGGACGTCCGATAGGGGGTCGTGACAAACTTGGTATCAGAGCCTGGTTATCTTTAATTTTATGAAGCCATTGGTATGACCGGGTGTCGGTTTACCCTTCTTTGTGTACCCAGACACAACGTGGGAGTAAAAAGACACTTGTGGAAGTACCCAGGAAATTGTGTCAGCCTTTCTTTCTACTCTCTTTTATACGAAATGTCATTAGTATATGTGTACTTATTAGGTGTGGTCCTTGTGCAGTATAGGGATGCCACCTATCATGAGACGGACTAGGGGTGGAGGGAGAACTCCTACTGAAATTGATCAAGAATCAGTTCGGGAGGAGGGAATGCCCACCCGAGGCCGAGGTAGAGGTCGTGCTCGAGGTCGAGGTAGAGCACAAGTGAGAGGGGAAGAGAGGAGACCGTCACCGGAACCTCAACCTCAAGTAGGGACAGGTGCACCTTCCGTGGCGGAAATGCTCACGGCAGGATTTCAAGAACTAAGGGAAGAAATGACGAGACAGATACAGAGGGAAGTACGCTGGTTAGTAGTCGGCGAGGAAGAACAAGAGAGAGTTCCTAGCAATCAAGAGATGGAGGCTGTTGAGGAAGAGGATAGGGAATGGCAACAACCACAGGGAATGCCTCGTGAGTCACGGCTAGCACCCAGAGAGCTGCCAATTTCAAAATTTCTGAAGCTTCATCCACCCACATTTTGTGGTACTAGTGAGAATGAGGATCCGCAGTATTTTATCAGAGATGTGGTTAGAATTGGGCACATGCTGAGGTGCTCAGGTCATGAGTTAGTGGAATTAGCTTCATTCCAGCTGAGGGGAGCGGCTAGAGTATGGATAGAGTTCGTACAAACGAGGTATTCACGTAGAGTGGCACCGATGACCTGGGAAGATTTTCAGAGGGAATTCCTGGGTCGATTTCTACCTGAAGGCACCAAAGATGCAAAGCATCAGCAATTCGAGGAATTGTGGATGACGCCTAACATGACCGTGACGGAGTATGAATTACTTTTTACTGAACTGGCTCAATTCTCACCTGAGTTAGTTCCTGATGAAGAGGCGAGGATCAAGAGATTCATGCACCGACTCACGGAGCCGTTGTTTACTACTTTGCTACCTCAGAGGAGACAGTTTAAGACTTTAGCTCAAGCAGCAGAGTGTGCTAGAATGATTGAAACCAGGAAGAGGTTTGGGACGTCTGTTGATCCTAAAGTCAAGTTAATTACAGGCAGTGACAACCAATGAAGTGGAAGTAAGAAAAGGAAAACAACAGGTGGAGGTGCAGGATATTCAGGGTCCGCAGGAGGACAATCCTCAACTACCACCTATGAAACAGGTACAAGAGGTAATGTTCAAGGGGGACAGAGGGAACAAGGGGGTGGAAATGCTGGTAAGACAAAGCCCCAGTGTGTGACTTGCGGCAGATTTCATTCTGGTATATGTCGGAGACTGACAGGTGGATGCTACCATTGCGGCCAGATGGGCCATATGGCTAGAGAGTGTCCGAGGAAGAAAGAGGGAACAAGTGTGAGAAGCAATCCGACGCCGAGGAGTACACTTATTCCAGCTCCACCAGTGAGAACTGTGCCACCACAGGCAGCAAGTACAGGTGCAGCTAGAGGCCGTGGTGCAGGATCTAGTGGCTGAGGGCCAGGGGCGGTAGATGGAGGACAAGCGCGGGTATTTGCACTCTCTCAGCAGGATGCTCATGCATCAAATGCAGTTGTGACAGGTACTCTTATTGTCTGTTCTCTTGAAGCACGAGTCTTATTTGATTCCGGCTCCACTCATTCCTATGTGTCACATGCATTTGCCTCTAAATTCAACAAAAGTCCATCTAGAATGGAAGAAACAGTACTGGTCTCTACACCAATGGGAGAATCGGTACAAGTAGAGTATGTGCACAAGTCTTGCATTGTGGAGGTCGATGGTCATGAGACTGTGGTAGACCTTCGGTTGTTGTGTATGGTTGATCTTGACGTGATCCTCGGAATGGATTAGTTGTCGTCTTGCCATGCGGTTGTGGACTGCAGGGCTAAATGTATAAAATTTAATATGCCAAACGAGGAGCCTTTTGTGATACGGGGTGATGGAGCTGCACCGTATCCAAGCTTGATCTCGGCTTTGAAGGCGTCCAAGTTACTGGCAAAGGGATGCAAAGGGTATTTGGCATTCGTCCAAGATACTACGAAAGAAGTACTTTCACCAACTCAAGTACCGGTGGTGCGAGAGTTCTTGGATGTATTTCCAGAAGAATTGTCGGGGTTGCCGCCCGATCATGAGATTGAATTTGGATTTGAGCTGCAACCTGGTACCCAGCCTATCTCCACACCACCTTACCGTATGGCTCCAAAAGAGCTGAAGGAGCTACATACACAATTGCAAGAGTTGCTTCACAAGGGTTTTATAAGACCCAGTTTCTCTCCTTGGGGTGCACCGGTCCTTTTTGTAAAGAAGAAGGATGGATCTTTGCGGTTGTGTATCGATTACCGAAAGTTAAACAAGGTGATAACTCGCAATCAGTATCCATTGCCGAGGATAGATGACCTATTTGATCAGTTGCAGGGTGCGAAGCGGTTTTCCAAGATTGATTTGCGATCTGGGTATCATCAATTAAAGATTCGAGAATCAGATATACCTAAGACCGCATTCCGGACCCGATACGGACATTACGAGTTCCTGGTGATGTCTTTCGGATTAACTAATGCTCCTGCAGCGTTCATGGACCTGATGAACAGGGTCTTCAAACCATTTCTAGACCGATTTGTCATTGTCTTCATTGACGACATATTGGTTTATTCAAAGAATTATGAGGAACATGCTGAACACTTGAGACTAGCATTACAGAGGTTGAGAGAGGAAAAACTGTATGCCAAGTTCTCTAAGTGTGAATTCTGGCTTGACAGAGTTGCCTTTTTGGGTCACGTGGTATCATCAGAGGGAATCCACGTTGATCCAAGTAAGGTAGAGGCAATGAAGAATTGGTCCCAGCCTACCTCTGTTACGGAGATTCGCAGTTTCTTGGGTTTGGCAGGATATTATAGAAGGTTTGTGCAGGACTTCTCTAAGTTTGCTGCACCTATGACTAGATTGACTCAGAAAGGAGTGAAGTTTGTATGGGATGACAAGTGTGAGCAGAGTTTTCAGAAGCTGAAGGACAGCCTCACTACCGCTCCGGTGCTGGCATTACCTGAAGGCACAGGAGGGTATGTGGTATACTGTGATGCGTCGAGGATCGAGTTAGGGTGTGTCTTGATGCAACATGGCAAGGTGATTGGGTATGCATCGCGACAACTGAGGAAGCATGAGAGGAACTACCCGACTCACGACCTCTCAAACCCCAATTTTATCAATTTTAGGGATTGTTGGAAAGACCCCAATTGATTCAATATGAGTATTATGGGTCCTAAATTGAAGTATTTGCATGTTAGGAAGTGAGTTGGAAGCTTAGGAATCAGAACCATTTTGATGGAAGTTGTCCGGGTTGGAAAACTTGTAGGAAAATATGATTGATAATGTTTAAGGGTGTTGTGGACTGATTTGGGGTGCATTGAAAGGTTGAAGGGTAATTATATAATTGTTAAAAATTATTGGAATGTACGAGGGATTAAAACCCGAGTAATTCCCGTCTCACCCGGAACCCGATTCGGGGAAAAAGAGACAATTTTCTAATTTTACGCGTATCCGGATATATGTATTCATGTGCAGGTAAAGGGGTGAAAGTTAATTCAGTAAATGGAAATTTTAGACAACTAGAATTTACGATTCTCTTGAGCCATAAATTCAAGACTTGGGTAATGGGAATTTTATATGGACACATAGAGGTGAAATTGGGTAACCTTGCATTCCCAACTCAAGGCTTCCGAATAGTGTGACTAAGAAAGGGCTGAACACGAATAGAAGCATGCTAGGTGTTCCAAAATCTAGTTGAGGGCATTCCAAGCCAACAACTAGTCTATGGAATTAATTAGAAAGAACATAAGCATTAGCGTTACTTGTACACTATAGTGGTTGAAATTGCAATTTTTCTGAATCTCTCAAGTATATGTGTATAGGGCACCATACTGTGAGTGGACTTTCGGGCGCACCGAGAGCCGATCAGAGGGGCCAACCAGGTGAGGGGCTTTCCTATCCCTATCCTATAGGGTTGACTGCGGATATGGATATATGGTTTGCCTTCTTGCCTATTTGTAGGAATTACATGTTAGATAACATGCTATTGTTGTTCCTAAATTACAGTATATATGAAAACGTACTATATGTGTGTTTGTGAATTGTAAAGGCGATTGTGGCTCAAGGAGCGTTATATGAAAAGAAGGTCCTCGGGACCTATACGATATCGGGGGTAGGATCGAGTAAATATTATCTGAAGGGTGTGGTTTTGTATGTAAGTCCTTAAAGAGAATAAACCTAGGTGACTTTGTTCTGAACCAAGAGTCCGAATTAGAAACCACTTGGAAATCTAGATTAGCCTAAGAAGAAGTAAAATTAAAAAGTAGTGGTCCATAGGGGTCATTTATGGTACAACGCGGGAACCGAGTCTATCACGGGTGGTCCGGGTAGATTGAGTCTCTTGTCTTGAGTCAACCCACAGAAATACAGAGTATATGAGTACACCACATTGTGGCTATTGCCTTGGGTAAACCGAGGTCAGATGAGTCGCCGGCTATGCTCCAAGTGAAGTCTTGGGGTCAGATTATAGTTCCAAGTATAGTCTTGGGACCAGGGGTTCCTAGAATGATCAACTAGGTTCCCATATTGCTCACGTGAGATATTGCCTTCGGGCCAGATTCTCTCCTAATGGAGATATTGCCTTCAGGCCAGATTCTCTCCTAACGGAGATATGCCTTCGGGCCAGTATATGATTACGGTTATTTGAACATGGATATCCACATGAAGCTGCATGTTAAACTATGATATTATGCATGTGTGAATTTAAATGTATGTACAACCATGCTTTAAATTTTTTATTGTGAATACGATATATACTAAGTGCCTGACCACTTAATATATGGAAATTTAAACCTGTTATATGCGTATGTGTTTGTGATTGGCTCCTCTTCCCCAGTTGTAGTGGTACCCGCTACTACACCAGGGATGGGAAAGCCTCTCACTGAGTCTGTTTGACTCACCCCAATGTTACATGTTACAGACACAGGTGGCGTAGGCATCGGGAGCGCTTCCACTTCATCTCAGGGAGGCGGACAGACTTAGAGACCGCACGCATTGTTCGCGTGGGTAGTATTGATATATGTATTTTGTCAGGATGTATATGTTTATGATTCTTTTGGTATAGCATTGTTTTGTACAGTTGCTATATGCATATATGTATATGTCACACTCTAGAACTTTCCGCTTCATACAGGTTAAAGATTTGGTGCTGTTGTTGGGAAGATAGGTTGTGATATGATGAATGTCATGTGTGTATATATATATATATATATATATATATATATATATGAATGTGACTTCCGCATGTGAATAGGATAGATCACACGCACTGAGCGTGTGGTCAATATGTAAATATATATATATATATATATGTGTGTCACTGAATACTTGGTTGTGTGAAAATACGGCTTCCGCATGCGAATAGGATAGATCACACGCATTGAGGAGTGCGATCAATATGTAAATTATATGCAGGTGTGTGATTGAATATATATGCTTGACTGTATACAGGGATTCTGCATGTGAATAGGATAGATCACCCGCCCTGAAGCGCGTGATCAATATGTATATTATATGTACGTGTGATTGATTATGTGTATATGTATAGACTGAAGCGGCGTTGAGCGAGCCGTGGATTGCGTGCTACTTAGGTCATCGGATAGGGATGACCATATAAATAATATATTGTTTGTATTAGAAATGGGTAGTTATGCATATATAAGAATGTCAATCAGGAATTAGAGGCTTACGGGATAGGACAAATCCTACCTCCCGTGCCGGTCACGGACGTCCGATAGGGGGTCGTGACAATTTTGAAAACTTGATATTCCTTTTTCTTTTTTTAATCAGTTTTCGCCGATTAGTGTTCTAAAAACTTGATATTCATTTTTCTTTTTTTTTTAATCAGATTTCGCCGATTTGTGTTTCGAAAACGTAATATTCATTTTTCTTTTTTTTAAATAGTTTTTGCCGATAAGTGTTTCGAAAACTTGATATTCATTTATATTTTTCTTAATCAGTTTTCGCCGATAAGTGTTTCAAAAACATGATATTCATTTTTCTTTATTTAATTAGTTTTCACCGATGACTGTTTCGAAAACTTGATATTCATTTTTCTTTTTCTTAATCAGTTTTTGCCGATGAGTGTTTCGAAAACGTATATTCATTTTTCTTTATTTAATTAGTTTTCACCGATGAGTGTTTCGAAAACTTGATATTCAATTATTTTAATCATTTTTCGCCGATGAGTGTTTCGAAAACTTGATATTCATTTTTCTTTTTTTAGTATGTTTTCGCTAATGAGTGTTTCGAAAACTTGATATTCATTTCTTATTTTTTTAATCAGTTTTCGCCGATGAGTGTTTTGAAAACTTGATATTCATTTTTCTTTTTTAATAAGTTTTGGTCGATGAAAGTTTCGAAAACATGATATTTATTTTTCTTTTTTTAATAAGTTTTCACCGATGAGTGTTTCGTAAACTTGATATTCATATTTCTTTTTTAATTAGTTTTGGTCGAAGAGTGTTTCGAAAACTTGATATTCATTTTTCTTTTTTTAATAAGTTTTGACCGATGAGTGTTTCGAAAACTTGATATTTATTTTCCTTTTTTAATCAAGTTTCGCCGATGAGTAATTTGAAAACTTGATAATCATTTTTATTTTTTTTAATCAGTTTTCGTAGATGAGTTTTTCGAAAACTTGATATTCATTTTTCTTTTTTTAGTATATTTTCGCTAATAAGTGTTTCGAAAACTTGATATTCATTTCTCATTTTTTTAATCAATTTTCGCCGATGAGTGTTTTGAATATTTCATATTCATTTTTCTTTTTTAATTAGTTTTGGTCGATGAATGTTTCGAAAGCATGATATTTATTTTTCTTTTTTTAATAAGTTTTCACTGATGAGTGTTTCGAAAACTTGATATTCATATTTCTTTTTAATTAGTTTTGGTCGACGAGTGTTTCGAAAACTTGATATTCATTTTTCTTTTTTTAATAAGTTTTCACCAATGAGTGTTTCGAAAACTTGATATATATTTTTCCTTTTTTAAATCAGTTTTCGCCGATAAGTGTTTCGAAAACGTAATATTCATTTTTCTTTTTATTTTTAAAATAGTTTTCGCCAATTAGTGTTTCGGAAACTTGATATTCATTTTAATTTTCTTTAATTAGTTTTCGTAGATGAGTGTTTCGAAAACATGATATCCATTTTTCTTTTTCTTAATCAATTTTCGCCGATGAGTGTTTCGAAAACATGATATTCATTTTTCTTTATTTAATTAGTTTTCACCGATTAGTGTTTCGAAAACTTGATATTCATTTTATTTTTTTAATCAGTTTTCACCGATGAGTGTTTCGAAAACTTGATATTTATTTTTCTTTTTTAATCAGTTTTCGCCGATGATTGTTTTGAAAACTTGATATTCATTTTCCTTTTTTTTAATCAGATTTCGCCGATGAGTGCTTCGAAAACGTAATATTCATTTTTCTTTTTTTCTTTTTAAATTGTTTTCGCCGATGAGTGTTTTGAATACTTGATATTCATTTATATTTTTCTTAATCAGTTTTCGCCGATGAGTGTTTCGAAAACATGATATTCAATTTTCTTTATTTAATTAGTTTTCACCGATGAGTGTTTCGAAAACTTGATATTCATTTTTCTTTTTCTTAATCAGTTTTCGAAATTTTCGCCGATGAGTGTTTCGAAAACGTGATATTCATTTTTCTTTATTTAATTAGTTTTCACCGATGAGTGTTTCGAAAACTTGATATTCATTTTTCTTTTTTTAATCACTTTTCGCCGATGAGTGTTTCGAAAACTTGATATTTAATTTGCTTTTGTAATCAGTTTTCGCCGATAAGTGTTTCGAAAACTTGATATTTATTTTTCTTTTTTAATAAGTTTTGACCGATGAGTATTTCGAAAACTTGATATTCATATTTCTTTTTTAATTAGTTTTGGTCGATGAGTGTTTCGAAAACTTGATATTCATTTTTCATTTTTTAATCAGTTTTCGCCGATGAGTGTTTTCAAAACTTGATATTCATTTTTCTTTTCTTTAGTTAGTTTTCGCCGATGACTGTTTCGAAAACTTAATATTAATTTTTGTTTTTTTTAAATAGTTTTCGCCGATGAGT
Organism: Senna tora; assembly: GCA_014851425.1. Classification (NCBI taxonomy): domain Eukaryota; kingdom Viridiplantae; phylum Streptophyta; class Magnoliopsida; order Fabales; family Fabaceae; genus Senna; species Senna tora. The sequence goes on along the minus strand of CM026263.1, from coordinate 14,812,430 downwards.
GTTTCGAAAACTTGATATTCATTTTTATTTTTCTTAATTAGTTTTTGCCGATGAGTATTTAGAAAACGTGATATTCATTTTTCTTTATTTAAATAGTTTTCACTGATGAGTATTTCGAAAACTTGATATTCATTTTTCTTTTTCTTAATCAGTTTTCGCCGATGAGTGTTTCGAAAACGTGATATTCATTTTTGTTTATTCAATTAGTTTTCACTGATTATTGTTTCGAAAACTTGATATTCATTTTTATTTTTTAATCAGTTTTCACCGATGAGTGTTTCGAAAACTTGATATTTAGTTTCTTTTTTTAATCAGTTTTCGCCGATGAGTGTTTCGAAAACTTGATATTCATTTTTCTTTTTTAATTAGTTTTGGTCGATGAATGTTTCAAAAACATGATATTTATTTTCCTTTTTTTAATAAGTTTTCACCAATGAGTGTTTCGAAAACTTGATATTCATATTTCTTTTTTAATTAGTTTTGGTCGATGAGTGTTTCGAAAACTTCATATTCATTTTTGTTTTTTTAATAAGTTTTCACCGATAAGTGTTTCGAAAACTTGATATTTATTTTTCTTTTTTTTAATCTGTTTTCACCGATTAGTGTTTCGAAATCGTAATATTCAATTTTATTTTTTTAAAAAAATAGTTTTCGCTGATTAGTTGTAATACCCCGAAAAATTTTGAGGATTAAAGAATGATTTATTTCGGGGCTTGGAATTAAAACGTTTTAAAAAAAAAAGAATATAGAAATTTATGAAAGTTAAAAGAAACCAGAAAGAAATTTTTTTCGAAGATTGTAATATCCGAGGGGTATTTCTGGAATCAAGTCAAATATATAGTAGGACTTAGAATGGTCATCATTTGCAGTTGGAATGTAAAAATGTATATATATATAGATAATATATAAACAAGTCAATAATATATAAACAAATAAATAATATAGATAAAAATGTATATATATATATATATATATATATATATATATAATATAATATAATATAATATAATATAAGCAAATAAATAATATATAAACAAGTAAATAAATAGAAAAATGTATATATATATATAGATAAATAATCTTAGTTAACAAATAATGCGATAATATGAAGTTGATAGATTTTTTATGTTGAGGTTGGACATTTTGACTAAATAAAATAAAAATAATTTTTTTTGGAATGAAATAAGATTTTTTGGGTTATTATTAAGATTTTAATTACTTTAGATTTGAGAATTTAAGAAATTAAAATAAATAATAAATTTAAATAGAAAAATATAAATTGGTTTAAATATGAATCATATGAATTATTTTGAGCTTATAGTTTAAATTTGAGAATTTTTCAAAAATAAAAGTTGTACTGGCTAGAAAATTCTTATCTGTTCGAGACTTAGTGACAGATATTTTTATTAGGCCTATGATTACCCAAAAATTTCTAAACTTTCCTATTTTTACCCAACAATAAATCTAGATGAGAAAATCCAATCAAAACTCTATTTTACCATATCCCAAAACAAAGTCAAATATCCAAATTTTCTTTAAACCCAAATTGCAATTTAAGAGCACAAGTCAGACCACGCCTCTTCCTATCTTCTTTCTTCTTCCTCTCTTCTTCTCCATTCCTCATTCACTCTAGGGCATCAAGAACAAATTGAAGGATCCACTCACTTCGATCAAATTTCTTGCTTCCTCCCATCAATTCCATGCCTCATCAAGCTCCCTCCACAATTGTTAAGCATTAACAAGTTTGGGCAACCTCCATGGATTTCCAAATTCGGACTTCCCCAAAGGGTTCAAGTACTTCCTTGGAGACCAGAGTGCTCAAAGGAAATGCTAAGTGAAGCGGCCAAGGTGAGGGTTCTTCCATCTCTGCTCCTAGGGTTGTATACTTGTGTGGATTACATGAGTATGTACATTCTCTGCTTGTCTGGTATGTGATAGCTAGAGGTATAGGATGTTAAAAAAAATAAAGGAACTAGAAAATAGGTTGTGGAAAGTAGCTTAGATAGGAAGACATAGGAGTAGAGAGTAATTGTTTGCTATGATTGGTGTGTTACAAATCCAACTCATACACTTCGGAGGCATGATGAGTATTTTATTAAATCTTTTCCACGACGGTGACAAGAGTCCTTGTACGGAAGGACTAACTTTTTACTTTGAAAACTCGCCACGACGGTGACTTAAATTATAATCATGCAAAGGGAGTTATTAGTGGGTTTCGGATTTGGTTATGCTAGCAATGTGAGACATCGACTAGAACAACATCATATGGCACTTGAGACCTCAGTTTTATAATCACCATGACGATGGTCATTGCCCTATCCTAGCAATATGGTCAGAAAGGTTTTATATTGCTATGACGATAGCTTGAGGCTCAGAGAGTGCATCTGAACGGGTATATGAGTTATATCCTGTTGAGGATACTTGTACATATTAATAAGGAGAGGAATTGTTGATTCTTCGGGAAAAATACAAAGAATCCTATTAATATGTGAGACCAAGATAAGGAGACACGGGAGGAACCTACGGGTGAACCGTGAGCCTGATCTTACAGAAGAGAAATCATCCTGTGGAGTTGGTCCAGGGTGTGACGGTGGCCATGCTTCGAGACGTCGTGCCATGCCTGCCATGTGGCCTGGTTGGGTAATGGACGAGTGGGCTCAAGCTTTTGCCCCGCAACAAGGGGTCAGGACGTGCCACGTGGTGGCGACGTATAGTTGTTTGATAGATAGAAGTTGATTGTGTTTGATTAATAGAATTGTCACGAGGTGACCAGTACCCAAGTGAATGGGTTAAGTATGTTTTGCCACCTAGTGACTAGCAACCCGAGTGCACGGGTTCGAGGTAGAAAAGCCATGTAGTGGCTAGTAAATACCCCAAAGTGGGGGAAGTTAAGTAGATGTATGTTATAGTGTCTGCGTGTACTTAAAGAATTGTCTGTGTTTGCATATAATTGTTGATTGTGCAGCGGAGTGGTGACATACATGATTACGTCATCACAAAGTCTTGTTTGATTCAAACATGCTGAACGTGAGAAGACCGGAAAGTAAAAGCCGGCACTATATGTGTTTACTTCCTGATTGATGACGTGGATTAAACTGCTGCATGTTTACAGTTATTAAATGCATGTGAGTTTTTGGGTGAAATTTCTGTTGTTGTGTGATCACCAAGAATTTATGCTAACAACAGTAACTAGTTGTTTTTGCATGTGGTTGTGTATGACTCCCAAACCCAGTGCTATGGCACCCACCTTGCGCTGGGGATGGGAGAGTCCTCACTGAGTCGTGTGGTTAAGACTCACACCTCATTTTTACTACACAGAGACAGGTTAAGTATAGGTGGAAGAAGTCACGGTGGAACGAGGGTTGAGCAACACTTTTCCAAGACCCACAACTTGTTCATGTGGGTGAATAAAGTGTAATTGTAATTTAATTTACTTTATTATTGTATCATAAAGTAAAGGGTAGACGTACCCAATTATATTGTATCACTAAATCTAGAACTGTCAGCTTCACACACCTTAAAGATCAGGATCCGTTAGATTACGATGCAAGGAAAACTTGTTTCCAAAAATATATATATACATATATCTGTTGCATGTGAATAGGATAGGCAGCATCTTCGGATGTGTAGCCAGTATACATGTTATATATTATGTGTGTTTTCCTATATCTATATCCTGAAGCGGCACTGGCCGTGGATTTGCTTGCCTATGATAGACCACCATTTCGGTGTAGCCATGGCATTATACTGCATGTGGGTGTATTATCAATAATAGATATTTTGTCAAGTAGATGATAAGGCTTACAGGCATAGGGATATTCCCTGAGTCTGTGCCGGTCACGGTCCTCTAAACGGGGTTCGTGACATTAGTGTTTCGAAAACTTGATATTCATTTTTCTTTTTCTTAATCAATTTTTGTCGATGAGTATTTCTAAAACGTGATATTCATTTTTCTTTAATTAATCAGTTTTCACCGATGAGTGTTTCGAAAACTTGATAGTAATTTTTCATTTTTTTAATCAGTTTTCGCCGTTGAGTGTTTCGAAAACGTAATATTCAATTTTCTTTTTTTAAATAGTTTTCCCTGATGAGTGTTTCGAAAAATTGATTTTCATTTTTCATTTTTTAATCAGTTTTCGCCGATGAGTGTTCTGAAAACTTGATATTCATTTTTCTTTTTTTAATCAGTTTTCGTCGATGATTGTTTTGAAAACTTGATATTCTTTTTTGCTTTTTTTAATCAGTTTTCGCCGATAAGTGTTTCGAAAACGTAATATTCATTTTTCTTTTCTTTTTTTAAAATAGTTTTTCCCGATGAGTGTTTCGAAAACTTGATATTCATTTTTCTTTTTCTTAATCAGTTTTCGCCGATGAGTGTTTCGAAAACTTGATATTCATATTTCTTTTTTAATTAGTTTTGATCGATGAGTGTTTCGAAAACTTGATATTCATTTTTCGTTTTTTAATAAGTTTTCACCGATGAGTGTTTCGAAAACTTGATATTTATTTTTCTTTTTTTTAATCAGTTTTCGCCGATGAGTGTTTTGAAAACGTAATATTCATTTTTCTTTTTATTTTTAAAATAGTTTGCGCCGATTAGTATTTCGAAAACTTAACATTCATTTTTCTTTTTCTTAATTAATTTTCGCCGATGAGTGTTTATAAAACTTGATTTCATTTTTCTTTAATTAATTAGTTTTCACCGATTAGTGTTTCAAAAACTTGATATTCATTTTTCTTTTTTTAATCATTTTTCACCGATGAGTGTTTCGAAAACTTTATATTCATTTTTATTTTTTAAATAAGTTTTCGTCGATGAGTGTTTCGAAAACTTGATATTCATTTTTCTTTTTTTAGTAAGTTTTCGCTGATGAGTGTTTCGAAAACTTCATATTCATTTTGATTTTTTTAATCAGTTTTCATCGATGAGTGTTTCGAAAACTTGATAGTAATTTTTCGGTTTTTAATCTGTTTTTGCCGTTGAGTGTTTCGAAAACGTAATATTCATTTTTCTTTTTCTTTTTTAAATAGTTTTCGCCGATGAGTGTTTCGAAAAATTGATATTCATTTTTCTTTTTTTAATCAGTTTTCGCCGATGAGTGTTCTGAAAACTTGATATTCATTTTTCTTTTTTTAATCAATTTTCGTCGATGAGTGTTTTGAAAACTTGATATTCATTTTTCTTTTTTTAATCATTTTTCGCCGATGAGTTTTTCGAAAATGTAATATTCATTTTTCTTTTTCTTTTTTTAAATAGTTTTCCCCGATGAGTGTTTCGAAAACTTGATATTCATTTTTCTTTTTCTTAATCAGTTTTCGCTGATGAGTGTTTCGAAAATGTGATATTCATTTTTCTTTATTTAATTAGTTTTCATCGATTATTGTTTCGAAAAATTGATATTTATTTTCCTTTTTTTAATCAGTTTTCGCTGATGAGTGTCCTGAAAACTTGATATTTACTTTTCTTTTTTTTTAATCAGTTTTCGCCGATGAGTGTTTTGAAAACTTGACATTCATTTTTGAAAACTTGATATTTATTTTTCTTTTTCTTAATCAGTTTTCGTCGATGAGTGTTTCGAAAACTTGTTCATTTTTTTTAACCAGTTTTTGCCGATGAGTGTTTCGAAATCGTGATATTCATTTTTATTTATTTAATTAGTTTTCACCGATGAGTGTTTCGAAAACTTGATATTCATTTTTCTTTTTCTTAATCAGTTTTTACCGATGAGTGTTTCGAAAACGTGATATTCATTTTTCTATATTTAACTACACTACTAGAAAAAAGGGTTTTAGCAGCAGCTTAAACTGTCGCTAGAAGTACTAAAAACTGTTACTAACATTTATACCAACAATTGTAAAACTGCTGCTATTTCCCTATCACTATAGAGTTATACCAACAATTACATCAATTGTTGGTATAAATTTATTTTATAGCAACAAATGGCAAAACTGCTGCTATAGACTCATTATAACTGTTAGTATAAATCAAATTTGTAGTAACAAATAAAAAAAACTGCTGGTTTAAATTTTAAGAAAAACTGCTGCTATAAACCCAAATAAAACTGCTGCTATAAACCCAAAAAACTGCTGCTATATGGTCAAATAAAATTGCTTCTATAAACCAAAAAAAACTGCTGCTATCTTATAAATATAATGAGACTGTAAGGAAACAAAAGTAAGATGAATCAACATTTATATTGCAAACTTCCAAATCTATTTAATATAAGAATAAATACAAGTTTTGTAATTACAACTATCCATTCCACATTATATATGCAAAAAAAAAATACACGTGAAATAGAAATATTAGGTAAAATGTCTATTGAGATTGAGTTTTTCTACAAATCTCCAAGTCTCCAATTCTTGTGTGCCTCCTCTTCAAAATTTCAGTTTTATACCTATTAAGATTTAAGAAGGCCAAAAAATATAAATAAATTATAATAAATCACTTGGAATAAGTTTGATATATCTAATAAAGAGACTCAAAATCAAGATAAGGTTCATGATAGGAATTAGAAAATTCTAAAGGCGACACACGAATTTGTTGTTTAGAAGTGAGAATTTGCACATGATAATAATAGTACCTTCAATTCTTTTGTCCATTTCCTCAGCACCAATCAGGAATGGCTGGTTAGAAGCTTAAATTGCAAGTATAGAAATTCACATAAACATGAAGAAATCACATCTTAGCTTTAAACAGTTAAACAAAGTGATCTTTTTACATAAAAGAGAATCAAAATAACAAGAGAATACAATATTGTGGGGACAAAATGGGTGTAGATCATTGGAAATTTCACTTCTTCTTAAAGAATACAAGAGAATCATACATTTTATTTGTACTTAATACTAGTGCTAGTTGCTCCAGATCACATTATACTTGTAAGTAAAAATCCCACAAGTTAATTTCACTATAACTTGCATACATCAAGGTCAGCTCAAGTATACATGAAAGATGTTACCTTTGTGTGAGGCCTATGTCATGGCAAAGGCTGCACCTGTTTAATTTGATATCCATTATTTTTTGAATCATTTTGTTTCCATCATCTGAAAAAGAAAAGGGAACATCATGGAAGCATATAAGAACACCATCTTTATCACACATATAAGCCTTTTGTAATAAGCCAAGACCTCTGTTTTTCAGTTATTCTCTATATATACTTGACATAATGATGAATCTCTATGAATAAATAAGGAATCACATAATAATAATTATAGCATGCAACATCATGCCCCAATCTGTTATTTTTTCTAAGCCCTATAATAAATTAAACTAGAGTATTGTGAAATAGATGCATTAAGTTTGGAGAAACTCACTTCATTCATACATAGCTTGCAGGAAATTTCAGTAAGGGTTCATCTCCTTCCTTGAACATTATTCTATAAAATTAGAATATGAAAAACATGGAAAAAAGGATTTATAAAGCATCACTATATCTAAATTTTACACCATAAAACCAGGAACATAAGCATTCTTGTAAATAGGACATCCCAACAAGAATTTATTTACCAAGAATTTTAAATATACATGATCAAATTTCATTTTAGAGCCACGGATTATGTTTTTTGTTATATGTCTATACTTAAATTTAATCATCTAGTAGTAAATATAACATTGTACCCAGAAATGCCAGCAATACAATCAAGTCAATCATCCAGTAGTAAATGTAACATTGTACTGAACAGGACACAAACTTACCAAGAAACGCAAGCAGTCATTCTTTAAACTAGAAGCAAAAATATAGAAGCCACCAAAAATAGGAATTAGGAATCTCAATAAAGAAACAACAAAATCCAAATAAAGCTTACCAACGTAACAGAGGTGAAGCAGAGGTGTAGATGGTCATAATTCAAGTTGACTAGAATACCTCAACTAGAGGTGTCCATTCTTCATTGCATTGCCTCATGACATCCTTTGTACCCAAAAAGACAAAATGCATATTAATTGCTAAGAAGACATGACTTGCACTTACTTGTAACATAGGATTTTAGTGTTCAACTTTTTAAAAGGTAGCTAGAATACTTACACAAGAGTAATTGCAATGAGACATATCAGAGACATATGGACATGATAAAAACTATAAGTCTATAATTAAATCACATAAAATAAATAAACCACTAAATTACCTTATGATTAGCACAAGCAGGACTGCAGCTAGGATGAGTCCGACAATACCAATGAAGATGGCAACACCATTTAAACATACCTATTTGAATAGCTTAAATGAGTAATCAATTGGTCTTTTATGCCCAATTCACATTCAAAGTTTTAGATTAAGCCAGTGTCCTAATTTAAATATATAGGCAATATAATTATAAGACAGACCATTGAAGAACTTGATGCTGAAAATCCAAGCCACTTAGGTATAGTAAAGATAAATCATGCCAAACAGTGTAGCACAAATCACATCAATTTCATGAACAAACCAAGCCTGAAACTAACAAAAGTGACAAAAACTAAAACCACATTGAAACAATAGAAAAGACGTCACACACAGTACAACTACTTTCATAAGGTCTTATTGTAGCACGATGATGATGGGCCATGAGTGAGGGTTAGTGAGAGATCCACCTCAGAATTCTGTAGCTTTTCCCTCCACGGCATTCATAAACAAAATAGAATATATAAATATGAGCCAAGTTTATATAAATACAAGTACGTACCAAAAGAATATATAAATATGAGCCAATCTTCAATGGCCACAATCTTAACAATGAGCCACACAAACTTGTACAGGGAAAAGAAACCCAAGTTTAAAAAGAGTCATTTATGTTAAGTGTTGAAACAAAATAGAAAAGCAAGAAAACAAAGGACAAATATCTCAGAGGAATTTTAGCAAACACCTTGTAGGCATGTAAGTGGGCAGAAAACATCACACTTCATTTAGGCAGTGCATCAAAGGTAACAACCAAAGAAACTTAGCAAAATAGGAACTAAAACAACGTCTAATCAAATTACTATCTTATTAGTCAACAATTTAATCAGCAAATATGAGTTATAAAATCATAACAATGATATGAGCTTAGATCTTTCCAAAGGAAACAAGCGGTTGGAACAAACAACAACTCCAGCAGGAGGACGACGGTTAAAGGAAAAATCGTTGACAGATGCGACTCGCAGCTAGACCACGACAAAGGTGGCGGACAGTGTCCCAACTTACCCTCTCGTGGATGCGAAAAGAAATGAAGGAGATGACAAAAATTGATTGAAGGAGAGAGAAGAAGAGGAAGTTACCATCTTCGACAATGGTCGTGGTAGCAAAATGAAGAAGGAGGAGGCTCCATTTTATCATGGTGATGGTCCGATGATAGCGTCGATGCCGGAGGAGCTATCGACGACGGAGGAGTTTGCGGCAAAATCCAAAGCTTCTTCCCAAATGCCAAATGCTAGGTTTTGAAACTTCAAAGTCTAAAGTCTAGACATTCTTTTTTTTTTTTTACTAATTAATTTCTTTCAATATAGTATTATTATTTTATAGTAATTTCCACAAGCAAATGTTGGTGTCAGAATAGAAATTATATTTACCAGCAGCTCTAAAAAAATTGTGCATAAAAGTAGTTTTTTAGTAACTATTTAAAAATTTGTTACAATATAACATTTTCACTAACAATTTCTAAAAGCTACTAAATAACAGCTACTAAAACTACTTTTTGTAGTGGTGCTAGTTTTCACCGATGAGTGTTTCGAAAAATTGATATTCATTTTTCTTTTTTTAGTATGTTTTCGCTAATAAGTGTTTCGAAAACTTGATATTTATTTCTCATTTTTTTAATCCGCTTTCGCCGATTAGTGTTTTGAAAACTTGATATTCATTTTTCATTTTTAATTAGTTTTGGTCGATGAATATTTCGAAAACATGATATTTATTTTTCTTTTTTTAATAAGTTTTCATCGATGAGTGTTTCCAAAACTTGATATTCATATTTCTTTTTTAATTAGTTTTGGTTGGCGAGTGTTTCGAAAACTTGATATTCATTTTTCTTTTTTTAATAAGTTTTCAACAATGAGTGTTTCGAAAACTTGATATTTACTTTTCTTTTTTTAATCAGTTTTTGCCGGTGAGTGTTTCGAAAACGTAATATTCATTTTTCTTTTTATTTTTAAAATAGTTTTTGCCGATTAGTGTTTCAAAAACTTGATATTCATTTTAATTTTTTTAATCAGTTTTCGTAGATGAGTGTTTCGAAAACTTGATATTCATTTTTCTTTTTCTTAATCAGTTTTCGCCGATGAGTGTTTCGAAAATGTGATATTCATTTTTCTTTATTTAATTAGTTTTCACTGATTAGTGTTTCGAAAACTTGATATTCATTTTTGTTTTTTTAATCAGTTTTCATCGATGATTGTTTCGAAAACTTGATATTTATTTTTCTTTTTTAATCAGTTTTTGCCGATGAGTGTTTCGAAAACTCGATATTCATTTTTATTTTTTTTAATCAGTTTTCGTAGATTAGTGTTTCAAAAACTTGATATTCATTTTTCTTTTTTTAGTAAGTTTTCGCTAATGAATGTTTCGAAAACTTAATATTCATTTCTCATTTTTTTAATCAGTTTTCGCCGATGAGTGTTTTGAAAACTTGATATTCATTTTTCTTTATTAATTAGTTTTGGTCGATGAATGTTTCGAAAACATGATATTTATTTTTCTTTTTTTAATAAGTTTTCACCGATGAGTATTTCGAAAACCTGATATTCATATTTCTTTTTTAATTAGTTTTGGTCGATGAGTGTTTCGAAAACTTGATATTCATTTTTCTTTTTTTTAATAAGTTTTCACCGATGAGTGTTTCGAAAACTTGATATTCATTTTTCTTTTTCTTAATCAATTTTCGCCGATGAGTGTTTCTAAAACGTGATATTCATTTTTCTTAAATTAATTAGTTTTCATCGATGAGTGTTTCGAAAACTTGATATTCATTTTTCTTTTTTAATCAGTTTTCGGCGATAAGTGTTTCGAAAACGTAATATTCATTTTTCTTTTTTTAAATAGTTTTCGTCGATGAGTATTTCGAAAAATTGATATTCATTTTTCTTTTTTTAGTAAGTTTTCGCTGATGAATGTTTCGAAACCTTCATATTCATTTTTTTAACCAGTTTTCCCCGATGAGTGTTTTGAAAACTTGATAGTAATTTTTCATTTTTTAATCAGTTTTCGCCATTGGGTGTTTCGAAAACGTAATATATATTTTTCTTTTTTTAAATAGTTTTCGTCGATGAGTGTTTCGAAAAATTGATATTCATTTTTCTTTTTTTAATCAATTTTCGCCGATGAGTGTTCTGAAAACTTGATATTAATTTTTCTTTTTTTAATCAGTTTTCGCCGATGAGTGTTTTGAAAACTTGATATTCATTTTTCTTTTTTTTAATCAGTTTTCACCGATGAGTGTTTCGAAAACATAATATTCATTTTTCTTTTTCTTTTTTAAATAGTTTTCGCCGATGAGTGTTTCGAAAACTTGATATTCATTTACATTTTTCTTAATCAGTTTTCGCCGATGAGTGTTTCGGAAAGGTGATATTCATTTTTCTTTATTTAATTAGTTTTCACTGATGAGTGTTTCGAAAACTTGATATTCATTTTTCTTTTTCTTAATTAGTTTTCGCCGATGAGTGTTTCGAAAACATGATATTCATTTTTCTTTATTCAATTAGTTTTCACCGATTAGTGTCGAATACTTGATATTTATTTTTGTTTTTTTAATCAGTTTTCGCCGTTGAGTGTTTCGAAAACTTGATATTTATTTTCTTTTTTTAATCAGTTTTCGCCGATGAGTGTTTCGAAAACTTGATATTCATTTTTATTTTTTTTAATCAGTTTTTGTAGATGAGTTTTTCGAAAACTTGATATTCATTTTTCTTTTTTTAGTATGTTTTCGCTAATGAGTGTTTCGAAAACTTCATATTCATTTTTCATTTTTTTAATCAGTTTTCGTCGAAGAGTGTTTCGAAAACATGATATTCATTTTCTTTTTTTAATTAGTTTTGGTCGATGAATGTTTGGAAAACATGATATTTATTTTTCTTTTTTAATAAGTTTTGACCGATGAGTGTTTCGAAAACTTGATATTCATATTTCTTTTTTAATTAGTTTTGTTCGATAAGTGTTTCGAAAACTTGATATTGATTTTTCTTTTTTTAATAAGTTTTCACCGATGAGTGTTTCGAAAACTTGATATTTATTTTTCTTTTTTTAATCAGTTTTCGCCGATGAGTGTTTCGAAAACGTAATATTCATTTTTCTTTTTTTTTTTGTGAATAGTTTTTGCGGATTAGTGTTTTGAAAACTTGATATTCATTTTTCTTTTTTTTAATCAGTTTTCGCCGATGAGCATTTCTAAAACGTGATAATTATTTTTCTTTAATTAATTAGTTTTCACCGATGAGTGTTTCGAAAATGCCACGACCCCCAATCGGACGTCCGTGACCGGCACGGAAAGTAGGATTTCTCCTATCCCGTAAGCCTCTAATCCCTGATTGACATTTTCACATGTTTGTAACTACCCATTTCTAATACAAACAATATATAGTATTTATGGCCATCCATATCCGGTGACCTAAGTATCGTGCAATCCACGGCTCGCTCAACGCCGCTTCAGTCTATACATATACACATAATCACTCACACGTACATATATTATACAGATTGATCACACTCTTCAGGGCGGGTGATCTATCCTATTCACATGCAGAAGTCCTGTATACAGTCATACATATATTCAATCACACGCTTGCATATAGTTTACATATTGATCACACGCCTCAATGCGTGTGATCTATCCTATTCACATGCGGAAGCCATATTTTCATACAATCAGATATTCAGTCACATATATATATATAATTTACATATTGATCACACCGCTCAAGGCGTGTGATCTATCCTAGTCGCATGCGGAAGTCATATATACATATACATGATATACAATATATCATAGCCTAAAGTCCCAACACCTAGACCTAACTTCAATCTGTATGAAGCCGACAATGCTAGAATATGACGTATATATATACTGCAGCTGTATCTGTACAAACGCTACACCCAAAAAGGATTCATATACATATACATCACAACATATGTACGTAATCAAAATAACTACCGACGCAGACTAAGCGTACGGTCCTCAAATCTGTCCGCCTCCCTGAGAAGAAGTGGACACGTTTCTGACTCCTGAACTACCTGTATCTGAAACATGTAAACAGGGGGTGAGTCGAACAGACTCAGTGAGAAGCTCCCCCATCACTGGCGTAGCAGCAGGTACCACTACAACTGGGGGAAGGGAGCAACCACAACCACATGCGCATGAAACAGATTTATATTGTGACCTTTAATATGATCAGGCAATCAATATATCATATTCACAATTAAAAATCCTAATTCATGCTCCTAACATGTTTATTAATCCGCATGTAAACCAATCATAAACATATATCATATCTTTTCATAAGTCATACATAGTTATGCTCGTAGGCATTCACTTTCTGTCTCCTGCATTACGCTAAGAGAAATACTGGCCCAAACGCATTCACTTTCTGTCTCCCGCGTTACGCTAAGAGAAATACTGGCCCGAAGGCATTCACTTTCTGTCTCCCGTGTTATGCTAAGAGAAATACTGGCCCGAAGGCATTCACTTTCTGTCTCCAGCGTTACGCTAAGAGAAATACTGGCCCGAAGGCAATGTCTTATTCGAACCTAGTTGATCAAACTAGGAACTTTCTGACTCCAAGGCACGCTTAGAGTAATAGCCGGCGACTTATCTGACCCCGGTTAAACCAAGGTAATGGCCACTATGTGGTATACTTACTGTTAACTGAATCCTATATGTCCGACCAGGATAACCGACTCGATCTACCCGAACTAACCTGTCACGACCCCTGTTTAGAGGACCGTGACCGGCACAGACACAGGGAATATCCCTATGCCTCTAAGCCTTATCACCTAATTAACAGAATATCTATTATTGAAAATACATCCACATGCAGTATAATACCATGGCTACACCGAAATGGTGGCCTATCCTAGGCAAGAAAATCCACGGCCCGTGCTGCTTCAGGATATAGATGTAGGAAAACACACATAATATATAACCTGTGAACTGGCTACACATCCTAAGATGCTGCCTATCCTATTTGCATGCAACAGATATATGTATATATATATATATTAGAAACAAGTTTTCCCTGCATCGTAATCTAACGGATCCTGATCTTTAAGGTGCGTGAAGCTGACAGTTCTAGATTTAGTGATACAATATAGTTGGGTACGTCTACCCTTTACTTTATGATACATGATAAAGTAAATTAAATTACAATTACAATTCATTCATCCACATGAACAAGTTGTGGGTCTTGGAAAGTTTTGTTCGTTCCTCGCTCCACCGAGACTTCTTCCACCTGTACTTAACCTGTCTCTGTGTTGTAAAAATGAGGTGTGAGTCTTAACCACACGACTCAGTGAGGACTCTCCCATCCCCGGCACAAGGTGGGTACCATAGCGCTGGGTTTGGGAGTCATACACAACCACATGCAAAAACAACTAGTTATTGTTAGTTAGCATACATTCTTGGTGATCACACAACAACATAAATTTCACCCAAACACTCACATGCATTTAACAGATATAAGCATGCAGGAAATTATTCCATCTCGTCAATCAACAAGTAAACATGTATCATACAGTGCCAGCTTTTACTTTCCAGTCTTCTCAAGTCCAGCATGTTTAATCAAACAAAACGTTGTGGTGACGTAATCCTGTACGTTGTCACTACGCTGCACAATCAACAGTTATATGCAAACACAGACAATTTGTACATACACACAGATACTATAGCATACATCTACTCAATTTCCCGCACTCTGGGGTGTCTACTAGCCACTGCGTGGCCTTTCTACTTCGAACCCGTGCACTCGGGTTGCTAGCCACCACGTGGCAAAACATACTTAACTCATTCGCTTCGGTACTGGTCACCTCGCGACAACTCTATTAATCAAACACAATCAATCTCTATCTATCAAACAACTGATTCATAGCCACCAAGTGACACATTCTGACCCTTTGCTGCGAGGCAATAGCTTGAGTCCACTCGTCCATTACCCAACCAGGCCACATGGCGGGCATGACACGACGTCTCGAAGCATGGCCACTGACACACCCTGGACCAACTCCACAGGATGATTTCTCTTTTACTAGGTTAGGCTCACGGTTCACCCGTAGGTTCCTCCCTTTCTTTTCCGGATAACCTTAGTGGTTTCCATAACCACTTCAGGTTACTCCCTGTCGACATCCTATGTCTGACTGACTTAGACTCTTCTCTGACTACTACTTGTAGGCATTTATGTTCATAATGGAAACTCACTAGTCTCCTCCTTACCATCATATTCATTACTATACCTCAAGCTCAGTTCGGTCTTCACATCCGAAGACCTCGCTTGACATGATTATGACCGTGGATCTATACCATCCTCAGGTTAGTCCACCTAGAGTTGCACATCCTATGCTAACTCTACCCGTTGGGTTTCCGTTGGCTTTTACCCCAACTTGGCCAGCTCGGACTCCTCAACTTACTTAGATCCTGTATCCCTACTTGGAATACTTGGTCCGTTAACTTCAGCATGAACCTTTCCGGACATGCTCTACCCCCTTGACCAAACGGGATCTGTTCCCACGGTTGGACTCTTTCCTTTCTTAAGGTGTGTCATATTTTCACGAACATATACCACCTCTTCAAGTATGTTACCCGTTGGGTTCCAATCGCCCCCAACGGTAGCATACCTATTTTATCATTTTGGGTCGCATCCCCAAATGCTTACCCGACTCCGTTCCTGTATTCGCTCTCTTCTTTTCCATTTCGTACCTACGTGGTACTCTTTCTTCGAGTATTTCTCAATACTCGTTACTCACTAAATTCTCCTTCTCGATTAACCGTCCTTACGGTTAATTTTCCCTTTATGGCACTCACATGGCCATTTATACGTTTGGTTTCTCCACTCAGTCTCCACCCATACACGGGCTTCAGACTAACGGATTTACGGTTCACCAACCTGTGGAACTAGCTTACCTAGCTATGTCCACTACAATCTGTGTACTATACATACACTTACGGTAGTAGTTGGTTCTCCACCTCCTACTTGCCTCTTATCCTATGGGGTCATATAGGCTTCCGCTCTTCCCCCCTTATGGGGCTTCTTATCCCTATCCACTTTCTCTCCCCTCGGGCCTCCACGAGTCCCTTTGGGGTTTATCTCTTACGTTATCTCGTTCAAGAGCTATCTACTCCAATAGCACTCATTTTCTTATCTCTGGACGGTACCCGACGGTCTACGCCCATTTCCACTTCTAGACCTGCTCCGGTCTAATGATTTTGGGTCCATAATCACCCTATGACCCCTTTAATTGGTAACCCTTAGGTTTACCTGTGTACTCCCTTGGCACCTTAGCACTCTCTAGTGCTTTTCGATGTCTACTTAACTTTAATCACTCCCAGCGAGTGATTTCTCAACTACATCTACCATCCTTATACAGCTTACCTGTAAAAGGACTATTGTTTGGTAGGATATTGGTCACATGAGTTAGTTTTCTTAGGCACCCTGCGGTTTTAAAAATTAATTTAAGTTTATTTCTTAGAAAATGACGCCTAAGGTTTTCGTAAATGGTTAGGGTTTAACCAATTGGAATGACACAAATTGAGAAAGAGTTTTCATGAAAAATTTGCCTTCCAATGGTTACCCCTAGTATTTTCAAGAAAAGTTTGAGGGTCTTTCAGAATCTCTCATCCGGAAAGACCAAAAAGATTTTTATAAAAATTTCTCATGTGATTAATATCCTATTCTTTATGCTCTTCCTTAAGCAACCCAAGAGAGTTTGGTTGGGTTTAATCCCTTCTTTCCCCCTTGTTTGCTTAAGGAACTAGCAATTCATGGATCAAGTACAGGGTTGGACTACGCTCCTTCCCTGTGCCTTACCATTTACTTTGTTTCCTGCTCGGCATATGGTCACGCTCTACACGTTCATATGCCTCTACTTCTTAACATCTATCTCTACGGCATATGGTTCGGCCACTTTGCCCTTCCATATACCGTATCCTGATATTCTAGTCCATAGACTTCAACTTCTATACTGTGGCATACACCACCTCTTTCTCTGTTTACTTTCTAGGAAAGACATCTTACTTCCTTGAGCCATAGCATACCGCACAGTCATGACCCATTCTCGTGGTCATCTTCCTGTCGGTCTCATGCCCCCTGGCCCTGTTTATTCTTGTCTGTACACTTTCCATTTCAATCGCCCCATGGGCTTATTTTCTTTTCTACACGCCAAGCGTGTCTTTTCTTTCACTTTACAAACCATTCCTAGCCTAAACTACCATTCACTGCATATTTCTATTCTACTTGCATTCCATACTATAGTCAAACAACTTGTGCCTATACCAGAGCAATGCGCCGCTAATAGAGCAGACGCATCGTATCATTTAACACCTGCAAAACAATCACCCATTGCAGCGCATTCCTGCCTACAATTCAACCAAATGTGTCTGTGTCTAGGTAGCATCCTCCATGGATGTCTCCTTTCCCTATTAATGTGTCCTAAGGTTTCTGGGGTCACTGCCACCCCACCTTACGCCTTAGTGCTCATCGGCACTTGTGTACTGTACAGGTTATATGCTTTGCATAGAATTTCACATACAAATTCTATGCCTAAAGCGATGACTCGAAAGAATTTATGACTCAACATCCTGAGCAACCTCACAAGTGCCCGTTGGAACTACCGTTACGTCCGGATTCATAATGGCTAGCCCAACTGACACCCGAGACTACTAGTTAGCTTCACACCCTTAAACAAAAACCAGGCTCTACCAAGTTTGTCACGACCCCCGTTTAGAGGATCGTGACCGGCACAGACACAGGGAATATCCCTATGCCTGTAAGCCTTATCACCTAATTGATAGAATATCTATTATCGAAAATACATCCACATGCTGTATAATACCATGGCTACACCAAAATGGTGGCCTATCCTAGGCAAGCAAATCCACGGCCAGTGCCACTTCAGGAAATAGATATAGGAAAACACACCTAATATATAACATGTGTACTGGCTACACATCCGAAGATGCTGCCTATCCTATTCACATGCAACAAATATATGTATATATATAGAAACAAGTTTTCCCTGCATCGTAATCTAACGGATCCTGATCCTTAAGGTGTGTGAAGCTGACAGTTCTAGATTTAGTGATAAAATATAGTTGGGTACGTCTACCCTTTACTTTATGATACATGATAAAGTAAATTAAATTACAATTACAATTCCTTCACCCACATGAACAAGTTGTGGGTCTTGGAAAGTTTTGTTCGTTCCTCGCTCCACCGAGACTTCTTCCACCTGTACTTAACCTGTCTCTGTGTAGTAAAAATGAGGTGTGAGTCTTAACCACACGACTCAGTGAGGACTCTCCCATCCCCGGTGCAAGGTGGGTACCATAGCGCTGGGTTTGGGAGTCATACGCAACCACATGCAAAAAAAAACTTGTTATTGTTAGTTAGCATACATTCTTGGTGATCACACAACAACATAAATTTCACCCAAACACTCACATGCATTTAACAGATATAAGCATGCAAGACATTATTCCATCTCGTCAATCAGCAAGTAAACATGTATCATATAGTGCCAGCTTTTACTTACCGGTCTTCTCAAGTCCAGCATGTTTAATCAAACAAAATGTTGTGGTGACGTAATCCTGTAAGTCGTCACTACGCTGCACAATCAATAGTTATATGCAAACACAGACAATTTGTACATACACACAGATACTATAGCATACATCTACTCAATTTCCTGCACTCTGAGGTGTCTACTAGCCACTACGTGGCCTTTCTACTTCGAACCCGTGCACTCGGGTTTCTAGCCACCACGTGGCAAAACATACTTAATCCATTCGCTTGGGTATTGGTCACCTCGTGACAACTCTATTAATCAAACACAATCAATCTCTATCTATCAAACAACTGATTCATAGCCACCAAGTGGCACGTTCTGACCCCTTGCTGCGGGGCAATAGCTTGAGCCCACTCGTCCATTACCTAACCAGGCCACATGGCGGGCACGGCACGACGTCTCGAAGCATGGTCACTGACACACCCTGGACCAACTCCACATGATGATTTCTCTTTTACTAGGTTAGGCTCACGGTTCACCCGTAGGTTCCTCCCGTGTCTCCTTACCTTATTCTCACATATTAATAGGATTCTTTGTATCTTTCCCGAAGGATCAACAATTCCTCTCCTTATTAATATGTACAAGATTCCTGAACAGGATATAACTCATATACCCGTCCAGATGCACTCTCTGAGCCTCAAGCTATCGTCATAGCAATATAAAACCTTTCTGACCCTATTGCCAGGATAGGGCATTGACCATCGTCATGGTGATTATTAAAATTGAGCTCTCAAGTGCCATCTGACGTTGTTCTAGTCGATGTATCACATCGCTAGCATAATCAAATCTGAAACCCACCAATAACTCCCTTTGCATGATTATAATTTAAGTCACCATCATGACGAGTTTTCAAAATAAAAGCTTAGTCCTTCCGTACAAGGACTCTTGCCACCGTCGTGGAAAAGATTTAATAAATTACTCATCATGCCTCCAGAGTGTATGAGTTGGATTTGTAACACACCAATCATAGCAAACAATTACACTCGACTCCTATGTCTTCCTATCCAAGCTACTTTCCACCACCTATTTTCTAGTTCTTTTATTCTTTTAGCATCCTATACCTCTAGCTAACACATATCAGACAAGTAGAGAATATACATACTCATGTAATCCTCATAAGCATACAACCCTAGGAGCAGAGATGGAAGAACCCTCACCTTGGCCAACCTTCCATGCAATCCTCTCCTGTAACTTTAGTCTCCTCGGAGTTCTTGTTGCACTCTATTGCGTGTCGTTGTTCCTATAAGAACAACATTTACCTCAATAAGATTATTACTTAGCTTAACTTGTTATTTATCTCTCTATTATTCTCACGTGTAGTCCATGGTTGCCACAGAGTCAAGCTCTTGGCCTTATCGGACTTCTCAATCCCGACTTATGCGTATCCTTCCTCAGACACTTAACTTACTCGCATATAACACTCTACTTGAGTGTTTCACATACTTGGATTTGAGTATTAGACCTCTACCTAACTTGTATTCGCATCTAAGGAAGCTTATCTAGCTTGGTTAGAAGAAATCCTAATTTTAGGAAGGTCTAAGCATTTTGATTCAACTTGTGTTACTACTTGGGTTCTAAGAAATCTAGTTTCTAAACCTCAATATACCTCCAATTTATCCCACTTAAGGTTTCCTAAAGTTTGTGAAAGGATAAGGTTGAATCACGAAGTTAGACTTAATTTGTTCTGCAAGTTTCCATCCTTGAGAAACAAGAAGGTACTTGGAGTGATTTAATTCTCAAAAATATGTTTAGGAATGTTCTAGGGTGTTTAAGATTGAAAAGAAGAGGTTTAATACTCTCAACGTCACCCTTAAGTGTATTTGGGCCAACCGAGCAGGGACCCGGCACGTTAACGTCAAGGTTCAACCTTAGTAGCCTCGGGTCAGCTCTTCACGGGTCTTGCTCAGCTAATATTCCAACCATATAATTTCAGTAATATCAATCCAAGCCTATTTACTCAAATCTAAGCTCAATCCTAATTACTAACAATTTTCTCCAATTTGGAAATAATTATAATTTCAATAATATCAATCTAACCCTATATACTCAAATCCAAGCTCAATCCTAATTATCAACAATTTTTTCAAATTTGGAAATATTTATAATTTCAACCCCAAATCCTTCCAAATTCGAATTTGGCTAAATCCGAAGATATAATCTCGATTCCTACCCCAACTAAGTGTTCAAGAACACTTTTTAGGTCTCAATCTACCCTCGAAACAACCCAATCAAAGGAATCCCTAAAAATGGAGAAATTGAGGGTTTCAAATGAAATTGGGGTTACCAACCTTGATTCGATTGGTGGGAGATGTGGAAGAGGTTGGAGTTGAGCTCCAGTGGTCGTGGCCGGCGTCGGACCGCTCTTCTCCGGCCGGTTTCCGGCGAATCGCCCTCCTCCCCTTCTTCTTCTCCATCCACTCCTCCCCCTCTCTCTCTCTATCTCTTCCATTTCGTTTCTCTTCTTTCCTTCTCTCGGTTTTCTTTCCTCTCTTTCTCTTTCTTTTTCTTTTCTATTTCTTCTCTTTCTTTTTCTTTTCTACCTACGCACCTTTTCTCTTTTTTTAAAAAAAAAATTCTTTCTTTCCTTTTATTTAAGCAAAACTCACGCCCCCCCTTTTTTTCAAATAATTAAAATAAATAAATAAATAAATTTAATTAAAATAAAATAATTAATAATTAAATAATTAAATAATAAATAAATATTATTAAAAATAAATTAATTAATAATTAAATAAATAATAACTAATATGTTTCTAATTTAGTTCCCACTCCTATTTATTTTGGATTTCTAATTTCGTAGGTCCTGAATTAATTCCAAGAAAAAAATTTTATTTCTTTCCTTCATCTTTTTTTTTTTATTTTAAACTTTGAGGAATTCCCTAGTTCCTTTCCGGTTTCCCTTAGCTTTCATACTTATTTTTTTTTCTATATTCTTTTTAAAGTTTAAAATTCCTAGCTCCGAAATATATCATTCTTTAAATCCTCAAAATTTTAAATAAATTATTCTTTAATCCTCGAAATTTTCCGGGGTATTACATAACCTAAACAAGTTCAAATAACCTATTGGACCTTGAAAGACACCCTATTAATAACTAACTGAATATTACTCCTGTGAATTAGCTAGGCCTAGTTTCCCCCGTTTCAATTATGCAACCCTCTCGCTCACAATTAACAACCTAGGTTCATTTTCCTCAATGTACCATACGATCAAAACCTTTGCACGATGATCAATTTAAATGGCTTTCTAATATTAATAAAGCCTCACATGTGAAATTCCGACTCAATCCTACCCACGGTATCACATAAGGCTCGGTGAGCCAAAATAGCACATATACACCTTGAGGTTAATCATATAAGCACATATACTATTGCACGTTGACTGCTTACTTGCATATCATACACGTGTAACACAAATTTATTCATATAAATATATTCCATATATCAATTTGCACAAAATAGAGAAAACCACATTATCCACGTAGTCATCCAACCCTGTGGGACAGGGATGAGAGAGCCCCTCACCTCGTTGGCCCTCCTGTTCAGTCCTCGGAGTGCCTGAAGCTCCAATCGCTCTGTGGTGCCCTATACACATATATATTTAGGAAATTTAGAACGTGTAACTAAGCATCTAAAAATGCGCGTGTCAGGCTAATGCTCATGTACCCTCTAGATATTTCTAAGAACTAATTATTTAGTTCGTTACGTCATCTTATTTACTCTTTCTGAAAGTCCAGAATGTCTCATATTCGACTTTCACACTTTCGAGCCATTTAGAACCTCTAATTGCTTAGGTTAGAGACTCTCACTTGTCTAAATTTCCCTTCATGTGTTCATATGGGTATTTAACTAATAAAAGAATTAAATTCACGGTTCAAAAGAGGCTCTAGCTTACTCATTCCACCGTCTCCCTTATTCACCGAGTAAAAGCTTAATTATTACCTCTTTAATTATGTATAAAAATATAATTGGGTATAATTGGAACCTTGGGACCAATTTAACGGGCTTTAGGTGTCCACCATGGACATAGACCGAGGTGTCCAACCCACCGCACAGCTCTTTACGGTACTGTGGCTTAGTATTTCGCCTCCTTTTCACCGGATTGGGTTCCGGTTGAGACGGTAAATACTCGGGCTTTATTCCCTTGTTTATTTCCAGCGATTACAACACTTATACTACTCCAATCCAAGCCTAAACATGCATCAAACTATCAATTTCTAATTTTAAAGTAATTTCCTAACCAATTTTCCTAATTTCCATACCCGTTCAATTCCTACGGTTTAACTTCGATTCTGAACCTCACTAAGCTTTCAATAACATCCACTAAGCTCAAATTTAACCCCAGAATGCCCCGATTGAAAGTATTTGAAGAATTTCTAAAATACCCAAAATTGGAGAAATTGGGGTTTTGAAAGATTGGGGCTTCCATACCTTGATTCAATCGGTTAGAAAGCTTGGTGGGGATGAAAGAAGACTCTAGCCACCTTTTCTGGTCACCGGCGCACAATCTGCGGCGAGAAGCCGACCCTAAACCACCGTGCTCCACTTTCTCTTGCTCTTGGGTCCATTGCTCTCGTGCTTGGCTGCTTCGGTTTTTGCTTCTGCGTGTTTCTTTCTTTTTCTATTTTAATGTGTGTGCTTTAAATGGTTTGCCCCCCCACTATCCTAATATAATTTTTTTTATTATTGGTGTGTGTGAGTAATGGGAGGGGGTCACGGTTGCCCCCCCCATATATTTTAATATATATTATATTTCTTTTCTTTTTTTTTTGCTTAGTACATAATAATAATAATATTAATAATAATTATAATATATATATATATATTTATACATATTATTTAGTTATTTTATTTTCTTTTACCCCATCTTTTTTTTCCCATTCCTTTTAGGTCCTAGAAAAATTTCATATATTCCCTATTATTTTCTCCTTTATTTTATTTTAACTCTTTAATTCTTCAATTTAATTTATTTTTCTTTCTGAAAGAAAAATAAATTAAATATTAATGAAAATAATTAAATCTAAATATCTCGGATATTACAATCTTCCCCCTTAAGAAATTCGGTCCCTTAGTCTCGAAACAGATGAGGATACGTCCTGCGTATTTCACCCTCGACCTCCCATGTAGCTTCTTCGGTCGAGTGATTTCTCCACAGAACTTTAACCAATGGAATCTCTTTCGTTCTGAGTTTCTTCAACTGCTGATCTAAGATTTCCACTGGCTCCTCTTCATATGTCAGATTTTCGATTAGTTGCACGTCTCACGATTGGATTACGTGCGAGGGATCGGGAAGATATTTTCGAAGCATTGATACATGAAAGACAGGATGTACTCCCTCTAATTTCGTAGGCAATTCCAACCTATATGCTACATTCCCAATTCGTTCCAGGATTTCAAACGGTCCGATATACCGAGGACTCAGCTTCCCCTTCTTACCGAACCGCATCACGCCTCTCATCGGTGATATTCTCAAGAACACCTGTTCACCAATGGCGAATTCAAGTTCTCTCCTTCGGTTGTCTGCATAAGACTTTTGCCTACTCTGAGCCATTAACAATCTTTCTCTTATGCACTTCACCTTCTGGAAGGCATCTTGTAACAATTCTGGGCCGATTAGACTAGCCTCTCCGACCTCGAACCACCCAATCGGGGATCTGCACCTACGACCGTACAGAGCCTCGAAAGGTGCCATTTGGATACTTGCTTGATAACTGTTATTGTAAGCAAACTCGGCCAAAGGTAAATACCTTTCCCAACTTCCGCCGAAATCCATAATATACGCCCGAAGCATGTCCTCAAGAATCTGAATGGTTCTTTCTAATTGCCCGTCGGTCTGTGGGTGGAACGCAGTACTCAAATCAACTCTAGTTCCCAACACTTCTTGCAATGACTTCCAAAACCTGGAAGTGAACTGTGGCCCTCTATCAGATATTATGGACACTGGCACACCGTGCAATCTAACGATTTCTGATAGATAAATCTGTGCATATTGATTCACTCCGTAAGTGGTCTTAACTGGCAGAAAGTGCGCGGACTTAGTCATGCGATCCACTATCAGCCAAACTGAATCAAATCCCCGTTGTCATCTTGGCAACCCTATTACAAAGTCCATCGTTATTCTTTCCCATTTTCACTCAGGTATTTCTATCTGTTGTAATGTTTCGGCGGGCTTCTGGTGTTCAGCCTTGACTTGCTGACACACTAAACACCTGGCTACATAGTTTGCAATGTCTCTTTTCATGCCATTCCACCAATAAAACTGTTTCAGGTCCTGATACATTTTATTTGCTCCCGGATGGATTGTATAAGCTGTCCGGTGTGCTTCTTCAAGGATTCTTTCTTTCAAGTTATCAACCATAGGGACACACAATCGTCCCTCCAACCGAAGTACCCCAAAATCATCAATAGAGAATTGGACGTCGTCCCCATTCTCTTTTGTTACTGTATCCTTGATTTGCTTGAGGTCGGTATCTTCATACTGTCTAGCTTTTCACTTCTTCTACCAGAGAGGATTTAGCTTGCAAATGGGCTAAAAGTGAGTTGGAACTTCCAATCTCAAACTGATTCCCCGTTTGTTCTACCTCGTGCAACTCTCTGATCAACGGTCTTCTTTCTTCACTTATTTGAGCAAGACTGCCCATAGATTTCCGGCTCAGAGCATCGGCTACCACATTAGCCTTTCGTGGATGATACAATATCGTGCAGTCGTAGTTTTTCAACAACTCTAACCATCGACGTTGTCTCAAGTTCAAGTTTTTCTGCTTGAAAATGTATTTGAGGCTTTTGTGGTCCGTATAAATTTCCCACGTCTCACCGTACAGGTAATGTCTCCATATTTTCAAAGCGAACACTACAGCAGCCATCTTAAGGTCGTGAGTCGGGTAGTTCTTCTCATGTTTCCTCAGTTGTCGCGATGCATACGCAATCACCTTGCCATGCTGCATCAAGACACACCCTAACCCGATCCTCGACGCATCACAGTATACCACATAGCCTCCTGTGCCTTCAGGTAATGCCAACACCGGAGCGGTAGTGAGGCTGTCTTTCAGATTCTGAAAACTCTGCTCACACTTATCATCCCATATGAACTTCACTCCCTTCTTAGTAAACTTAGTCATAGGTGCAGCAACCTTAGAGAAGTCCTGCACAAATCTTCTATAGTATCCGGCCAAGCCCAAGAAACTGCGAATTTCAGTAACTGAGGTAGGCTTGGACCAATTCTTTACCGCCTCTACCTTACTTGGATCAACGTGGATTCCCTCTGATGATACCACGTGACCCGAAAAGGCAACTCTGTCAAGCCAGAATTCACACTTAGAGAACTTGGCATACAATTTCTCTTCTCTCAACTTCTGCAATGCTAATCTCAAGTGTTTCGCATGTTCCTCAGAATTCTTTGAGTAAACCAAGATGTCATCAATGAAGACAATGACAAATCGGTCCAGAAATGGTTTGAAGACCCTGTTCATCATGTCCATGAATGCTGCAGGAGCATTAGTTAATCCGAAAGACATCACCAAGAACTCGTAATGTCCATATCGGGTCCGGAATGCGGTCTTAGGTATGTCTGATTCTCGAATCTTTAGTTGATGGTACCCAGATCGCAAATCAATCTTGGAAAGCCGCTTTGCACCCTGCAACTGATCAAATAAGTCATCTATCCTCAGCAGTGGGTATTGATTGCGGATCGTCACCTTGTTTAACTTTCGGTAATCGATACACAACCGCAAAGATCCATCCTTCTTCTTTACAAAAAGGATCGGTGCTCCCCAAGGAGAGAAGCTGGGTCTTATAAAACCCTTGTCAAGCAATTCTTGCATTTGTCTATGTAACTCCTTCAACTCTTTCGGAGCCATCCGGTAAGGTGGTGTGGAGATAGGTTGGGTGCTAGGTTGCAGCTCAATTTCAAATTCAATCTCACGATCAGGCGGCAACCTCGGCAATTCTTCTAGAAACACATCCAAAAACTCTCGCACTACTAGTACTTGAGTTAGTGCAAGTACTGCTATCGTGGTATCTTGAACCAAGGCCAAATACCCTTTGCATCCCTTTGCAAGTAACTTTGATGCCCTCAAAGCCGAGATCAAGCTTGGATACGATGCAGCTCCGTCATCCCGTATCACAAAAGGCTCCTCGTTTGGCATATTAAACTTCAAACATTTAGCCTTGCAGTCCACAATCGCATGGCAAGACGGCAACCAATCCATTCCGAGGATCACATCAAGATCAACCATACACAACAACCGAAGGTCTACCACGGTCTCATGACCATCGACCTCCACAATGCAAGACTTGTGCACATACTCTACTTGTACCGATTCTCCCATTGGAGTAGAGACCAGTACTGTTTCGTTCATTCTAGACGGACTTTTGTTGAATTTAGAGGCAAATGCATGTGACACATAAGAATGGGTGGAGCCGGAATTAAACATAACTCCTGCTTCAAGAGAGCAAACAATAAGGGTAACGGTCACAACTGCATTCGATGCATGAGCGTCCTGCTGAGAAAGTGCAAATACCCGCGCTTGTCCTCCACCTACTGCCCCTGGTCCTCTGCCACTAGATCCTGCACCACGACCTCTAGCTGCACCTATACTTGCTAGCTGTGGTGGTATGGTTCTTACTGGTGCGGCTGGAATAGGTGTACCCCTAGGCATCGGATCACTTCTCACACTTGTACCATCTTTTCTCTTTGGACACTCTCTAGCCATATGGCCCACCTGGCATCAGTTGTAACACCCACCTATCAGTCTCTGACATATTCCAAAATGAAATCTGCCGCAAGTCGCACACTGGGGCTTTGTCTTACCGGCATTTCCACCCCCTTGCACTCTCTGTCCCCCTTGAAAATTACTTCTTGTACCTGTTTCATGGGTGGTAGTTGAGGATTGTCCCCCTGCGGACCCTGAGTATCCTGCACCTCCACCTGTTGTCTTCCTTTTCTTACTTCCACCTCCTTGGTTGTCACTGCCTGTAATTAACTTGACCTTGGGATCAATAGAAGTCCCGTACCTCCTCCTGGTTTCAATCATCCTGGCATAGTCTACTGCTTGAGCTAAGGTCTCAAATTGTCTTCTCTGGGTAACAAAGCAGTAAATAACGGCTCCGTGAGACGGTGTATGAACCTCTTGATCCTCGCCTCTTCATCAGGAACCAACTCATGTGAGAATTGAACTAGTTCTATAAAAAGAATTCATACTCCGTCACGGTCATATTAGGCGTCATCCACAGCTCCTCGAATTGCTGACGCTTTGCATCTTTGGTGCCTTCAGATAAAAACTGACCGAGGAATTCCCTCTGAAAATCTTCCCAGGTCATCGGTGCCACTCTTCTTGAGTACCTCGTCTGTACGGACTCTATACATACTCTAGCAGCTCCCCTCAGCTGGAATGAAGCTAATTCCACTAACTCATGTCCTGAGCACCTCAGCATGTGCCCAATTCTGACTATGTCACTCACAAAGTACTGCGGGTCCTCTTTCTCACTAGTTTCGCAGAAAGTGGAAGGATGAAGCTTCAGAATTTTTGAAATTGGCAGCTCTCTGGGTGCTACCCGTGGCTCACGAGGCATTTCCTATGGTTGTTGTCATTCCCTATCCTCTTCCACAACAACCTCCATCTCTTGATTGCTAGGAACTCTCTCTTGTTCTTCCTCGCCGACTACTAACCGGCGTACTTCCCTCTGTATTTGTCTCGTCATCTCTTCTCTTAGTTCTTGAAATCCTGTCGTGAGCATTTCCGCCACAGAAGGTGCACCTGTCTCTACTTGAGGTTGAGGTTCCAGTGACTATCTCCTCTCTTCCCCTCTCACTTGTGCTCTCCCTCGACCTCGAGCACGACCTCTACCTCGGCCTCGGCTGGGCATTCCCTCCTCCCGAACTGATTCTCGATCAATTTCAGCAGGAGTTCCCCCTCCACCCCTAGTCTGTCTCGTGATCGGTGGCATCCCTATACTGCACAAGGACCACACCTAATGAGTACACATATAACAATGATATTTCATATGAAAGAGAGTAGAAAGAAAGGGTTGACTCAATTTCCTGGGTACTTCCACAAGTGCCTTTTTACTCCCACGTTGCGCCCAGGTTCACAACGAGGCGTAAACCGACATCCGGTCATACCTATGGCTTCAGTTAAAGTAAACCTGGCTCTGATACCAAGTTTTTCATGACCCCTAATCGGACATCCGTTACCGGCACGGGAAGTAGGATTTCTCCTATCCCGTAAGCCTTTAATCCCTGATTGACATTTTCACATGTTTATAACTACCCATTTCTAATACAGACAATATATAGTATTTATGGCCATCCATATCCGGTGACCTAAGTATCGTGCAATCCACGGCTCGCTCAACGCCGCTTCAGTCTATACATATACACATAATCACTCACACGTACATATATTATACAGATTGATCACACTCTTCAGGGCGGGTGATCTATCCTATTCACATGCAGAAGTCCTGTATACAGTCATACATATATTCAATCACACGCTTGCATATAGTTTACATATTGATCACACGCCTCAATGCGTGTGATCTATCCTATTCACATGCGGAAGCCATATTTTCATACAATCAGGTATTCAGTCACACACACACACACACACACATATATATATATATATATAATTTACATATTGATCACACCCCTCAAGACGTGTGATCTATCCTAGTTGCATGCGGAAGTCATATATACATATACATGATATACAGTATATCATAGCCTAAAGTCCCAACACCCAGACCTAACTTTAATCTGTATGAAGCCGACAATGCTAGAATAGGACGTATATATATACTGCAGCTGTATCTGTACAAACGCTACACCCAAAAAGGATTCATATACATATACATCACAACATATGTACGTAATCAAAATAACTACCGACGCGGACTAAGCGTACGGTCCTCAGATCTGTCCGCCTCCCTGAGAAGAAGTGGACGCGTTTCTGACTCCTGAACTACCTGTATCTGAAACATGTAAACAGGGGGTGAGTCCAACAAACTCCGTGAGAAGCTCCCCCATCCATGGCGTAGCAGCGGGTACCACTACAGCTGGGGAAAGGGAGCAATCACAACCACATGCGCATGAAACAGATTTATATTGTGACCTTTAATATGATCAGGCAATCAATATATCATATTCACAATTAAAAATCCTAATTCATGCTCCTAACATGTTTATTAATCCGTATGTCAACCAATCATAAACATATATCATACCTTTTCATAAGTCATACATAATTATGCTCGTAGGCATTCACTTTCTGTCTCCTGCATTACGCTAAGAGAAGTACTGGCCCGAAGGCATTCACTTTCTGTCTCCCGCATTACGCTAAGAGAAATACTGGCTCGAAGGCATTCACTTTCTGTCTCCTACGTTACGCTAAGAGAAATACTGGCCCGAAGGCATTTACTTTCTGTCTCTCGCGTTACGCTAAGAGAAATACTGGGCCGAAGGCAATGTCTTATTCGAACCTAGTTGATCAAACTAGGAACTTTCTGACTCCAAGGCACGCTTAGAGTAATAGCCGACGACTTATCTGACCCCGGTTAAACCAAGGTAATGGCCAATATGTGGCATACTTACTATTAACTGAATCCTGTCTGTCCGACCAGGATAACCGACTCGATCTACCCGAACTAACCTAAACAAGTTCAAATAACCTATTCGACCTTGAAAGACGCCCTATTAATAACTAGCTGCATATTACATGTGTGAATTAGCTAGGCCTAGTTTCCCCCGTTTCAATTATGCAACCCTCTCGCTCACAATTAACAACCTAGGTTCATTTTCCTCAATGTACCATATGGTTAAAACCTTTGTACGATGATCAATTTAAATGGGTTTCTAATATTAATAAAGCCTCACATGTGAAATTCCGACTCAATCCTACCCACGGTATCACATAAGGCTCGGTGAGCCAAAATAGCACATATACACCTTGAGGTTAATCACATAAGCACATATACTATTGCACGTTGACTGCTTACTTGCAAATCATACACGTGTAACACAAATTTATTCATATAAATATATTCCATATATCAATTTGCACAAAATAGAGCAAACCACATTTTCCACGTAGTCATCCAACCCTATGGGGCAGGGATGGGAGAGCCCCTCACCTCGTTGGCCCTCCTGTTCAGTCCTCGGAGTGCCTGAAGCTCCAATCGCTCTGTGGTGCCCTATACACATATATATTTAGGAAATTTAGAACGTGTAACTAAGCATCTAAAAATGCGCGTGTCAGGCTAATGCTCATGTACCCTCTTGATATTTCTAAGAACTAATTATTTAGTTCGTTACGTCCTCTTATTTACTCTTTCTGAAAGTCCAGAATGTCTCATATTCCACTTTCACACTTTTGAGCCATTTAGAACCTCTAATTGCTTAGGTTAGAGATTCCCACTAGTCTAAATTTCCCTTCATGTGTTCATATGGGTATTTAACTAATAACAAAATTAAATTCAAGGTTCAAAAGAGGCTCTAGCTTACTCATTCCACCGTCTCCCTTATTTGCCGAGTAAAAGCTTAATTATTACCTCTTTAATTATATATAAAAATATAGTTGGGTATAATTGGAGCCTTGGGACCAATTTAACGGGTCTTAGGTGTCCACCACGGACTTAGACCGAGGTGTCCAACCCACCGCACAGCTCTTTACGGTACTGTGGCTTAGTATTTCGCCTCCTTTTCACTAGTTTGGGTTCCGGTTGAGACGGTAAATACTCGGGCTTTATTCCCTTGTGTGATACCCGAGACTATTCTAATTAGCACCATTAGTTAAATTAAATTAATTAATTTAAAAGTGGAAAGTGAGATAAAAATACACACTAGCATATCACTTATTATGTGGTAAATATAAATTTTTGTAAAATCCTAATACTTATATTTTTTTTTATTAAATCAGATTTCTCTTTTTGTTTTTTTTAAGTGATATATATATATGTGTGTGTGTGTAATAGAATTAAGAAAAAGCAAGCAGATGAGAAAAGAAAAGAAAGAGAAGGCGTGAGAGAGAGCCCAGCAAGAGAAGACGCACGAGAGAGGGGAAGAGCTTGGGGCAACGTCTTGGCTGGAGGAGCTCATGGACGGCGTGCGAGAGTGGCCGGACGCACGCGTGGTGGCCAGAGTCGCCGTCCACCGGAGCCGGAAAACACCACCGTGTGCTAGAGAGAGAGAGAGAGTTCGGGTTAGAGAGAGAAACAAGAGGAAGAAAGCTTTCTCGCCGAAAAACTCGCTGGAAAACGCCGTTTCTTCACCGGGGAAGGTAGCCGGGAGTCTCCTCTACTTCGTATCGTCCTTCTAACCGGTTGAATCGAGGTGAGAAGTCCCGAAACTCTCAAACCCCAATTTTATCAATTTTAGGGATTTTTAGAAAGACCCCAATTGATTCAATCTGAGTATTCTGGGTCCTAAATTGAAGTATTTGCATGCTAGGAAGTGAGTTGGAATCTTAGGAACCAGAATCAAATTGATAGAATTTATCCGGGTTGGAAAAAGTGTAGGAAAATGTGGTTGTTAAGGTTTAAGGGTGTTGTGGAATGATTTGGGGTGCATTGAAAGGATGAATGATAATTATATAATTATTAAAAAAATTATTGGAATGTACGAGGGATTAAAACCCGAGTAATTCCCGTCTCACCCGGAACCCCGTTCGGGGAAAAAGAGACAATTTTCTAATTTTACGCGTATCCGGATATGTGTATTCGTGTGTAGGTAAAGTATTGAAAGTTAATTCGGTAAATGGAAATTTTAGACAAGTAGAATTTATGACTCTCTTGAGTCATAAATTCAAGACTTGGGTAATGGGACTTTCATATGGACACATAGAGATGAAATTGGGTAACCTTGCATTCCCAAATTCAACGTTTCCGAATAGCGTGATTAAGCAAGGGTTGGACACGATTAGAAGCATGCTAGGTGTCCTAAAACTAGTTGAGGGCATTTCCAAGCCAACAACTAGCCTATGGAATTAATTAGAAAGGACATGAGCATTAACATGACATGTATACGATAGTGGCTAAATTCTAAGTTTCTAAATTGCTCTAATACATGTGTATAGGTCGTCATACAGTAAGCGGACCTTCAGGCACACCGAGAGCCGATACGAGGGGCCAACCAGGTGAGGGGCTTTCCTATCCTTGCCCTATAGGGTTGACTGCGGATATGGATATATGGTTTGCCTTCTTGCCTATTTGTAGGAATTACATGTTAGATAACATGCTATTGTTATTCCTAAATTACAGTATATGTGAAAACGTGCTATATGTGTGTATGTGAATTGTAAAAGCAATGGTGGCTCAAGGAGCCTTATATGGAAAGAAGGTCCTCGGGACCTAAATGATATCGGGGGTAGGATCGAGTCAACTTTATTTGTGAGAGTCTTGTGATATTATAAACCAGCCTCATTCTTGATCACCTGAAAAGGGTGGTTGTGTATGTAACTTCTTAAAGGAGATGAACATAGGTGACTTGTTTTAAACCGAGAGTTTCCGAATTAGAAAACCACTTGGGAACTTAGAGTTGCCTAAGAAGAAGAGAAATGAGTAAGCAGTGGTCCATAGGGGTCATTATGGTACAACCTGGAAATCGAGTCGATCATGGATAGTCCGGGTAGATTGAGTCTGTTTGTCTTGAGTCAACCCACAGAAATACCAAGTATATGAGTACACCACATTGTGGCTATTGCCTTGGGTAAACCGAGGTCAGATGAGTCGCCGGCTATTGCTCCAAGTGAAGTCTTGGGGTCAGACTATTGTTCCAAGTAAAATCTTGGGACCAGGGGTTCCTAGAATGATCAACTAGGTTCCCATATTGCTCACGTGAGATATTGCCTTCGGGCCAGATTCTCTCCTAACGGAGATATTGCCTTCGGGCCAGTTTATGATTACGGTTAATTGAATACGGGTGACCACATGGAATTATATGTTAAATCATGATATGATGTATGTGTGAATTTAAATGTATGTAAATCCATGCTTTAAATTCTTTATTGTGAATATGATATATGTTAATTGCCTGACCACCTAATATATACAAATTTAAACCCGTTATATGCGTATGTGTTTGTGATTGGCTCCTCTTCCCCAGTTGTAGTGGTACCCGCTACTACACCAGGGATGGGAAAGCCTCTCACTGAGTCTGTTTGACTCACCCCCAATGTTACATGTTACAGACACAGGTGGTATAGGCATCAGGAGCGCTTCCACTTCATCTCAGGGAGGCGGACAGGCTTAGAGACCGCACGCATTGTTCGCGTGGGTAGTACTGTTGTATGTATTTTGTCAGGATATATATGTATATGATTCATTTTGGTATAGTATTGTTTTGTACAGTTGCTATATGCATATATGTATATGTCACACTCTAGAATTGTCGGCTTCATACAGGTTAAAGATTGGTCTGGTTGTTGGGATCATAGGTTATGATATGATGAATATCATGTGTATATATGTATATATGAATGTGACTTCCGCATGTGAATAGGATAGATCACACGCACTGAGCGTGTGGTCAATATGTAAATTTATATATATGTGTGACTGAATACTTGATTGTGTGAAAATACGGCTTCCGCATGTGAATAGGATAGGTCACATGCATTGAGGCGTGTGATCAATATGTATATTTTATGCAGGTGTGTGATTGAATATATATGCTTGACTGTACACAAGAATCCTGCATGTGAATAGGATAGATCACCTGCCCGGAAGCGCGTGATCAATATATATATTATATGTACGTGTGATTGATTATGTGTATATGTATAGACTGAAGCGGCGTTGAGTGAGCCGTGGATTGCGTGCTACTTAGGTCACCGGATAGGGATGACAATATATACTATATAATGTTTGTAATAGAAATGGGTAGTTATGCATATATAAGAATGTCAATCAGGAATTAGAGGCTTACGTGAGAGGAGAAATCCTACCTCCCGTGCCGGTCACGGACGTCCGATAGGGGGTCGTGACACCTTGTTTATTTCCAGCGATTACAACACTTATACTACTCCAATCCAAGCCTAAACATGCATCAAACTATCAATTTCGAATTTTAAAGTAATTTCCTAACCCAATTTTCCTAATTTCCGTACCCGGTCAATTCCTATGGTTTAACTTCGATTCTGAACCTCACTAAGTTTTCAATAACATCCACTAAGCTCAAATTTAACCCCGAAATGCCCCGATTGAAAGTATTTGAAGAATTTCTAAAATACCCAAAATTAGAGAAATTGGGGTTTTGAAAGCTTGGTGGGGATGAAAGAAGACTCCATCCACCTTTTCCGGTCACCGGCGCAAAAAACCACCGTGCTCCACCTTCTCTTGCTCTTGGGTTCGTTGCTCTCGTGCTTGGCTGCTTCGGTTTTTGCTTCTGCGTGCTTCTTTCTTTTTCTATTTTAATGTGTGTGCTTTAAATGGTTTCCCCCCCCCACTATCCTAATATATATATTTTTTATTATTGGTGTGTGTGAGTAATGGGAGGGGGTCACGGTTGACCCCCCATATATTTTAATATATATTATATTTTTTTCTTTTTTCTTTTTTTGCTTAGTACATAATAATAATAATATTAATAATTATTATTATAATAACAATATATATATATATATATATATATATATATATATATATTATTTAGTTATTTTATTTTCTTTTACCCCATCTTTTTTTCCCATTCCTTTTAGGTCCTAGAAAAATTTCATATATTCCATATTATTTTCTCCTTTATTTTATTTTTCTTTAATTCTTTAATTTAATTTATTTTTCTTTCTGAAAGAAAAAATAAATTAAATATTAATGAAAATAATCAAATCTAAATATCTCGGATATTACAGAAAACTTGATATTCATTTTTCTTTTTTTAATCAGTTTTCGCCGATGAGTGTTTCGAAAACTTTATATTCATTTTTATTTTTTAAATCAGTTTTCGTCGATGAGTGTTTCGAAAACTTGATATTCATTTTTCTTTTTTAGTAATTTTTCGCTGATGAGTGTTTCGAAAACTTGATATTCGTTTTCTTTTTTTAATCAGTTTTCGCCGATGAGTGTTTCGAATACATGATACTCATTTTTATTTTTTTTAATCGGTTTTCGTCGATAAGGGTTTCGAAAACTTGATATTCATTTTTCACTTTTTAGTAAGTTTTCGCTAATAAGTGTTTCAAAAACTTTATATTTATTTTTCTTTTAATTTTTTAATCAGTTTTCACCGATGAGTGTTTCGAAAACTTGATATTCATTTTCCTTTTTTTAATCAGTTTCGCCGATGAGTGTTTCGAAAACTTTATATTCATTTTTATTTTTTTTAATCAGTTTTCGTCGATGAGTGTTTCGAAAACTTGATATTCATTTTTCTTTTTTTAGTAAGTTTTCGCTGATGAGTGTTTCGAAAACTTGATATTTATTTTTATTTTTTTAATCAGTTTTTGCCGATGAGTGTTTCGAAAATGTGATCAAGTCAGATATATAGTAAGACTTAGAAGGGTCATCATTTGTAGTTGAAATGTAAATAAAAGAAAATAAAAAAAATACATAATATAATGGAATAATAATAAATAAACAAGTAAATAAATAATAATTGTGTGTATATATATAGATAAATGAACTTACTTAAGATTTGATGGGATATATAAAATTGATAGAATTGTGATATTGATGTTACACATTTTTTACTAAAGAAAGTAAAAATATATTTTTTGGAATGGAATAAGATTTTAATAGGTTTGGGGTTGAGAATTTAAGAAATTAAAATAAATATTAAAATTCAGTACACAAGATTATAATTTAGTTGAAATGTGATTACATGAATTTTACTGATCTCACAGTTTAAATTTGGAAATTTTTCGAATATAAAAATTATACTGGGTAGGAAATTTTTATCTGCAAGAGACATAATGACAAATATTTTTAATAGGCCTATCATTTTCCAAAATTTTATAAACTTTCCCATTTTTACCCATAAATAAATCTAAATAAGAAAGTCTCATCAGAAATTTATTTTACCATACCCCAAAAGTTGTCAAATGTCCAAATTACCCTTAAATTCCAAACCCAACAGAAGTGAGCATCTTCTTCTTCAGCAAAAGGAAGAACCACGCCATTCTTCTCCATTCCTTTTATCTCTTCTTCTTCACATTTTCTCTCTTAGGGCAAGCAACAAGTGAAGAAATCCTTCACTTTCCACCATGTTTCTTGCTTCCTCCCACCAATTCCATGCCTCATCAAGCTCCCTCTACCATTGTTAAGCATTAACAAGTTTGGGCAACCTCCATGGATTTCCAAATTCGGACTTCCCCAAAGGTAAGCATCAAAACCTTGTTTTCACCTCTTAAATCATAGGTTTCTTGATGGGAATGAGTTACCTATCAATAATATATCACCTTAGGATCATTTTTGAACATAGAGATCACCCAAATACTGAGTTCTATGGAGATTTCTACCCTAGGGTTTCTAACCTACGAATTTTGGCAAAATTTATGGAATTTATAAATTTTCTTAAACTTGATGGCATGTATGGACTTCAAATGAATTATTTAGGTATTCTAAATGATTTGTAAGAATGCCCAATAATTGGAATAATGATATGTGAACATTTGGTGAAAATGAGAACTTTTCATATTTGGCAAATTCTCCATTGATGGAGGTTGGAGAGTGAACAAGTTTGTAAACTTGTTTATTTATGCATTAATTGAGTTGAACTAAAAGAGAACACCAAATGATGACCATAGGTCAAGTAAATGAACTTGGGGATTGGATAAATGTAAGAATTCATAAGAAAAGAAACTAGGAAATTGTATGAAATTTGATATCGATTCAATTGATTGTATGTGATAGGGTTCAAGTACTTTCTTGGAGACCAGAGTGCTCAAAGGGAATGCTAAGTGAAGTGGCCAAGGTGAGGGCTCTTTCATCTCTGCTCCTAGGGTTGTATGCTTATGTGGATTACATGACTATGTGTATTCTCTGCTTGTCTGATATGTGTTAGCTAGAGGTATAGGATGCTAAAAGAATAAAATAACTAGAAAATAGGTGGTGGAAAGTAGCTTGGATAGGAAGACATAGGAGTAGAGTGTAATTGTTTGCTACGATTGGTGTGCTACAAATCCAACTCATACACTCCGGAGGCATGGTGAGTAATTTATTAAATCTTTTCCATGACGGTGGCAAGAGTCCTTGTACGGAAGGACTAAGCTTTTATTTTGAAAACTCGTCACGACGGTGACTTAAATTATAATCATGCAAAGGGAGTTATTGGTGGGTTTTGGATTTGATTATCCTAGCGATGTGATACATCGACTAGAACAACGTCATATGGCACTTGAGACCGCAGTTTTATAATCACCATGACGATGGTCATTGCCCTATCCTGGCAATAGGGTCAGAAAGGATTTATATTGCTATGACGATAGCTTGAGGTTCAGAGAGTGCATCTGGACGGGTATATGAGTTATATTCTGTTGAGGATACTTGTCCATATTAACAAGGAGAGGAATTGTTGATCCTTCGGGAAAGATACAAAGAATCCTATTCATATGTGAGACTAAGGTAAGGAGACATGGGAGGAACCTACGGGTGAATCGTGAGCCTAACCTAGAAAACATAAATCATCCTGTGGAGTTGGTCCAGGGTGTGACAGTGGCCATGCTTCGAGACGTCGTGCCGTGCCCGCCATGTGGCCTGGTTTGGTAATGGACGAGTGGGCTCAAGCTATTGCCCCGCAGTGAGGGGTCAGGATGTGCCACTTGGTGGCTACGGATCAGTTGTTTGATAGATAGATGTTGATTGTGCTTGATTAACAGAATTGTCACGAGGTGACTAGTACCCAAGTGAATGGGTTAAGCATTGTTTGATTAACAGAATTTTCACGAGGTGACCAATACCCAAGTGAATAGGTTAAGTATGCTTTGCCACGTGGTGGCCAGTAACCCGAGTGCGCGGGTTTGAAGTAGAAAAGCCACGTAGTGGCTAGTAACTACCCTAGAGTGGGGGAGATTAAGTAGATGTATGTTATAGTATCTGTGTGTAGGTACAACTTGTCTGTGTTTGCATATGATTGCTGATTGTGCAGCGTAGTAGTGACGTACAGGATTACGTCACCACAACGTCTTGGTTGATTCAGATATGCTGAACGTGAGAAGACCGGTAAGTAAAAGCCGGCATTATATGTTATATCTTTACTTGTTGAGTGATGATGTGAATTAAACTGCTACATGCTTGTATCTGTTAAATGCATATGAGTGGTTGGGTGAAATATCTGTTGTTGTGTGGTCGCCAAGAATGTATGCTAATTAATAGTAACTAGTTGTTCTTGCATGTGGTTGTATATGACTCCCAAACCCAGCGCTATGGTACCCACCTTGCGCCGGGGATGGGAGAGTCCTCACAGAGTCGCGTGGTTAAGACTCACACCTCATTTTTACTACACAGAGACAGGTTAAGTACAGGTGGAAGAAGTCTCGGTGGAACGAGGGTGAATAAAGTGTAATTGTAATTTAATTTACTTTATTGTTGTATCCTAAAGTAAAGGGTAGACGTACCCAATTAGATTGTATTACTAAATCTAGAACTGTCAGCTTCACACACCTTAAAGATCAGGATTTATTTTCCTGCGATACAGGGAAAATTTATTTTCAAAATATATATATATATATATATATACATATATCTGTTGCATGTGACTAGGATAGGCTGCATCTTCGGATGTGTAGCCAGTACAAAAGGTTATATATATTATGTGTGTTTTCCTATATCTATATCCTGAAGCGGCACTGGCCGTGAATTTGCTTGCCTAGGATAGGCCACCATTTCGGTGTAGCCATGATATTATAATGCATGTGAATGTATTTTCAATAATAGATATTCTGTCAATTAGGTGATAAGGCTTACAGGCTTAAGGGTATTCCCTGTGTCTATGCCGGTCACGGTCCTTTAAACGGGGGTCGTGACAGTGCAATCCACGGCTCACTCAGCGCCGCTTCAGTCTATACATATACACATAATCACTCACACGTACATATAGTATACATATTGATCACGTGTTTCAGGGCGGGTGATCTATCCTAGTCACATGCAGAAGTCCTGTATACAATCATACATATATTCAATCACACGCTTGCATATAGTTTACATATTGATCACATGCCTCAATGCGTGTGATCTATCCTATTCACATGCGGAAGCCATATTTTCATACGATCAGGTATTCAACCACACATACATATAATTTACATATTGATCACACGTCTCAATGCGTGTGATCTATCCTATTCACATGCGGAAGTCATATGTATATATACACATGATATATATTATATTATAGCCTATATTCCCAACACCAAGACCTAACCTTAATCTATATGAAGCCGAAAATGCTAGAATTCAAGTGTGATATATATATATACACAGCAGATGTAAACATACATACGCCACGCCAAAAAAGGATTCATATATATATATACATCACAACATATATACATAATCAAATTAACTACCGACGCGAACAACCACATGCGCATGCGCATGAAACGGATTCGTATTATGATCTTTAACATGATCAAGCAATCAGTAAATCATATTCACAATTTAAAATCCTATTTCATGCTTCTAACATATTTATATCCG
This sequence comes from Senna tora, assembly GCA_014851425.1. Lineage (NCBI taxonomy): Eukaryota > Viridiplantae > Streptophyta > Magnoliopsida > Fabales > Fabaceae > Senna > Senna tora. Next base: position 14,772,090 of record CM026263.1, on the reverse strand, counting down.
CATGTAAATCAATCATAAACATATAACATATGGTTCCATAGTTAACATATACTTGTGCATGTAGGCACTCACTTTCTGTCTCCCGCATTACGCTAAGAGAAATACTGGCCCGAAGGCAATTTCATGTACGAACCTGGTTGGTCACACCAGGAACTTTCTGACTCCAAGGAATGCTTAGAGTAATAGCCGGCAACTTGTCTGACCTCAGTTTAAACCAAGGTAATGACCACTATGTGGCATACTTGCTGACGTCATAATCCTGTCTGTCCGATCAGGATGACCGACTCGATCTACCCGAACAACCTAAACAAAATCAACTAACATATTTAACCTTGAAAGACGCCATATTTGTAACTAACTAAATATCATACGTGTTCTTTAGTTAGGCCTAGATTTCCCCCGTTTTCGCTGATGAGTGTTTCGAAAACTTCATATTCATTTTTCTTTTTTTAATCAGTTTTCACCGATGAGTGTTTTGAAAACTTGGTAGTAATTTTTCATTTTTTAATCGGTTTTCGTCGTTGAGTGTTTTAAAAACGTACTATTCATTTTTCTTTTTTTTAAATAGTTTTCGTCGATGAGTGTTTCGAAAAATTGATATTCATTTTTCTTTTTTTAATCAGTTTTTGCCGATGAGTGTTCTGAAAACTTGATATTCATTTTTCTTTTTCTAATCAGTTTTCTCCGATGAGTGTTTCGGAAACGTAATATTCATTTTTCTTTTTTTCTTAAATAGTTTTTGCCGATGAGTGTTTCGAAAACTTGATATTCATTTATATTTTTCTTAATCAGTTTTCGCCGATGAGTGTATCGAAAACGTGATATTCATTTTTCTTTATTCAATTAGTTTTCACCGATTAGTGTTTCGAAAACTTGATATTCATTTTTGTTTTTTTAATCAGTTTTCGCCGATGAATGTTTCGAAAACTTGATATTCATTTTTATTTTTTTAATCAATTTTCGTAGATGAATTTTTCGAAAACTTGATATTCATTTTTCTTTTTTTAGTTTGTTTTCGCTAATGAGTGTTTCGAAAACTTCATATTCATTTTTCATTTTTTTAATTAGTTTTTGCCGATGAGTGTTTTGAAAAGTTGATATTCATTTTTCTTTTTTAATTAGTTTTAGTCGATGAATTTTTTGAAAACATGATATTTATTTTTCTTTTTTTAATAAATTTTCACCAATGAGTGTTTCGAAAACCTGATATTCATATTTCTTTTTAATTAGTTTTGGTCGATGAGTGTTTCGAAAACTTCATATTCATTTTTCTTTTTTTAATAAGTTTTCACCGATTAGTGTTTCGAAAACTTGATATTTATTTTTCTTTTTTTTAATCAGTTTTCGCCAATGAGTGTTTCGAAAATGTAATATTCATGTCACGACCCCAAATCGGGAGTATGTGACCGGCACGGGAATAGATTTTTACCTCTAAACCCGTAAGCCTTATCCTGTAAACATGACTATACTACCCTGCTATACAATCAATATATATATATATATATATATATATATATATATATATATATATTATACTATTGGCCACACCTCACTCGTGGCCTAATTAACCTGCAATCCGCGGTTCGCTCAATACCGCTTCAACTCAATCCAGTATATAGATATATTTATCAGCTCTCATAATATAGATATTAATATTATATTGACCGTACGTCTCAATACGTACGATCTATCCTATTCACATGCAGCAAGCACACATAAAATATATCCATATCATATTGACCGTACGCCTCTATGCGTACGATCTATCCTATTCACAAGCAGAAGTTTATATATATATATATATATATATATATATATATATATATGAAGCATCAGCTGCTTTTTTTTTCCTAAACCCACCCACACACACTTCCATTCATTTCACGCAAAAGCATTCCTTTGAACGTGCCCTAAACCATTCGACGCAGAGCAAGAAACACTAAAGCCATTCCTTCACAGAGCAACGGTGACGGAGGCGAGCGGCCTTGAAGACGACGGCCAACGGCGTTGACATCGAGTGGCACTATAAGCTGACAACTCCGTTCTATCTCCACCGAAGGAAGAGCATTTTTGGTTTCTGCGTTTTGCTTATTCCCTTCTTTTGTTTTCAGAACACTTCGAATAGCAGTTGGCGTTGCGAGAACTTGCTGAAATTGATTGGGTAAGTATTTTCGCTTTTGTTTTGTTTTTCAGAGCACTTCACTTCTGGGCATTTCTCTTTATTTGTTCATTTTCTCTGCTGCAATTGACTCTTTGCCCTAAACTCTCTGTAATTTCTGGTGATAATCTTGTATCTTACCATTTTATAAGTTCCCTAATTTCACTTAATTTAATCTAATTTCTGGAGAGGGGAATGTCATTTGTTTGGCCAATTTCAGAGGTGTCCTCTTTAGTTTTATTTTCTGATATGCCCACTACTGGCCAATTTCAGAGCTGTCCTTTTTAGTTTAATTGTCAAAGGGATACATACCCAAAAACCTATCAAGGTTGATACACCCTATTAGAAGTTTCTTGCATTATATTGATTCGCCTAAATCTGGAACTTGAAGAGCAGAGCACAAATATCTAATATGCTATTGCTGTGTTGGTGAGCTAGAACTAAGAAGATGAGTGATATTTAGTAAGAGAAGGGCTTTGCCAATTTATAGGGGAAATGAAGAAGAAAGAAAGAGAGGGAAGACATGTGGAAAAAGAGGAGATAAATAGATTTAGAATGGGAAATGTGATGGAATTGGGATGGATGCAAGAAAAGGAAAGTTCCAGAACAAGTGGGGAGAACCACAAACGTGTGCTATGCACAATAGGTGGCCAATGGCCATCCATAAATATGTAGTGTAGGACCACTGCCTCCACCTCATCACCTCCATTCCCACATTCATAAATCATAATCATAGGGTTAGCTTAGGGGCATCCAAACACTGTTAACAATTTGGATCCCTTTTTTTCGATTAAAATAAGTTCAAGGTTCCACATTAATTAGAGATCCACAACAAAGCAGGAAAACAACTACTAAGCAATAACACAACTTCTATTCTAACTAAATCTAATACCAACCAAGTTAGCTTCAAAGGCAGTAGAGATTACTTTTTTTTCGGATCCCTTAAATCCTCTTAAATTCTCATTCAATCCACACATTTCAGAGGTGTTTTGTTTTATCAAAGCACTTCACTTCTGGGTATTTCTCTTTATTTCTTCCTCAATGAATTCTGGCGACATCATCATCAATCCAAGAAATGTGTGGGAGGGAAAATCCTAGAAGCTGGATTAGCAACCTAGCTGAGAAGGAACGACATAGGTTGTCTGGTTCCATCCATCCCATTCCATGATCAGAAGCATAGTTACTGATTGTAAATTCTCTCTATGTTTGAAAGTAGTGCGAAGTTGGAAAAAAATTATGACTCTTATATGTTCAGTTTTTCTAAGATTTATTGGAAGTTTATTTGATGTTGCCTATTGCCTATGCTTTTCTGTGAAGTTATTACAGTTCAGTACAACAATCGTACACCACAAAATATTATAGCTTAATCAATCACCTATTTGTGTTGGGGTGCTCTGTTTGTTATAGTGAGTAGTCATGATATTTTAAAGGTCCTTAAAATTTTTTACTTGTTTAAATTTAGTCTCTGAATCATGAAAATATCAAATTATGATGTGATGTGAGCTACTTCTTGTTAGTACTGGATTGTACAAATTTTGCAGCTTATTATAGCTAACCGCTTTTCATATAGTTATAATTAATCAAATTTCATCAAGTTAATTAAATATTCAATAACCTGATTATACCCTTAAATTATGAATTTTTGTAACCTGCATATGTTGTTTAACCAAGTAGAATAGTATTCCATTCAGTCTTATTTGGTCATCCCTGCATCCTCATTCCTCATCATATATAATATACACTATTCTATTAAAGTTTTGGATAAAAAATCATATGTTTGCACAAATTACAGAATTTAAAGAAATCACTTTTTATATCTGCATATGGCTTATACTTTAGGATTTTTTTAATTTTAGCCTCTATATATATATACAGGCTAAAATAAAATCCAATTCTTCCATAATTGTTTTTTTTCCCAAAATTCTTCCACTTATTGTTTTTTTGGTATTGTGACGGCACTGCTATATATATGTATAAAATTTTTTACATTTTTGCCATAGAATTTTCTAATAATAAATTTAATTTATACTCTTTATCTTTCATGTAAAAAAATAATCTTCTTTGTTCTCTATGATTTGTAATCTCTTCGTTGTATTGTCTTCTACATAAAAAACGTCCCCCAAAAATGATGGTGGGCTGGCTGAGTTGTAAGCCCTTTCTGCAATATATGGTTGGACTTGTAGATGGTGATGGATATCCATTTATTCAATTACAAGTTAAGAAGTAGTTTATTTTGGAAGGAACTCATTGGGCTGAAGGCCCATAAGGACAATGTATTAGAGCCCGCCCAATATTCTGATAAGAGAAATTATGAAAATTGAAAAGTCACTAATTTATTTTACTTCTTATCTTTTTCAATAAATATACAAAAAAAAGGGTAAGCATTAAAATTTTAAAAAGTTTATTCCAATCTCATTAGTATTGTATTTGCATGTCTCGGCCACATCATTAATTAATTATGACACATTGTACCTAATAATTTAGGCTGTACTCATCTATGCATTATTATTAATCAATATATAAATATTATGGGGCAACAAGATATTATCTTACTATCCATTCCTTCCTTAGTTATGACTTGTTCGATTGGAGAATTTATTTTAAATGAGTAAGAATGAAATTAAAAATAATATAATTATATTTGATAAAAGATAAAATGGAGGGATGAGAGAAGAATGAGATTGAAATAAAATAATAATTTTATATTTATTTAAAGATTAAAATTTACTCTATGGAGGAACATTTTCAATTTTTATGGCACTTCCCTTTTGGTGTTAATCGGAATGGGCTACGTCAATTGTGCCACTATAATGATATTTTTGTTGGATTGACATTGCATGTTTAAATAAGTATATGAAAATTAATTAATGAGATCTTGTTCTTTTTTCTTTTGGGTACTTTTTGAATCAATGTAATTGAAGGATACTGTTGAAGGATCCTCTTGAAAATTATGTATAGTTAATGAATAAAATAGTGATTAATCTTTACAGTCTAGTATGTTGTTGTGTTGTTTATTTTCCGCAGGTTCAATTGCGGCTTGACTAAATTGCAAGGTTTCTAAAGTTGTGCTTTTATTTCCCACTACATCAATATAGTTGAAAGTAAGTATGAGATAAAAGTTAATATTTTATTATCAAACTCTTTGATTGAAGTATGAACATCTTTTCTTGCATTGCTATTTTGCTACATTTAAGTCTAAGTTGACCTTTAGCTCAAGGAAATTTGTTGACATGTTCTAATTCTAATATAGTTTATGTTGTTGTATTCACTTTGCAAAAAAGTGTTGTTGTTGTTGTATCTACCTCTTAATTACTCTTGGGTTATGCTTTGAATTAATTTCTTATTCTGATTTAGGTATGGTTATGGATAGAAGTTGGATTAGTAGGCCACGTTATTCACCAGAATATGTTGCTGGTGTAGAAGATTTTCTCGATTTTGCATTCTCTAGGCCTTATGTGGAAGGGATTGTGAAATGCCCATGTCTCTCATGTGGTTTTAAAAAATGGTTTAAAAGGGACGTTATGTTTGATCACTTGATATGCAATGGGTTCCCATTAGAGTACACTACTTGGATTAGGCATGGTGAACGGGTAGAGGGAGATGCTCCTACTACTCCTTTGGTACAAGTGGAGCAAGTAGGTGGGGAAATGCAAGATTTATTACACGATGCCTTTGGGGTCTTTAGAGAAAGAAATACTGATGAACCAGAGTCATCCCACCATCCAAATAGTGAGGTGCACATTGGTTCCACTAGTGGAACAAACGAGGAAAATTGCAAATTCAATGACTTGATGAATGATGAAAATCAGGAATTGTATGAAGGTTGTACGAAGTATTCAAAGCTTTCCTTTTTGGTTAAACTTTATCACATTAAATGCTTATGTCGAGTGAGTGATAAAGCAATGGACATGATTTTGGAATTGTTGAGGGATGCATTTGGAAATGCAAGGCTTCCAAAATCATTTTATGATGCCAAAAAGACCATAAACATGTTGAGTCTTAATTATCAAACTATCCATGCTTGTCCAAACGATTGTATGCTATATTGGGGGAATGATGCTGGGCGTGACAAATGTAAAACATGTGATACTTCTAGGTGGAAGACAAATACAAGGGTGGATAGTAACAATGGACGTGGTGGAAATAAAAAACGAAAAAAGAGACCTGCAAAGGTGTTACGTTATTTTCCACTAACTCCAAGATTGTATATGTCCACTAAAACAGCTGAGCATTTGAGGTGGCATGCTACAGATCGAAACTTAGATGGTCTTCTTAGACATCCAAGAGATGGTGAAGCATGGAAGTCATTTGATGTTCAATACCCAGAATTTGCTGAAGAACCTAGAAATGTTAGACTTGGGTTAGCTAGTGATGGTTTCAATCCTTTTGGAGCAATGAGCACTAATTATAGCATTTGGCCAGTTATTTTGATTCCATACAACTTTCCACCATGGATGTGTATGAAGCAAACATCTTTAATGTTGTCTATGATCATACCTGGGAAAAAAATGCCTGGAAATGACATTGATGTCTATCTACAACCACTAATAAAAGAATTGAATGATTTGTGGGTCGAGGGCATTGAAACATTTGACTCTTCAACTAACCAAATGTTCAAAATGCGAGCTGCATTGTTATGGACTATAAGTGATTTCCCAGGGTTAGGTAATCTATCTGGATAGAATACCTACACCGGCTATGCTTGTCCGTCATGCAATTTTGATCAAAAGCCTATGAAACTTACCAATGGAAAAAAATGCTCCTTCATGGGTCATCGTAGATTCTTGCCAGCACAACATAATTATAGATTTAATCAAAATCGTTTTGATGAGACAATAGAAAGACGGGATCCTCCAATTCAACTAGATGGTGCCATGATACTGAATCAAACGCAAAGCATTAATGTGACATTTGGTAAGCCTCTAGAGCCAGATTCAGTAAGAAAAAGACCACGTGCAGGTGTGACACAGCAATGGAAAAAAAGGAGTATATTTTTTCAATTGCCATATTGGGTTAATCTTAAGTTGCGACACAATTTCGATATGATGCACATTGAAAAAAATGTAAGTGACAATGTGTTGTATACTTTGTTGAATGAAACTGGAAAGACAAAAGATAACTTGAGTGCTCGAAAAGATTTGCAATGTTTAGGAGTGAGACCAGAGTTATGGCCAGATGCAAATGGGAAATATAAATCTGCTTGTTTTACTATGAATAATCAGCAGAAGGATGTTTTCTTACAAACATTAAAGGATGTGACAGTGCCGGATGGTTATGCATCCAACATTTCTAGATGTGTTGACACGAAGAATCGTAAAATCTCAGGCTTGAAAAGTCATGACTCTCATGTACTCATAGAGCATTTACTTCCAGTAGCATTGCGAAATGCACATATTGACCCTAAGGTTACTGCAGTTGTGATGGACTTGTGTGTGTTCTTTAGGAAGTTATGTTCTCCTGTGTTAGATATCAAGGAGCTTGACCAACTTCAAGAAACAATTGTGGTCACACTTTGTCAACTAGAGATGTTATTCCCGCCTTCTTTCTTTACAATCATGGTGCACTTGGTAGTTCACTTGGTTGATGAAGCAAAACTTGGAGGTCCAGTTCAGAATCGATGGATGTATCCTATTGAACGGTATTCCTTAATTTAATTTAGTTTTATTGAAAGTAGTGTTTTCTATTTTTATTTTCTTTTGTTTTGACAACTGTATGTATAGGTACCTTGGACATTGTAAGACTTATGTAAGAAATAAGGCTCAAGCAGAAGGCTATATTGCTGAGAGTTATCTAGCTGAAGAAATATTGAACTTTTGTTCAAGGTATCTAGATGACATAGAGACAAGATTCAATAGGCCGAGTCGTAATGACGATGATGTTTGTACTGAGAACTAAGGGTCACAAATGTTCCCGCAATTAGGTCGTCCAGTTGGTAGCATCTCAAACTTTGAACTAACTCCTACTGAAAGATTACAAGCACATCGTTGTGTCTTGTTCAATTGTAAAGCAATTGATGGGTTTGTTCAGTAAGTGTTACATACTAGTCTATCTGTTTTTAGTTTATAAAATAATATGGCTATGTAACTAACTTGGTAAATATATTGTAGACAATATAGAGATGACGCGAAAGCTATGCTTCGCCGTCATACCAGATCTGCGGTGGCGATTGACAAGCATGTCACAAAAAATTTTGCTAATTGGTTTAAAGATTATGTAAGATTGAATTTTTTGTAAGATATATATTTTATTAAAACACTAAGTGTATGTTGTTAAAATATTTTGTGGATTGTTTTAGATTGGCAAGAATGACAATGAAAATGTGTCGGATGATATCAAAATCCTTGCACGTGGTCCTCAATCAATGTCTAGGATATTCAGTGCAGTCAATATTAATGGCTTTAGGTTTCGAACACTAGCAAGAGAAGAAGGATTGAAAACCCAAAATAGTGGTGTGTGGGTGTCATCACAAACTAGATGCTATGCAAGTGCAAAAGATGCGAATGTAGCACTTGCAAACCTCTTATACTATGGCAAGTTAGTAGATATTATCGAATTGAACTACTATGGTCATATGAAAGTTATGCTTTTCAAATGTTTGTGGGCGAGCACTAGAGGGATAAAAAAGGATGACTTTCAGTTTAATTTGGTTAATTTTTCCCGATTGATTCATACTGGAGATCATGTAGACAATGAGCCTTACATATTGGCTTCAGATGCTCAAATGGCTTTTTATGTGGATGACAAAACAAACTTGCCATGGAGTGTTGCAATCCATGTGAAGCCTCGAGACCTATATGAAATGGGTGATGAAGTAGACATTGATGAAGAAGATATTGGTCGTCATATTCAACAGGCATATCCAGAGCAACAAATAAATTCCATTTTTCCTGTTGACATTGATAACTTACAACTGTTAAGGGGTGATGAAGAACAGATTCCTGATGAACCAACTAACAATGTTGATGTGGTGTTTGATAATAGTGATGAAGATGACATGGTTTGTTTATTACAGTGTTCTACATATATATTCTACCGTAGCTTGTTTGTCTTACACTGCTTACATTATGTGATATTCTATCATAGTTATGTTTATATTTTAAATGTTTTTTTCTTATATTATAACCATATTTTTTATTGTCTTTCAGGATGCAACATAATAAGCGTAAACGATCATCCAGAACCAGACTAAAAGTTGATGCTTTGATACAAAAGATATATGAGGCTCCTCTTGCATCAGCTGCTCCTCCTACACAACCACTTGGCACATCATTCCATCAGGAAATGACTATGAATTCTGCTCAAGTTGAGGCCTCACCTGCAGCAACTGCTCCTCCTACAGAACCTGTTGGTACTTCTTCCCAACAGGAAGATGTGGATTCTGCTGAAGCTGCATCTGTACGAGTTTCCAGTGAAGAACAAGGTTTGAACAAAGATTGGACAGTGGACATTATTCGTAAGTATCCAATTTGAATTTATTTTTATTGATATATATATTTTTGTTATTGTCTTACAATATATATATTTTTATTGTCTTATTTATTTTTATTGATATATTACAATACATTATGCATGGCAGATGAAAATGGACTTATTACACAAGAGAGGATGAAGGCAAAGAATGTGTGGAATTTACCAACGGGAAAGAAGGTGATTTGTCAAGTTAATTAATTTGGGCAAGGACTTGGTGCTGCTGGAGGTTTAATTGGATTCTGGTTGGGGAATATGGCTACTGATTGTGAGTTGATTCCTCTAAACTTTTGTAATTGGAAGGAAGTGCCTGAACAATATTTTAATGATGCAGTTTCACTCATTGAGGTATGATGTGGATTTTCCATTGTTCGTCTTTATTTGTTTTCAATTAGTTGTTTGTAATTAACGTTTCAATGGTTTTCAATTCAGAGTAAGATTGCATTTTCACAACGCAATGTATTAAAGTGGGCTTGGAGATCGTTAGGGGACAAAAGAAGGGACTATAGAAGTAAACTATCTGTGATAATAAAAAAACTTCAAGTAAGAGACGAGATCATGAAAGCGCGTCCTCCAAAAGTACCACAAGACCAGTGGAATAGCTTTGTCGACTACCGACTAAGTGACAAATGCATTGTAAAATTTCATATATTACATGTAATTTAATTTTGTTTTTATATAACATGATTAATTTTATTTGTCTTTCATGTGTAGGAGATGTGCATTCAGAACCAAGAGAATCGGAAGAAATTAAAATTTCCTCACACGGGTGGTTCCAAAAGCAATGCGAGAAGGAAGAATGAGATGGTGATTTAAAATTTTGTTCGTTCATATATTAGTTACTAGTTTTTTTTAAATGTTAAACAATGTGTTTATTTCTTGTTTTTTAGGAAGTAAAAAAAGGCCGACCAGTGAGTCGAGCTGAGTTATTCATTGCAACCCACACAAAAAAGGATGGGAGCTATGTTAATGAGGATGCCAGAGCAACTGTGGTAATGTATTTTGAGTTTTAATCTTTTTGCTCTAATATATTATAAAAGGTTGCTCTGGTTTGGTTTGCATTGTTGGAGCTGTTATACAATTTTTATTCTTGGTGCATGTATTTTTATTCTAAAAAAAAAATGTGGTTTCTGTTTTGAGCTTCTTTATCTATTGTTGTGCTTTTCTCAATATTTGGTAGCGTTGGACAATGATGGACTGATAGATGATGGGTAGGTCATTAGGCAAAGGGTAAGCAAAATTAAAGGTTGATCCTCATGAAGGAAGTCCGATCCAAGTGGTAATTGAGAAGATGATGAATGAAAATTGTCATTTCTTGTTTTGATTATTTTATATTCATTACATTCTATTTAGCATTCTAGACTTTTTTTATGGTGGCATGATACTATGTGTTGAATTGCATCCGTAGATGGTAGCATGATACTATGAGTTTTAGATATTGGTGGCTAGTCTTCTCCTTAAAATATCTTGCTGCTTGTCAATGTGCCTTGTTATAGGATTATTGGGTTTCATCTCTGAGTTCATTCTTTGTCTCCATTCATTCTTCATTTTTGACAATGTGTTCATGCTTTGACTTTATATATCTTTTGGTACAAAGTTCTGTTTTAACTCTTTGTTGATGAGTGCTTAATTTTTAACTCCTTGTTATACATAGATAATTGTTTCTTATCACTCTTACTCTTCATGTTTTTATGCATGTTGTACTGATTTCTCCCTTTCTTCATCTGTTGGTACAATGATATTTTGCTATGATTAATTAAATAGTACTTTAAATACTTTTGAGAAATGTGTTGATATTGTTATTAATATACTTACTGAACTACTTTTTTATTTTTTCATTATGCTTCTGAAATGTTGTTAGAATGTCTATTGGATATGCTGATTTGTGAAATAATACATGTTTGAAATTTTAGGAAAAAGTTTCAGAAAAACTTCGTGAGCAAGAATCTTTAGAGTCATACACTGGTGTGGTTTCATCAGATGATGCATTGGGGCAAGTGCTAGGCAAGGAGCATTCTGGACGAGTTCGAGGGTTAGGATTAGGTCCATGCCCTTCTCAAGTTTTTGGGCTACCCAAATATCGGTTTAACGACTTCAATTTCAGTACTACAAGTAGTGGACATTCAACTGAAGGATCCTTGCAATCAGAGTTAAGTTCAGTGAAAGAAGAATTAGAAGCTCTAAAAAAGGAGCGTGAAATGGAGCAAGCTCGCATGAAAGAGAAGTTCGAAGCTCTAGAAAAAGAGCGTGAAATGGAGAAAGCTCAGCAAGTTCATGTAAATCACATGGTCAAGTTTTTAGCTGATCACATGGGAGTAACAATACCATCTGTGATTGTTGGCGAGGTACCATGTCCTCCAACACAGGTAACATAAATGTTTCTTTTCTTTATAACAATGTTAAAATAGACACTACACATTATTATAAAATCTAACTGTTTTTCTTTTTTTTTAATTACAGCCACCTGATGTAGGCAGCGCTAAAGCATCACGTCGACGATCATCTGGAGCTAGTCTTGATCCATGATCCTATATTTATGTAGTCATCCAAAGTAAACTAATGTAGTTCTATTTTGATGTTAAGTCCTATTTAATTAGTTGTATTTTGACGTTAGTACTAAACTTTTTAATTGCTATTGATGTGTCCTTTATGTTTTGAGATTTATAATTATGTTGTCAAGATTTTATTTTGAATTTATATGCACTTGAAACTTTATTAGTAGTGTTGAGATTGAGAATTATGTTGTCAAAACTTTATGTTTGATTTATTTGTTTTCATTGTTGTTGAAGTTTATTTATTGGTATGTAAACTCTTGAATAAGTAGAGTATGAATGTTATAAAGAAAATAAGAAGCTAAAAAAAAAATTTTTTTGAAAAAGGAATTCTAACGGCGGTTGTGACCGTCGCCAGAATATAGGAAAAATGCAAATAAATGGCAACGGTTGTAACCGTCGTTAGAGTGCTTACCCTAACGGCGGTTGCAACCGTCGCCAAAGGAGACAATCAAAACAGAACTATGGCGACGGTTACAACCGTCGTTAGATTTACCTAAATCTAGCGACGGTTCCAACCGTCGCCAATAGTTTATAAAATAGGAGATGAGAATAGCCTTTTAGCGACGGTTGCAACCGCCGTTAGGTCAAAATTATGCCTAACGACGGTTGTTCCAACGGTTGAGCTAATCGTCGCTAGAGTAGGTCCCTACGCAACGTTCGGCGACGGTCATGCAACCGTCGTTAGAATTCTAGCCACGGTCGCAACCGCCGTTAGATGCCTGTTTTGACCGTGGCTAAAAACCTGTTCTGTTGTAGTGTTAGGTGAGATTTCTGTTGTTGTGTGATCACTAAGAATGTATGCTAACTAATAGTAACTAGTTGTTTTTGCATGTGGTTGTGTATGACTCCCAAACCCAGCGCTATGGTACCCACCTTGCGCCGGGGATGGGAGAGTTCTCACTGAGTCGCGTGGTTAAGACTCACACCTCATTTTTACTACACAGAGATAGGTTAAGTACATGTGGAAGAAGTCTCAGTGGAACGAGGGACAAGCAAAACCTTCCAAGACCCACAACTTGTTCATGTCGGTGAATAAATTGTAATTGCAATTGTAATTTATTTTATTATTGTATCATAAAGTAAAGGGTAGACGTACCCAATTAGATTGTATTACTAAATCTAGAACTGTCAGCTTCACACACCTTAAAGATCAGGATCCGTTAGATTGCGATGCAGGGAAAACTTATTTCCAAAATATATATATACATATATTTGTTGCATGTGAATAGGATAGGCAGCATCTGCGGATGTGTAGCCAATACACATGTTATATATTATGTGTGTTTTCCTATATCTATATCCTGAAGCGGCACTGGCCGTGGATTTGCTTGCCTAGGATAGGCCACCATTTCGGTGTAGCCATGATATTATAATGCATGTGAATGTATTTTCAATAATAGATATTCTGTCAATCAGGTGATAAGGCTTACAGGCATAGGGATATTCCTTCTGTCTGTGCCGGTTACGATCCTCTAAACGGGGGTTGTGACAGATAATAATATTACTTTTTTAACAATAGGAATAGGTCATATTTTAGTTAATTAGTATGGGCCCCTTTAGTATGTTAGTAGGGATGTAAAGGGAATGAATGTAAAGTAATTGTAAATATAGAAAAAAAGTTTGGTATGAAATAAAATAGCAGAAAAAGTTTATAATGTAAAATCTATCCAAATATCAAAATGCCCTTATTATATTTAAAAAATAAAAAACAAAAGGAAATTTCAATGTAAAGTAGATTACAATACTTTAAAATCATACCAAGCAAATGTGTTGCTTGAATTTTGTGCATTACATTACATCTCTTCTTTTCCTTCCTACTAGAGGACCCTATATTATTTTATCAAGTAAAAAAATATTTTGTTGTTTGTATTTTTTTAATTATAGGGTGTTACTTCGTCAACTGTCATAATCAATGAGACATTTTCTCTTTAAATTCTATTATGTTGTCCAACATAAATATTTGTAAAGATTCCTTGATTAGTTTGGATTATCACAAATTTCTATTTTTTTTATTATAGTCATTATTCTTATGTTCATATTTTTTTATAAACATCTTTAAATATATCCCGTGCATTGCACGGATCGATCCTCCATCTTGCTCATATTATTAACAATGCTTGCTCATCCTCCACCTTGCCATCCTCTCTCAACCTCTACAAATTTTTCTTCCCAATTAATGTGTTATCCTAATAATGACAGACAATTATTCTTCATTGCAGTTTTTTCTGAATTTTTTTTTAGTAAATCAAGTATTCATTATTTCTAATTACGTTTTCTGAATTTTAATGTCTTGATCTCAAGTCAAATAATGTAATCAATTTGATTATTAATATAAATTATATATAAATGAATACATTATAAAATAGTGGGTCACAATTCAAAAACTATAGAATGGTGAATGTGGTATCTATATATCTATATATTTATATAAAGTAATATACATGATTTCCTCTCATCTTATCAATCCTTGCTTATCTTCTAACTTCTCATTTATTATGGTACAACTCATGCTAATGTGTGATCCTCATAAATGACAATCATTCTTCATTGCAATTTTCTTTCTTAATTTTTTGAATAAATCATGTATTCATTATCTTTAATTACGTTTTATGAATTTTAATTTCTTGATCATAAGTCAACTAATGTAATCAATTTGATTATTAATATAAGACTATATATATATATATATATATATATATATATATATATATATATATATATATATACCTATAACCAATACTTGACGCATAATCTCTAGGAGGGATTTGCTCAACTTCCAGATAATTATCCTAACATTGAATCTTAGAGCATTAATCCAATTGGCATGAAGGCCCTCCACAGAAAAATGCACCAAATTCTACGCAATTTCGTAACCTCCAACGTGGAATTACTATACTCCAGCTGGCAGCGATTCCTTTCAATCTTAATGTCATTCAAAAGAGGTGAGTGTGTAAAGAGACTTCATTGGCCACCTTCATGAGCTGAAGGTGCGTCCATTAAATAGTACCTAGAATCTTGGCCAAATTGATTTTTCATGATTACATTCCAACAGTTTAAATTCACGATTCGAATTTTCAATCCCCCTCACGGTGTCAAAAAGTTGTATAAAAAGATGTCCACCATACATAATTTGGCCCTTGTCTACCTGTTATGTTTAAAGGTTAACCCCACATTGTAATGTATTGCTTCATTCTAACAACCTTCTGAAGTGATGATTCTTTTTTTACATTTTAGAAATTGTCTTGCTTTCTGTATGAACTCAGTCTTCGCATCCACAACCTTTTGACATTATGGTTCTTTTTTTAACATTTTTTAAACTGTTCTGATTTCTTTTCTATATGAACCCATTATAGGTACCACTTGGCAATAGGGAAGAAGAAGAAGCTAAATTCAAAGAAATTGTTGTTGCATATGAGGTCTTATTCATTTGTTTCTTCAGTAATTATTATCATTTCATCAAACTTACCATGCCTTTCTTCCTCATTCTCTGCTGAGTAAATGTGCCTAAGTGATTATAGGATACACTTAATTGTGCTTCTCCAGAATTTATTTGTTAATGTGATAATTGTTTTGTTTATAACTGATTGTTGCAATGTTGTTATAGGTTCTCAGTGACGAAAACAAACGAACTAGATATGACAGAGGGGAAGACCTTGAAGATATGGGAATGGGTAGGGGAGGTGGAGGGTTTAACCCCTTTGATGATTGGGGCCAGCAGTTTACTTAATATTTGGTCAGCAAATGCTAGAAAAAATATTCACAACTTTATGGTGGTTTATTGATATAGTGATATTCCATCCTACTAAAGTTAAAAATATCTTGCAAAACCGTTTGTGGGCAATATTTTTGTAATACCCGGGAATATTTTAACTAGCATCAGAAATTAAATTAAATTAATTAATTTAAAAGAGGAAAATGAGATGAAAAAAATACACTAGCTTATCATTTATTATGTTATAAATAAAAAATTTTTAAATCCTAAATTTTTATATATGTATTTCTTTTTATTATTTATATTTTTTTTAGATATACCAGATTTTTTTTTCTTTTAAGTGATATGTATATATATTAATATATTACATATACATATATATTAAATAAGAAAGAATAAAAGAAGGAAATAAGAAAAGAAAGAGGAAGAAGCAGATGGGTGAGGCGTGAGAGAGACACGCACGAGCAGGAGAAGCAAACGAGAGAGAGGGGCTGAGCGAACGGAGAAGACGGAAGGAGCTCATGGATGGGAAACGCACGCGTGGTGGCCAGACGTGCGGGAGAGGCCGAAGTCACCGTCCACCGGAGCCGGATAACGCCCTCTTGTGGCTGGAGGAGAGAGAAAGCTCGGGTTAGAGAGAGAAAGCAAAGGGAGAGAGCTTTCTCGCCGAAAAACACTGTCTCTTCACCGGGAAAGGTAGCTGGGAGTCTCCTCTACTCCATATCGTCCTTCTAACCGGTTGAATCGAGGTGAGAAGTCCCGAAACTCTCAAACCCCAATTTTATCAATTTTAGGGATTTTTGGAAAGACTCCAATTGATTCAATCTGAGTATTCTGGGTCCTAAATTGAAGTATTTGCATGCTATTAAGTGAATTGGAAGCTTAGGAACCGGAACCAAATTGATGGGATTTATCCGAGTTTGAAAAAGTGTAGGAAAATATGGTTGTTAAGGTTTAAGGGTGTTGTGGACTGATTGGGGGTGCATTAATAGGTGGAAATTGTGATTCTATAATTGTTAAAATTATTAGAATGTATGAGGGATTAAAACCCGAGTAATTCCCGTCTCACCTGGAACCCGGTTCGGGGAAAAAGAGACACTTTCCTAATTTTACGCGTATCCGGATATGTGTATTCGTGTGTAGGTAAAGTATTGAAAATTATTTTAGTAAACGGAAGTCTTAGACAAATAGGATTTATGCTCTCTTGAGCCATAAATTAAAGACTTGCGCAATGGAAACTTTGCATGGACACATAGAGGTGGAATTGGGTAACCTTGCATTCCCAAATTCAACGTTTCCGAATAGCGTGATTAAGCAAGGGTTGGACACGATTAGAAGCATACTAGGTGTCCTAAAACTAGTTGAGGGCACTTCCAAGCCAACAACTAGCCTATGGAATTAATTAGAAAGAACATGAGCATTAACAAGACATGTATACGATAGTGGCTGAATTCTGAGTTTCTAAATTGCTCCAATACATGTGTATAGGGCATTATACAGTGAGTGGACCTTCGGGCACACCGAGAGCCGAAACAAGGGGCCAACCAGGTGACGGACTTTCCTATCCTTGTCCTATAGGGTTGACTGCGGATATGGATATATGGTTTGCCTTCTTGCCTATTTGTAGGAATTACATGTTAGATAACATGCTATTGTTGTTCCTAAATTACAGTATATGTGAAAACGTGCTATATGTGTGTTTGTGAATTGTAAAGGCGATGGTGGCTCAAGGAGCCTTATATGAAAAGAAGGTCCACGGGACCTATACGATATCATGGGTAGGATCGAGTAAATATTATCTGAAGGGTGTGGTTTTGTATGTAAGTCCTTAAAGAGAATAAACCTAGGTGACTTTTTTCTGAACCAAGAGTCCGAATTAGAAACCACTTGGAAATCTAGATTTGCCTAAGAAGAAGTAAAATGAACAAGTAGTGGTCCATAGAGGTCATTTATGGTACAACGCGGGAACCGAGTCTATCACGGGTGGTCCGGGTAGATTGAGTCTCTTGTTTTGAGTCAAACTCACAGAAATACAAAGTATATGAGTACACCACATTGTGGCTATTGCCTTGGGTAAACCGAGGTCAGATGAGTCGTCGGCTATGCTCCAAGTGAAGTCTTGGGGTCAGATTATTGTTCCAAGTATAGTCTTGGTACCAGGGGTTCCTAGAATGATCAACTAGGTTCCCATATTGCTCACGTGAGATAATGCCTTCGGGCCAGATTCTCTCCTAACGGAGATATTGCCTTCGGGCCAGTTTATGATTACGGTTAATTGAATACGGATGACCACATGGAACTATATGTAAAATCATGATATGACGTATGTATGAATTTAAACGTACGTAAAACCATGCTTTAAATTCTTTATTGTGAATATGATATATGCTAATTGCCTGACCACTTAATATAAGGAAACTCAAAACCTGTTATATGCGTATGTGATTGTGATTGGCTCACTTCCCCCAGTTGTAGTGGTACCCGCTACTACACCAAGGATGGGAGAGCCTCTCACTGAGTCCGTTTGACTCACCCCAATCTTAAATGTTACAGATACAGGTGGTATAGGCATCGGGAGCGCTTCCACTTCATCTCAGGGAGGCGGACAGATTTAGAGACCGCACGCATTGTTCGCGTGGGTAGTATTGATATATGTATTTTGTCAGGATGTATATGTATATGATTCTTTTGGTATAGCATTGTTTTGTACAGTTGCTATATGCATATATGTATATGTCACACTCTAGAACTATCGGCTTCATACAGATTAAAGATTGGTCTTGTTGTTGGGATCATAGGTTGTGATATGATGAATATCATGTGTATATATATGTATGAATGTGACTTCCGCATGTGAATAGGATAGATCACACGCACTGAGCGCGTGGTCAATATGTAAATTTATATATATGTGTGACTGAATACTTGATTGTGTGAAAATACGGCTTCGGCATGTGAATAGGATAGGTCACACGCATTGAGGCGTGTGATCAATATGTATATTTTATGCAGGTGTGTGATTGAATATATATGCTTAACTGTACACAGGAATTCTGCATGTGAATAGGATAGATCACCCGCCCTGAAGCGCGTGATCAATATGTATATTATATGTACGTGTGATTGACTAATTGTATATGTATAGACTGAAGCGGCGTTGAGCGAGCCGTGGATTGCCTGCTACTTAGGTCACCGGATAGGGATGACCATATATACTATATATTGTTTGTAATAGAAATGTGTAGTTATGCATATATAAGAATGTCAATCAGGGATTAGAGGCTTATGGGATAGGAGAAACCCTACCTCCCGTGCCGGTCACGGACGTCCGATAGGGGGTCGTGACAATTTTACTTGCTGCGATTTAGATTTGTTTTTTTTCATGATGACTGATATGTATTTGTCTTTTTGTAGTATGTTTCCCAAGTCTACTCATGAAATATTTTCATAAAAGCTTTATCAGACACTTAAAGATAACAAACGCTTCATCAAGCCAAAATTGTCTCGATCAAATTTCACCATTGTTAATTGTGCAGGGGACGTGACTTGGATTCTTCAACAATGCTTTGTGGTTTATTTTTTCAGGCGGCTTTGAGTTTCACTTTTTATTGTGATTAAGGAACAAGCTGCAGACTCTCTTGTCAAGAGCCCACAGCAATGATAAGACTAATCTAATATTGGTATTTTCCCATGCTTCCAGTTTTCTAGTGTATCTGCCAATTTTTAACGTCCACTTATTGATATGACAATGGTAATAAAGATAATGGAATACCACACTACTTACTTCAACTACTTTATTCAACCTCTCCCTCACATTCTGTAATAACGAGGAGAGGTCACCTTCCCATTTATAGAACTCCAACTCCTTGCTGTTAAGTATCTTTTTCAGCTTCCTGTAACCCATACAATTAACACTAAACATGATGCCTTACTCATACTATATTTTTAAAAAACATTAAAAATTATTAATTTAATCGATTTTTAAATATAAAATTAGAATTAAAATTTTAGTTTATTTAGTATAAGTTCTGTTAATATAATAAATATTAAATATAAGGTAATACTATATTTTTATCCCCTTCCTTCGAATTTTGATCAGTAAAGTTGTAGTTGTCCAACACATGCTACAATTTTCAAAGCTTTCACCCGAAATTTCAAATGCAAGTATTCTCCTACTCTAATAGTTATGCTTCTTCCTTTCTCTATTTAATTTATGAGTTTTGGTTTGGTTAAAAAGTATTTAATGCCTAAAAAATAAAAATGGCTAAAAACGTAAATAAAAAGAATGTTAATAGAGATAGGTGTGGAAAGAATACAAAGTATATAAGTAAATAGTCGGTAAAAATAAAAAGAAAAGTAATAATATATATATATATAATAATGTTGAGATAATAAGTTCAATAAGTTCTAAATATTATATTTTAGATATTTTAAATTTTTTTAAAAGAATTATTTATTTATTCACCCATTCATTTTAATTTATTTATTTTGTATTTGTTGTTTTAATTATTTGTGATTTTATTTTTTATTAACGATGTATATAAAATTATAATTAAAAGAAACAAATATATGTAATGACCCTAATTTTTAGGAGTAGTTGATAGTCTGAAAATTAGTTTGGGGCACTCACAAATCTTATAATTTATTTTTTTAATAAAATAATAATAATAAGTAAATATCAAAAATTGTACACAAAAATAAAGAAATTATTAGAAAAAAAAGAAGGTTCAAACTAATAAAAAAATAATAATGGTAAATATGTTTTTTTGTTGGATGAGGCAAAAATATGTTTTTGACCAAAAGAAATTAGACATATAAAAAAAGAAAGAATTTGGACGCTTCTTCGTCATTTCCGTTCCTTTCCTTCTCTTCCATAGCTGTTCAATTCCTCTCCTTCCTTCCACAATAACCCAACGCCATCGACCACCAGCCACACCATAACCGATTGTCGCCACCATCGCTGGCTATGCAACCATCACCACCACCGACAACTCTCTTCAACGGTTTCTCTCTCTCTCTCCCTCTCTCTCTCTCTCTAAGCGATATAGCATCAAAATGGTGAAGGGGTGAAGTTTATGTCACGACCCCAAACTGGGAGTACATGACCGGCACGAGAATAGACTTTTATCTCTAAACCCGTAAACCTTACCCTGTAAACATAATTATAACTACCCTGCTATACAATCAATATATATATCAAAATAGTGGCCACACCTCACTGGTGGCCTAATTAACCTGCAATCCGCAGTTCCCTCAATACCGCTTCAGCTCAGTCCAGTGTATAGATATATATATCAACACTCATAAAATAAAAATTCATGTCATATTGACCGTACGTCTCAATATGTACGATCTATCCTATTCACATGCAGCAAGCACACATAATATATATATCCATATCATCTTGACCGTACACCTCAATGCGTACGATCTATCCTATACACATGTAGAAGTTCATATACTCATACATATATCCTAGTTTTTCCCCAAACTAGACCCTGTCTTTAAGTACATGTGAAACCGACAAGTCTAGAGTAGGTACATATCAAAAGCTGTAGATATAATACACAACACTTACAAATTATATTATGTACAACCAAAATAGTCAAAATAACAAAAAGTGTCCACCCACGCGAACTAGTGCGTAAAGGATGGTCTGATGTCCGTATCACTGTCCAGACGTCGATGCCTGCCCGATACCTGCATCTGAAACATTGAAGCAGAGGGAGTGAGCCAAACAGACTCAGTGAGAAGCTTCCCATCCTTGGCGTAGCGGCGGGTAGCACTACAGCTGGGGAAAGGGGAAACACCCACAATCATATGCGCATGAAAATCCAGTTTATCAAATGTTATATTACGATCAGGCAATATTAATATAACATAAAATCAAAGATAAACCTACGGATCATGCTCCTCTATTATGCTTCTCATAAACAAACAATAACATTTATCATATCATCTGAAAACTATAAATCACTCAACTGGTCCATGAATCTAACAATGGACAATGGCCTCAACGGGCAAATCTTTCAATTTTTAACTGTACCTAGTGCCAGGCTAGGGCAATGGCCTCATCGGGCAATTTCTTTTAGTCTTTAACTAACCCTAGTGCCAGGCTAGGGCAATGGCCTCATCAGGCAAATATTTTAATCTTTAACTGACCCTAGTGCCAGGCTAGGGCAATGGCCTCAACGGGCAAATGTTTTAATCTTTAACTCACCCTAGTGCCAGGCTGGGGCAATGGCCTCAACGGGCAAATGTTTTAATCTTTAACTGACCCTAGTGCCAGGCTAGGGCAATGGCCTCAACGGGCAAATCTTTTCTGACTTGTTTCTCTTCCCGAGCCTTCAGCTGGGATTCTGACTCTATCTACCCATTACTATCCTAAACTGACTTTATCTAGGTGGTGTGAACCTCCCTATGAGTTACTAATCAATTTATGAGATCTTTTTAATCCTTATTTAATGTCCAAACCCTTGATTGGATCATAACCTAGCTCTAAGGTCTTTCCTAAGTTCGATTAGCATAAAACGTCAACGTTTACTAACAAATTCTTGATTGCTAAATGTAGCTTCCAAATAAAATTTTTAACTCAAAGATTAGCTTAGTAATTATATGATAATTTAGTTTCTTTTTTGTAAGAAAATGTGAATGTAAGATACTTTATAACTGACTCTTGGAGATCAAATAAAAATAATTTAAAAAAAACTTAGTTCAAGTTAGGAATTTAAAATTTTGCCTTAGCCTAAGTATTGGAAATATGGATGAGAACAGAGAAATTAGAAAGAAATTGGACAAAATCTAAATGTGGGATATTGATATCTTATTTGAAGAGGATAATAGATTAGTAGCTTGGATAGGTGAAAGAATATGGTGGATTACTTCAATGGAGAATACGGGAAATTTCTAAAAAACACCTAAATAAATTTGAGTTAAATTTTGATATATATGAGAAATTGGATGTCGAAAATGATTCTTGATTATGCTAATAGGTTTCTGGAATCTATCACGACCCCAAATCGGGAGTACGTGACCGGCACAGGAATAGATTTTTACCTCTAAACCCGTAAGCCTTATCCTATAAACATGACTATAATGCGTATGTTGATCGTATGCCTCAATGCGTATGATCTATCCTATTCACATGTAGAAGTTTATATACTCATACATATATCCTAGTTTATCCCCAAACTGGACCCTGTCTTTAAATACATGTGAAGTCGACAAGTCTAGAGTGAACGTACGTCAAAAGCTGTAAATATTTACAACATTTACAACTTTAAAATATGTATAACAAAAGAAAGCAAAATAACCAAAAGCAGTCCACCCACACGAACAAGAGCGTAAGGATGGACTAATGTCTGTATCCCTGTCCGGACATCGATGCCTGCCTGATCCCTGTATCTGAAACATTGAAGCAGAGGTAGTGAGTCAAACAGACTCAGTGAGAAGCTTCCCATCCTCGACGTAGCGGCGGGTACCACTACAGCTGGGGAAAGGGAAACACCCACAATCACATGCGCATAAAAATCTAGTTCATCAAATGTTATATAACAATCAGGAAATATTAATATAACATTAAAATCAAAGATAAACCTACGGATCCTGCTCTTCTATCATGCTTCTCATAATCAATCAAACACTTTTAACATATCATTTGAAAACTGTAAATCACTTAACTGACCATAGTGCCAGGCCTGGGCAATGGCCTCAACGGGCAATTTATTTTAAATCTTTAATTGACCCTATTGTCAGGCTAAGGCAATGGCCTCAACGGGCAAATATTTTAGTCTTTTACTGACCTTAGTGCCAGGCTAGGGCAATGGCCTCAACGGGTAAATCTTTTAGTCTTTTACTGACCCTAGTGCCAGTCTAGAGCAATGGCCTCAACGGGCAAATCTTTTAGTCTTTTACTGACCCTAGTGCCAAGCTAGGGCAATGGCCTCAACGAGCAAATGTTTTAACTTGTTTCTCTTCCCAAGCTTTTAGCTGGGATCCTGACTCTATCTACCCATTACTATCCTAAACTGACTTTACTTAGGTAGTGTGAACATCCCTATGACTCACTAATCAATTAAGAGATCGTATTAAACCTCATGTTGTTCCCGGACCCTTGGATTAGATAATAACCTAGCTCTAAGGTCTTCCCTAAGTTCAATTACCATAGAACATCTACGTTTACTAACAACTTCTATACGATTTCTTTAATGAGTTTCTAATTAATAGGGTAAACCAAACCTTGGACTCAATCAACAACTTACCCCCTTGCTTGTACTGTTCGGCGTATCCCATGTCATCACATGGATACCCTCCAGTACCTCTTTACCTGTAGTGAAACACACATATACAAATATTTTCAAATATAACAGTTTAGGAACAACAATAGCATGTTAACCACTAAGTAATTCTTACACATAGGCAAGTAGGAAAACCACATATCCACATCCTCAATCAACCCTATAGGGCAAGGATGGGAAACCCCTCACCTGGACGGCTCCCTTGTGCTTGTCCTGGAGTAACTCCCGCTCTGGACGAGTCTTGGTTTCCTAACGAATGCATTCAAGTGGTTAACATCTCAAAATATGTGCAATTCATATGAATACTACATGCTCGTGCGTAAAATACATTTAGACGTTGCCAAGAACCAAGTCCTTGGTCTTATCCGTCTTCCCTCTCTTCTATGAGAGTCTCAAGTGCCTCGCACTTGGTTTTATACCACTATCTTTCTCCTTGAGTTGCTTTTGGGGCCTTGGATTTGAGTTACTAAACCTCAATGTGCTTCTAAGCTATCCTACTTAAGGTTACCTAATGACGGTGTATAAGGAATTTAGAAATTCAAGAAGTTGAGAGTAGCTTATCCCGTAAGTTTCTATTCTTGAGGAACAAGAAGACATTTGAAATGATTTTGATCCTTAAAAACATGGTTGGGGGTGTTTTAAGATGTTTAGGATTGAAAATAGGAGGTTCGGACACCCCGGATGGACTTAAAAACAAATTTTGGGCATGCTGGGCAGAGACTGGGCGCTGCAGCGCCTAGCTGCTGCCCAGCAGCTCTTGTATACCCGAGAGCGGGCGCTGCAGCGCCATCTCGCAACGCAGCAATACGTTTGCTGTGTTGTGGGCTGGTTTAGGCCCGTTTCGGCCCCCTTTCGACCCAGGCTTCGACTTCGCACCTCACGAATTTTGTTCACCTACATTCCAACAACATAAATCCAATCCTAACTACTCAAATCCAAGCCCGATTCCAAATTTATCAACGAATCCCCAAATTGGGACTATTTAGAATTTTCAACCCCAAACCCTTTCAAATTCGAATTCGGCTAAACCCGAGGGTATAGCCTCGATTATTACCCCAACTAAGTGTTCAAGAACACTTCGTAGGTCTCAATCTACCCTCGAAACAACCCAATCGAAGGTGGATCAAAGAAATCCCTAAAAATAAGGAAATTGGGGGTTTCGAATGAAATTGGGTTTACCAACCTTTGATTCGATTGGTGGAAGGTGTAGGAGACGTCGTACCCGAGCTCTGATGAGTTTTTCGGCGTCGGCTAGCTCTCCCCGGTCACTTTTCCGGCGAAACCCCAACTCTCCTTCTCCTTTTTCTCCACGCCTCTCCCCCTCTCTCTCTCTTCTTTCGCTCTCTCTCTTTCTTCTTCTTCCTCTTATCTCACTCACGTATGCCCTCTCTCCCCCTTTATTTTTCTTTCCTCTACCAACCCCCTCCCTTTCTATTATAAAAATATATAAATAAAATAAATAATAAATAACTAAATTACAATAATTATTATTATATTAAAGAAGAGGTAAAAAAAATATATCCCCAATTAAATCCTCCTCTTTCCAATTAAATTTTTATTTTCTCTTATATCCCAAATTAGATACCCAAAAATATTCCCTACTCACTTTTCCACATTTAATTCAGGTTTCCAATTCATTAGGTCCTGAATTAAGTCAAAAAATTATTTTCTACTTCTTTTCTTTTCCTTTCATTTCAATTTAAACTTCAGAAAAATTTTCTTGGGTATTACAGAATCGTTCTCATCGTACGAGAGTTACAATTGAGGTGATGGATTATTTTGATTAGCTTGATGTCACAGTGAGTGGATAGTGCCTACTATATATTCTTTTCACCTACCATTTGCATTTTAATGCTTTAAGCCTAGTAGTCTAGAATGGAGAATAAACTAAGTTTCTACAACTTCTCCCTCATTTCATTTTTAGTTGATGAACGCCGTTTATCTCGTAGATATTTTGAACTAAATCAAGTTTGAAATAATTGTGAAATGTTCATAATTCTATACGACCTTTCTACAATCTGGTTTTCTTCTGCATCAATTAATCTTGTCCTCACCATGATTTGATCCAAAACAAAGGCTGTGAAGCTCTTATGAGAGTTGATTGTTGAGAAATATTTGTTCAATACTGAAAGTATGATTTATTATATGAAAATGAATCGTATCCACTTCTGTTTCAATTCGAGGATTTGTATTTTCTTATTATTTTGACTGTGTGATTTGATGACTTGAAATTAATACTTATCTAAATGATTTTTAGGGAAGCCATCTGATATGGAACCCTGTACCTAACGCAGTATCGTTAGCCCTTGGTGCACCTTAGAACCCCAGCTAGCAGGGGTGTTGCTAGCCTCGTGTGTCGGCCAACACACGTGGATTGGATCTGTATTAGTGAGTCTTGTTGCTCATCTCTGTTATGATTGGTTCTGTGGATTTCGTTTCCCTAACTGGTGTTCTTCTATATGATTTGATATGATTTTGAGAATGTATTCTGACTTGAAAATGACTGTTCATTTAGTTTTAAAACGTATTTGTTATTATTATTATTTTATGTTATATATATACACACACATTTTAGAAAATAAAATTTGATTTGAAAAGTATTATTCATTTAATTTCGAAAGTATGGATATTATAATTGTTCACAATATATCTTTAGTAACTAGAACCGTGAAATATGTTTATGAAAAACTCCTGCATGCAGGTTTGTTCCCTTCCTATGTTGGTAGGTATTATCTACTCACTGAGTTGCAAAACTCACCCCTCTCATTTCATTTTTCTTTCAGATTGAAGTATAGCATCTCATTCGTTCATGTCCTTTTAGTCCGAGAAAATCTTGATTGGTGAGCCTACTCTTGTTCGTAGGCTGTAACTATTTTGATTCATTTCCCACCTGCATGTTTGCCTCTAGATAGCTCCTATGATCTCACAGGCAGGATCCTCTTATTCTTTTAGTGTATTTTGGATGGCTATGTGTATCATTTTTAGATTGATTGAAAGAGGAGCTCTCTTATTGGGCAGTTGTACAATTTAGAAATGTCCCGATCTTAGAGGAGATTTCGTTTGAGTTTTTATAGAATTATATTGTGTTTTAAATGTTAATATTAATAAGCATATATAGCTTGATTGAGGTGGATGGCTTACTGGATAATAGGCTTTTCTTTTGAGTCCGGTGCCAGTCATTCCCCTTTGATTTTTTGGGGGTGTGACAATATAAAAGATAAAATGGGAAATATAAAATTTTATTAGTAAGGGTAGTTTTATCTTAAAATATTTAATTTTTAGCTTCTCCTTTTGGCTAGAAGTAGAAGCTCTAATTCTTAATCTCTGCTTAAAGCAAAAAACTATTTCTGCTACAACTCAAAAGTACTTTCCAAAGGTTTGCCAAACACCTCAAAATTTGAAAATAAAGTGCTTTTAAAGAAAATAAGCTACGGTGCCAAGAAGCTTGGCCAAACGAGTATCTTTACAATATTTAATCAGAAAGTGAAACTATTGATGCCAGTAAATTTATATCAACTTATTTAAAATAAAATATTTAAATGATAATTTTATCATGTAACAAAAAAATCATGAAGAAAATTTATATGAAAATATAGAATCGAATAGATTTTATTGTTTTCAAAATTTGTTTTCAAAATGCTTTATCGAACAAATTTTTCTATTCTTTTGTTTTTCTGTTGTGTGTCGAATGCAACAAATAAAAATTTCCTACTTCCAAAATACTTAGGTATGAAAGAGACAGTGATATGGGAATTTTGGGGTGTTCCTACCAGATTAAGATTTAGAGAAAGATTTGGGGTGTTTCTACGAGTCATGTTCATGGCACACGGGAGTTCCCTTAAAAAATTAACGGAATGGAACCACGGGACATTTAATTGTTAATGGTGGAAAGCTCAGGGCACCTGATTGAAAAAAAAGGAAATCACAGGGCAGTTAAATGAAATTGGGCCAAAGCACAAGACATTAAAGTGTAATCCTATTTTTTATTAAAAATTAATTATAGTTTAATAAAAATATGTGGAACATTAATATATTTTAGAATACATATTTATTTTATATACTAATCCTCTTTTTTTAGTTTTGCCTTTTCATTTATTAAAATTAATAAAGAAAAGTTGAAGTGATTAAATAAGAAGCATTGGAAAGAGGGAGAGTTCATAAGATAAGAGGGAGATCATAATTCCAAAACAATACTCTTTTGAAAGAAGTTGAATAAGTTTATAAACTAGTTTTTGCGTATAAACTATTTTATGTGTCAAAACGTTTTCTAAACTCAACTTGTTTGAATAGCCGCGGCTAAACCTTGGAGCATGCATAGTACAAGTGTGTGGCTTGACTTCAGGGTTTCTTTTGAGTATTGGCTTTTCATTTATAAAAAACTAGCTTGTTACCCGTGCGTTACACGTGAAGTTTTCATTTTAATTAATTTAAAATTTTATAAAATAAATTAATAATTATATTTAATTTTTATTTAAATAATCACATAGAAATTAATATATTAGCAATTAGTATGAGACGAATGATATGTAAATTGAATTAATAACATACAAATCTAAATAAAAAAAATATTTGTTCTACACTTTTAAATTATTGATTAATCAATCATTGGAATAATTTTTAAATAGATCTGTAGTAATGACTGATCCCCTAACATGTTAATTTTCTTAAGACTGTATATATTTTGTGTTGATAAGAACATTATTGAGATCCATTGTAGATAATTTGGTAGTTGACGTGGATGTACAATCGGAGAAATAAAAATTACTGTCAATTGCTCTTTTCTTTGTTGTTTGAATGAATATATGGTTGGATTCTTATGGTTTTTCATGAGATATGGTTGATTCTAAAAACTTCATAAGACCATAAACAGTAATATAATTAAGAACTAAAAACAAAACATATATTTCATTTATAAAACTTAAAATGCATGTATAACTACGGAATATTCCGCCTAGGGACACGTGGTACTAAGCTTCCAGAAGCCCAGCGGCAGCATACGCTAGCAACACGTCGCACCACTTACCTGCCACTTACGTGGCCCTTGCCCACATCTTCCTGCGAGGACTACGACTCAACGAGACGTGTAAACTCCCTGGGCATCGTGGGACGACCCACATCCCACGAGAACGTGGGTCGAGCACGTCCTCTTCACACTTAGTATAAATAGATCCTCACTCGGGGGACTAAAAAACAAGGGAGATCAAGGACTGCAATACAAGATCCGATATATCTAAAGCACCTCTAGAAAACGTTACCCATAACCATCCTAGCAGGCATTCTGTGCACTCTCAGATATCTTACACAACATCCATCGCATATCCCAAACTCTGCCTTACGCACCGCCAGGTCTGTCATCGGTAGACTTATCTCCGCCCCCGGAGCAACTCACCGATAAGGCTTCCAGCAGCCCTCAAAGACTCGAGCTCTCTCAGACTCTAAGGCAACCTCCTAAGAGTGACTCACCCGCCTGGAGTACCTTAAGCACGTCTTAGCCGCACACGGCCTGACACAGGTAACCAACTTGCCTAACGGCTCCTATAGACGTCACCATGACGAACTACGTGGACTTTGATCCCTTTCCAAGGGTACGTAGGCACCTAGGTGCATCACCTAAGGACAAGTTCCCCAAGGTTAAGACCCCTTGCGGTCCTTATTTGCAAATAACAATTGTCTGAACCAAAAGCGATGGTTACAGTGGTGCCCACCACGGTCTTGCTCAGACCACAATGCCTTGCGCCCTCTACCGCTAAACGAAATTTCTTTTTCGGGGAGTAGGAGTATCCACCTAACACTCAGAAACCCATTCTTTTTACCTTTTTTTATAAGATATACTACAGGATGACCGACTCAAATGCCCCCATAGCCACGACCAATGCAAGCACTCTAAGGTGCAGCACAAGGAACAGGCAGGGAGCGGCCGAAGCGGTCACGACTAAAGCAGACGATTCAAATGCAACTCAACCTCAGAGCACCTCAACGACGCAGGTAGCTGTTGTGGAAACTATGGTCCAGAACCCGGCACCCAGAGGGGAAGCATGCCCTCAACATCCTTATGGCATGCCGCATATTCCTTGCCCTACAGTCGGCAATCAAGAAACAACAGAGCCAACGAGGACCACGCGGGAGGTAGAGCTTGCCCACCTTGAGGCATAAATAGCGGCCCTACGCCAACAGCAGTGGGAGGAGAACAGGAACTTCGCCAAAGCAAGTGCAGGCGCCCAATTACCACTGGTACCAGACGGCACGGCAGCAGTGTCCTCCAGCGACCCTACCAACCTACCCGCAATAAAGTTCAGGACCCTATCAATGGAGTTCACACGACTGTCGCTAACAACACCAGCACCCCCAATGGCAATCCCTCCTGGAACAGCAATGGTCGCTGGACAAGCAGTGCGTCCCGCTACGAGCTACCCGCGATCGCCAGTCCCAAACTACCCGCCGGGATCCTACCACCACATGCCCTGGGCAGGAGCCTACAACCCGTATGCCCCTTGCGGCGCAACTGCTTACCAGTGGCCTGGTTTCGACTTCCAGGGAAAGGGGAGACACCTTTTTACCCAACAAATCATGAATGAGCATAGGCCCATGGGCTTCAAGATGTCTTTCCACATAGAACCCTATGGCGAAGAAACTGATCCACGAGATCACATTAACACCTTCAAGGAACTTAAAGTCCACGGGCGCCTGACACCCGTAGACTTGGGGGACTTATGTAACTACGGAATATTCCGCCTAGGGACACGTTCCCGAACCCCAGCGGCAGAACATGTTAGCAACCCGTGGCACAACTTACCTGGCACTTACGTGGCCCTTGCCCATATCTTCCCGCGAGGAATCCCACTCAACGAGATGTGGAAACTCCCTGGGCATCGTGGGACGACCCACATCCCACGAGAACGTGGGTCGAGCACGTCCTCCTCACACTTAGTATAAATAGACCCTCACCCAAGGGAGTAAAAAACAAGGAACATCAAGGACAGCAATACAAGATCCGAGATATCTAAAGCACCTCTAGAGAATGTTACCCATAACCATCCTAGCAGACATTCTGAGCACTTTCAGATACCTTACACAACATCCATCGCAAATCCCGAGCTCTGCCTTACGCATCACCAGGTCCGGTCACTGGCTGACTTATCTCTGCCCCTGAAGCTTCTCACGAATAGGGCTTCCAGCAACCCTCAAAGACTCGAGCTCTCTCACACTCTAAGGCAACCTCCTTAGAGCGGCTCGCCCGCCCGAAGTACCTTAAGCATGTCATAGCCGCACGCAGCCCGACACAGGTAACCACCTTGTCTAACGACTCCTGTAGAGGTCACCATGACGAACTACGTGGACTTTGATCCCTTCCCAAGGGTACGTAGGCACCTAGGTGCATCACCTAAGGATAAGTCCCCTTGCGGTTCTTAATTACAAATAACAATTGTCTGAACCAAAAACGACAGTTATAGCATGCATATCGATTTGTTATGAGTCAAATATACATTTGTGATAAATTTACTGCATAATTGGTCAGCTTAAATGGACACGTAGGAGAGATGATGTGTCGAACTTAGCACGCCACATGAACAGTTAACAAAAGATATATACGGAATTGGACGGAAGGACCAATATAAAACTTCTGAGAAAGATAAAGGACCAATTTAGAACTTCTGAAAGATAAAGGACAAATATAGAACTTGGGTGAAAGATAAAGGACCAAAATGGACATTTAACCTTTGATGTTAGTAACTTATAGAAACTGTAAACTATATCATTCAAGTCATATTAATTCCATCTATTATCTTATGATCCCAACCCTTTGTGTTTTCTTTTTCCTCAAAGATTATGCCCAAAGAATGAATCTTTTGACTTTTAAACTATAAAGAAGATACCCAATCTATATTCTTGGGTTAATTAAATAGTACATCTCAATTCTCAAGTAACTTTCGATAAAGTGTATGAAGTTTGATCCTAAAAGCTCTTATTTAAAAGCTTTATATTAAAGTATTAACCAATACGCAAATGTTGAAAATATTACTGTTAAAAATACTAAAGTTTATAGAAATTTTCTAATGTACATTCACATTCTTTCTATTGCAATATGTCTTGTTATTAAGCAAAATGTATTAAAAGAATAATGAAAGAATTATCTATATCTATCTATCTATATATATTACTAAAGGAATGTACATAGGCTCATCTTCTGACAGGTGTCTTCTCTACATATCATGCTCATTCTCCACTTACACATCCTCTAACATTCTCCAGAGCTTTTCCATATGCTCTTAAATGATTTTGATTGAATACCATTTAATGCTATTTGATTGTGAGTTTTGAAATAGGAATTACACAATTACTGTCATTAATTGCAAATATCAACATGTTCATAAAAATTGATACTATCCTTATATATATATATATATATATATATATATATATATATATATATATATATATATAAGGGTTGTGGGGGAAGTGGGGATGTAAGGGTTGTGGAGGATGAATCTGAGTATTGTATATATATATTTCGTTACGTTATCCTGTATTTATCTTTAAAATACTGTCAACTTAACTGATAGCAACATTATTATGAACAGTTCATTCATTCGTTATTCTAAGGCAATGGATGGTAAGACCACAGTGGTGGCAATATGTCCAGAAGCCGCTTGCTTGAATGCCTGTTCATGTTCTTCTGGCTAAGTTTGGTTGATTAGTAAAAAAAAAAGAGTTTTTTCTGTTTTTCTTCTGTTTTCTGTTTATTTTTCTATTTACCTCAAATTCATCCAAAACACTCTGCATCTTTACTGAACCTAATGAAGGTAATGATATCATGGGGATATTTTCAGCCATGCTTAGTCGAACTTTCTCTTCGTTTACCAGACGTTCCTCCATTCCTGACTCCTCTTCCCTTCCTGAGAAAGAATCCTCATCATCTTCCAACCAAATTTTCAAAGAAG
Source organism: Senna tora (assembly GCA_014851425.1). Lineage (NCBI taxonomy): Eukaryota > Viridiplantae > Streptophyta > Magnoliopsida > Fabales > Fabaceae > Senna > Senna tora. Next base: position 14,738,962 of record CM026263.1, on the reverse strand, counting down.
AAATCCATTTTGAAAATATTAACCAAAACCTGGATGACTGGACTATTCCAATCGTCCCCAAAAATGATTTATACAAACCAGATGGTAGATTCTTTAGGATCTCTGACTATGTAGTCAAAACCTCTGAAGAGACCATCAACGTTAATTCAGATATGGAAGAAATATCTCTCTTCTCTGAAAAAACAATGAGACTCCATAGGTCAAAATATAAATACATACACATAGGTTGTGTACAAATAGCCTTAAAACCATTGGTTAGAGAAGGCTTAAATGTTTCTTGTCTGTTATGCCTTAGGGATGCCAGACATATCCAATTCTCTGATTCCCTCCTTGGAACAGTTGAAGCAGGCCTGCATGTAGGTCCAATATACTTCAATTGTTTTCCAAATAGGACAGTCGCCCTTGGAGACGATAATCTTATGGATGTATTAAAGCTCAATATCAAACTTCACGGCTTTAATATGAAGCCTGGATCCATACCAGTTGCTCTTCTTTATAGGGTCCAATACAAAGTTATGAATTCCTCTACATCAAATGCTTTAATTCCACATGAAAAGGGAAAAACAACTCTCTTCCTGACTGACGCCTCAAAGGCAAGTGTCATGGTACCCAAAGCAATTATGTGGGAAGATGTTAATCTCCCTAAAGAATGGATTATGGAAAAGGCAGCCCCTGCCCAACCAGATCCAACTCCTGATCCAGCCCCTACTCACATGGAAGTAAGGCAAGACACTAAATGAACTGTAGGAATAAAATTCTTTCAGTATGTCGAGAACTAGGTCAGTTAAATCTAGCGAAGATTTCAGAACCGCAATTGAGCCATCAAGGCAATCCTGTTCTTCAATTCCCCAAACAGTAAGGACTGCTCCTTCTATAATTAACTTACAGGGATTAGATACATCATCTAATCTTCCTAGGCCAATTTATCAGCCACCTCATGAGGATGATCAAGCCTCAGTCCAATCCCCTACGTATTCTGACATGGTAGAAAACACTATCAATGTCATAATTAAAGATTTTCAACTGGATAAGGATTCCTTAAGGAAGGACTTCTATTCCGATCAAAATAGCGAAAAAAGAGATTGGTTTCTTGGAAATTATGATCCCAAAGCTAGGAAATCAATCCAAGAAGTTTATTACAAAACCTTGAACAAAGTTAGTAGCAACATTCCTTTCTTTGAATGGTTTAATGCGTATGCAGAATATCATTCAATTGATTACCCTTTTAAAACCCCTTTAAAACATCCTGCCGGAGTAAATGTCACCTGGCAGACAAAACATGGTGGTTCAATTCAAAACGAATTGCCCACCACACAAGCCTATTTTGTCCCAAATATGACAATTAATGAAAGCTCTGTTGTTGCTTCACCTTTTAAGGCGAAAGACATAACCAAAGAAATTGAATCTAAAGATATCTCTAGTCTTATGGAACAAAACAATTACACAAATTCTTATCTTCAAGCCTTAGGAGAAAACACTAATACCTACTTAAAGAAAATTAGTGAACAACTCCTAGAGCAACCCAACCAGCAGTCCAACCCTACTAAAACCGTCACACAACAACAACCAATATTTAAACCTTTTGAATTAAATTTCAATCTTGCCTAAGAGAAAACACTTTCACAATTAATTGATGAAAAACTCAAAGGGTTAATTATAGCTGATACACCTCAAAAATTTAAATCGCCTGTCTTAGGTGACACGCCTCAAGCCCCTCTCAAAACCTTAGCTTCAGGAACTTCCTCCAATAGAATTCCTCTAGGAATCAATCACCTCGATTTTCCAAAAGAAATTCCTCAAAACCAGATTAATGCAATTATTCCCAACTGGAAGCATTCCACAAAACTCTACTATCCGAGAGCCACTCATCCGGATATAGCATTAGAAGAAAAGAACTTTTCTCCAAAACATTTTGATGCAAGTCACATTTATGCTTGGAATATAGATGGGCTGTCAGAAAACAACATCCTAGAGCTGCTCCAACAAATGACCATGGTGAGTACAGCCTATTCTATATATCACAATTGTGATGAGCATTCCATTGCTCAAATCCTTATTGCTGGGTTCACTGGCCAACTCAAAGGCTGGTGGGACTTTTACCTTTCGGAAGAACAAAAGACCCAAATCTTAAGTGCAGTCAAAACAACAAGCGATGGTGATGTAGTAACCAACAATGGTGAACCAATACCAGATGCTGTCAATACCCTTATTTATAAAATCACTCAAGATTTTATAGGAGATCCCTCCTTATGGAGAGACAAATCCGCTGAACTACTATCAAACCTTAGGTGCAAAACCTTGGCAGACTTTAGGTGGTATAAAGATACTTTCCTAATTAGGGTCTATACTAGAGAAGATAGTAACCACCCGTTATGGAAAGAAAAATTTATCACTGGTCTACCTACTTCCTTAGGAGACAAGGTTAGAGAAAAACTTAGAAACATGTCAGGAGACAACCAAATCCATTATGAAAACTTAAGCTATGGACAATTAATTGCTCTAGTCCAAAAAATAGCCTTTAAAATATGTCAAGACGATAAAATCCAACACCAGCTTAACAAAGAAAAAGCCCAGAACAGAAGAGAATTAGGGTCCTTCTGTGAACAGTTTGGTTTTCAATCTTGTAAAAGGCCCAAGCCCAAAAACAAAGACCAAAAAGATTTCCAAAACCATAAAGATTTCCAAAAGACAAAAAAATATTATAAAACTCCCAAAAATAGAAATCCTAGGAACTTGTCAAAACATGTTTCCTCCAAACCTCCAATAGATTTACCCAAAACCAAAATCAAATGTTTTAGATGCGGCAAAGAAGGCCATATGGCTAAATACTGCCGATTAAACAGAAAAATTAGGATGCTTGAATTAGACAATCTTATAAAAGAACAAATAATCAATCTCATGACTCAAACATCTTCTGAAGAAGAATTTGAAGAGTCTAATCAAGACATTAATCATATTCCTGAGGATGATATTTCATCTGAATCTTCTTTCGAAGGACAAAACTGTGATTGTGCTACAGCAAATCTCATAGAAGAAGATAATCCACTTTACATCAATGTTATAAATACAGAAGAAAATATTTTTTCTGGAGCATTAGACTCCCTTAATACTAATGAAGAAAAAATCCAATTCCTGAATAGGTTGAAAGAAAACTCAGATGTCCCATCTTCCTCAGCCAATATTCCAATTCAACAACCCAAAAGATATGACTTTACCGAAATCATTAAACATTTTGATAACAAACCAAGACCTGACACAATTACGGATCTACAAAGAGAAATAAATAACTTAAAAAGTGAGATAAAAGAAATGAAAACCACCCAAAACCTACACTCATTAATCATCAACCAAATCCAGCACCAAGAGAACGCTGCTATCAACAAAGAAAGCACTAAGGTAGGACAAGAAGAAGATCTTCCTGAAGCATTTCTAAATCTAATCACTAGGGTGTCCATCCCAAAATGGTATATTCCCATACAATTAGTCCTCCAAAACAATTACATTTACAATGTAATTGCTCTCTTTGATACAGGGGCATCCCTAAATTGTATTAAAGAAGGCATCATTCCCACGAAATTTCTTGAGAAAACCGTTGAATCTCTCCTCAATGCTAACGGGGCAAAATTAGACATTACTTACAAACTCTCTGATGCCTTAGTAAAAAATGAGCATCTGACAATCTCCACCCCATTTATTATAGTCAAAAACCTTGCCTGTGACATCATCTTAGGGGCTCCCTTCATCGACCAAATTATGCCCTTTTCCATCACTAGGCAGGAAATAGAGACTGAATATTTTGGGAAAAAGATATTATTTCCATTTTCAAGACCCCCTTTTACCAAAGCCATAAATTATATTCACTATAAAGAAAATCAAATTAACTTCCTTAAGGAAGAGGTCTCTTACAAAATGATAGAATCCCAACTCTCTAAAATTGAAGTGAAAACCAAGGTTAGTGAGATCCAATCCTATATAGAAAAATCCATTTGTTCTGATCTTCCAAATGCTTTCTGGGAAAGGAAAAAACACGTAGTCTCCTTACCCTATGAAAAGGATTTTGATGAAAGGAATATCCCTACAAAAGCTAGGCCAATCCAAATGAACCAAGAACTCCTAGAGCATTGCCAAAAGGAGATCAAAGACCTTCTTTCTAAAAAATTAATCAGAAAAAGTCAGAGCCCTTGGTCATGCTCTGCCTTTTATGTTAATAAGAATGCCGAGTTAGAGCGAGGAACTCCTAGACTCGTCATAAATTATAAACCTTTAAATGATGCCCTCCAGTGGATTAGATATCCCATCCCTAATAAAAAAGACTTTCTGAATAGGCTTTTTCGGGCAAAAATATTTTCAAAATTTGATATGAAGTCAGGATTCTGGCAAATTCAAATCGATGAGAAAGATAGGTATAAAACAGCATTCACTGTTCCTTTTGGACAATACGAATGGAATGTTATGCCATTCGGTCTAAAAAATGCCCCTTCCGAATTCCAGAGAATAATGAATGAAATCTTCAATCCTTATGCTAAATTCATTATTGTTTATATTAATGATGTGATGATTTATTCAGAATCTATAGATCAACATGTCAAACATCTTCATACTTTTGTAAGTGTGATCAAAAGAAATGGCTTAGCCATTTCCAAATCCAAAATCAGCTTATTTCAAACCAAAATAAGATTCCTTGGTCATGATATTCACCAGGAGACAATCATTCCAATAAATCGAGCTATCCAATTTGCAGACAATTTCCCAGATCAAATTCTTGACAAAAACCAGCTGCAGCGATTCCTAGGTTGCATAAATTATGTTTCCGACTTTATCCCAAACCTAAATAACATTATCAAACCTCTTCATGATCGATTGAAGAAAAATCCCCCTCTGTGGACTGACGATCACACTTCCGTGGTCAAAAGAATAAAAAAACATGTCCAGAATCTCCCATGCCTTTACCTCCCTGATCCACATGCATTCAAAATAGTTGAGACAGATGCATCAGATATAGGATATGGAGGCATACTTAAGCAAAAAATTCATGAAAAGGAAGTCTGCATTGCATTCACATCAAAACATTGGAATAGAACTCAGCAGAACTATTCCACTATAAAAAAGGAAATGCTTGCAATAGTCCTTCGTGTGAATAAATTTCAAAGTGATTTATTAAATCAAAAATTTTTAATCAGAGTTGATTGCAAAGCTGCTAAAGATGTTTTCAAAAAAGATGTTAAAAATTTAGCATCAAAACAGATTTTTGCTAGGTGGCAAGCAATCCTAAGTATTTTTGATTTTGAAATTGAATATTTAAAGGGTACTTCAAACTCTCTCCCGGACTTTCTGACGAGGGAATTCCTACAGGGTAAATAGATGATGCCTCCCAGAAAAAAGGATAAAGATAAAGGTAAGGGCATTGCTCTTACAGACGACTCAAAGTCCATCCTAGGACAAAATTCTACACAGGTCTTGCCTGAAAAAATCATTAAATTAGGGTCATCCACCCAAAATATTCCAGGGTCTTCTACCCTTAAACCAAAAGCTGAGCCTTCTGCTCAGACAATCCAGAGTCCCTCAGACTATGCAATCCCTATTGAAACCTTGCTAGCCTTACAATCCAACCAAAAACTTTCTAAACTTCCCAAAAAGTCTTGGGCAGATATTGCCGAAGAAGAAGAATTCAACAAAGAATTGGCCTTGACCATCAATAAAAAATCTAGAGAACCTTCTAAAGCAGGATCACCTTCCTCTGCTCTAGCCCATTCAGGTTCTAATTCTCAGAAATCATCCTATATCCAAAAAACCAATAAACCTATGGATTTATTTCAAGCGGAAAATTCTTTCTTCAATAAAGTCCCTCAAATCCTTGCCTCCAAAGTTTTTCCCCCAAACTTTCATTTTATTCCTTCCACAAATTCTAAAACCCAATTATTTTATGAATTTATCCTTGTTGACACCAAATCAGCAAGCATAAAACATTTCCCAGACAATGAAGAAAAGGGAGCCCATGCTTACTCCACGCTCCAAATCCTTAATATCATCTCCCCAGTTGAGTGGGGTAATGATTTAAACAAAATTAAAAAATTTTCTCAGCCCTTTGATCCAATAGGCTTTAATTACTGGGACTATCGCAGTGCCTGGTTTAATGCTTTTTGGTATCAAAATAAAAAGTTTAGCCATTCTTGGTTAATCCTTTTTAAAAATGGAACTCATTACCAATTCTCACAATGGTTTAATTCCTGGTGGAACTATTTTGGTCCTATCCCAGAAATTTTTCCTGAAATTGTGAAAAATGGTTTTGAGTATTTTTATCAAAAGGTCAATCTTTCAGAAGATCCTCACCCAGCGGATCTCCATTTCTTTTCAAAATTCGGTTTAGCCTGGGTATTCAAATGGCAACATAAATATGGAGAACCCCGTTTCCCCAACAATTCGCCTATGCTGCAAAGAATGCCATCTGTTAAGTGGTGGCAAAAATTTGAAGGTTCTGAAAGAGTTAATATTAGCTCAATCAGAAAATGGTTTTCCAAAAATCCCGAATTCCTTCTGGTTGAAGATAAAGAAACATGCATCTTTCTCAATTAGAAGTCCAAGATTCAAGCCTGTTTAGCTTCGTCTACTAACAAAAAAGATTTAGCTCATCAGCTTAATCACATTCTCATGCTCCTCCAAGTTGAAGAAGCAGCAAATCCTCCAGAGAATAAAGGATCAAGACCGATTTCTCCTTCTTTCGGCCTCTGGTTCTTTACAAAGCAATGAGGATGATTGCTATGGCATTAACCTCAATGATGATGAATAATGCCAACATACATCTTCTCAGCCACCAGAAGAATCTTCCTGTAGTTGTCAATCAGTCTCCTGTAGCTGTCAATTCCATTCTACTTTAGTTCACATGCTGAACACTGTAGAAAAATTATTGTAATCTTTTACTATTCAGGAATCTACTTTTCCTGTAGATTTTTGTCTCTTGCTTTTTCTTTGTGTTGAAGTTTTCTATATATAGACCCTTCAGCTCGAAAAGGAAGGCATCGAAAAAATTAGAGAGTTAGAAAGAGAGAGTTCAGAGAGAGAGAAGTTTGAGATCTCTTTGTAAGTTTTCTTTCTAATACAATCAAAGTTTCTTTATTTACTTTTCCTCATCTCATTCCCTTTCCCATACTTATATCAGTGCGGACTACCGCCGGTATAGGTTCCTATTTACGTTAAACATTTTATTTTTTGCAATTTACATTTCTGTACTTGCATGGCATTTTAATTCTTGTTCTTTCATTCATCATTCTCTCCTCACTTCATTCACCCCTATCTCTCCCCATTACCCTTTGATCCTGCTCCCTTTGGTATATATATATATATATATATATATATATATATATATATATATATAAAGTAATGTATATGGTGTATTCTTCTGACAAGTGTCTCTATAATATATCATGCTCATTCTTCTCAACAATTCCTCTTAAGTGCTCTAAAACACACTCAAATGATCTCTTACCAATTTTTGCTACATAGAATTACAATTAATTACCATCCACCTCATTCCTGCATGTAATGGCAATTATTGAAATTAAAATTTCAAAGCATCATCAATGACATTATTCTTGCTTTTATTTTTATTTTGTAACTAATATATGAATTTGAAAAAAAAACGTTAATTTGTTCCTCAATGTTTGCATGAAGTTTAATGTTGGTCCTTAATGTTTTAAAAGTTTAATGTTGATCCTCAATGTATTTTTTTGTTGATTTTGGTCCTCGAAGCTGGCACGGTTTGAGTTTGCCGTTAACTCATGACGTGGCAGGTGGACGTGGCGGAATCTCTCTCCTAGGTGTCTCACTTAGATGACATGGCTCCAGCCAGTCCTACTCAGTCAAAACGGCGTCGTTTTGGACCTTTACTAAAAAAACAAAAAAGGGCAGAAAACGACGTCGATTGTTGCCCTAGAAAATACAACACATCAAGCCACCATTGGATCCATACAGACCCCATGCTCCCCACTTGAATCCGTAAAATAAGATCTAGAAAAATAGAAAAACCCAGACAATTCTCAGTGCACTCTAAAATTTGATTATTTCCCGGGAAAAACATTCCGAAAAAAAGGCAGAAAACAACGTCGATTGTTGCCCTAGAAAATACAACACATCAAGCCACCATTGGATCCATACAGACCTCGGGAAAAACTTTCCCAAAAAAATAAAAAAGAAAACGAGAAAACCCAAAAGGAAAGTGGGAAATTGAAGCTTACCAAGTGGGGTTGATCAACGGAGTAGGAGCGGGAAGTGAAGAGAAAAGAGAGAGTGAAGAAAATGCAGAGGGCAAGGGAAATTGCAGAAGCCAAAACTCTGAAAGAGAAGGTGAAGCTTCGGATCCCTCCACCTCCGCCTCCTACGGTGCGTGCAGTTCGAGAATTCACCATTTTCTATTCAAAATGATTGGATCAGAAGAATCAATCTCTCTCTCTCTCTCACACATACACAATCAAAATTTGCATCGTATATGTATTTTTTCAATTTATTTATAACATAAACTCATAAAGTTATACATCTAAACAATCAAAATTATTGCATTTGTCAAGTATCACTTGAACCAGAGGGTTCTTTTGTAATATATATTGTCATTAATATATTAAAGTCTAATAGATGATCAAAATTTTTGGGGTTAATCATAAAATAATTTATAATTATATCCCGTGCATCGCACGGGTTGCAATCTAGTATATCACTAAAGGAATGTACATAGGCTCATCTTCTGACACGTGTCTTCTCTACATATCATGTTCATTCTCCACCTATACATCCTCTAACATTATCCAAAGCTTTTCCATATGCTCTTAAATGATTTTGATTGAATACCATTTAATGTTATTTGATTGTGAGTTTTGAAATAGGAATTACACAATTACTATCATTAATTACAAATATCAACATTTTCATAATATTTGATACTATCCATATATATATATATACATATAATATACTAAAGTCAAATACATGAGGCCAAATCTTACCACGTGGCTGGAGCGTCATATTTTGCAATTCTGCCACATCATCCTAAATTAGCATCTAACAAACCTCTGTATCCACATCTGCATTAGTGAGTTAATGCCAATATTATAATTATTATTATTTATAATTAATAATTGATAACAAATCATTAATAAATAATTATAATAATACGTCCCATTAATACGTTAATGAAGCATTTGTGTTTTCATCCGTTTTTCCTCTTCCCTTGATTGTGCAAAATATAATGAGATATTTATTGTATAAATCACTAACATATTTGTGGTGATTGTATTCACAATTTACACGTCTACAAACACTACAAGAAAATGTTGATTTAGCTACGAATTAGCTAGGGATAAAATCCCTAGCTAATTTGGTAAAAAATTTTGGCGCGAAAAGGCAGGAAATTTTTACTATGGAATAGGTACGGATTTTTCCGTAGCAAAAGTTTCTCCAATTTTAGCTACGGATTTTACCGTAGCAAAAGTTTCTCAAATTTAGCTACAGATTTCCCTAGCTAATCCCTAGCAAATTAGCTATGGATTAGCTAGGAAAAAAATCCCTAGCTAATTTGGTAGAAAAGTTTGGCGCAAAAAGGCGGAAAAATTTTGCTATGGAATAGCTATGGATTTTTTCCGTAGGAAAAGTTTCTCAAATTTAACTACGGATTTTCCTAGCTAATCCTTAGCTAATTAGCTAGGGAAAAAATTCCTATCTAATTTATTATATGTATATATATATATATATATATATATATATATATATATATATATAATGTTTTACATTAATAAATTAAAAAGTGATAAATGGCCTAGTGGTTGGCGTAAATGTTACCATCCATGATGTTCCGTCTTCGAGTCCACCTAGGACCATTTTTCAAAAATATAAAGTGGTCACCGGAGGGGGCAGCGGGTGGAGGAGGTCGCCGGCGGCCATCGTCGGAGGGGGCGATTTAGCTAGGGAATTGCTATGGATTAGCTAGGGAATAGCTACGGATTAGCTACGAATTTTTCCTAGGTGTTAGCTACAGACTCATTCGTTTGTTTATTAAAAATTAGCTAGGGATTATGATGCGAGCAGGGAAAGCACAAATAGTGGCCAGAATTTACCTCCTGAAGCAATTGCATTATTATAAGCAAGAAGAGTCAATAAAATCAAATTAAAGCCGTCAGATAATAGTTGTAATATCCGAGATATTTAGATTTAATTATTTTCATTTTTTATTAAATTTATTTTTCTTTCAGAAAGAAAAATAAATTAAATTAAAGAGTTATAGGGTTAAAAATAGGATAAAGAAGAAAGTAATAGGGGATATTTATAATTTTTCTAGGACCTAAAAGAAAATAGGACTAAAAAGCATGAGGGAAAAAGTGGATATAAAAAGTAAATAAGTTTTTCTAATAAAATAAAAAAATATATATAATATCTAAAAAAGGAAAAAAAATAAAAATAAAAATACATATATATAACTAGAGGCTTCGCATGCACATACCGTGCATGTAATTTGTTTTTTATTTTTTTAAAAAATACATAAGATAAAATTATTATTATGATTTAAAATAATAAAATATTAAATATTTGATAATTTTTTAACTTTCAAAATATAATATAATAATTATATTTTAAATAATATATTAAATCATGGGAAGTTATTTATTGAGAAGTTATTTTTAGTGGGGAAGTTATTTTTTTGGTATCACACTTTGCTTGTGTGACACCAAAAACTCCAAAGCCATATATATATATATACATATATATATATATATATATATATATATATATATATATATATATATATATATATTATATGTTAAGGAAAGCGGCTAAAAAGTCACGTGCACCATCAAATTCACTAACACACACACAAATAAAACTAATAATATAATAAAAAGAAAAGAAAAGATGGGGGCGGGGGGAACCGTTACCCCCTTCCATATAATTGATACACACATAAAAAATATATATATGAGCGAAAGCAAAAGCAACAATTATCACACATTAAAAAAAAAAGAGAAAGCAACAAGCAGAAACAGAGCACGCACACGCACGGACCAGGAGCTTGAGGAGAAGAGGAGAAGCACGTGCACGGCGGTTTAGAGCCGGAAACCCGTCGGAGACGGTGATCGGAAGCCATCTTCAGCCCTTAGCAAGCCTTCTACCCGATTGAATCAAGGTAAGAAGCCCCAAATCTCCCAAAACCCCAATTTCTCCAATTTTGGGTATTTTAGGAATTCTTCAAATACTTCCAATCGGGGCATTCTGGGGTTTAACTTGAGCTTAGTGGTTGTTATTGAATGCTTGGGGAGGTTCAGAATCGAAGTTAAACCGTAGGAATTGACCGGGTATGGAAATAAGGAAAATTGGGTTAGGAAATTGCTATAAATTCGAAATTGATAATTCGATGCATGTTTAGGCTTGGATTGGAGTTGTATAAGTGTTGTAGTTGCTGGAAATATACAAGGGAATAAAGCACGAGTATTTACCGCTTCAACCGGAACCCAATCCAGTGAAAAAAGAGGCGAAATACTAAGCCACCGTACAGTAAGGAGTTGTGCGGTGGGTTGAACACCTCGGTCTAGTCCGTGGTGGACACCTAAGACCCGCTAAATTGGTTCAAAGGCTTTAATTATACGCAATTATATTTTTATATAACATTAAAGGGGCTCTCCCATCATGGACGTCTGATTGGGGGTCGTGACAAACTTGGTATTAGAGCCTGGTTTTCTTTAAACTGTATGAAGCCATAGGTATGACCGGGTGTCGGTTTACACCTCGTTGTGAACCCGGGCGCAACATGGTAGTACAATGCCACTTGTGGAAGTACCCAGGAAATTGAGTCAGCCCTTTCTTTCTACTCTCTTTGATATGAAATATCATTGATATACGTGTGCTCATTAGGTTTGGTCCTTATGCAGTATAGGGATGCCACCGATCATGAGACAGACTAGAGGTGGAGGGAGAACTCCTGCTGAAATTGATTGAGAATCAGTTTGGGAGGAGGGAATGCCCACCTGAGGCCGAGGTAGAGGCCGTACCCGAGGCCGAGGTAGAGGTCATGCTCGAGGTCGAGGGAGAGCACAAGTGAGAAGGGAAGAGAGGAGACAGTCACTGGAACCTCAACCTCAAGTAGAGACAGGTCCACCTTCCATGGCGAAAATGGTCATGGCAGGATTTCAGGAACTAAGAGAAGAGATGACGAGACAAATACAGAGGGAAGTACGCCGGTTAGTAGTCGGCTAGGAAGAACAAGAAGAGTTCCTAGCAATCAAGAGATGGAGGTTGTTGAGGAAGAGGATAGGGAATGGCAACAACCATAGGAAATGCCTCGTGAGCCATGGGTAGCACCTAGAGAGCTGCCAATTTCAAAATATCTGAAGCTTCATCCACCCACTTTCTGTGGAACACGTGAGAAAGAGGACCCGCAGTATTTTGTGAGAGACATAGTCAGAATTGGGCACATGCTGAGGTGCTCAGGACATGAGTTAGTGGAATTACCTAGATTCCAGCTGAGGGGAGCTGCTAGAGTATGGATAGAGTCCGTATAGACGAGGTATTCAAGAAGAGTGGCACCGATGACCTGGGAGGATTTTCAGAGGGAATTCCTTGGTCGGTTTTTATCTGAAGGCACCAAAGATGAGAAGCGTCAGCAATTCGAAGAGTTGTGGATGACGCCTAATATGACCGTGACAGGGTATGAATTACTTTTTACAGAACTAGCTCAATTCTCACCTGAGTTGGTTCCTGATGAAGAGGCGAGGATCAAGAGGTTCATACACCATCTCACGGAGCCATTATTTACTGCTTTGTTACCCCAGAGAAGACAATTTGAGACCTTAGCTCAAGCAGCAGACTGTGCTAGGATGATTGAAACCAGGAAGAGGTACGGGACTTCTATTGATCCCAAGGTCAAGTTAATTACAGGCAGTGACAACCAAGGAGGTGGAAGTAAGAAAAGGAAGACAACAGGTGGAGGTGCAGGATATTTAGGGTCCGTAGGGGGACAATCCTCAACCACCACCCATGAAACAGGTACAAGAAGTAATTTTCAAGGGGGACAGAGAGTGCAAGGGGTGGAAATGCCAGTAAGACTAGGCCCCAGTGTGCGACTTGCGGCAGATTTCATTTTGGAATATGTCAGAGATTGACAGGTGGGTGTTACAACTGCGGCCAGGTGGGCCAAATGGCTAGAGAGTGTCCAAAGAGAAAAGAGGGTACAAGTGAGAGAAGCAATCCGACGCCGAGGGGTACACCTATTCCAGCCCCACCACTGAGAACCGTGCCACCACAGACAGCAAGTACAGGTACAGCTAGAGGCCGTGGTGCAGGATCTAGTGGTAGAGGGCCAGGGGCAATAGGTGGAGGACAAGCGCGAGTATTTGCACTTTCTCAGCAAGACGCTCATGCATCAAATGCAGTTGTGATAGGTACCCTTATTGTTTGCTCTCTTGAAGCACGAGTCTTATTTGATTCCGGCTCCACTCATTCCTATGTGTCGCATGCATTTGCTTCTAAATTCAACAAAAGTCTGTCTAGAATGAAAGAAACAGTACTGGTCTCTACTCCAATGGGAGAATCAGTATAAGTAGAGTATGTGCACAAATCTTGCATTGTGGAGGTCGATGGTCATGAGACTGTGGTAGACCTTCGGTTGTTGTGTATGGTTGATCTTGATGTGATACTCGGAATGGATTGGTTGTCGTCTTGCTATGCAGTTGTGGACTGCAGGGCTAAATGTTTGAAGTTTAATATGCCAAACGAGGAGCCTTTTGTGATACGGGGTGACGGAGCTGCACCGTATCCAAACTTGATCTAGGCATTGAAGGCATCCAAGTTGCTTGCAAAGGGATGTAAGGGGTATTTGGCCTTGGTCCAAGATACCACGAAAGCAGTACTTTTACCGACTCAAGTACCGGTAGTGCGAGAGTTCTTGGATGTATTTCCAGAAGAATTGCCGGGGTTGTCGCCCGATCGTGAGATTGAATTTGAAATTGAGCTGCAACCTGGCACCCAGCCTATCTCCACACCACCTTACCGGATGGCTCCGAAAGAGTTGAAGGAGTTACATACACAATTGCAAGAATTGCTTGACAAGGGTTTTATAAGACCCAGTTTCTCTCCTTGGGGTGCACCGGTCCTTTTTGTAAAGAAGAAGGACAAATCTTTGCGGTTGTGTATCGATTACCGAAAGTTAAATAATGTGACGATCCGCAATCAATACCCACTGCCGAGGATAGATGACCTATTTGAACAGTTGTCGGGCGCAAAGCGGTTTTCCAAGATTGATTTGCAATCTGGGTATCATCAATTAAAGATTTGGGAATCAAATATACCTAAGACCGCATTCCAGACCCGATATGTACATTATGAGTTCTTGGTGATGTCTTTCGGATTAACTAATGCCCCTACAGCGTTCATGGACATGATGAACATGGTCTTCAAACCATTTCTGGACCGATTTGTCATTGTCTTCATTGATGGCATCTTGGTTTACTCTAAGAAATCTGAAGAACATACAGAACACTTGAGATTAGCATTGCAGAAGTTGAGAGAGGAGAAATTGTATGCTAAGTTCTCTAAGTGTGAATTCTGGCTTAACAGAGTTACCTTTTTGGGTCATGTGGTATCATCAGAGGGAATCCACGTTGATCCAAGTAAGGTAGAAACGGTGAAGAGTTGGTCCCAGCCTAGCTCAGTTACTGAAATTCGCAGTTTCTTGGGCTTGGCTAGATATTATAGAAGATTTGTGCAGGACTTCTCTAAGGTTTCTGCGCCTATGACTAAGTTAACACAGTAGGGGGTGAAGTTCATATGGGATGATAAGTGCGAGCAGAGTTTTCAGAAGCTAAAAGACAGTCTCACTACCGCTCCGGTGTTGGCATTACCTGAAGGCACATGAGGGTATGTGGTATACTGTGATGCGTCGAGGGCCGAGTTAGGGTGTGTCTTGATGCAGCATGACAAAGTGATTGCGTATGCATCGCGATAGCTGAGGAAACATGAGAAGAAATACCTGACTCACTTCCTCGAAATGGCGGCTTTAGTATTTGCTTTGAAAATATGGAGACAGTACCTGTACGGCGAGACCTGTGAAATTTATATAGACCACAAAAGCCTCAAATACATTTTCGAGCAGAAAGACTTGAACTTGAGACAACGTCGATGGTTAGTGTTGTTGAAAGACTACGACTGCACGATCTTGTATCATCCAGGAAAGGCTAATGTGGTAGCCGATGCTCTGAGTCGGAAATCCATGGGCAGTCTTGCTCATATAAGTGAAGAAAGAAGACCGTTGATCAGAGAGTTGCACGAGCTAGAACAGACGGGGAATCAGTTTGAGATTGGGTGTTCTAACTCACTTTTAGCCCATTTGCAAGCTAAGTCCTCTCTGGTAGAAGAAGTGAAGGCTAGAAAGGATGAAGATACCGATCTCAAGCAAATCGGGGATGCTGTAACTAAAGAGAAAGGGGACGACGTACGATTCTCTATGGATGATTTCGGGATACTTCAGTTGGAGGGACGGTTGTGTGTCCCTATGGTTGATAACTTGAAAGAAAGAATCCTTGAAGAAGCACACTGGACTGCTTATACAATCCATCCGGGAGCTAATAAAATGTATCATGACCTGAAACAGTTGTACTGGTGGAATGGCATGAAGAAGGATGTTGCAAACTATGTAGCCAGGTGTTTAGTGTGTCAGCAAGTCAAGGCTAAACACCAGAAGCCCACTGGAACATTACAACAAATAGAAATACCTGAGTGGAAATGGGAGAGGATAACGATGGATTTTGTAACAGGGTTGCCAAAATCTCAACGTGGATATGATTCGGTTTGAGTGAGTCAATATGCACAGATTTATCTATCAGAAATCATTAGATTGGACGGTGTGCCAATGTCCATAATATCTGATAGAGGGCCACAATTCACTTCCAGGTTTTGCAAGTCATTGTAGGAAGTGTTAGGAATGAGAGTTGATTTAAGTACTGCGTTCCACCCACAGACTGACGAGCAATCAGAAAGAACCCTTCAAATTCTTGAGGACATGCTTCGGGCGTGTTTTATGGATTTCGGCGGAAGTTGGGAAACGTATTTACCTTTGGCTGAGTTTGCCTACAATAATAGTTATCAAGCGAGTATCCAGATGGCACCGTTTGAGGCTCTGTACGGTCAAAGGTGCAGGTCCTCGATTGGGTGGTTTGAGGTCGGAGAGGCTAGTCTAATCGGCCCAGAATTGTTACAAGAAGCCTTGCAGAAGGTGAAGTGCATCAGGGAAAGATTGTTAATGGCTCAGAGTAGGCCGAAGTCCTATGCAGACAATCAAAGGAGAGAACTCGAATTTGCCATTGGTGAACAGGTGTTCTTGAGGGTATCACCGATAAGAGGCGTAATGCGGTTCGGTAAAAAGGGGAAGCTAAATCCTCGGTATATCGGACCGTTCGAAATCCTAGAACGAGTTGGGAATGTAGCATATTGGTTAGAATTGCCTACGGAATTGGAGGGAGTACATCCCGTCTTTCATGTATCAATGCTTTGGAAATATCTTCCCGACCCCTCGCACGTGATTCAATCGCAAGACGTGCAACTAACCGAATATCTGACATATGAAAAGGAGCCAGTGAAAATCTTAGATCGGCAGTTGAAGAAACTCAGAACGAAAGAGATTCCATTGGTTAAAGTCTTGTGGAGAAATCACTCGACCGAAGAGGCTACATGGCAGGTTGAGGTTGAAATGCGCAGGACGTATCCTCGTCTATTTCAAGACTAAGGTTAGTATTTTATTAGAAATTCAGGGACCGAATTTCTTAAGGGGGAAAGATTGAAATATCCGAGATATTTAGATTTAATTATTTTCATTTTTTATTAAATTTATTTTTCTTTCAGAAAGAAAAATAAATTAAATTAAAGAATTATAGGGTTAAAAATAGAATAAAGAAGAAAGTAATAGGGGATATTTATAATTTTTCTAGGACCTAAAAGAAAAGAGGACTAAAAAGCATGAGGGAAAAAGAGGATATAATAAGTAAATAAGTTTTTCTAATAAAATAAAAAAAATATAATATATATATATATGTTAAGGAAAGTGGCTAAAAAGCCACATGCCCCATCAAATTCACTAACACACACACACAAATAAAAATAATAATATAATAAAAAAAGAAAAGAAAAGATGGGGGGGGACCGTGGGACTCTCACACGGAAATCAGGTTCCGACGCCAGAGACGGTGATCAGAAGCCATCTTCAGCCCTTAGCAAGCCTTCTACCCGATTGAATCAAGGTAAGAAGCCCCAAATCTCCCAAAACCCCAATTTCTCCAATTTCAGGTATTTTAGGAATTCTTCAAATACTTCCAATCGGGGCATTCTGGGGTTTAATTTGAGCTTAGTGGGTGTTATTGAATGCTTGGGGAGGTTCAAAATCGAAGTTAAACCGTAGGAATTGACCCGGTATGGAAATAAGGAAAATTGGGTTAGGAAATTGCTATAAATTCGAAATTGATAATTCGATGCATGTTTAGGCTTGGATTGGAGTAGTATAAGTGTTGTAGTTGCTGGAAATATACAAGGGAATAAAGCCCGAATATTTACCGTTTCAACCGGAACCCAATCCGGTGAAAAAAGAGGCGAAATACTAAGCCACCATACAGTAAGGAGCTGTGCGGTGGGTTGAACACCTCAGTCTAGTCCGTGGTGGACACCTAAGACCCGCTAAATTGGTTCAAAGGCTCTAATTATACCCAATTATATATTTATATATGATTAAAGAGGTAGTAATTAAGCTTTTACTCGGCGAATAAAGGAGACGGTGGGATGAGTAAGCTAGAGCCTCTTTTGAACCGTGAATTTAATTCTTTTATTAGTTAAATACCCATATGAACACATGAAGGGAAATTTAGACAAGTGGAAATCTCTAACCTAAGCAATCAGATGTTCTAAATGGCTCGAAAGTGTGAAAGTCGAATATGGGGCATTCTGGACTTTCAGAAAGAGCAAATAAGACGACGTAACGAACTAAGTAATTAGTTCTTGGAAAATAGCTAGAGGGTGCATAAGAATTAGCATGACACGTGCATGGTTGATGCTTAGTTACATGTTCTAAGTTTCTTAAATATATGTGTATAGCGCACCACAGGGTAATTGGAGTTTCAGGCACTCCGAGGAATGATCAGGAGGGCCAACGAGGTGACGGGCTCTCACATCCCTGCCCCACAGGGTTGGATGACTACGTGGAAAATGTGGTTTGTTCTATTTTGTGCAAATTGATATATGAGATATATTTATATGAATAAATTTGTGTTAAATGTGTATGATTTGCAAGTAAGCAATCAATGTGCAATAGTATATGTGCTTATATGACTAATCTCAAGGTGTATATGTGGAATTGTGGCTCACTGAGCCTTATATGACACCGTGGGTAGGATTGAGTCAGAATTTCATATGTGAGAGTTTATTAATATTAGGAACCCACTTAAATTGATCATCGTGCAAAGATTTTGACTGTATGGTACATTGAGGAAAATGAACCTAGGTTGTTAAGTGTGAGTGAGAGCGATGCATAATTGAAAAGGGGGAAACTAGGCCTAGCTAATTCACACGTGTAATATTCAGTTAGTTATTAATAGGGCGTCTTTCAAGGTTGAATAGGTTATTTGAACTTGTTTAGGTTAGTTTGGGTAGATCCAGTCGATTATCCTAGTCGGACAGACAGGATTCAGTTAACAGTAAGTATGCCACATATTGGCCATTACCTTGGTTTAACCGGGGTCAGACAAGTTGCCGGCTATTACTCTAAGCGTGCCTTGGAGTCAGAAAGTTCCTAGTTTGATCAACTAGGTTTGAATAAGACATTGCCTTCGGGCCAGTTTTTCTCTTAGCATAACGTGGGAGACAGAAAGTGAATGCCTTCGGGCCAGTATTTCTCTTAGCGTAATGCAGGAGACAGAAAGTGAATGCCTACGAGCTTAATTATGTATGACTTATGAAAGGATATGATATATGTTTATGATTGGTTTACATGCGGATTAACAAACAAGTTAGGAGCATGAATTAGGATTTTTAATTGTGAATATGATATATTGATTGCCTGATCATATTAAAGGTCACAATATAAATCTGTTTCATGCACATGTGGTTGTGGTTGCTCCCTTTCCCCAGCTGTAGTGGTACCCGCTGCTACGCCAGGGATGGGGGAGCTTCTCACTGAGTCTGTTCGACTCACCCCCTGTTTACATGTTTCAGATACAGGTGGTTCAGGAGTCAGAAACGCGTCCACTTCTTCTCAGGGAGGCGGACAGATCTGAGGACCGTACGCTTAGTCCGCGTCGGTAGTTATTTTGATTACGTACATATGTTGTGATGTATATGTATATTAATCCTTTTCGGGTGTAGCGTTTGTACAGATACAGCTGCAGTATATATATACGTCCTATTCTAGCATTGTCGGCTTCATACAGATTAAAGTTAGGTCTTGGTATTGGGACTTTAGGCTATGACATAGCGTATATCATGTATATGTGTATATATGATTTCCGCATGCGACTAGGATAGGTCACACGCCTTGAGGGGTGTGATCAATATGTAAATTATATATATGTGTGACTGAATACCTGATTGTATGAAAATATGGCTTCCGCATGTGAATAGGATAGATCACACGCATTGAGGCGTGTGATCAATATGTAAACTATATGCAGGTGTGTGATTGAATATATACTTGACTGTATACAGGAATTGTGCATGTGAATAGGATAGATCACCCGCCCTGAAGCGTGTGATCAATATGTATAATATATGTACGTGTGAGTGATTATGTGTATATGTATAGAGTGAAGCGGCGTTGATCGAGCCCTGGATTACACGCTACTTAGGTCACCGGATATGGACGGCCATAAATACTATATATTGTTTGTATTAGAAATGGGTTGTTATAAACATGTGAAAATGTCAATCAGGGATTAGAGGCTTACGGGATAGGAGAAATCCTATTTCCCGTGCCGGTCTCGGATGTCCGATTGGGGGTCGTGACAATAGTAAAAACGTGATTTACACATTTTGGGCTGAAAGTGGAGCTGCACAACATGTTTTGGGCTTGAAAACATTAATATGGAGAGCTTGGACGTTGTACTATACATGTGGAGACTTTTTTAAGCCTAGATCTTCTTTTTTGGGCTTAAAATGCTTATTTTAATTTGGGTTAAATTTATCACGACCCCAAATCGGAAGTACGTGGCCGGCACGGGAATAGAATTTTACCTCTAAACCCGTAACCCTTACGCTGTAACCATAACCATAACTACCCTGCTATACAATCAATATATATATATATATATATATATATATATATCATAATAGTGGCCACACCTCACTGGTGCCCTAATTAACCTACAATCCGCGGTTTGCTCAATACCGCTTCAGTTCAACTCAGTGTATAGATATATATATATCACCTGTAATATTCGAGGTATTTATTTTAAATTACTATCTTTATTTTTTTATTAATTTATTATTAATTATTTTAGTTAATTTATTTTTCTTTCAAAAAGAAAAATAAATTAAATTAAAGATAAAATAAAATTAAGGGGAGAAAAATAGGAAATCTAAGTTTTCTTTTTAGGACCTAAAAGAAAGGAAAATTAAAAGGATGGAAAGAAAAATAAATTTAATTAAAGAATTAAAAATAAAATGAAGAAGGGAAAGAAATGGGATTTTTTTTAAAAAAATTATTTTAGGACTTAAAAGATATGGGGATTTAAGAAGTGAGAGAAAAAGGGGATTTACTACAAATTATAATTTTTTTTACTTATTATTAAAAATTGGGGGTAATTACCGTGCCCTTCCAACCGGAACCCAATCAGGTGAAAAAGAGGCAAAAAATTGGGGCTAGAAAATTGCTATAAATTCGAATTTTGCTGGTTTAATGCATGAATAGGCTTTGATTGGAGTAGTATAGGTGTTATAAATGTTGGAAATAGACAAGGGAATAAAGCCCGAGTATTTACCATCTCAACCGGAACCCAAGCAGGTGAAAAAGAGGCGAAATACTAAGCCACCGTACAGTAAGGGGCTGTGCAGTGGGTTGAACACCTCGGTCTGGTCCGTGGTGGACACCTAAGACCCGCTAAATTGGTCCCAAGGCTCTATTTATACCCAATTATATTTTTATATATAATTATTAAAGAGGTCATAATTGAACTCTTACTCGGTAAATAAGGGGAAACGGTTGAACGGGTAAGCTAAGGCCTCTTTCGAGCCATAAAGAAATTCTTTTATTAGTTAGAAGTCCTTATGAATACATGAAGTGAAATTTAGACAAATGGAAATCTCTAACCAAAGCATTTAGAGGTTCGAAGTGGCTCGAATGTGTAAAAGTCGATATAAGACAGTATGGACTTTCAAAAAGAGCAATTAAGACGACGTAACGAACTAAATAGTTAGTTCTTGGAAATAGTTAGAGGGTACATGAGCACTAGCATGGCACGTGCATGTTAGATGCTTAGTTACACGTTCTAAATTTCTTAAATATATATTTGTATAGGACACCACAGGGTAATTGGAGTTTCAGGCACTCTGAGGACTGATTAGGAGGGCCAACGAGGTGAGGGGCTCTCCCATCCGGCCATCCCTGCCCCACAGGGTTGGATGACAACGTGCAAATGTGGTTTGCCTTATTTTATGCAGTTATCATATGAAATGTACTTATCTGAATGAGTTTGCGCTACGTGTGTATGGTTAGTAAGTAATGTGGCTTAATGAGCTTTATGTGATACCATGGGTAGGATTGTGTCATGATTTCATATGTGAGAGTTCAGTAACTTTAGAAACCCATTTAAATTGATCATCGTTGTAAAGGTTTTGACTGTATGGTACATTGAGGAAAATGAACCTAGGTTGTTAATTGTGAGCGAGAGGGTTGCATAATTGAATAGGGGGAAAACTAGGCCTAACTAATAAACACGTGTAATATTCAGTTAGTCACTAATAGGGCGTCTTTCAACGTTAAATTGTTAGTTGAACTTGTTAGGTTAGTTCGGGTAGATCGAGTCGATTATCCTGGTCGGACAGACAGGATTCAATTAACAGTAAACATGCCACTTAGTGGCCATTACCTTGGTTTAACCGAGGTCAGACATGTTGCCGGCTATTACTCTAAGCATGCCTTGGAGTCAGGAAGTTCCTAGTGTGATCAACTAGGTTCGAACATAAGATTGCCTTCGGGCCAGTATTTCTCTTAGCGTAATGCGGGAGACAGAAAGTGAGTGCCTACGTGCACAAATATGTATTAACTATGAAACCAAATATTGTATGTTGAGATTGATATACATGCGGATTAATAAATATGTTAGGAGCATGAATAAGGATTTTACTTGTGAATATGATACATTGATTGCCTGATCATGTTAAAGATCACAATACAAATCCGTTACATGCGTATGTGGTTGTGGTTGCTCCCTTTCCCCAGCTGTAGTGGTACCCGCTGCTACGCCAGGGATGGGGGAGGTTCTCACTGAGTCTCTTTGACTCACTCCTCTTTGTTAAATTTTTTAGATACAGGAGGTTCAGGAGTCGGGCACGCGTCCACTTCTTCTCAAGGAGGCGGACAACTCTGAAGACCGCACGCTTAGTCCGCGTGGGTAGTGTATTTTGGATTATATAAATATGTCGTGATGTATATGTATATAAATCCTTTTGGATGTTGCTTTGTACATATACAAACTGCTGTATATATATATATATATATATGTCCTACTCTAACTATGTCGGCTTCATACAGATTAAGGTTAGGTCTGGGTATTGGGACTTTAGGCTGTGATATAGCATATATCATGTATATATATATATGACTTCCGCATGCGACTAGGATAGATCACACGCCTTGAGGTGTTTGATCAATATGTAAATTATATATATGTGTGTGACTGAATACCTGATTGTATGAAAATATGGCTTCCGCATGTGAATAGGATAGATCACACACATTGAGGCGTGTGATCAATATGTAAACTATATGCAAGCGTATGATTGAATATATGTATGATTGTACACAGGATTTTTGCATGTGAATAGGATAGATCACCGACCCTGAAGCGCGTGATCAATATGAATACTATATGTATGTGTGAGTGATTATGTTTATACGTATAGACTGAAGCGGGGTTGAGCGAGCCATGGATTGCACGCTACTCAGGTCACCAGATATGGATGGCCATAAGTACTATATATTATTTGTATTAGATTTGAGTAGTTATGAACATGTGAAAATGTCAATCAGGGATTAGAGGCTTACGCCATAGGAGAAATCCTACCTCCCGTGCCGGTCACAGATGTCCGATAGGGCGTCGTGACATTAGCACTCATAAGGTAAATATTCATATCATATTGACCGTACGTCTCCATATGTACGATCTATCCTATTCACATGCAGCAATCATACATAATATATATATATATATATATATATATATATATATATATCCATATCATATTGACCGTACGCCTCAATGCGTACGATCTATCCTATTCGCATGCAATATTTGCTATACTCATACGTATATCCTAGTTTATCCCCAAACTGGACCCTGTCTTTAAGTACATGTGAAGCCGACAATTCTAGAATAGGTACATATCAAAAGCTGTAAATATATATACACAACTCTTACAACATATAATATGTACAACCAAAAGAGTCAAAATAACAGAAAGTGTCCACTCACGCGAACAAGTGCGTAAGGATGGTCTGATGTCCGTCTCACTGTCTGGACGTTGATGCCTACCTGATCCCTGTATCTGAAACATTGAAGCAGAGGGAGTGAGTCATACAGACTCAGTGAGAAGCTTCCCATCCTCGGCATAGCGGCGAGTACCACTACAGCTGGGAAAAGGGAAACACCCACAATCACATGCCCATGAAAGTCCAGTTTATCAAATGTTATATTACGATCAGGCAATATTAATATATCCTTAAAATCACAGATAAACCTATAGATCATGCTTTTCTATCATGCTTCTCATAAACAAGCAATCACATTTTAACATATCATTTGAAAACTATAAATCACTTAACTGACCCTAGTGTCAGGCTAGGGCAATGGCCTCAATGGGCAATTTATTTTAAATCTTTAACTGACCCTAGTGCCAGGCTAGGGCAATGGCCTCAACGGGCAATTTATTTTAAATCTTTAACTGACCCTAGTGCCAGGCTAGGGCAATGGCCTCAACGGGCAAATGTTTTAATCTTTAATTGACCATAGTGCCAGGCTAGGGCAATGGCCTCAACGGGCAAATGTTTTAATCTTTAACTGACCCTAGTGCCAGGCTAGGGAAATGGCCTCAATGGGCAAATGTTTTATTCTTTAACTGACCCTAGTGCCAGGCTAGGGTAATGGCCTCAACGAGCAAATGTTTTAACTTGTTTCTCTTCCCCAGCTTTCAGCTGGGATCCTGACTCTATCTACCCATTACTATCCTAAACTGACTTTAATTAGGTAGTGTGAACATCCCTGCGACTCACTAATCAATTAAGAGATCGTGTTAATCCTCATATTGTCCCCAAACCCTTGGTTAGATCATAACCTAGCTCTAAGGTCTTCCCTAAGTTCAATTACCATAACATGTCGACATTTACTAACAACTTCTATACGATTTCTTTAATGAGTTTCTAATTAATAGGGTAAACCAAACCTTGGACTCAATCAACAATTTACCCCCTTGCTTGTACTGTTTGGCGTATCTCATGTCATCACATGGATACCCTCCAGTACCTCTTACCTGTAGTCATACACACATATACAAATACTTTCATATATAACTGTTTAGGAACAACAATAGCATACTAACCACTAAACAATTCTTCCAAATAGGCAAGTAGGAAAACCACATATCCACATCCTCAATCAACCCTGTAGGGCAAGGATGGGAAACCCCTCACCTGGACGACTTCCTTGCGCTTGTCCTGGAGTAACTCCCGCTCCGGACGAGTCGTGGTTTCCTAATGAATGCATTCAAGTGGTTAACATCTCAAACTCTATGCAATTCATATGCATATTACATGCTCGTGCCTAAAAATGCATCTAGACGTTGCCAAGAACCGGGTCCTTGGTCTTATCCGTCTTCCCTCTCTTCTATGAGAGTCTCAAGTGCATCACACTTGGTTTCATACAACTATCATCCTCCTTGAGTTGCTTTTGGGGCCTTGGATTTGAGTTACTAAACCTCAACGTGCTTCTAAGCTATCCTACTTTAGGTTACCTAATGACGATATATAAGGAAATTCGAATTTCAAGAAGTTGGACTTAGCTTATTCCGTAAGTTTCTATTCTTGAGGAACACGAAGACATTTGAAATGATTTTGATCCATAAAAACATGGCTGGGGGTGTCCTATAAGTCAGGATGTATATGTATATATGAATCCTTTTTGGATGTAGCTTATGTACATATACAACTGCTGTATATATATGTCGAACTCTAGTATTGTCGGCTTCATACAGATTAAAGTTAGGTCTTGGTGTTGAAAATTTAGGTCATGATATAGCATATATAATGTATGTATATATATGACTTCTTCATGTGACTAGAATAGATCACACTCCTTGAGGCGTGTGATCAATATGTAAATTATATGTATGTGTGGCTGAACGCCTGTTTGTGTGAAAATATGGATTCCGCATGTGAATAGGATAGATCACATGCATTGAGGCTCGTGATTAATATGTAAACTATATGCAAGTGTGTGATTGAGTATATGTATGACTGTATACACGACTTCTGCATGTGAATAGGATGTAAACTATATGTACGGGTGCGTGAATATGTGTATATAAATATACTGAAGGGCGTTGAGCGAGCCGTGGATTGCAAACTAATTAAGTCACCGGAAGGGGATGACCAGATATAATATATATATTTTTTATTAGAAATGGGTAGTTATAAACATGTGAAAAGGTTAATTAGGGATTAGAGGCTTACGGGATAGGAGAAATCCTACTTCCCGTGCCAGTCACGGACGTCCGTTAAGGGGTCGTGACAGACCCACTCCGTAAGTGGTCTTAACTGGCAGGAAATGGGGGACTTGGTCATCCGATCAACGATTATCCAAACTGAATCGAATCCCCTCTGTGATCGCGGCAATCCTATCACGAAATCCATAGTAATTCTCTCCCACTTCCATTGAGGAGTTTCTATCTATCGAAGTGTTCCGGCGGGCTTTTGGTGTTCAGCCTTAACTTGCTGACACACTAGACATCTAGTTACATAGTCTGCCACGTCTTTCTTCATACTATTCCACCAGTATAATTCTCTCAGATCCTGATACATCTTATTACTACCCGGATGGATTGTGTACGCTGTCTTGTGTGCCTCATCAAGAATTCTTTCGTTCAAACCATCCACCATAGGTACACACAGCCGTCCCTCCAACCAGAGTATGCCATTGTCATCTATGGAGAATCGGACGTCGTCCTTCTCCCCCTTAACCACTGTATCTCTGATATGTTTGAGGTTGGTATCTTGATCTTGTTTGGATTTAACCTCTTCGACTAGAGCTAACTTAGCTTGGATATGGGCTAGAAACAAGTTGGAATCTTCAATTTCAAACTGAGTTCCAGACCGTTCCAGCTCATGTATTTCCTGAATTAATGGCCTTTGTACTTCACTGATATGGGCTAAGCTACCCATTGACTTTCGGCTCAGAGCGTCTGCCACCACATTCGCCTTACCAGGATGGTACAAAATCGTGCAGTCATAGTCTTTCAACAACTCCATCCACCTGCGTTGTCTCAGATTTAGATCTTTCTGCTCGAAAATGTACTTGAGGCTATTGTGGTCTGTGTATACCTCACATGTTTCGCCATAAAGGTAGTGCCTCCAAATCTTCAAGGCAAATACCATCGCTGCCATTTCAAGATCGTGAGTTGGGTAGTTCTTTTCATGCTTCCAGAGTTTCCTAGACGCATAAGCAATCACCTTGCCATGTTGCATAAGAACACACCCTAACCCAACTCGTGAAGCATCACAATAAACTACGTACCCTCCGGTGCCCTCAGGAAGAGCCAACACCGGTGCTGTGGTGAGACTTTCCTTCAGCTTTTGAAAACTCTCTTCACAATTGTTATCCCACACAAACTTTACCCCTTTCTGAGTTAACTTTGTAAGAGGTGCAGCAACCTTCGACAAGTCCTGCACAAATCTTCTATAATATCCAGCCAAACCTAGAAAACTGCGAATTTCTGTGACTGAGGTAAGCTGGTACCAATTCTTCACTGGTTCCACCTTGCTCAGATCAACATGGATTCCCTCTGAAGATACCACGTGACTGAGAAATGCAATCATATCAAGCCAAAACTCGCATTTTGAAAACTTAGCATACAATTTCTCTTCTCTCAGCCTCTGTAATGCCAATCTCAAATGCTCTGCGTGCTCTTCAACATTCTTGGAATAGACTAGAATGTCCATAAAAGATGCTGGTGCATTAGTTAGCCCAAACGACATGACTAGAAACTAATAATGGTCATATCGGGTTCGAAAAGCAGTCTTGGGCACATCTTCTTTTCTAATCTTCAACTGATGGTACCCTGATCGCAGATCGATCTTTAAAAACCTCTTAGCACCCTGCAACTGATCAAACAGGTCATCAATCCTTGGAAGTGGATACTGATTGTGGACCATTACCTTATTCAACTTTCGGTAATCGATACACAATCTTAAGGTTCCATCCTTCTTCTTCACGAATAGAACTGGTGCACCCCAAGGTGAAAAACTGGGTCTGATAAAACCCTTATCAAGCAATTCCTGTAATTGCGTGTGTAGCTCCTTCAATTCCTCCAGAGCCATTCTGTAGGGTGGTGTGGAAATCGGCTGAGTACCTGGTAAAAGCTCGATCTCAAATTCAATCTCCCGATCAGGCGGCAAACCAGGTAAGTCGTCAGGAAATACATCAAGAAACTCTCGAACCACCGGTAACTGATTCGCAAGAAGTACTTCTTTCGTAGCATCCCTCACAAAAGCCAAATATCCTTTACACCCTTTCTCGAGTAGCTTGGAAGCTTTCATTGCTGAAATTAGACTCGAATATGGTGTAGGACCATCAGCCCGCCCCACAAATGGCTTTTCATTCGGCATGATGAATTTCAAACACTTTGCCCTGCAGTCAACTACTGCATGGCAAGATGCCAACTAATCTATACCTAGAATAACATCCAGGTCTACCATGTATAGTAGTCGTAGGTCCACAACTGTTCCATGACCCTCGACCACAACCACACACGACTCATAGACATATTTGACTTGGACCGATTCATCCATCGGAGTAGAGACCATTTCTGTCTCCTTCAATCTAGTCGGGCTCCTCTCAACTTTTCATGCAAATGCATGTGAGATGTAGGAATGTGTTGAACCAGAATCAAATAATACAAGGGCCTGGAGAGACCATACTGAAAGTGTACCTGTCACAACTGCATTTGAGGCATGTGAATCCTAACGAGACAAAGCAAACACCCGCGCCTGTCCTCCTCCTGGTGCACCTGGACCTCTACGTCCTGCTCTTGCTCCTCTAGCTCGGCCCGCACCTAAGGTATTAGTCTGGGGTGGTACAATCCTGACTGGTGGGGCTGCAATTGGAGTACTACCCGAAGTAGGATTACTCTTGACACTCGTATTACTCTTCCTCTGAGGACATTCCTTAGCCATATGCCCGAACTGACCACAGTTGTAACAACCTCCCATCATAACTTTGCACTCTCCAAAATGAAATCTTCCACATGTTCCACACTGCGGTTTCTGTTTACCGGCCTGTCTACCGCCTTGGAACCTCTGCCCACCTTGTGTGTTACTCCTCCCAAAACTTGTGATGGTAATAGCAGACTGCCCACCAACTTGCCCTGCATAATTTGGAACTATACCAGAATTACCAGTTGTCTTTTGCTTCTTCTTCCATCCCTGTCCATCACTGCCTGTCAGTAACTTGTTCTTGGGATTCGTGGATGTCCCAAACTTCTTTCTATGTTCAATTACCCTAGCACAATCAGCAGCCTGTGCTAGAGTGTCAAACTGACCACACGGCGGCAGTAGAACTACGAACAATGGCTCTACCAACCTGTGGATAAACCTTTTGATCAACTCCCTCTCATCGGGAACCAATTGTGGAGCGTATTGAGCTAGCTGCGTGAACTGTAGCTCAAACTCAGTCACTGACATATTCGGCGTCATCCACAAGTCTTCAAATTGTTGACGCTTGGTATACCTCGTTCCTTCAGATAGAAACCGACCCAGGAATTCCCTTTAAAAATCTTCCCAGTTCATAGGAGCAACTCTCCTTGCATATCTCTTCTGTACTGATTCAAACCAAACCCGGGTAGCGCCTCTTAACTGAAACGAGGCAAGTTCCACCATCTCTCCTCCTGAACACCTCAGTAACTGCCCAATTCTGATTATATCACGGAGGAAATGTTGAGGGTCCTCCTTGGTTTCGGTTCCGCAAAAGGTAGGCAGATTCAGTTTTAGAAATTTAGTGATCGACAATTCCCTCGGAACTCCCCTTGGTCCCCGGGGCACGTCCCATTGTTGCCACTCCCTTCTTGGTTCTTCCTCCCTTTCCTCAACCATTTCATTTTCTTGTTCAGCTGATATCACTTGCTCTTCTTCCTCGCCGACAACTAAACGACGGACATCTTGGTGAATTTAGCGGGTCATTTCAGCTCTCAACTCTTGAAATCCCGTAGTCAGCATCTCAGCCACTGACGGAGCACCCCTCTCAACCTGTGGCTCTGGGGTTTGTTACATATGCACTTCTCTTTCGTGTGTCCTACCACGACCGAGAGCATGGCCTCTAGCTCGGCCCTTGGGAGGCACTCTCTCCTCCCGAACGGATTCCTCATCAGTACGTGCAGGGACTCTAGCGCCCCTCCTAGCCTGCCTAGTAGTCGGCGGCATCCCTGTACTGCACATAAACATCACCTGATAAGCATTTGCATAATCTATCATAGATTAAGAAGGAATGAAAGAAAGGCTGACTCAATTTATCCTGGTACTCCCACAAGTGCCTCTTTATTCCGACGTTGTGCCCGGGTTTCACAACGAAGGTTAAACCGAAACCCGGTCATACCAATGGCTTCACATGACTTAAAGAATAACCAGGCTCTGATACCAAGTTTGTCACGACCCGAAATCGGGATTACGTGACCGGCACGGGAATAGACTATCACCTCTAAACCCGTAAGCCTTACCCTGTAAACATAACCATAACTACCATGCTATACAATCAATATATATCATAATAGTGGCCACACCTCACTGGTGGCCTAATTAACGTGCAATCACTGCTTCAGCTCAACTCAATGTATAGATATATATATCAGCCCTCATAAGGTAAATATTCATATCATATTGACCGTACGTCTCAATATGTACAATCTATCCTATTCACATGCAGCAAGCACACATAATATATATATATATATATATATATATATATATATATATATATATATATATATATATATATCCATATCATATTGAATGTACACCTCAATGCGTACGATCTATCCTATTCGCATGCAGAAGTTGATATACTCATACGTATATCCTACTTTATCCCCAAACTGGACCCAGTCTTTAAGTACATGTGAAGCCGACAATTCTAGAGTAGGTACATATCAAAAGCTGTAAATATATATACACAACTCTTACAACTTGTAATATGTACAACCAAAAGAGTCAAAATAACATAAAGTGTCCACCCACGCGAACAAAGGCGTAAGGATGGTCTGATGTCCGTCTCACTGTCCAAACGTCGATGCCTGCCCGATCCCTGTATCTGAAACATTGAAGCAGAGGGAGTGAGTCATACAGACTTAGTGAGAAGCTTCCCATCCTAGGCATAGCAGCGGGTACCACTACAGCTGGGGAAAGGGAAACACCCACAATCACTTGCGCATGAAAGTCCAGTTTATCAAATGTTATATTACGATCAGGCAATATTAATATAACCTTAAAATCACAGATAAACCTACGGATCGTGCTTTTCTATCATGCTTCTCATAAACAAGCAATCACATTTTAACATATCATTTGAAAATTGTAAATCACTTAATTGACCCTAGTGCCAGGCTAGGGCAATGGCCTCAACGGGCAAATGTTTTAATCTTTAACTGACCCTAGTGCCAGGCTAGGGCAATGGCCTCAACGGATCTTTAACTGACCGTATTGCCAGGCTAGGGCAATGGCCTCAACGGGCAAATGTTTTAATCTTTAACTGACCCTAGTGCCAGGCTTGGGCAATGGCCACAACGGGAAAATGTTTTAATCTTTAACTGACCCTAGTGCCAGGCTAGGGCAATGGCCTCAATGGGCAAATGTTTTAACTTGTCTCTCTTCCCAAGCTTTCGGCTGGGATCCTAACTCTATCTACCCATTACTATCCTAAACTGACTTTACCTAGGTAGTGTGAACATCCCTACGACTCACTAATCAATTAAGAGATCATGTTAATCCTCGTATTGTCCCCAAACCCTTGGTTAGATCGTAACCTAGCTCTAATGTCACGACCCCCTATCGGACGTCCGTGACCGGCACGGGAAGTAGGATTTCTCCTATCACGTAAGCCTCTAATCCCTGATTGACATTTTCACATGTTTATAACTACCCATTTCTAATACAAACAATATATAGTTTTATGGCCATCCATATCTGGTGACCAAAGTAGCGTGCAATCCACGGCTCGCTCAACGCCGCTTCTGTCTATACATATACACATAATCACTCACACGTACATTTATACATATTGATCACGCGCTTTAGGGCGGGTGATCTATCCTATTCAAATGCAGAATTTCTGTATACAGTCAAGTATATATTCAATCACACACCTGCATATAGTTTACGTATTGATCACACGCCTCAATGCGTGTGATCTATCCCATTCACATGCGGAAGCCATATTTTCACACAAACAGGTATTCAATCACACATACATATAATTTATGTATTGATCACACGCCTCAATGCGTGTGACCTATCCTAGTCGCATGCAGAAGTCATATACGTATATACATGATATATATTATATCATAGCCTATATAACCATCACCAAGACCTAACTTTGATCTGTATGAAGCCGACAATGCTAGAATTCAAGCGTGACATATATATATACACAACAGATGTAAACGTACATACGCCCCGCCCAAGAAGGATTCATATATATATATATATACATCACAACATGTATACATAATCAAAATAACTACCGACGCGAACAAAGCGTGCGGTCTTCAGAGTTGTCCGCCTCCTTGAGAAGAAGTGGACGCGTTCCCGACTCCTAAACCACCTGTATCTGAAACATGTAAACAGGGGGGTGAGTCAAACAGACTCAGTGAGAAGCTCCCCCATCCCTGGCGTAGCAGCGGGTACCACTACAGCTAGGGGAACGGAGCAATCACAACCACATGCGCATGAAACGGATTCCTATTATGATCTTTAACGTGATCAGGCAATCAGTAAATCATATTCACAATTTAAAATCCTATTTCATGTTTCTAACATATTTATTAATCCGCATGTAAATCAATCATAAACATATAACATGTTTCCATAGATAACATATATTTGTGCACGTAGGCACTCACTTTCTGTCTCCCGCATTACGCTAAGAGAAATACTGGCTCGAAGCCAATTTCATGTACGAACCTGGTTGATCACACCAGGAACTTTCTGACTCCAAGGCATGCTTAGAGTAATAGCCGGCAACTCGTCTGACCTCAGTTTTAACCAAGGTATTGGCCACTATGTGGCATACTTGCTGACGTCATAATCCTGTCTGTCCGATCAGGATGACTGGCTCGATCTACCCGGAAAACCTAAAAAAACTCAACTAACATATTTAACACTGAAAGACGCCCTATGAGAACTAGTTGAATATTATACGTGATTACTAGTTAGGCCTAGTTTCCCCCTTTTCAATTATGCATCACTCTCACTCACACTTAACAACCTAGTTCATTTTCCTCAATATACCATACGGTCAAAACCTTTGCACGATGATCAATTTAAATGGATTTCTAATATTAATGAACCCTCACATATGAAATTCCGACTCAATGCTACCCACAGTATCATATATGGCTCGGTGAGCCACAATAGCACATATACACCTTGTGATTAATCATATCAGCACATATACTATTGCACGTTGACTACTTACTTTCAAATCATACACGCGTAACACAAATTTTTTCATATAAATATATTCCATATATCATTTTCCACAAAATAGAGTAAACCACATTTTCCACATAGTCATCCAACCCTGTGGGGCAGGGATGGGAGAGCCCCTCACCTCGTTGGCCCTCCTGATCAGTACTCGGAGTGCCTGAAGCTCCAATCACTTTGTGGTGCCCTATACACATTATATTTAAGAAATTTAGAACGCGTAACTAAGCATCTACCATGCACGTGTCATGCTAATGCTTATGCACCCTTTAGCTATTTTCCAAGAATTAATTTTTTAGATCGTTACGTCGTCTTATTTGCTCTTTCTGAAAGTCCAGAATGCCCCATATTCGACTTTCACACTTTCGAGCCATTTAGAACCTCTAATTGCTTAGGTTAGAGATTTCCACTTGTCTAAATTTCCCTTCATGTGTTCATATGGGTATTTTACTAATAAAAGAATTAAATTCACGGTTCAAAAGAGGCTCTAGCTTACTCATTCCACCGTCTCCCTTATTCGCCGAGTAAAAGCTTAATTATTACCTTTTTAATTATATATAAAAATATAATTGGGTATAATTAGAGCCTTGGAACCAATTTAGCGGATCTTAGGTGTCCACCACGGACTAGACCAAGGTATTCAACCCATCGCACAGCTCTTTACGGTGTTGTGGCTTAGTATTTCGCCTCTTTTTCAATGGATTGGGTTCCGGTTGAGACAGTAAATACTCGGGCTTTATTCCTTTTACTATTTCCAGCATTTATAACACCTATACTACTCCAATCAATGCCTAAACATGCATCAAACTATCAATTTCGAATTTATAGCAATTTTCTAGCTAAATTTTCCTAATTTCCATACCCGGTCAAATCCTACGGTTTCACTTCGATTTTGAACCTTACTAAGCTTTCAATAACACCTACTAAGCTCAAATTTAACCCCGAAATGCCCCGATTGGAAGAAATTGAAGAATTCCTAAAATACCCAAAATTGAAGAAATTGGGCTTTTGGGAGTTTGGGGCTTTCTCACCTTGATTCAATCGGGTAGTAAGCTTGGTGGGGATGAAAGAAAACTCCAGCCACTTTTTCCGATCACCGGCGCACGTCCTCCGATGAGAAAACGGCCCAAAACCACCGTCCGCTTCTTCTCTTCTAGGCTCGTGCGTGGCTGCTTCTCTTTATTTTCATTTTCTGCTCGTGTCGTGTGTTTTGTGAATGAGTGTGTGTGTTTTTTGTTAACATATTGTATATATATATATATATATTTTATTATATTTGTGTTAGTGGAAGAATGGGGGTCACGGTTTTGACCCCCATTTTACATATTATATATTTTTTTTTTCTGTTGTGTGTGTGTAAATGGGAGGGGGTCACGTTGGCCCCCCCATATATTTTAATATATATATATATATATATTAAAATATATGTTTCAATACCTTAGAAAAAAGAAAGAATTATTGACAATATTCAATTTCCCTACACACAAGACACACTAATGACACTATTCAATTTCTAAGTTAGCTTCTTGATGGTAGCAAAACCTATTAGGCATATTTTGCTACTTAGTACTTAGTACTATTCAATCCCTCATTTTGCTACTTAGTAACCAAAAATAATTATAATAAGTATGGGTGTTTACTGTTTAATATACATTTCTTAATTCTACTAAAGCACGAAACTTATTCCATAATATCATCATTTGTCTTGTATAAGAAACTTCTAGGCACCCAAGTGTCCTTGTCCTTTTGCCCCAAGTTTTGTAGTTTGGATAGGAAAAAAAAAGAGGGTAAGAAAGGGAATTTAAAAATTGCCTTTCGATTTCTAAATTTTAGAACAAAAGAAACTGGGAATTTTTGTGTGAATACTCTTTTTCCTATCGTTTTAATTATCCCTTTTCCTTTAATTCCTTCTCATTTCTTTCCTAGCAACAGATGGCACAAGCATAGCTAACCCAAACATAAAAAACAAGAGAGAGGCTAACCTGAGCCTTAGTGTGCCGCAGAGACTGGCTAACGGCGTCGGGGTGAGAGGGAAGAGCAGCAGAGAGTGAGAGTGGCTGAGCTAAGCCTCCGTGCGACTGTGCGCGAGCTGCGAGGTGACGGGCTAAGTGGCTAACGGCGTCGGGGTGAGAGGGAAGAGCAGCAGAGAGTGAGAGTGGCTGAGCTGAGCGCCTGAGCCTCCGTGCGCGAGAAGAGAGTGAAGTGGCTGAGACTTGAGAGTTGAGAGAAGAGAAGAGAGTGAGAGGCTTAGGGAAGGGAAGAGAAGAGAGTGAGAGGTTGCAAGAAGAGAAGAGAGTGGGAGCGGCTGAGGGAAGAAGATGAGGTAGTAGGTAGGGTTAGGAAACTTTAGTAAAAAGCATCAAAGCACTTAGCCACTCACTGAATCAGGTTTTTTTTTTTTAATTTTTATTACCTCCGGCCGGTCGGGGCAAAACTCAGGTGCCATGCTCAGACCCGGTACCCGGACCGACCCGAGGTAAAAACCCGATCCGGTCACGGATAGCTTTGTCCCGTGGACGTTTTTTCTGACCCGGCCTGGCCCGAAGTGACCGGGTCGGGTCGGGTCTCTCGGGTTTGCCGGGTCTGTGTACAGCCCTAGTGCCAAGCGGTCACGACTGACACGGAGTATGAAAGAAGAAGACGAGAGAAAGAGAAATAGAGAAGTCTTTTGTGATCAGGATAGTCATGGGCCTCCCACCATGTGCGAGTGGGAGTATGTTGGATATATTGGGGTCTTCGGGACCAAATATCTGCCCATGGGGGAGTCCGATCGGGTCAAGTGAGTATCCGTTGGAAAGCGCGCAGAGAGACGAAGAAAATGAAATGAAAATGACTCTCATCGGAGGTCACACGAGCCCGTACTTGTGGCCCAAAGTGGGCTAGATAATCATGATTTTTTAATGATTATTCTATTCTTTTCTTAAGTCCCACATCGGTTAAAACTATGATGGGGGCTCTCTAATCCTACTATAAATAGGAGTGACTCCACACCTTCAAGGTGCTCATTCCATGTGTTGGAAAGGGGGGTCCCATTTGGGAAACCCCACATAGTATAATATTTCTCTCTCTCTTGAGTCATCTTCCGTGCATCATTCGTGGACATGTGGCTCTACCTCTCGTAGGTAGAGTCCTCAGTTTGGTGCGGCCCTTTTCGGTGTTCGTCGGTTGAAGGTCAACCCTGGTGGAGCAGAGGCATTGGCAAGATCCAAGGTTTTAGCGATGGCCTCCAGGTTAGTAGCTTTCACATTGTTTTATATTTTCCTGCATTTATTTTCGGTTTTTCTTTTCGATCCCTGGGTCGGGTCGTGTCGGATCATGTGGACCCGAGCCTTTCCCTACATTTATTTGTTTGAAATCTGAAATCATTAATTTCAAAATAAAATCACATCTAAAATAGTAAAATATCATTAATTCATTAAATAACATTAATTCACAGCCATTATATTTACCTCAAGTCAACCAACCATCTATTTGATTTGGTATCCCATAAAACATGATATTATTCAAAATGTGATAATTTCTAAAATTCAAAATTAAATATCGAATTTGAATTCTGAATTTCATATATGACATTGTTTCTTCTATTTCTTTGCAGAAAGTTTCTCTTCGTTAATCTTTTCATAATTTTTCTTTTTTCATTCTTTTTTGGTCAAAACTCCAAATTGGTCCCTTATGTTTGCACGAAGTTTTATATTGGTCCTTTATGTTTCAAAAGGTTTAAATTGGTCCTTTATGTTTACAAGAAGTTCTAAATTGGTCCTTCCGTCCACTTTTGTCAATTTCTTAAGTAAACTGCTGATGTGACGTGTCGAGGTGGACACATAATCTCTCCTACGTATATCAGATAGCTGACGTGGCCTTAGATACACTAAAAACACTCAAACGACGTCGTTTAAGCCAAAAATAAAATCATGCTGAGAGGACCAATATGAAATTTTAATGAAACATAAAGGACTAATATAAAACTTCAATGAAACATAAATGACCAATATAAAACTTCAATGAAACATAAATGATCAATATAGAACTTCAATGAAACATAAAGGACCAATATAGAACTTCAATGAAACCTGAAGGAAAAATATAAAACTTTTGGGAAACATAAAGGACCAATATAGAACTTTTGAAAGATAAAGGACCAATTTAAAACTTGTGTGAAACATAGAGGACCAAAATGGGCATTTGACCTTCTTTTTTATATGTTTCTATGTTCTTGGTTGTTTTCTTCTTTGATCATGTAAATAGAAGAAAAAAAATTATTTCTTCAATCTATCTTCCCATTGTATACAATTGAGAGAGATCACTATAAAAATTTGATATATGTTTCTCATAAAAAGAATTGATATATCTTTTGAAACTTGCTTCAAGTGTGATTGATGTTAGTTTTCTCTCTTATAGGTTGTCCCTGAAATGATTGGATGAGAAGACTTTTCCAGTGAAGTGATATGTTTCAATTTGTTTTTTCAGTTTATTTGTGATGTAAAATGTTAATTAAATGACTATGGTTTTTGGTGTCATCAAGTTCTTTGTTCTTCTTACAATGATAAAGAAATTGGTTGCTTGTCCACCTCATTATTCTGAAAAATCTAACACAAAGTATCTTTCTTATTTGTTCTAATGTTTTGGCAACTCCACAAATTTCACCACATCACTTATACATTAGTGTGACTTTTTTTATGCATCTGAATTTTGGTTGTAGTGAAGCAAACCCAGATATATTAATCAACTGATTCAACCATCAAACAAGTCAACAGCCCTACACAAAGGTACATTAACAGAACTGTAATTTTTCCCTTTTTAAATTATATATAAGCATATCAGGTGAATATATATATATATATATATATATATATATAAGCACACCAAAAAAAAGAAGTGGCAAGAAGAATGTCGTCTTAAGAAGATAATATTAATCAAGTTTACAACACAAAAATATCATGATTTTTCCTCTACATCTTTAGCCAAAAAATTTATAATAATATTTTTTATTTTAAGTTTATGCCAATGCATGGCAACATCCATTTTTTATTTTAAAAAATAAGAATAGATTTAGAGGTGGAGGGCTATCACTAAAATGTATTTTGTAGAGATAAAAGAACGGTTTGGTTAAAGAAAAGAAAAAAAAATATTATGTAGAAATGTACAAAATTATTACATATATATTTTTTATAATTAAAAAATATTTAAATTTAATTAATATTAAATGAGGCGTTCCAATTAACTTTGGTCAAATCATTTAGAACTAACCTGATGAAACATTTTTTTTTTAAATTCATATCTTGTATTAAACATATCCTTAAATTATAAGAAGAATTAAAAATCACCATGATCTGAATGGGTTCACTTTATTTAAGAATTAATAAATTTTAAAAATATTCAATTGTTCCCAACAACATACCATTTTAGAGTCTCCACTTTGTAATGCCAATTATGAACATGATAAAGAAGAAATAGATTAATCATCTAAAAAATACAAATTTTAAACTTTTTTTGGGTACAATTGTTGGTTAAAATTAAATAGTACCGAAATTCTGAATATTTTTGTTGACAATAAATTATTTTAGTTAATCATTATTCATTTTAAATAAATTAATTTTTAATTATTATTCACAGATTGTAATATTGCCATTATTAATAATCTTTGGAAATTGATAATCAAAATTAAAAGCCAGAATTGTTATAATAATTGACCTTAAATTAAAATTTATTTTTTATTTAGACTTTCTTTCAAATTACCTTTAAATACATGCCTTAAATTAATCTTTTGGGTTATTATAATTCATGTCTTCCAAGTATTTTATGATGCGTCAGCACAATATAATATAATGAATTAAATAATTTTTGTATTTAAACGGTAAATAGGAAAATAATATTATAAAAATTCTATTAATTTTATAATTTTTTACATATTTAAATATGATTAATCAAAACTTCTTAAAATCATGCTGATTTAAACTTAAACGAAAGTGATTAGAAAATTGATTTAGTATATATATGCTCAATGTTTGTAGGACTACCTTTTTTTGAGCACTTGATGATTACGATATTTAATTTAACTAAATGTTTCTATTTGCAAACAATCTTAATTATTCCTTTGAATTTGTTGATAATCTAGCAAGTAGGTATAAATTAATCATGTGACATAAGACATGGAAGTATTATTCTGAACTTTGGGGACAAGTTTGATGGCAAAATAAGTTTAGGAACAAATTTAAAAATTGGTATAAAGTTTGGAAACATAAAATATGGTTTTGCCTAAAAATAAGATAGAGAAGAAGTTTATATAATCGATATATATGGTATATCAAAATATATATTTATATTTGATTATAGCTTTACTTAGAGTTATTTTATATGGTTGCTGGTCTCATAATATATCAATTTAATAATTAGCAAAAGTGTAATATCCGAGATATTTAAATTTAATTACTATCATTATTATTTAATTTATTTTTCTCTCAAAAAGAAAAATAAATTAAATTAAATAATTAAAGAGTTGAAATAAAAAAATGAAGAAGGGAAAAATAGGGAGTATATAAAATTTTTTTTAGGATTTAAATACTTACTAATTATTTTATTTGTTTTTAGGCAAAATATTAAATAATATGTAAAAAATGGCGGCCAAAACCGTGACGCCCATTCACCCTTTCACTAAGACACAAAAAGAAGAAAAAAATATAATATATGTTAAAATAATTGGGGGGGGGCCCAAATCGTGACCTCCATCCAATTCATTTAACACATATATAAAAAAATAATAAGAGAAAGTAGCAACAAAACGTGAAGCAAGCAGAAGCCAAAACGCACACACACAAAACGCAAGAAGCAAACCGAGAAGGAGAAGGAGACGCACGGACGGTGGTTTCTGGCCGGAGAAGACCCGCCGGTGCCACAGAATGTGAACGGACCTCGTCTTTCAACACCCACAAGCTCCCCATCCGATTGAATCAAGGTATGGAAGCCCCAATCTTTCAAAACCCCAATTTCTCCAATTTTTGGTATTTTAGGAATTCTTCAAATACTTCCAATCGGGGCATTCCAGGGTTAAATTTGAGCTTAGTGGAAGTTATTGAAAGCTTAGTAAGGTTCAGAATCAAAGTTAAACCGTAGGATTTGACCGGGTATGGAAATCATGGAAATTGGTTTAGGAAAATTGCTAAAAATTTGAAATTTATAGTTTGAAGCATGTTTAGGCTTGGATTGGAGTAGTATAAGTGTTATAAATGCTAGAAATATACAAGGGAATAAAGCCCGAGTATTTACCGTCTCAACTGGTATCCAATCTGGTGAAAAAGAGGCTAAATACTAAGCTACCGTACAGTAAGGAGCTGTGCTATGGGTTGGACACCTTGGTCTAGTCCGTGGGGGACACCTAAGACCCGCTAAATTGGTCCCAAGGCTCTAATTATACCCAATTATATTTTTATATATAATTAAAGAGGTAGTAATTAAGCTTTTACTCAGCGAATAAGGGAGACGGTGGAATGAGTAAGCTAAAGCCTCTTTTGAGCCGTGAATTTAATTCTTTTATTAGTTAAATACCCATATGAACACATGAAGTGAAATTTAGAGAAGTGGGAATCTCTAACCTAAGCAATTAGAGGTTCTAAATGGATTGAAAGGGTGAAAGTTGAATATGAGACATTCTGGACTTTCAGAAAGAGCAAATAAGACGACGTAACGAACTACATAATTAGTTCTTGGAAAATATCTAGAGGGTGCATGAGCATTAGTGTAATACCCGAGGATATTTAATTAGCGTCGTTGGTCTAATTTAATTAATTAATTTAGAATGTGGAAGATGAGATAAAAATACACACAGGGTGCGAAGCGGTTTTCCAAGATTGATTTGCGATCTGGGTACCATCAACTAAAGATTCGAGGATCGGATATACCTAAGACCGCATTCCGGACCCGATACGGACATTACGAATTCCTGGTGATGTCTTTCGAATTAACTAATGCTCTTGCAGCGTTCATGGACATGATGAACAGGGTCTTCAAACCATTTCTGGACCGATTTGTCATTGTCTTCATTAATGACATCTTGGTCTATTCTAAGAATTCTGAGGAACATGCTGAACACTTGAGACTAGCATTGCAGAGGTTGAGAGAGGAAAAACTGTATGCCAAGTTCTCTAAGTGTGAATTCTGGCTTGACAGAGTTGCCTTTTTGGGTCATGTGGTATCATCAGAGGGAATCCACGTTGATCCAAGTAAGGTAAAGGCAGTGAAGAATTGGTCCCAACCTACCTCTGTTACGGAGATTCGCAGTTTCTTGGGTTTGGCGGGATATTATAGAAGATTTGTGCAGGACTTCTCTAAGGTTGTTGCACCTATGACTAAGTTGACTCAGAAAGGAGTGAAGTTTGTATGAGATGACAAGTGTGAGCAGAGTTTTTAGAAGCTGAAGGACAGCCTCACTACCGCTCCGGTGCTGGCATTACTTGAAGGCACAGGAGGGTATGTGGTATACTGTGATGCGTCGAGGATCGGGTTAGGGTGTGTCTTGATGCAACATGGCAAGGTGATTGCGTATGCATCGCGACAACTGACGAAGCATGAGAAGAACTACCTGACTAATGACCTCGAAATGGCGGCTGTAGTATTCGCTTTGAAGATATGGAGACACTACTTATATGGTGAGACTTGTGAAATTTATACCGACCACAAAAGCCTCAAATAAATTTTCGAGCAGAAAGACTTGAACTTGAGACAACGTCAATGGTTGGAGTTGTTGAAAGACTACGACTGCACGATCTTGTATCATCCAGGAAAGGCTAATGTGGTAGCCGATGCTCTGAGTCAAAAATCCATGGGCAGTCTTGCTCATATAACTGAAGAAAGAAGGCCGTTGATTAGAGAACTACACGAGCTAGAGCAAATGGGAAATCAGTTTGAGATTGGAAGTTCTAACTCACTTTTAGCCCATTTGCAAGCTAAGTCCTCTTTGGTAGAATAGGTGAAGGCTAGGCAAGATGAAGATACCAACCTCAAGCAAATCAGGGATACCGTAACTAAAGGGAAAGGGGATGACGTCCGATTCTCTATAGATGATTCTGAGATACTTCGGTCGGAGGGACGGTTGTGTGTCCCTATGGTTGATCACTTGAAAGAAAGAATTCCTGAAGAAGCACACCGGACAGCGTATACAATCCATCCGGGAGCTAATAAGATGTATCATGACCTGAAACAGTTGTATTGGTGGAATGGCATGAAAAAGGATGTTGCAAACTATGTAGCCAAGTGTTTAGTGTGTCAGCAGGTCAAGGCTGAACACCAGAAGCCCGCCGGAACATTACAATAGATAGAGATACCTGAGTGGAAATGGGAGAGGATAACGATGGATTTTGTAACAGGGTTGCCAAGATCACAACGAGGATTTGATTCGGTTTGGGTAATAGTGGATCACATGACTAAGTCCGCACACTTTCTGCCAGTTAAGACCACTTACGGAGTGAGTCAATATGCACAGATTTACCTATCAGAAATCGTTAGATTGCACGGTGTGCCAGTGTCCATAATATCTGATAGAGGTCCACAGTTCACTTCCAGGTTTTGGAAGTGATTGCAGGAAGTGTTGTGAACTAGAGTTGATCTGAGTACTGCGTTCCACCCACAGACCGAAGGGTAATCAGAAATAACCATTCAGATTCTT
Organism: Senna tora; assembly: GCA_014851425.1. Taxonomy (NCBI): domain Eukaryota; kingdom Viridiplantae; phylum Streptophyta; class Magnoliopsida; order Fabales; family Fabaceae; genus Senna; species Senna tora. The sequence goes on along the minus strand of CM026263.1, from coordinate 14,696,120 downwards.
GAGGACATGCTTCGGGCGTGTATTGTGGATTTCGGTGGAAGTTGGGAAAGGTATTTACCTTTGGCTGAGTTTGCGTACAATAACACTTATCAAGCAAGTATTCAAACGGATGTAGATGCGGATCCCCGATTGGGTGGTTCGAGGTTGGAGAAGCTAGCCTAGTCGGCCCGGAATTGCTACAAGATGCCTTGCAGAAGGTAAAATGTATAAGGGAGAGATTGCTGACGGCTCAGAGTAGGCAAAAGTCTTATGCAGACAATCGAAGAAGAGAACTGGAGTTTTCCGTTGGTGATAAGGTATTCTTGAGAATATCACCGATGAGGGGCGTGATGCGGTTCGGTAAGAAGGGGAAGTTGAGTCCTTGATATATCGGACCATTTGAAATCTTAGAACGAGTGGGGAATGTAGCGTATCGGTTGGAATTGCCTACAGAATTGGAGGGGGTACACCCTGTCTTTCATGTATCGATGCTTCGGAAGTATCTTCCGGATCCCTCGCACGTAATCCAATCGCAAGACGTGCAACTAACTGAAAATATGACGTATGAAGAGGAGCCAGTGGAAATCTTAGATGGGCAGTTGAAGAAACTCAGAACGAAAGAGATTCCATTGGTTAAAGTTCTGTGGAGAAACCACTCGACCGAAGAAGCTACATGGGAGGTCGAGGGTGAAATGCGCAGGAGGTATCCTCATATATTTCGAGACTAAGGTTAGTATTTTGTTTGAAATTCAGGGACCGAATTTCTTAAGGGGGGAAGATTGTAATACCCGGGAATATTTTAACTGGCATCATTTATTAAATAAAAAGTGGAAAACTGAGATAAAAAATATACACACTATCCTACTACTTATTTTTTTTAAATACAATTTGTTTAAATCCTAAATTTTTCTATAATTCTTTTTTTTTTCTGATTTATTATAATACCAGATTTTCTTTTGTGATATGTATATATATATTATATAAGATAAGAAAAGAATAAAGAAAAAGAAAGAGGAAAGAAATCAGAGGGGGAGGGAGTCGAAGAAGAGAAGCACGATAGAGAGGGGAGAGAACATCGTCGACGAAAGGCGCACAGAGGAAGAGACCATGCGAGACGGAGGCTGGACGCGCGAGGAGCCGGAGCCGGAGACGCCGTCTGCCGGAGCTCGTCACCGTCGTTCTGGCTGGAAGAGAGAGAGTGACGGGTTAGAGAGAGAAAGCAAAGGGAGAGAGCTCCCACGCCGGAAAATGTCGTCTCTTCATCGGGGAAGGTGGCTGGGAGTCTCCTCTACTCCATATCGTCCTTCTAACCGGTTGAATCGAGGTGAGAAGTCCCAAACTCTTAAACCCCAATTTTATCAATTTTAGGGATTTTTGGAAAACCCCCAATTGATTCAATCAGGGTATTCTGGGTCCTAAATTGAAGTATTTCAATGTTAGGAAGTGAGTTGGAAGCTTAGGAACCGGAACCAATTTGATGGAATTTATCCGGGTTGGAAAAAATGTAGGAAAATGTGGTTGTTAAGGTTTAAGGGTGTTGTGGACTGATTGGGGGTGCATTAATAGGTGGAATTGTGATTATATAATTGTTAGAATTATTAGAATGTACGAGGGAGTAAAACCCGAGTAAGCACCGTCTCACCCGGAACCCGCTTCGGGGAAAAAGAGACAATTTTCTAATTTTATGCATATCCGGATATGTGTATTCATGGATAGGCAAAGTGTTAAACGTTATTTCGGTAAATGGAAATTTTGGACAAGTAGAATTTATGGCTCTCTTGAGCCATAAATTCAAGACTTGGGTAATGGGAATTTCATATGGAGACATAGAGGTGGAATTGGGTAACCTTGCATTCCCAACTCAAGGCTTCCGAATAGTGTGGTTAAGCAAGGGTCGGACACGAATAGAAGCATGCTAGGTGTTCCGAAAACTAGTTGGGGGCATTCCAAGCCAACAACTAGTCTATGGAATTAATTAGAGAGAACATGACCATTAGCGTTACATGTACATGATAGTGGCTAAATTTCAAGTTTCTAAATCTCTCAAGTATATGTGTATAGGGCACCATACAATGAGTGGACCTTCGGGCACACCGAGAACCGATCCGAGGGGCCAACCAAGTGAGGTGCTTTCCCATCCTTGTCCTATAGGGTTGACTGCGGATATGGGTATATGGTTTGCCTTCTTGCCTATTTGTAGAAATTATATATTAGATAACATGCTATTGTTGTTCCTAAATTGTAATATATGTGATAACGTGCTATATGTGTATATGTGAACTGTAAAAGCAATGGTGGCTCAAGTAGCCTTATATGGAAAGAAGGTCCTCGGGACATATATGATATCGGGGGTAGGATCGAGTCAATTTTGTTTGTGAGGGTCTTGTGGTACTAGAAACCAACCTCATTGATTATTACCTGAAAAATGTGGTTGTCTATGTAAATTCTTAAAGAAAATGAACATAGGTGACTTTGTTTTAAACAGAGAGATTCCGAATTAGAAAACCACTAGGAAATTTAGATTTGCCCAAGAAGAAGTAAAATGAATAAGTAGTGGTCCATAGGGGTCATTTATGGTACAACGCGGGAACCTAGTCTATCACGGATGGTTCGGGTAGATTGAGTCTGCTATCTTGAGTCAAACTCACAGAAATATAAAGTATATGAGTACACCACATTGTGCTATTGCCTTGGGTAAACCGAGGTCAAATGAGTCGCCGGCTATGCTCCAAGTGAAGTCTTGGGGTCAGGTTAATGTTCCAAGTAAAGTCTTGGGACCAGGGGTCCCTAGAATGATCAACTAGGTTCCTATACCGCTCACGTGAGATATGCCTTCAGGCCAGATTCTCTCCTAACGGAGATATGCCTTCGGGCCAGTTTATCATTTCGATTATTCGAACATGGATATCCACATGAAGTTGTATGCTAAACTATGATATGATGTATGTGTGAATTTGAACGTATGTAAAACCATGCTTTAAATTCTATGTTGTGGATATGATATATGCTATTTGCGTGACCACTTAATATATGGAAATTTAAATCCGATATATGCGTATGTGTTTGTGATTGGCTCTTCTTCCCCAGTTGTAGTGGTACCCGCTACTACACCAGGGATGGGAAAGCCTCTCACTGAGTCCGTTTGACTCACCCCAATGTTAAATGTTACAGACACAGGTGGTATAGGCATCGGGAGCGCTTCCACTTCATCTTAGGGAGGTAAACAGACTTAGAGACCGCACGCATTGTTCGCGTGGGTAGTATCGATATATGTATTTTGTCAGGATGTATATGTATAAGATTCTTTTGGTATAGCATTGTTTTGTACAGTTGCTATATACATATATGTATATGTCATACTCTAGAAGTGTCGGCTTCATACAGGTTAAAGATTGTTCCTGTTGTTGGGAATATAGGTTATGATATGATGAATATCATGTGTATATATATATATATGAATGTGACTTCCGCATGCGAATAGGATAGATCACACGCACTGAGCGTCTGGTCAATATGTAAATTTATATATATGTGTGACTGAATACTTGGTTGTGTGAAAATACGGCTTCCGCATGCGAATAGGATAGATCACACGCATTGAGGCGTGTGATCAATATGTAAATTATATCCAGGTGTGTGATTGAATATATATACTTGACTGTACACAGGAATTCTGCATGTTAATAGGATAGATCACCCGCTCTGAAGCGCGTGGTCAATATGTATATTATATGTACGTGTGATTGATTATGTGTATATGTATAGACTGAAGCGGCGTTGAGCGAGCCGTGGATTGGGTGCTACTTAGGTCACCGGATAGGGATGGCCATATATACTATATGTTGTTTGTATTAGAAATGGGTAGTTATGCATATATAAAAATGTCAATCAGGGATTAGAGGCTTACGTGATAGGAGAAATCCTACCTCCCGTGCCGGTCACGGACGCCCGATAGGGGGTCGTGACAAACTAGCTTGAGGAATAGCAAGGATTCAAGTGCTAGAGGTCGAGAAAGAAGCTGGAAAGTGAAGCCGGTACAAGATTTGAAGCTTAGAGGCATTTTTGGGCCTGTTCTACTGTTTCACCCGCTGCCAGCGGGTAGCCTTGCAAGTTGGCAGCGGGTGGACCTCAGTTTAAAGCGAAAACGCGCGTTTCAAGTAATCCACCCGCTGCCAGCGGGTAGATGACCCGCTTCCAGCGGGTACACCAGATCTGCAAGATTTTCTCGCGATTTTAAGAGCTGAAACGGATTGTGGGCCCACTTTCTCAGCATCTTAGGTCGTATTAGAAGGAATATTCTGATGTTTTGGAGGCCCTTAACCTAATTTGAAGAAAAACCCACTCATTCTAACACCTTCATCATTCAAGAATTCTCATCCTCTCAATTCTCTCTCACATTCCAACCACACTCACCATTTTCTCTTCATCTTCTCTACTCTTCACACCCATTCACACCAATATCCAGCAACTTCCATCATCATCCATGGCTAAGCAAGGGTTGGAAGAGCTTGGTGAAGCATTTCTCCCATCCATGAGTGGCTAAATCTCTTGTGCTTTGGAGGAGGATGATTAGGGCTTGAGTTATGGCATCCAATAGGGAGTTTTTCTTGTTTTCCTTCTACTTCTCTTTATAGATTCATTTTTATCTTGTTGATATTGATGAGTTTGTATTGATTGTGGTTCCATGGTTGTGGAACTTAACTTGGTTGTAGTTGGATATTAGGGATTGATATAGGATTGTTATTTGTATTTTCATTCTCCCATTGTGGGTTTTGATTACATTGGATTTGGTTAAATCTTATTGTAGTTTTGATTCATTGTGGAAGCTACTCTAATGACAATGGTATTTGTTGAGTTGAATTCATTCTATATTAAATTCCGCATTTGCTTCATTGATGGTATTTGATTAGGCTTGTTAATTGTCTGGTTGGTTAATTGCATCCTCTAATTAATTCACCTAGGTTTAGTGGTCACTAAACTACTTTAGGAAATGGCTTTTCATTTATTAACTCCACACTTTTTGATAGCAAGGGCAGCCCAAAGCATTCTCCAACAAAGCATATTCATCTCATTTCATTCACCTCAATGTACTTTAGCTTTTAAAATATTGAAAATCCCAAAAAGTGTTAGTTCTAGTTTCATTTAGTTGCATTTAATTCCATTAATTTCATTGCACACCAAGTGTTTGTTAAATTGCCTCAAAGACATCCCTTTTTGTGTTAATTGTGCGTATTTGTCCATAGAGTCCAAAGGCTCCGCGAGAGAGAATCGACCTAGGTTGTGCCACTAGCTGCACTTTCTAGTATTAATATTGATTGGTGCCGGCCTCGCAACAAGGCCGCGTTCATCATTTTGGCGCCGTTGCCGGGGTGCCATTTTGGTTCTTTGTGCAATTGTGCTAGATTCTCATGAATCAGGTTGTTTTCGCGTGATTTCTTTGGGAATCACATAGTTAGATTGTGTTTTGTTATTGTGTTTTGTGTTTTAAGTTGTGTCTTTTCATTTTAGTATTTGTTTCTAAGCTTATTGTGATTTTTATTAAGTGTTTTTGCTTGTTTTTGTTAAATTTTTCATAGGTGTCCTATTTTCTTTTAGCAAGGAATTGCTTAGTTTAATTGCATTTAATTGTGTTTTTGTTTGTGTTTATTGTTTCTAGGTAGTTTATAGTTGTTTTAGCATTTAATTTTAGGCTTGAATAGTCATTTTGAAGCATTTTAAGTTGGATTTTTGCTTGTTTTTTGAATCTGCCCTGTTTTTTAGCTGTAAAAGTGTAGAGTAGTTTCTGCCTCTGACTTACCCGCTGGCAGCGGGTGAAGCAATGAACTGCACTATTTTTTATTCTGTTTTGGTTTGTTTCTCGTTTTCTGGTCTGTTTTGTTTGTTTTACTATTTTTCTGTGTGTTTTCTTTCTTTTGTTGGTTTGTTTAGTGTATGCCAAGAAGTTCTAGAGGAGACCTAATTCCATTGGATTTAGAAATTGAAAGAACTCTTAAGAAAATAAGAAATCTCAAAAAGAAAGTAATTAAGGCTAACCAAGAAAGAGAAAGAGAACTAGCAATAGAAGAAATGGCCGAAGAAGATAACGGGGACAATAGGGCGGACAATATGGAAAGGAATGAAGAAGGTAATAATGGGGTAGATCAACATAAGAAGTCTATTAAACAGTTGACCCAATTTGATGATAATTTTGAACCTTTGGTTGGTGCTACTCCTACTTTTACTACTGATTTTGAAATTAAAGGTTCTCTTGTGCACTCACTTCCAAAATTTCATGGTCTTCCAGGTGAGAACCCGTATACGCATTTGAGCTCTCTCTACATGCATTGCATGACGATGAAGCCTGTGGGAGCTAAACTTGAAGAAGTCATGTGGAAGGTTTTCCCTCTCACTCTGGGAGGGAAGGCAAAGGTTTAGTATATGTGTTTGCCAAGATACACCCAAGATGCTTACCAGATATGAGATAATTTGAAGAAGCACTTTATTGAAAAATATTATCCTTCAAACAAAGCTGCCGTAGCAAGAAAAGAAATTTCATCTTCAAGGCAAGAAGAGGGTGAAACATTCTATGGATATTAGGCACGTGTTCAAGATATGGTAGCAAAATTTCCAAACCATCAGATGCCACCGGAGCACTTGGTCGAATCGTTTGTTTATGGGTTAACTGATGAAGATGCAAAAATGCTCAATGCAGCTGCTAATGGGTCCATAGAAGACATGCCCCCTGATGAAGCAATGGAGTTAATTAAGAAGCTCGCCTTGAGTAGGCAAAACATTACCACAAGGGATACCCGAGCAGTAAAAGAGATATCTCCAGCAGATCGAGATCCATTGTTGATAAAAGTTGTACATGAACTATCCGCACTTGCCAAGAAAGTGGATAGTCTTTGCATCCAGTCACCACGTTCACCAACGCAACATTTGGCCATGGTGACTGCATGTTGTAATCCTTGCAACTCATCAATGCACATGACTGTTGATTGTCCTGGCCAATTTGAAGAAGTAAATGCAATGTATCAATCGAGGCCTGGGCAGTACCAACAAAGAGATCCATACTCCAACACTTATAATCCTAGTTGGAGAGACCACCCCAACCTAAGATACGGGAACAACAATAACCAGAACAATTATGGGTTTAGCGGTGGGCAGAGTCAAGGGAACTACACTCCAAGAGGAGAAAATTCTTATGGTGGGCATAATTCAAATTTCCAAGAAGCTTCATCTCGCCAAGCTTCAACACAGAACACCACCACAACCATGGTTCCCATCAGTCAAGGTGCACCCTCTTCAGGCAATGATGAGATTAAACAGCTTCTAGTGAAAGGGTTCTCAGATATTAGTGCAAAATTTGACCTTGAGCGGTCAATCACTGATGATAAAATCAAGGCCGTCGCCTCACATGTTGACCAATGCTTCTCCAATATCATGACTAAGATTGAACAAATGGAGGTGAAGCATGACAACCTGAACTCTATTGTCACTCAACTTTCTGACAAGAAGAGTGACGAACAAGCAAGATCAAGTGGGACTATGCCATCCAATACTATGATTAACCCAAAGGCTCTCAATGCTATAAGTTTGAGAAGTGGCAAGAAGGTCACCTTTGCTGATGAACAAGATGAGGAAGAAATTGAAGAAATCATTTGTGACTCTCCTCCTATCCCTCAATTCAAACTTTCTGAGAGTTCTAAGGAAATCAAGCTACAAGAGAAGAAGGACCAAAAGAAGAAAGACAAGCAAAACAAAGAAGAGCAACAAGTAAGGCAAGGGAAGAAGGAAGAGGCAACCATCAAGAGCACCTCCAACCAAACAAGTAAGGAGGTAAATATACATGATTTACTTTTTCCTAACTCTTATTTGTTGAGTAAAAAAGTTAATGAAATCAAGCATGATGAAGATGCACTTAATCTTTTCACTAAGTTAGAAGTAAACATTCCTTTGTTAGAATTAGTGAGAAAGGTTCTGAAGTATGCGAGGGTCTTAAAAGAGTTGTGTACTAACAAAAGAAGGTTTAGGCCTAATGAGCTGGTGCAAGTGAGCTATAATGTTTCAGCTCTTTTCAAACCCCAGATCCCGGTCAAGTGTCAGGACCCAGGATCTTTTACCATTCCTTGCACCATAGGTAGAGTTACTATAGGGGGTGCTTTGTTAGACCTAGGGGCTGTCATTAATGTCATGCCTAAATCTGTGTATCGGTCCCTAGGTATTAAAACTCTTCAACCCACTACAGTAATTCTACAGTTGGCTGACATGTCCATTAGGCGTCCTGATGGAATTGTTGAGGACCTCTTCGTCCAAGTGAAAGATTTGTTGATTCCCGCTGATTTTTATGTTTTGGATATGGATGGCAGTGTGCCTCAAGACTCCACTCTCATCTTGGGTCGCCCTTCTGAAGGACTGGTAACACCACAATTAGCATGAAAGAAGGAGCAATCTCGATGGAAGTGGGAGACAATAAAGTCAATTTTAACATGAATGAGGCTATGAAGCACCCATATGAGGACTACTCTCTCTTAGGGGTCAATGCCATTAGTGTAATTCAGGATGTTGTGCATAATGATGGTGAGCATGAAAATGACCTTAGAACTATTAGAGAGGAACATGAAAACCAACCAGGTGTGCAAGTGGATAACAATTTTCTTGAGGCATGTATGCTTGAGTATATTGAACTTGTTACTCATTCCCCTTCATCTTTTTCTGTTTGTTCTTGTGGGAATAAAATATCTTGTGGAGTTTGTTCAGAGATTAATGCATTATTTAGCTCTTCACTTGATACTTCCCTCTCTTCTCTGCTATTAGATGATTTTGTTTTGCAAGATACTTTCTCTTCTCCTTTGTTGTTAGATGATTGTGCCGAGAGGGGTACAGTTTGTGATTTTACAGGTTTGGGGGAACTTTTGGAACCTAGTATGGAAGTTAAAGATGGAATGCTTATAACACCTGCAACTTTTGTTGATGAAGACTTGGTTGAGTCTAGTTTGGCCACACATGTTCGTGACGAAAGTAATGAAGTGCCAAAAGATGGTTTCGTGACTTTCAAGAACACTTCCACCAAATCGGAACCTACTAAAGAGCATAAGGAAGAGATTGGGGAACCACCTCCAATCCATTTAAATTTTGTGAATTTTGTAATGGTTCCGTTTGCTTTTGATTGTGGAGCTATTTCTAACTTTGTTTTTGATAAAGGCAAGGTGGAAGGAGAAACATGGGAAATGAACACAAGTGGAGTCCACACCCCTCTCATAAAGAAAACTTTTAGGAAGAAGGTTGGCAAATGGAGGCAAACGAAAGCCAAGTGGAAAGAAAAGCCTAAAGAAGATAACAAAATTGAGAGAAAGCTAAAGAAAGAAGATCACTCTCGGATCCCACATTGTGGCAAGCAGCTACGATTTCGAGGCAGTGACTCAAGGTTTTTCAAGGGGAACTTGAAGCCCCCATGAGGGGCCAAGTCGTCTCTTTCGGTTTGCTTATCTTGCATTTAATTTGTTGCTCTTATGGATTGCTTCAGATGAGTGTGGGGGAAGAGACCTCCCAGTAGGTAGTAGATTGTAGTATTGTTCTTTGTGGTTTAATTGTGCTTTTGTGTATTTTGTTGCTTTTAGTTTATGCTATGTGTTTGTTTAGTTGTGTAGTTAAACACTCCCTTGGTTGTTGAATGCTTGAATTTTGTTGTATGAGGTTTACTTTTGATGGATGGAAGCCAACAAATTAGGTTCTAGAAGTAGGAATAGATGGATTTTTATGTTTGTTAGGAGTCTCTGGTTGGATATAGGAATGAATGGAGTGAAGAAATGAAGTTAGGGGTCAAAATGCCCAATTTTAGGCACGTCTCTTTAGCACCCGCTGCCAGCGGGTAGCCTTTGCCCGCTGCCAGCAGGAGCTACAGAGACCCTCCCTGTTCCCCCTATTCGCCTCTAACTTACCCGCTGCCAGCGGGTGGTCTTTTGCCCGCTGCCAGCGGGGTGAGTCTGGGCACTTTAAAAATAAAATTTATTGTTATTATTATTATTTTATTTCATTTTATTTAAATTTCAAACATTTCTTTTCTGAACCCTAACCCACCTCTTCCCTGTCTTTCTTCACTCTTCAGCCTTCCCTCTCTGTTCTCTCTCTCTAACCTCTCTTCTTCTTCCTCAACTCCAAAGTCCAAACCTCCATAACCACCCCCCCAAACCCCAACCTCCTCCAAAACTGAACCAACCCTCCCTCTCCTTTCTGCCATATCCTCTCTAAACCGAGACCCCTTGCTCTTCTTCCCCTTTCTCCCTACTCCTCTTTGTTTCACAACCCATCCACCTCCACCATATTTTCCGGTGAGAATCTCGCCGGAAATCTCCTTCCCTTCACCTAAATCCCATCACTCCAGAACCATAACCCCTCCACTCTTCCATTCTTCCTCTTCCCCTCTCTTTCCCAACCCTCCAAACCGTGACCCCCCTTCCTCTTGTTCTCTTTTTTCCCAGCAACCCAAAATCTTCACTTTCCCCATAACCCCTCCAAAACCGCACCATACCCCCCTTTCTCCCTCTCTTCTCTATTCCCCTCTCTCAACCCCAAACTGTAACCCCCTTCCCCTTCTTCTCTCCCTCCATCCCGAGACCAACCCACCAAACCATACCCTCCCTCCAACCCGAGACCCCTTCTCCACTTCTCTCCAGCCCCATTCTCTATTCAATCCAGGTAAATTTCCCCTTTTTCAAATCTTTGCTAACTTTTGTTATTTTTATTATTATTATTTCTTTTTCTTTATTTTAAATGTTTATTTTATTAGTTTTAGTATTATTAATTTTTCCAGTAGAGTGATTCTTATTTAGGTTAGTTATACATATATATATATATATATATATATATATATATATCCTGGCTGTGAGAAATTGGAGTGATGATACTTTGACCTAGGTATAGATAATTAGGTTGTAAATAATTTTTATATTGATTTAGTAGATAGGGTAATTGACTTTTGTTTATTTTTGAGTCACATTAGTACTTAGGTAGTAAATAAATTCTAGTTTAAGTTCTCTTTTTAATTAATTTCTCATTGTTTTATCTAGAGTTAGTTCATACATGACCTAGTCTTGTTTAGAAATAGTAAATATGCAATATATTAGGTTGTTAATAGTTTTTAGTTTAAGTCAACGCCATTTTCACTTTTGTGTAGTTGTTTTTAATTTAAGCTAGTTGTTTCTTAGTTTTGGAAAGTCAGTCTGGATTAATTATGTACCACAATATCACTTTTCAACTAAGCACCCGCATTTAGTTATAGTTCATCTAGTTGTCTTTTCATATTCAATAGTTTTATTTCTTTCTTTAGATCACTTAGTCTTCCCCTTCTCTTTAATTAATTTTAATTGGTTTTAGTGTGGGCGTCTAGGTTGGTTAGCGTAGTCTTGTTGGATTCTATATTGACTGATTCTTTTTAAATTGCCTGTGTTTTTCTTGTTGTTTTTTCTTTGTTTGTTTTGATTAGCAAGCATGTCCGGCGAAGAGATTACTTTTGAAGAAATACAAGATGAGGTTGAAAATAGATCCCTCCATCAAGAATTTCATTTTCCTGAGACAGAAGGCAATGCGTTCTTTGATCAATTAGTAGCTGCCAACCTGACATCTCTCAATCGGGTGCAAGTAGCTAATAATGAGCAGTTTGTGCAGCATTTCTACATCAATGCCAAGCTGAAGAGTAATATGAACAACCCGACCTACCGCGGTACGAAGGTTACCACCTTCACATTGGTTGGCATCCGGCAATTTTTTGGGCTGCCTGTTGTGCAGAATTGTGCACACAAGAGTCAGCAGAAAGCTTTTAACAGTGGTGATGCCCCCTTCCCGCGTGCAGAAATCAGAGAGATGCTCATTCAGGATAATTCCGATTGGGATGCTATATATGGAGGACCTCAGATCTATTTGCAACGCTCTTCCATGTGACCAGCTGCTAGAGCATGGCTGCTTTTTATATGTCACAACATTCTTCCTTCCAGCCATGGTACTGACATACCCTCTCTCCAAGCACACCTTATTTACTTATTTATGAAGAATGAGAGAGTTGATGTGGCGGGATTGATTTTTGACTCGCTCAAGAAAGCTTTAGTGAAGGGAGTTAAAGGGCAAATTTTGTTATTTCCACATCTCATATCTCAAATGTACAAGAGAGCAGGTGTTCCGCAGCTCGATTCTGACTTAGAGTTCGATCCTACCAACACCAGGGACTACAGCAGATTGGGATTTGGAAGACCTCCAGTGATTAGACCTCCCGCACCAGCCAGAAATGTTAGGAGGAGCCGAGATGAAGCCTCTACGAGTCAGACCCCTCCGCAACCTTCAGAACCAATGCTACAGACATCTGACCAGAAGCTAGACTTCCTGATCTCTGAGCAGCGTGCCCTTAGGGATGAAGTCCACACCCTTCGAGATGACATCTACAATTTGCAAGCTAGCTTCACATCCTTTCAGGTTGAGGCCCGAGACAATTTTAGAGAGCTGTGGGAGGGCCGTGATTGAGGTCGGATTTGAGCCAACTGCTTGCTAGTCTTATCTGTTTTTATTTTTTTTTTGTGTTTAGTTTGACTTTTCTATTACTTTTCCCTCTTACTCTTGGATTCTATTTTTGCTGGTTAGTTCTTTTTTTTGTTGAGCTACTGATGGCTCATTTAACTTCTGAAACATTATAATTTCATGCATTCTTAGCTATTTAGTTGTTTGGCTTACTTTGCTCGCTCCTCTTCTCCTCTTTTTGCAATTGACTGATTGTTTTTCTGCTTGTGGACCCTCATGCTTGCGCATCTTTGTCCTATCTTTCTGCATTGAGGACAATACGTGTGGGGGAGAAGTTTGTGAAGAAAGATTGCTTTTTGAATTGCTGAATGGGCAGGTTACCTTGTTATTATTGCAAATGTTGACATCAGATTTATATTCCTATTTAGTGATTGTGTTTTTGACTCCTTGTGGATTTAGTTTTTCAGCTTCTATCTATTCTTTTGGATGTAAATATAAATGTAAATGCACAGGTTTTAAGTCCTTTTGTTTGTGGATATTATCAACTAAGTAGATACAATCTCGCTTTTGTTTTAGACTTTTGGGATTAATGATGTTAATCAAGAATTCCATAAGCACTTTTTGATATTTACTCAAATGTTTAAAAAAAAAATCTTTGGGAACCACACTTAACTTTTGCGCCTGTTTAAGCTTTTTAGAAAATATTTTCTAGTTGTGTGTCAGGAGCAAGCATAATGCACAATCATTTCAAGAATAAAAACAATTTTTTAAGAGATTTGTGCTCTCTAATTCTCAACTTAAGCAAGTCACTTATGTGAGTACTTAATTAGGCATGCATTGATTGATGTGAGAGTAACTTAGTCTTGTTGGAAGATTTTGAGCCAAACACTACTGTTTTTCTTGCATATACTTGTGTGTTGTCTTCTTACTTGTTCACTTTCTAGAACTTGATTGAAATTTTGTTGAAGCTTGACATGCGTTAGTTAAATAAAAATGATTGAGGCGTTTGTTTCACTCACCCATATCCCATACACAAACCACCTCTTTTGTTATCCATAGTCACCCCCCTTTGAACTTTAATTTTTGCTTTTCTAGGCATTTTGCACTATGACTTTAATTAAATGTTTGACTTTAGGTTTCTTAGTTTCTGACCACTCATCTTCCTGGGTTGAAATTGTCTAATTGATCCAATCAAGCAAAAAGCTTGAAAAGAACAAAAAAAGAATTATTTATATATTTAGAAAAAAAAAGAAGAAAAAAATAAGAGAAGAATAGAAAAAAAAAGAAAAAGAAAAAGAATGTTGATGAATAAAAGAGTTGCAACCGAAAGCAATAAGGATCTTAGGAAAATTTCTTGGTGGTTGGAAGATGATTGTTTGGTTAGGCTCTTTTAGAACCTAAGTAATCATTCAATTAGGAGTCAATTCAAAATGTTTAGTCTTGCATAATTTCTTTCTTTGTAAACACTTTTCAACATGACCATGCATCCATCATTACAAGCCATTAAGACCTCATGATTTGTTGAGCTAACGCATTCTTAGTGGAGATTTAGATCTCTCTCAAGCCTATGGTAAAGTGCTAAGTAAGTAAGATTAGAGAGAAAATATCCAATATTAGTGAGTAGAGCGAAACACTTGAGTCATCGGTCATTTGCATGTTCGAGTTGATTACTATGCATGGTTTTTTTGCTTTTGTTGCATGAACCAAGAACATGGTTTCTTGTTTAGTTGTTTTGCATGTTGTTTGGTTGGTCATTCTGTTGCTTCCTACATATCCCTTGATTGCATTTTTGACTGATTGCTTTGCCCAGGAGTGCAAAGGTCTAAGTGTGGGGGAGTTGATAATACCGATGTTTACCCTTGTATATTTTCGCATTTGACAAGCTTATGTTGAGTTTAAAGAGTCATTATGCATGATTTAGTGTTATTGAAGGGCACTTAAGGACTTAAATAACAATCTTGCTAATTCCATGTTTTTATTGAATAAATTGCGATAATTCTCTAGTTTTATTAACTTGAGAGCCTCACAATTGTTTCTGGTTGATTTGTAGGTCAACTAGCTTGACGAATAGCAAGGATTAAAGTGCTAGAGGTCGAGAAAGAAGCTGGTACAAGATTTGAAGCTTAAAGGCATTTTTGGGCCTGTTCTACTATTCCACCCGCTGCCAGCGGGTAGCCTTGCAAGCTGGCAGCGGGTGGACCTCAGTTTAAAGGGAAAACATGTGTTTCAAGTAATCCACCCGCTTCCAGCGGGAACACCAGATCTGCACGATTTTCTCACGATTTTAAGAGCTGAAACGGATTGTGGGCCCACCTTCTCAGCATTTTACCACAAGGGGAGCATCTTAGGTCGTATTAGAAGGAATATTCTGATGTTTTGGAGGCCCTTAACCTAATTTGGAGAAAAACCCACTCATTCTAACACCTTCATCATTCAAGCATTCTCATCCTCTCAAGTCTCTCTCACATTCCAGCCACACTCACCATTTTCTCTTCATCTTCTCCACTCTTCACACCCTTTCACACCAATATCCATCAACTTCCATCATCATCCATGGCTAAGCAAGGGTTGGAGGAGCTTGGTGAAGCATTTCTCTCATCCATGATTGGCTAAATCTCTTGTGCTTTGGAGGAGGATGATTAGGGCTTGAGTTATAGCATTCAATATTTCTACTTCTCTTTATAGATTCATTTTTATCTTGTTGATATCGATGAGTTTGTATTGATTGTGGTTCCATGGTTGTGGAACTTAACTTGGTTGCAGTTGGATATTAGGGATTGATATAGGATTGTGATTTGTATTTTCATTCTCCCATTGTGGGTTTTGATTACATTGGATTTGGTTAAATCTTATTGTCGTTTTGATTCATTGTGGAAGCTACTCTAATGACAATGGTATTTGTTGAGTTGAATTCATTCTATATTAAATTCCCCATTTGCTTCATTGATGGTATTTGATTAGGCTTGTTAATTGTCCGGTTGGTTAATTGCATCCTCTAATTAATTCACCTCGGTTTAGTGGTGACTAAGCAACTTTAGGAAATGGCTTTTCAATGATTAACTCCACACTTTTTGATAGCAAGGATAGCCCAAAGCATTCTCCAACAAAGCATATTCATCTCATTTCATTCACCTCAATTTACTTTAGCTTTTAAAATATTGAAAATCCCAAAAAGTGTTAGTTCTAGTTTTATTTAGTTGCATTTAATTCCATTTAGTTTCATTACACACCAAGTGTTTGTTAAATTGCCTCAAAGACATCCCTTTTTGTGTTAATTGTGCATATTTGTCCATAGAGTCCATAGGCTCCGCGAGAAAGAATCGACCTAGGTTGTGCCACTAGCTGCACTTTCTAGTATTAATATTGATTGGTGGCGGCCTCGTGACAAGGCCGCGTTCATACGTAACGAACTAAATAATTAGTTCTTGGAAAATATCTAGAGGGTGCATGAGCATTAGCTTGACACGTGCATGGTAGATGCTTAGCTACACATTTCTAAATTGCTTAAGTACATGTTTATAGGGCACCATAGAGTGATTGGAGCTTCAAGCACTCCAGGGACTGATCAGGAGGGCCAACGAGGTGAGGGGCTCTCCCATCCCTGCCCCACAGGGTTGGATGACACCGTGCAAATGTGGTTTTCCCTATTTATTGTAGTTATTATATGAAATATACTTATCTGTATGAGTTTGCGCTACATGTGTATGTTTAGTAAGTAAATGGTGGAAATGCAAACCAATTATGTGTATATGTGATAATGTGGCTCACTGAGCCTTATATGTTACCGTGGGTAGGATTGAGTCATAATTTCATATGTGAGAGTTCAGTAACAGTAGAAACCCATCACCTCGATGGTCACTGATAAGACCTTGTTCGTATGGTTTGTTGAGGAAAACTAAACTTAGGATTGTTAAATGTGAGTGAGAGTGTTGCATAATTGAAACGGGGGAAATCTAGGCCTAACTAAAGAACACGTATGATATTCAGTTAGTTACAAATAGGGCGTCTTTTAAGGTTAAATATGTTAGTTGAGTTAGTTTAGGTTGTCCGGGTAGATCGAGTCGGTCATCCTTGTCGGACAGACAGGATTATGACGTCAGTAAGTATGCCACATAGTGGCCATTACCTTGGTTTAAATTGAGGTCAGACAAGTTGCCGGCTATTAGTCTAAGCGTGCCATGGAGTCAGAAAGTTCCTAGTGTGATCAACTAGGTTCGAACATAAGATTGCCTTCGGGCCAGTATTTCTCTTAGCGTAATGCGGGAGACAGAAAGTGAGGGCCTACGTGCACAAGTATGTGTTAACTATGAAACCAAATGATGTATGTTGAGATTGATTTACAAGCGGATTAATAAATATGTTAGGAGCATGAATTAGGATTTTACTTGTGAATATGATACATTGATTACCTGATCATGTTAAAGGTCACAATATAAATATGTTTCATGCGTATTTGGTTGTGGTTGCTCCCTTCCCCCAGCTGTAGTGGTACCCGCTGCTACGCCAGGGGTGGGGGAGCTTCTCACTGAGTCTGTTCGACACACCCCCTATTTACATGTTTCAGATACAGGTGGTTCAGGCGTCGGGAACGCGTCCACTTCTTCTCAAGGAGGCGGACAACACTGAAGACCGCACGCATAGTCCGCGTGGGTAGCGTATTTTGGTTTATGTAAATAAATCAGGATGTATATGTATATATATGACTCCTTTTTTGATGTAGCTTTTGTACATATACAATTGTTGTATATATATGTCGAACTCTAGTATTTTTGGCTTCATACAGATTAAAGCTAGGTCTTGGTGTTCGCGAACCGGAGTGGTTTTGATGCCCCAATTGGAGTCGTCTTGGCATGGGAGGAGCGTGGATCATGTCTCAACGTGTTCCGGACGACAAATCGCGGTAGGATCTCAGAAACCTTCACGAATTACGAGGCAAAAGACATGTTGCGCAAGTGAGTCAAACACGTCGGTTCGCGTTGTATTCGCGAACCGGAGTGGTTTTGATGCTCCAATTGGAGTCATCTTGGCATGGGAGGAGCGTGGATCATGTCTCACCATATTCCAGACGATAAATCGCGGTCGGATCTCGGAAACCTTCACGAATTACGAGGCAAAAGACCCGTTGCGCAAGTGAGTGAAACACGTCGGTTCGCGTTGTATTCGCGAACCGGAGTGGTTTTGATGCTCCAATTGGAGTCGTCTTGGCATGGGAGGAGCGTGGATCATGTCTCAACGTATTACGACGACAAATCGCGGTCGGATCTTGGAAACCTTCAGGAATTACGAGGCAAAAGACTTGTTGCGCAAGTGAGTCAAACACGTCGGTTCGCGTTGTATTCGCGAACCGGAGTGGTTTTGATGCTCCAATTGGAGTCGTCTTGGCATGGGAGGAGCGTGGATCATGTCTCAACGTATTCCGGAAGACTAATCGCGGTCGGACGGTTACGAGGCAAAAGAGTTGTTGCGCAAGTGAGTCAAACACGTCGGTTCGCGAACCAGAGTGGTTTTGATGCCCCAATTGGAGTCGTCTTCGCATGGGAGAAGCGTGCATCCTGTCTCAACGTATTCCAGACGACAAATCGCGGTCGGATCTCGGAAACCTTCACGAATTACGAGGCAAAAGAGTTGTTGCGCAGGTGAGTCAAACACGTCGGTTCGCGTTGTATTCACGAACCGGAGTAGTTTTGATGCTCCAATTGGAGTCGTCTTCGCATGGGAGGAGCGTGGATCATGTCTCAACGTATTCCGGACGACAAATCGCGGTCGGATGGTTTTGATGCCTCAATTGGAGTCATCATGGCATGGGAGGAGCGTGGATCATGTCTCAACGTATTCCGGACGACAAATCGCGATCGGATCTCGGAAACCTTCACGAATTACGAGGCAAAAGACTTGTTGCGCAAGTGAGTCAAACACGTCGGTTCGCGTTGTATTAGCGAACCGGAGTGGTTTTGATACCCCAATTGGAGTCGTCTTAGCATGAGAGGAGCGTGGATCATGTCTCAACGTATTCCAGACGACAAATTGTGGTCGGATCTCGGATACCTTCACGAATTACGAGGCAAAAGATTGGTTGCGCAAGTGAGTCAAACACGTTGGTTCGCGTTGTATTCACGAACCGGAGTAGTTTTGATGCTCCAATTGGAGTCGTCTTCGCATGGGAGGAGCGTGGATCATGTCTCAACGTATTCCGGACGACAAATCGCGGTCGGATGGTTTTGATGCCCCAATTGGAGTCATCATGGCATGGGAGGAGCGTGGATCATGTCTCAACGTATTCTGGACGACAAATCGCGATCGGATCTCGGAAACCTTCACGAATTACGAGGCAAAAGATTGGTTGCGCAAGTGAGTTAAACATGTCGGTTCGCGTTGTATTCGCGAACCGGAGTGGTTTTGATGCTCTAATTGGATTCGTCTTGGCATGGGAGGAGCGTGATTCCTGTCTCAACATATTCTACACAACAAATCGTGCTCAGATCTCGGAAACCTTCACGAATTACAAGGCAAAAGACTCGTTGCGCAGGTGAGTCATACACGTCGGTTCGCGTTGTATTCACGAACCGGAGTGGTTTTGATGCTCCAATTGGGCATGGGAGGAGCGTGGATCATGTCTCGACGTATTCCGGACGACAAATCCCAGTCGGATCTCGGAAACCTTCACGAATTACGAGGCAAAAGACTTGTTGCGCAAGTGAGTCAAACACATCGGTTCGCGTTGTATTCGTGAACTGGAGTGGTTTTGATGCCCCAATTGGAGTTGTCTTGGCATGGGAGGAGCGTGGATCATGTCTCAACGTATTCCGGACGACAAATCGCGGTCGGATGGTTTTGATGCTCCAATTGGAGTTGTCTTAGCATGGTAGGAGCGTGGATCATGTCTCAACAAATCTCAGATGAAAAATCGCGATCACATCTCAGAAACCCTCACGAATTACGAGGTAAAAGACTCGTTGCGCAAGTGAGTCAAACACATGGGTTCGCGTTGTATTCGTGAACCGGAGTGGTTTTGATGCTCTAATTGGAGTCGTCTTGGCATGGGAGGAGCGTGGATCATGTCTCAACGTTTTCCGGACGACAAATCGCAGTCGGATGGTATTGATGCCCCAATTGGAGTCATCTTGGCATGGGAGGAGCGTGGATCATGTCTCAACGTATTCCGGACGACAAATCGCGGTCGGATTCTGGAAACCTTCACGAATTACGAGGCAAAAGACTTGTTGCGCAAGTGAGTCAAACACGTCGGTTCGCGTTGTATTCGCGAACCGGAGTGGTTTTGATGCCCCAATTGGAGTCGTCTTGGCATGGGAGGAGCGTGGAACATGTCTCAATGTATTCTGGACGACAAATCGCCGTCACATCTCGGAAACCATCACGAATTACGAGGCAAAAGACTTGTTGCGCAAGTCAGTCAAACACGTCGGTTCGCGAACTGGAGTGGTTTTGATGCCCCAATTGGAGTCGTCTTGGTATGGGAGGAGCGTGCATCATGTCTCAACGTATCCTGGACAACAAATCACGGTCAGATCCCGGAAACCTTCACGAATTACGAGGAAAAAGACTTGTTGCGCAAGTGAGTCAAACACGTCGGTTTGCGATGTATTCTCGAATCGGAGTGGTTTTGATGCCCCAATTGGAGTCGTCTTGGCATGAGAGGAGCGTGGATCATGTCTCGAAGTATTCCGGACGACAAATCGCGGTTGGATCTTAGAAACCTTCACGAATTACGAGGCAAAATACTTGTTGCGCAAGTGAGTGAAACACGTCGGTTCGCGAACCGGAGTGGTTTTGATGCCCCAATTGGAGTCGTCTTTGCATGGGAGGAGCGTGGATCATGTCTCAACGTTTTTCGGACGACAAATCGCGGTCGGATCTCAGAAACCTTCACGAATTACGAGGCAAAAGAGTTGTTGAGTAAGTGAGTCAAACACGTCGGTTCGCGTTGTATTCGTGAACCGGAGTGGTTTTGATGCCCCAATTGGAGTCTTCTTGGCATGGGAGGAGCGTGGATCATGTCTCAATGAATTATGGACGACAAATCGCGGTCGGATCTTGGAAACCTTCACGAATTACCAGGCAAAAGACTTGTTGCGCAAGTGAGTCAAACACGTTGTATTCGCGAACCGGATTGGTTTTGATGCCCCAATTGGAGTCGTCTTGGCATGGGAGGAGCGTGGATCATGTCTCAACGTATCCCGGACGAAAAATCGGGGTCGGATCTCTGAAACCTTCACGAATTACGAGGAAAAAGACTTGTTGCGCAAGTGAGTCAAACACGTCAGTTCGCGTTGTATTCGCGAACCGGAGTGGTTTTGATGCCCCAATTGGAGTTGTCTTGGAACGGGAGGAGCGTGGATCATGTCTCAATGTATTCCGGACGACAAATCTCGGTCGGATCTCGGAAACCTTCACAAATTACGAGGCAAAAGACTTGTTGCGCAAGTGAGTCAAACACGTTGTATTCGCGAACCGGAGTGGTTTTGATGCTCCGATTGGAGTCGTCTTGGCACGGGAGGAGCGTGGATCATGTCTCAACATATTCCGGACTACAAATCATGGTCGGATCTCGGAAACCTTCACGAATTACGAGGCAAAAGACTCGTTGCGCAAGTGAGTCAAACACGTGGGTTCGGGTTGTATTCGAGAACGGGAGTGGCTTTGATGCTCCGATTGGAGTTGTCTTGGCATGGGAGGAGCGTGGATCATGTCTGAACAATTTCCGGATGAAAAATCGCAGTCACATCTCAGAAACCTTCACGAATTACGAGGCAAAAGACTCGTTGCGCAAGTGAGTCAAACACATCGGTTCGCGTTGTATTCGTGAACTGGAGTAGTTTTGATGCCCCAATTAGGCATGGGAGGAGCGTGGATCATGTCTCGACGTATTCCGGACGACAAATCCCAGTCGGATCTCGGAAACCTTCACGAATTACGAGGCAAAAGACTTGTTGCGCAAGTGAGTCAAACACGTCGGTTCGCGTTGTATTCGTGAACTGGAGTGGTTTTGATGCCCCAATTGGAGTTGTCTCGGCATGGGAGGTGCGTGGATCATGACTCAACGTATTCCGGACGACAAATTGCGGTCGGATGGTTTTGATGCCCCAATTGGAGTCATCTTGGCATGGGAGGAGCGTGGATCATGTCTCAACGTATTCCAGACGAAAAATCGCGGTCGGATCTCGGAAACCTTCATGAATTACGAGGCAAAAGACTTGTTGCGCAAGTGAGTCAAACACGTCGGTTCGCGTTGTATTCGAGAACTAGAGTGGTTTTCATGCCCCAATTGGAGTCGTCTTGGCATGGGAGGAGCGTGGATCAGTCTCAAGGTATTCCGGATGACAAATTGCAGTCGGATGGTATTGATGCCCCAATTGGAGTCATCTTGGCATGGGAGGAGCGTGGATCATGTCTCAACGTATTCCGGACGACAAATCGCGGTCGGATTCTGGAAACCTTCACGAATTACCAGGCAAAAGACTTGTTGCGCAAGTGAGTCAAACACGTTGTATTCGCGAACCGGATTTGTTTTGATGCCCCAATTGGAGTCGTCTTGGCATGGGAGGAGCGTGGATCATGTCTCAACGTATCCCGGACGAAAAATCGCGGTCGGATCTCTGAAACCTTCACGAATTACGAGGAAAAAGACTTGTTGCGCAAGTGAGTCAAACACGTCGGTTCGCGTTGTATTCGCGAACCGGAGTGGTTTTGATGCCCCAATTGGAGTCGTCTTGGCATGGGAGGAGCGTGGATCATGTCTCAATGTATTATGGACGACAAATCGCGGTCGGATCTTGGAAACCTTAACGAATTACCAGGCAAAAGACTTGTTGCGCAAGTGAGTCAAACACGTTGTATTCGCGAACCAGAGTGGTTTTGATGCTCCAATTGGAGTCGTCTTGGCATGGGAGGAGCGTGGATCTTGTCTCAACATATTCCGGAGGACAAATCGCGGTAGGATCTCGGAAACCTTCACAAATTACGAGGCAAAAGACTCGTTGCGCAAGTGAGTCAAACACGTCGGTTCGCGTTGTATTCGCGAACCAGAGTGGTTTTGATGCCCCAATTGGAGTTGTCTTGGAATGGGAGGAGCGTGGATCATGTCTCAATGAACTCCGGACGACAAATCGCCGTCGGATCTCGGAAACCTTCACGAATTATGAGGGAAAAGACTTGTTGCGCAAGTGAGTCAAACACGTTGTATTCGTGAACCGGAGTGGTTTTGATGTCCCAATTAGAGTCGTGATAGCATGGTAGGAGCGTGGATCATGTCTCAACGTATTCCAGACGACAAATCGGAAACGGTTCCCAGAAACCTTCACGAATTACGAGGCAAAAGACATGTTGTGCAAGTGAGTCAAACACGTCGGTTCGCGTTGTATTCGTGAACCGGATTGGTTTTGATGCTCGAATTGGAGTTGTCTTGGCATGGGAGGAGCATGGATCATGTCTCAACGTATTCCAGACGACAAATCGTGGTCGGATCTCGGAAACCTTCACGAATTACGAGGCAAAAGACTCGTTGCGCAAGTGAGGCAAACACGTCGGTTCGCGTTGTATTCGCGAACCGGAGTGGTTTTGATGCCCCAATTGGAGTCGTCTTTGCATGGGAGGAGCGTGGATCATGTCTCAACGTATTCCGGACGACAAATTGCGGTCACAGCTCGGAAACCTTCACGAATTACGAGGCAAAAGACTTGTTGCGCAAGTGAGTCAAACACGTGGGTTCGCGTTGTATTCGAGAACCGGAGTGGCTTTGACGCCCCAATTGGAGTTGTCTTGGCATGGGAGGAGCGTGGATCATGTCGCAACGTATTCCGGACGACAAATCTCGGTCGGATCTCGGAAACCTTCACGAATTACGAGGCAAAAGACTTGTTGCGCAAGTGAATCAATGACGTCGGTTCGCGTTGTATTCGCGAACCGGAGTGGTTTTGATGCCCCAATTGGAGTCGTCCTTGCATGGGAGGAGCGTGGATCATGTCTCAACGTATTCCGGACGACAAATTGCGGTCAAATCAAGGAAACCTTCACCAATTACGAGGCAAAAGACTTGTTGCGCAAGTGAGTCAAACACTTTGCAATCGTGAACCGGATTGGTTTTGATGGGCCAATTGGAGTCGTCTTTGCATGGGAGGAGCGTGGATCATGTCTCAACGTATTCCGAACGACAAATCGCGGTCGGATCTCGAAAACCGTCACGAATTACGAGGCAAAAGACTTGTTACGCAAGTGAGTCAAACACGTTGTATTCGCTAACCAGATTGGTTTTGATGCCCCAGTTGGAGTCGTCTTGGCATGGGAGGAGTGTGGCTCATTTCTCAACGTATTCCGGATGACCAATCGCAATCAGATCTCGGAAACCCTCACGACTCACGAGGCAAAAGACTTGTTGCGCAGGTGAGTCAAACACGTCGGTTCGCGTTGTATTCCCGAACCGGAGTGGTTTTGATGCCTCAATTGGAGTCGTCTAGGCTTGGGAGGAGCGTGGATCATGTCTCAACGTATTCTGGATGACAGATCATGGTCACATCTCAGAAACCTTCACGAATTACGAGGCAAAAGAGTTGTTGCGCAAGTGAGTCAAACACGTCGGTTCGCGAACCGGAGTGGTTTTGATGCCCCAATTGGAGTCGTCTTGGCATGGGAGGAGCGTGGATCATGTCTCAACGTTTTTCGGGCGACAAATCGCGGTCGGATCTCAGAAACCTTCACGAATTACGAGGCAAAAGACTTGTTGCGCAAGTGAGTCAAACACGTTGGTTCGCGAACTGGAGTGGTTTTGATGCCCCAATTGGAGACGTCTTGGCATGGGAGGAGCGTGGATCATGTCTCAACGTATTCCAGACGAAAAATCACGGTCGGATCTCGGAAACCTTCACGAATTAGGAGGCAAAAGACTTGTTGCGCAAGTGAGTCTAACACGTCGGTTTGCGATGTATTCTCGAATCGGAGTGGTTTTGATGCCCCAATTGGAGTCGTCTTGGCATGAGAGGAGCGTGGATCAAGTCTCAAAGTATTCCGGACGACAAATCGCTGTTGGATCTCAGAAACCTTCACGAATTACGAGGCAAAAGACTTGTTGCGCAAGTGAGTCAAACACGTCGGTTCGCGTTGTATTCGTGAACCGGAGTGGTTTTGATGCCCCAATTGGAGTCTTCTTCGCATGGGAGGAGCGTGGATCATGTGTCAATGAACTCCGGACGACAAATCGCCGTCGGATCTCGGAAACCTTCACGAATTACGAGGGAAAAGACTTGTTGCGCAAGTGACTCAAACACGTCGGTTCGCGTTGTATTCGCTAACCGGAGTGGCTTTGATGCCCCAATTGGAGACGTCTTGGCATGGGAGGAGCGTGGATCATGTCTCAACGTATTCCAGATGACAAATCGCGATCGGAACTCGGAAACCTTCACGAATTACGAGGCAAAACCCTTGTTGCGCAAGTGATTCAAACACGTCAGTTCGCGTTGTATTCACGAACTGGATTGGTTTTGTTGCCCAAATTGGAGTAGTCTTTGCATGGGAGGAGCGTGGAACATGTCTCATTGTATTCTAGACAACAAATCGCGGTCACATCTCGGAAACCTTCACGAATTACGAGGCAAAAGACTTGTTGCGCAAGTGAGTCAAACACGTGGGTTCGCGTTGTATTTGAGAACCGGAGTGGTTTTGATGCCCCAATTGGAGTCGTCTTGGCATGGGAGGAGCGTGGATCATGTCGCAATGTATTCCGGACGACAAATCTCGGTCGGATCTCGGAAACCTTCACGAATTACGAGGCAAAACACTTGTTGCGCAAGTGAGTCAAACACGTCGGTTCGCGTTGTATTCGCGAACTGGATTGGTTTTGATGCCCCAATTGGAGTCGTCTTTGCATGGGAGGAGCGTGGATCATGTCTCAACGTATTTCGGACGACAAATCGCGGTCACAGCTCGGAAACCTTCACGAATTACGAGGCAAAAGACTTGTTGCGCAAGTGAGTCAAACACGTGGGTTCGCGTTGTATTTGAGAACCGGAGTGGTTTTGATGCCCCAATTGGAGTCGTCTTGGCATGGGAGGAGCGTGGATCATGTCGCAATGTATTCCGGACGACAAATCTCGGTCGGATCTCGGAAACCTTCACGAATTACGAGGCAAAAGACTTGTTGCGCAAGTGAGTCAAACACGTAGGTTCGCGTTGTATTCGCGAACCGGAGTGGTTTTGATGCCCCAATTGGAGTCGTCATTGCATGGGAGGAGCGTGGATCATGTCTCAACGTATTTTGGACGACAAATGGCGGACAAATCAAGGAAACCTTCACCAATTACGAGGCAAAAGACTTGTTGCGCAAGTGAGTCAAACACTTTGCAATCGTGAACCGGATTGGTTTTGATGCGCCAGTTGGAGTCGTCTTAGCATGGGAGGAGCGTGGATCATGTCTCAACGTATCCCGGATGACAAATCACGGTCAGATCTCGGAAACCTTCACGAATTACGAGGCAAAAGACTTGTTACGCAAGTGAGTCAAACACGTTGTATTCGCGAACCGGATTGGTTTTGATGCCCCAATTGGAGTCGTCTTGGCATGGGAGGAGTGTGGATCATGTCTCAACGTATCCCGGACGACAAATCACGGTCGGATCTCTGAAACCTTCACGAATTACGAGGCAAAAGACTTGTTGCGCAAGTGAGTCAAACACGTCGGTTCGCGTTGTATTCGAGAACCGGAGTGGTTTTGATGCCCCAATTGGAGTCGCCTTGGCATGGGAGGAGCGTGGATCATGTCTGAACGTATTCCGGACGACAAATCGCGGTCACATCTCGGAAACCTTCACAAATTACGAGGCAAAAGAGTTGTTGCGCAAGTGAGTCAAACACGTCGGTTCGCGAACCGGAGTGGTTTTGATGCCCCAATTGGAGTCGTCTTGGCATGGGAGGAGCGTGGATCATGTCTCAACGTTTTTCGGACGACAAATCGCGGTCGGATCTCAGAAACCTTCACGAATTACGAGGCAAAAGACTTGTTGTGCAAGTGAGTCAAACACGTCGGTTCGCGTTGTATTCGCGAACCGGAGTGGTTTTGATGCCCCAATTGGAGTCGTCTTGGCATGGGAGGAGCGTGGAACATGTCTCAATGTATTCTGGACGACAAATCGCGGTCACATCTCGGAAACCTTCACGAATTACGAGGCAAAAGACTTGTTGCGCAAGTGAGTCAAACACGTCGGTTCGCGAACTAGAGTGGTTTTGATGCCCCAATTGGAGACGTCTTGGCATGGGAGGAGCGTGGATCATGTCTCAACGTATTCCGGACGACAAATCGCGGTCACAGCTCGGAAACCTTCACGAATTACGAGGCAAAAGACTTGTTGCGCAAGTGAGTCAAACACGTGGGTTCGCGTTGTATTTGAGAACCGGAGTGGTTTTGATGCCCCAATTGGAGTCGTCTTGGCATGGGAGGAGCGTGGATCATGTCGCAACGTATTCCAGACGACAAATCGTGGTCAGATCTCGGAAACCTTCACGAATTACGAGGCAAAAGACATGTTGCGCAAGTGAGTCAAACACGTCGGTTCGCGTTGTATTCGCGAACCGGATTGGTTTTGATGCCCCAATTGGAGTCGTCTTAACATGGTAGGAGCGTGGATCATGTCTCAACGTATTCCGGACGACAAATCGCGGTCACATCTCGGAAACCTTCACGAATTACGAGGCAAAAGACTTGTTGCGCAAGTGAGTCAAACACGTGGGTTCGGGTTGTATTCGAGAACCGGAGTGGTTTTGATGCCCCAATTGGAGTCGTCTTGGCATGGGAGGAGCGTGGATCATGTCGCAATGTATTCCGGACGACAAATCTCGGTCGGATCTCGGAAACCTTCACGAATTACGAGGCAAAACACTTGTTGCGCAAGTGAGTCAAACACGTCGGTTCGCGTTGTATTCGCGAACTGGATTGGTTTTGATGCCCCAATTGGAGTCGTCTTTGCATGGGAGGAGCGTGGATCATGTCTCAACGTATTTCGGACGACAAATCGCGGTCACAGCTCGGAAACCTTCACGAATTACGAGGCAAAAGACTTGTTGCGCAAGTGAGTCAAACACGTGGGTTCGCGTTGTATTTGAGAACCGGAGTGGTTTTGATGCCCCAATTGGAGTCGTCTTGGCATGGGAGGAGCGTGGATCATGTCGCAATGTATTCCGGACGACAAATCTCGGTCGGATCTCGGAAACCTTCACGAATTACGAGGCAAAAGACTTGTTGCGCAAGTGAGTCAAACACGTAGGTTCGCGTTGTATTCGCGAACCGGAGTGGTTTTGATGCCCCAATTGGAGTCGTCTTTGCATGGGAGGAGCGTGGATCATGTCTCAACGTATTCCGGACGACAAATTGCGGTCAAATCAAGGAAACCTTCACCAATTACGAGGCAAAAGACTTGTTGCGCAAGTGAGTCAAACACGTTGTAATCGCGAACCGGATTGGTTTGATGCCCCAGTTGGAGTCGTCTTAGCATGGGAGGAGCATGGATCATGTCTCAATGTATCCCGGATGACAAATCACGGTCAGATCTCGGAAACCTTCACGAATTACGAGGCAAAAGACTTGTTACGCAAGTGAGTCAAACACGTTGTATTCGCGAACCGGATTGGTTTTGATGCCCCAATTGGAGTCGTCTTGGCATGGGAGGAGTGTGGATCATGTCTCAACGTATCCCGGACGACAAATCACGGTCGGATCTCTGAAACCTTCACGAATTACGAGGCAAAAGACTTGTTGCGCAAGTGAGTCAAACACGTCGGTTCGCGTTGTATTCGAGAACCGGAGTGGTTTTGATGCCCCAATTGGAGTCGCCTTGGCATGGGAGGAGCGTGGATCATGTCTGAACGTATTCCGGACGACAAATCGCGGTCACATCTCGGAAACCTTCACAAATTACGAGGCAAAAGAGTTGTTGCGCAAGTGAGTCAAACACGTCGGTTCGCGAACCGGAGTGGTTTTGATGCCCCAATTGGAGTCGTCTTGGCATGGGAGGAGCGTGGATCATGTCTCAACGTTTTTCGGACGACAAATCGCGGTCGGATCTCAGAAACCTTCACGAATTACGAGGCAAAAGACTTGTTGTGCAAGTGAGTCAAACACGTCGGTTCGCGTTGTATTCGCGAACCGGAGTGGTTTTGATGCCCCAATTGGAGTCGTCTTGGCATGGGAGGAGCGTGGAACATGTCTCAATGTATTCTGGACGACAAATCGCGGTCACATCTCGGAAACCTTCACGAATTACGAGGCAAAAGACTTGTTGCGCAAGTGAGTCAAACACGTCGGTTCGCGAACTAGAGTGGTTTTGATGCCCCAATTGGAGACGTCTTGGCATGGGAGGAGCGTGGATCATGTCTCAACGTATTCCGGACGACAAATCGCGGTCACAGCTCGGAAACCTTCACGAATTACGAGGCAAAAGACTTGTTGCGCAAGTGAGTCAAACACGTGGGTTCGCGTTGTATTTGAGAACCGGAGTGGTTTTGATGCCCCAATTGGAGTCGTCTTGGCATGGGAGGAGCGTGGATCATGTCGCAATGTATTCCGGACGACAAATCTCGGTCGGATCTCGGAAACCTTCACGAATTACGAGGCAAAACACTTGTTGCGCAAGTGAGTCAAACACGTCGGTTCGCGTTGTATTCGCGAACTGGATGGTTTTGATGCCCCAATTGGAGTCGTCTTTGCATGGGAGGAGCGTGGATCATGTCTCAAACGTATTCCGGACGACAAATCGCGGTCACAGCTCGGAAACCTTCACGAATTACGAGGCAAAAGACTTGTTGCGCAAGTGAGTCAAACACGTGGGTTCGCGTTGTATTTGAGAACCGGAGTGGTTTGATGCCCCAATTGGAGTCGTCTTGGCATGGGAGGAGCGTGGATCATGTCGCAATGTATTCCGGACGACAAATCTCGGTCGGATCTCGGAAACCTTCACGAATTACGAGGCAAAAGACTTGTTGCGCAAGTGAGTCAAACACGTAGGTTCGCGTTGTATTCGCGAACCGGAG
Source organism: Senna tora (assembly GCA_014851425.1). NCBI lineage: Eukaryota > Viridiplantae > Streptophyta > Magnoliopsida > Fabales > Fabaceae > Senna > Senna tora. The sequence goes on along the minus strand of CM026263.1, from coordinate 14,666,627 downwards.
TGGTTTTGATGCCCCAATTGGAGTCGTCTTTGCATGGGAGGAGCGTGGATCATGTCCCAACGTATTCCGGACGACAAATTGCGGTCAAATCAAGGAAACCTTCACCAATTACGAGGCAAAAGACTTGTTGCGCAAGTGAGTCAAACACGTTGTAATCGCGAACCGGATTGGTTTTGATGCCCCAGTTGGAGTCGTCTTAGCATGGGAGGAGCATGGATCATGTCTCAATGTATCCCGGATGACAAATCACGGTCAGATCTCGGAAACCTTCACGAATTACGAGGCAAAAGACTTGTTACGCAAGTGAGTCAAACACGTTGTATTCGCGAACCGGATTGGTTTTGATGCCCCAATTGGAGTCGTCTTGGCATGGGAGGAGTGTGGATCATGTCTCAACGTATCCCGGACGACAAATCACGGTCGGATCTCTGAAACCTTCACGAATTACGAGGCAAAAGACTTGTTGCGCAAGTGAGTCAAACACGTCGGTTCGCGTTGTATTCGAGAACCGGAGTGGTTTTGATGCCCTAATTGGAGTCGCCTTGGCATGGGTGGAGCGTGGATCATGTCTGAACGTATTCCGGACGACAAATCGCGGTCACATCTCGGAAACCTTCACAAATTACGAGGCAAAAGAGTTGTTGCGCAAGTGAGTCAAACACGTCGGTTCGCGAACCGGAGTGGTTTTGATGCCCCAATTGGAGTCGTCTTGGCATGGGAGGAGCGTGGATCATGTCTCAACGTTTTTCGGACGACAAATCGCGGTCGGATCTCAGAAACCTTCACGAATTACGAGGCAAAAGACTTGTTGTGCAAGTGAGTCAAACACGTCGGTTCGCGTTGTATTCGCGAACCGGAGTGGTTTTGATGCCCCAATTGGAGTCGTCTTGGCATGGGAGGAGCGTGGAACATGTCTCAATGTATTCTGGACGACAAATCGCGGTCACATCTCGGAAACCTTCACGAATTACGAGGCAAAAGACTTTTTGCGCAAGTGAGTCAAACACGTCGGTTCACGAACTGGAGTGGTTTTGATGCCCCAATTGGAGTCGTCTTGGCATGGGAGGAGCGTGGATCATGTCTCAACGTATTCCGGACGAAAAATCACGGTCGGATCTCGGAAACCTTCACGAATTAGGAGGCAATAGACTTGTTGCGCAAGTGAGTCAAACACGTCGGTTCGCGTTGTATTCTAGAACCGGAGTGGTATTGATGCCTCCGATTGGAGTCGTCTAGGCATGAGAGGAGCGTGGTTCCAGTCTTAACATATTCCAGACGACAAATCGCAGTCACATCTCGGAAACCTTCACGAATTACGAGGCAAAAGACTTGTTGCGCAAGAGAGTCAAACACGTTGGTTCGCGTTGTATTCGAGAACCGGATTGGTTTTGATGCTCCAATTGGAGTCTTCTTAGCATGGGAGGAGCGTGGATCATGTCTCAACATACTCCAGATGACAAATCGCCATCGGAACTCGGAAACCTTCACGAATTACGAGGCAAAAGACTCGTTGTGCAAGTGAGTCAAACACGTCGGTTCGCGTTGTATTCGCGAACCGGATTGGTTTTGATGCCCCAATTGGAGACGTCTTGGCATGGGAGGAGCGTGGATCATGTCTCAACGTATTCCGGACGACAAATCGCGGTCGGATCTCAGAAACCTTCACGAATTACGAGGCAAAACACTTGTTGCGCAAGTGAGTCAAACACGTCGGTTCGCGTTGTATTCACGAACTGGATTGGTTTTGATGCCCCAATTGGAGTCGTCTTTGCATGGGAGGAGCGTGGATCATGTCTCAACGTATTCCGGACGACAAATCGCGGTCACAGCTCGGAAACCTTCACGAATTACGAGGCAAAAGACTTGTTGCGCAAGTGAGTCAAACACGTGGGTTCGCGTTGTATTTGAGAACCGGAGTGGTTTTGATGCCCCAATTGGAGTCGTCTTGGCATGGGAGGAGCGTGGATCATGTCGCAATGTATTCCGGACGACAAATCTCGGTCGGATCTCGGAAACCTTCACGAATTACGAGGCAAAACACTTGTTGCGCAAGTGAGTCAAACACGTCGGTTCGCGTTGTATTCGCGAACCTGGATTGGTTTTGATGCCCCAATTGGAGTCGTCTTTGCATGGGAGGAGCGTGGATCATGTCTCAACGATTCCGGACGACAAATCGCGGTCGGATCTCGGAAACCGTCACGAATTACGAGGCAAACCTTGTTGCGCAAGTGAGTCAAACACGTCGGTTCGCGTTGTATTCACGAACTGGATTGGTTTTGATGCCCAAATTGGAGTCGTCTTTGCATGGGAGGAGCGTGGAACATGTCTCAATGTATTCTGGACGACAAATCGCGGTCACATCTCGGAAACCTTCACGAATTACGAGGCAAAAGACTTGTTGCGCAAGTGAGTCAAACACGTCGGTTCGCGAACTAGAGTGGTTTTGATGCCCCAATTGGAGACGTCTTGGCATGGGGAGGAGCGTGGATCATGTCTCAACGTATTCCAGACGAAAAATCGCGGTCGGATCTCGGAAACCTTCACGAATTACGAGGAAAAAGACTTGTTGCGCAAGTGAGTCAAACACGTCGGTTCGCGTTGTATTCGCGAACCGGAGTGGTTTTGATGCC